>CM039615.1:26159789-26804946 GCA_022457205.1 Saccharum spontaneum
GACCGCGAAGCCGAGTAATTTGATTCAGGCCGGGAATCGAATGGTAGGTTGCTTCTTGGAGGAGAGAAAGGATGTGCTTGGGGACATTGGCGTGAGACCAAGGGGGGGGTTAGAGTCCCTATCACCTGGCAGAGTGTCGCCCTTGGGGTTGCGACATCATTCGGACCCGCGATTCCTGAATCATACGAAAGGTGGCTTGTGCGACCCTGGCAAGGGGCCTGCGCGGTGAGTGTTAGAAATACCCCTCCAGCTGGATAGGAATTCGATTCGAAATCGCCGTCGCTCCCGGTTAGTGAGCACTTGACTTGAGCAGCGGCAACGTAGATCTCATTAATTGAACAGATGGTTAAGTGAATGATACAATGTTGCCACAATCTATACCTGCTATGGAATAATATGAATAATTGTTTGATGATAATCAAGTGCATGTTTAGTACAGGTGCTAAGATAGATGACAGGTAAATGCTAAAAATAACTGCTAGTACAGATTATAAAAGTTTCAGCTACTTATGCCTTTATGCAAAATGTGGTGTCAGCTAGCCTCTTGTGTAAGCCTTGCATAATCCTTGGTGTCTACTTTATTTCTGGTTTACGACGGTAAGTCTAGCTGAGTACATTCCAGTACTCAGGGTTTATTCCTCCTGTTGCAGATGATATGCTTTACCAAGGCTTCTGCAAGACTTGCCTTCACCCCGCTGGGGATGAGGACTAGATCACATGGGCATGATCATCTTTATGTACTTACCTCGTTCTTTTGTGGGATGTGGATCTAACCAAACTGGCAGTATTTAAGTATCTTCAGTGTGTGTAAGACTTCCGCTACTTTCAAACTCAGTTTGTAATAATTGCTACTCCGTGGTGTTAACTTATTTCTGAACTACTTGTGAAATGTAACGTATGGTGTGTATGTTGAATGATGCGATCCTGGTTGTAAGCAGTTTGGTTTGAAATCCTTCGTGATTTCGATTGACTACCGGGATTATATGGGCTCAAGTTTGAAAATTTGAGCGCTTCGGTGCTTGTTTTCGTACTTGTGCTCTATAATTTGGTCGGTTCTGTTACAGCTGGTATCGGAGCATAATTCAACATTAACACATCATTACGAGTAATTAAAAACAAAAGTATTTGTTTACGAAAAGGGTTAAACTTTAAAAAGTATTTTATAAGTATGCCAGTGATCACATCCCTTAGCCCAAATAAGGACTCTTAGGTGGCTTATTATAAGGACTAACTTGGGGCCTTGTTTGTTTTGTTTCGTCGTCCATACGGCGTGATATTGTATGGATGCATCCACTTGGGTGGTAATGTATGGATCAATTACCTCGACGCTCTGGTAAGTGTGAGTTGTGAGAGCATGATCGTCCAACCGGCGGTCTAGGGGAGAGTAGTTTTGGTGGTTTGCATATTTACATGTTCAAACCATGTAACTATGTAAAAACACTTAATTGTGGGCATCTATCCATCGGGTAGCTTTGATACTGAATATATTACATCGGGATGTGTATATGGAAAGTATTTAGTTTACTGCTTCCTTGTATATTATTTTGGGAATTGTTGGGCTGCAATGGAAATTTTCTGCAGGTACACTAACAGCGTAACGTGTAGACCGATAGTTTCGCTTATATGAGAGAACGTATGTATGCCACCGCTTAGCGTTAGCACTTTAGTTTCTACTAAGGTGAGAGGACGTACGGAAACGTGCATGCATCATGTTTAATTATATCATACATGTCATTCACTCCCTCCTTAAAAATTTTAATAGTCCCGACTAAAGATAAATTTCGTATCCCCTAAATGATTCTCACTTTAAGTCACATCTTGTTGATACAGATGGCTCGTACTCGGATGACAGCCCGTAAATCAACGGGTGGAAGGGTCCCTCGCCACCAGTTAGCTCCACGGGAGCCCCGTCCTGAGCCCTCCGAGGTGGAACAGTTACGGGCTGAGCTGGCTGAGGTGACCGCTGCCAGGGATGCAGCACGGCAACAGTTGGAGCAAGTCATTCATGATCGAGATCAAGAAACACTTGCAGTCCAAAGGTTGACAGTGGCCAATCGCAACTGTCAGCGTATGTTGGTCCGTGTAATGAACAAAGGGATGAAGCCTGGTACGAGGAGAATGTTCTGAGAGCTCGTCAGTTTGAGCTCGAACAACAGTTGGAAAATGCTGAAGAATACAATAACAATCTCCATGAAGAAGTGCACCGCCTGAACAACCAGCTAAATCCTCTGCTACCTAGGAACAACAATGTTGATGAGGAGATGGGTTCCGGAATCTTCATGGCAGAGGATGACGGTGATGAAGTAGAGGTCGATGGACCACAAGATGCTCCACCTGCGGAAGCACCGGAGGAAGAGCCAGAAGAAGAAGAAGAAGACGAAGAGCTAGAGCCTGTCAGTGATGAGGACGGCGGGGAGATCCTGGACACGGACTCGGAGGATGATGCTTAGAGTAGTCGTCACGTACCTTTAATGTTAGGATCGTCTTTTGCGCCTCCCTGTGTAGGAGTGAGGCCTTGTAATAATTTGACGTTGGGATGTAAGGTTGAACCGTATGTTTCTTGAATGTAGTTTGAACCTATTAATTTCGACCGCAATGGATGTCTTATTGTGTTGTGTTCGGTGATGGTGTCACGATTAGCACCCTTCGGTGCCGCGACGAAACCGAGGGCCTCCTATGGCGCGCGACATAAGGTTGTGCTGCTTGGCACGCGCAGGTATCGAGGTGGCTAGTCCTGATCCAACATTAGAACTCTCCAATGAGAAGTCTCTTTGTGGTCAGTTTGAAGTAGCCTTTCACGGTCACTAACAATCTTGAGATCAAATCAAATTACCGGGCAAAAGGTCAAAATCACGTAGATAGCAACGTAAACGATCCGAAGCCGTTGTGCTCCCTGTGAGTGAGCCTTTATCGGAGAACGTCTTGATGGATTACCAAGTACGAGTTCGGCAATTGATGCGCTTGAATGGATTGTGCGGTTGTGATGAATTATTGTGCCTTATTTATTATGAGAATTTTATTCTTGAAGACAGTTTGACATTTCGCAATAATTCATCTACAAATTTCCCACATCGTCAGTGCTCATTGGCTATGCATTTTGCAGATGTCGTACAATCTTCGTAGAGGTCGTGGAAATGAGGAGGAGGACCAGCCGCCCCCTCCGCCACCACCTACTCCGGCGGAGTTAATGCAAACAGTGGTTGAGGGCCAGCGGATGTTGGCCGACGCATTGCGCCAATGGCCAATCGTGAGGCTCGGCATGGTCGTCAGGGCCCGGAGCCAAACCAATACAGTGACTTCAAGGATTTCCTGGATACAAAGCCCCCGCTTTTTAAGGAAGCGGAAGAGCCCCTGCAGGCTGATGAATGGTTAAATACAATTGAGCAAAAGTTTCGCCTGTTACGCCTAACTGATGAGCTGAAAACGGAGTATGCCTCCCATCATTGCATGGTCCAGCAGGCATCTGGTGGAGTCACTATCGCTCTACGCTCCCTGCTAATGTCCCGATCGCTTGGATCAGTTAAGGCGGCATTCCGGGGGAATTATATCCCTCCAGGTCTGATGGCAATCAAGCATACAGAGTTTATGAGGCTGTCACAGGGGAACAAGAGCTTAACTGAGTACCTGCAGTCCTTCAATAACTTGGCAAGGTACGCCACGGAGTTTGTGGATACTGATGCCAAAAAGATTGCTAGTTTCAAAAGGGCCTCGGCCCAAAGTTAATGAAGACTATGGGTACTAGCAAGTGTACCACTTTCAATGATTTCATCAGTGATGCTTTGACACAAGAGAACAATAATACTATTTATTCTGCTTCTAAGAGCCGGAAAAGGGCCCTTGAGGCAAGCGCTTCTCAGTCAAGGGCCTCAGCAGCACCCAGGTCTTCTCCACGTCCGCCTGCTCAGAATGCAAGGTTCCGTCCGCCACAGAAAAAGACGGCTGCGCAAACTGGGTTCCGTAAGGCATACACTGTCGCTCTTGCCAAAGGGACTTCTGGTCAGAGTAGTTCAAGTGTTCCTCCTAGCAATATGCCTTGCTGGAATTGCAACAAGCAGGTCATTGGGCCCGGAACTGTCCGTACCCTAAGAAAAATGTCAATCAAGGTGGTCGTCAGGGGCATGCTCACTATAACAGCATTGAAGAAATTCCATCTGGTGAGGTAGTCACGGCTGGTAAGTTCCTAGTTGACCAACACCCCGCAGTGGTACTTTTTGATTCAGGTGCTTCGCATTCCTTTATCAGTCCTAAGTTTGCATCCAAATTTGCACACAAGTTGCATACTGTTGAAGGTGTGGGCTATTGTATTAGTGCTGCAAGTGGGAATATTTCCACAAACAAAGTAGTGGGGAACCTTAAGTTCGAGATAGAAGGGCGAAGTTATTCGCTTGCTCTATTGGTGTTACCGGGGTTAGACATAGATGTTATCTTGGGAATGAATTGGATGAGTCAGAATGGGGTACTCATTGACACATCTGCTCGGGTAGTTATGCTCAGAGATCCTACCGATCAAAAGGGTTTTCTAGTTCAACTTCCCAGAAAAGTTGAATTGTCGGGAAAAATTCATGCTGTGCAAGCAAAGGCGTTGGCTGAAATTCCCGTAGTAAATGAGTTTCCGGATGTTTTTCCCGATGATTTGCCGGGACTCCCTCCGGATCGGGATGTGGAATTTAAAATCGAGTTGCTGCCTGGTACCGCACCCATCTCTAGGAGACCCTATAGAATGCCTCCAAATGAGTTAGCGGAGCTTAAGGTACAATTGAATGAACTTCTGAAGAAGGGGTTGATCCGTCCTAGCTCATCTCCGTGGGGTTGCCCTGCTATCTTTGTAAAGAAGAAGGATCAAACCTTGCGGATGTGCGTGGACTATAGACCTCTGAATGCAGTCACTGTCAAGAATAAGTATCCTCTGCCGCGTATCGACATCTTGTTCGATCAATTGTCCAAAGCTAAAGTCTTTTCCAAGATTGATCTAAGGTCTGGGTATCATCAGATTAAAATCCGTCCTGAAGATGTTCCAAAAACAGCCTTCTCGACGAGATACGGCCTTTATGAGTATCTTGTCATGTCCTTTGGTCTGACTAATGCCCCAGCACACTTCATGTGCTTGATGAATTCGGTGTTTATGCCCGAATTGGACAAGTTTGTGGTGGTGTTCATCGATGACATCTTAGTGTATTCTGAAAATGAGGAAGACCACGCGGAACACTTGCGTATTGTCCTCAGCAGATTGCGTGAGCATAAACTGTATGCGAAGTTCAGTAAATGCGAATTCTGGCTTCGGGAAGTACCTTTTCTTGGGCATGTATTGTCCGATGGAGGTATTATGGTGGATCCCGCCAAGGTAGAAGAAGTATTGAATTGGAAGGCTCCTACTTCGGTTCATGAGGTCCGGAGTTTTCTTGGGTTGGCTGGCTATTATCGTCGCTTCATCCCGGATTTCTCAAAAATAGCCAAACCCATGACTCGGTTGCTGCAAAAAGACACCAGGTTTGTCTGGACTCCTGAGTGTGATGCGGCTTTTCACCAACTGCGAACCCTCCTAACCTCGGCTCCGGTTTTGGCACAACCGGATATCGAGAAACCTTTTGATGTTTACTGTGATGCCTCAGGCATAGGTTTGGGAGGTGTTCTGATGCAGGAAGGCCGAGTAATTGCATATACTTCACGGCAGCTTCGGAAACATGAGGTGAATTATCCAACGCATGACTTAGAACTGGCCGCAGTTGTTCATGCTTTGAAGGTGTGGCGGCATTATCTGCTGGGCAATGTCTGCAATATCTATACAGACCACAAAAGCCTCAAATACATCTTCACCCAACCCGAGCTAAATATGCGTCAGAGAAGATGGCTTGAGCTGATTAAAGATTATAATCTCCAAGTGCACTATCACCCAGGCAAGGCAAACGTGGTTGCGGACGCTTTGAGCCGTAAATCTCATTGCCATTCTTTAGTTGAAACTGATTTTCACCGATCCCGCCTGTTACATCCGGCAGTCTTGTACAACATCACTGTCAGTGGTACTCTCAGAAATAAAATCATCGAGCTCCAAAAGACTGATCCGGGTATATTTCACATAAAACGGAAGATGAAAGAGGAAGAAACTAAGCATTTCAGGTTAGATGACGAAGGTGTGCTATGGTTCAAGGATAGATTAGTGGTACCTAAGGATCGAGAGCTTAGAGATCAGATCCTGTCCGAGGCACATTCTTCCAAGTTGTCCATCCATCCTGGTAGTAATAAGATGTATTATGATTTGAAACCACTTTATTGGTGGACCAAGATGCGGAAAGAGATAGCTGCATATGTTGCTAGATGTGACACCTGTTGCAGAGTGAAAGCTGTGCATATGAAAGCTGGGTTGCTTCAGCCACTTTCCATTCCAGGCTGGAAATGGAAGAAATAAGTATGGATTTCATTGTCGGACTTCCTCCCACAGTCAAAAATCATAACTCTATCTGGGTAATTGTTGACCGTTTGACCAAATCCGCTCATTTCATCCCCGTGAGAGTGGACTATCGTCCTACTGACTATGCTGAGTTGTACTTCAATCAGATAGTCCGGCTTCATGGGATACCTCGTACAATCGTTTCTGATCGGGGTCCCCAGTTCACTGCTCGCTTTTGGGAGCATTTGCATCACCTTCTGGGAACCAAGTTAGTGAGAAGCTCGGCTTATCACCCCCAGACATCTGGTCAGACGGAATGAGTTAACCAAATCTTGGAAGATCTGTTGCGGGCATGCGTCATTTCATCCAAGGGTTCTTGGGAAAAATGGCTACCTTTAGCTGAATTCTCGTACAATAACAGTTATCAAGAGAGTATTAAGATGGCTCCATTCGAAGCTTTGTACGGTCGTAAGTGCCGAACTCCACTAAACTGGGTAGAAGCTGGGGAAAGAAGGTATTATGGCATTGATTTTGTCCAGGAAGCCGAGGAACAAATCCGTACTATTCAGAAACATATGGCTGCGGCCCAAGCTAGACAGAAAAGCTATGCTGATCGTCGCAGAAAACCACTCGAATTTGAAGTTGGAGACTTCGTTTATTTGAAAGTTTCTCCAATGAAGAGTGTCCAACGTTTTGGCGTTAAGCGAAAGCTTGCACCAAGATACGTGGGTCCTTTCCAGATCATAGGCAAGAGTGGAGCTGTTGCGTACAAAATCCAGTTGCCTCCTGAGATGAGAGCCATATTCAATGTTTTCCATGTGTCTCAACTTAAAAAGTGCCTTCGAGTTCCCGAGGAACAAGTTCCGTTAGGAGATATCAGGCTGGAATCCGACTTAACCTATGAAGAGAAACCAGTCCGAGTGATCGATACTCAGGAACGAGTAACTAGAAGTAAAGTGGTTAAGTGGTACAAGGTGATGTGGAGCAATCAGGGTAGTGAGAGTGATGCTACGTGGGAACGGGAAGATTATTTGCGGGATGGTTATAAGGAGTTCTATGAAAAATGGTACGCTTTCCAAATCTCGGGACGAGATTTTTATAAGGGGGGAGGGCTGTAACACCTCAAGTGTTTAGTCCTTAATTGCATTGCATTTGCATAAGCATGACATGCATAATTCATGTTTAGTATTTCATGTAATGCAATTCATGTGATGTTTAGGGCTTGCTTGATTGATTTCATAAAGTAATGGTTAGTTGGTGTAACAAAAAGGTAAAGTCATCAATCATGACCTACAACACCTTAGCTATACTTAGAGTAACATTTGGATCAAGGTTCATGTTGACCAAAATTACAAAATTGCCCTCCATGACAAGTTTGACTTCCATTTGACCATAGAAGGTTCTAGTTTGACCAATTAGAAAGTCTAATTTAGAGACCTTGCATGGAAGAGCACCCTTAAGCAAAGTTGTAGAGAAATTCATGGGGAACAAAAGTCTCAATATGACCATCTCATGAAAATGACCACAACATGCTCAAAAGTGGCCCACAAGTCAGCTAGTAGTGTAATTCCAGGACTTAGAATTTTTCTAAGTCTGGAATTGGACTTTGCAGTTTCACTGATGCCTACTTTAGAAGCTTATAGTTTGCAAACCAAGCCAAACCAGCCTTCACTCATATTGACAAATTTGTAGATCACATGTAGCCCTACAACTTTGTCAATATCACCCAAAGCTTGGTTCTCAATGGTTAAAGAGATATCTTGCCATGAACTTGAGCTGTCAGTCGGTTTCAGTAACTGAAACCCGGTTTCAGTTTCTTTGAGCACTACTTTGAGGCCATGTAGTTTCAAATATAGGCCGAACCAGCTTAAACACCAATTGACAAAGTTGTTGCCCTAACATAGCTCTACCACTTTGGTAATTGGAGTTTCCACTGAAACGAGCTAGATTAGGCGTTAACCAAACCCAAAGTCGCGCTGTCAGTCACTACCGATGGCGTCGATGAACCTCGATTCAGTTTCGTCAGTGGCCGACCGGTCACAGGGCAACGGCGACGCGTGGAGGCGCGGTGGCGCCCGTACGCCGGCCCTGGCCCCACCAGTCAGGCCGCGACGCCTTCAAGACGCCACGCCGCGCGAGCCAGCCTCCATTCCTCCGCCCCCCTCTCTCTCCCAGTCGCAAGAACGCCGAAACCGAGCCGCCATCCTCTTCTTCTCCGATGAGCTCGAGCGTGAGCTACGCCGCGTCACCGGCCGTCTGACCTCGCCATCACCTCCGCCTCACCACCCTCCACCCCCTTGACCCACTGAAGCCCGCGATTGAACCCTAGGTGAGCCGCATTGTCTCTTCTCCGCCTCCGAGGGGTCGCCGGAGCCCGCCACGGGACCTCACCGTGGCCGGGTGTCTCGGGTCCTTCTCCATCTCCCCTTAGTAGTAAAATGGAACCGCCTGGACTCGGTGAAGCTCGTACCGAGCTCCAACCGCACCGCGCTTCTTCACCGGCGACGGTGCGCCGCCACCGGAGGTCACCGGCCGCCACGCACGGCGGCAGGCCCTCTCCTCCCCATCCCCATCCCTCCTACGGGTGCCAATCGATGCGCCGGGTGACGGAGATCACGAGGCCGTGCCCGGTTGGCCGCGCGAGCTCTTCTCCGGCGAGCGCGAGCTCACCGGAGCTCGCCGGGCGTCGGCTCCCCTGCTCCCGGTCGCTGACCGCGGGGGCCCGCGTGTCAGTGCCACGCGCGGGCGGGAGAGCCGAGCGGGCCGAGCGCGCGCGTGTGGGCCGGATTCTTTCCCGGGCCGGCCCAGTTGTCCGAAATAAAATAGATTTTTATTATTTTGATACTGATTTTTGTAATACTTGGAAAAATAGGAATCTAGGGTTTTAGGGATCCAAAAATCATGAAATAAATTTTGTTAGAATCTACTAGATGTGTAGTATTTTAGAAAAATATAGATCTGGCTTGAGAGGTTTAAATTCTGTAAGATTTTATTAGATCCTTTAAATGTGTTTTGGAATGCATGCAAATTTGTTTAATTTATAGCTTGAGCTGTAGAGTTCCATAAATTATGAAATTTGGTGGGTAGGTTACTCTATGCTAGTCCTAGCTATGGTAAAAATTTGGGCATCAGTACTTAAGTAATTTTCAAGTTATAAGGCTATCATTTTATTCTAGGAAATAATTGAAGTAATTTTTATAATTTTTCTACATGTGCAATGTTATTGTAAATTTTTGGAGAATGTCTTGGTACCCTAGAGTGTCTAAGAAAAATATGAAATCTGTTGTTTGATACTTTTCAATGTGATTTATGATTTATGCAAAAATCAGCCTTTTGGGCTTATGAATTTTTTATAGGGAGTTTCTGTGAATAAAACTTGTTCAAATTTTTACTGTGGTCTATTTAGAGGTCAGAGAGTCCCCTGTAATTTTTGTAGAATTTTAGGAGCAGTTTACATATATGTTTGAAATTCTACCTAAATAATTAAGTAAATTAAGAAATGGGGTTAAATAAGTATTCTAGTTGATTCCACCTTACTTTCTGGTGTTTTTATACCTAATGTGATCTGTTAGTAACATTGGTTTGGTTTTAGGAGACTTTGGTTATATCAACAAATATTTAACCTTTGTAATTTTAGGGTTTATGGACAGCTGGAAGTATTTTCCAGTTTGACCCTTGATAAAATTGGTTGTTGGGAAACTTGTAAATACCAAAGTCACAGGAAACTTGATGAACTAGCTTGTGTCAAAATTTGGGAACATTTGGCTTAGTAGTTTGAGAGTTACTGTTGTTTTAAGTGGCAGTTCAGAATCTGCTACTCTCTGTTTTGAGAGGACAGATTCTGGAACTTGTGAAGTTTGATGTGGAAAACTTAGGAGTTTGGGGTTGAGGTCTGAAAATGAATCGTAGAGTATTTCTTAGGCTTTCCAGATTGTCCTAGATCATATCTTTTGGAATTGTAAATCTTTAGTTATGATAAAAACAAGTAGCTGCTGTCCAGTATGCTCTATTGTGATGCCTTGTTGATTGATATGGTGTGATATCCTAAAACAAGTTACTTTTGTAATTGTTAGGAGTTAGGGATCTAACTGAAGATGAGCAACTTTATCTTAGGCTAAGTAGACTAGGTGAGTACTCCTCTACCGGAGAGGAAATTTGCACCTACTCTTTTGAAGTGATTTGAATAGAGCGCTAAATTGTCGTAATGCATTTCATTCCGAGCATATTGCATCTTTCATTATGCATTCATGAGATTTATTGTGCACTCATGCAATAGGTGTACCGGAGGGGGTAACGCTCCTCGAGTTCGAGCAGACAGTTCCAGAAGAAGTGCTGAGTCAACCAGCGGAGCAGACCGAGCCAATCGGCGAAGAAGTCTCCGAAGAAGACCTTCAGGAGTGTCCTGATCACCGGCCTTCCACCTTCCTGAAAGGCAAGCCCCGGTGCATGCTGAACCCATTATTTGATAAAAGATATCTTGAGTACTTTTATTTGTTTACTGCATTATGTAGTAGGAGTTGTATGAAAACAACTGTTGCATTACACCTGTCCTTGTCCAGATATTATGCCCTAATCCTATATTAGGTGTAGGCACGTGTCAATGCTTAGCCCTGCTTAGTACGGTAGAAGTCGGGTGATTTCCGGTCATCCGCGAGAGATAGGACTGGGTCGCGAGTGGCTTATGGCTATCGTGATGGAACCATGCTTTAAAATGAAATTGAGACCGGGCGGGAGTTCGATGGTACAGCTGCAAGACACTTCACGTCTTGGGTGTAGAGCCATGCCCGTCTGAGTCATTTAAGGACCGATTCGCTGTACGTCCTTGAGTCATGTTGAACGCAGTCTAACACTTAGTTGGCCGGATAAGTCGTTCCGACCGCGAAGCCGAGTAATTTGATTCAGGCCGGGAATCGAATGGTAGGTTGCTTCTTGGAGGAGAGAAAGGATGTGCTTGGGGACATTGGCGTGAGACCAAGGGGGGGTTAGAGTCCCTATCACCTGGCAGAGTGTCGCCCTTGGGGTTGCGACATCATTCGGACCCGCGATTCCTGAATCATACGAAAGGTGGCTTGTGCGACCCTGGCAGGGGCCTGCGCGGTGAGTGTTAGAAATACCCCTCCAGCTGGATAGGAATTCGATTCGAATCGCCGTCGCTCCCGGTTAGTGAGCACTTGACTTGAGCAGCGGCAACGTAGATCTCATTAATTGAACAGATGGTTAAGTGAATGATACAATGTTGCCACAATCTATACCTGCTATGGAATAATATGAATAATTGTTTGATGATAATCAAGTGCATGTTTAGTACAGGTGCTAAGATAGATGACAGGTAAATGCTAAAAATAACTGCTAGTACAGATTATAAAAGTTTCAGCTACTTATGCCTTTATGCAAAATGTGGTGTCAGCTAGCCTCTTGTGTAAGCCTTGCATAATCCTTGGTGTCTACTTTATTTCTGGTTTACGACGGGTAAGTCTAGCTGAGTACATTCCAGTACTCAGGGTTTATTCCCTCCTGTTGCAGATGATATGCTTTACCAAGGCTTCTGCAAGACTTGCCTTCACCCCGCTGGGGATGAGGACTAGATCACATGGGCATGATCATCTTTATGTACTTACCTCGTTCTTTTGTGGGATGTGGATCTAACCAAACTGGCAGTATTTAAGTATCTTCAGTGTGTGTAAGACTTCCGCTACTTTCAAACTCAGTTTGTAATAATTGCTACTCCGTGGTGTTAACTTATTTCTGAACTACTTGTGAAATGTAACGTATGGTGTGTATGTTGAATGATGCGATCCTGGTTGTAAGCAGTTTGGTTTGAAATCCTTCGTGATTTCGATTGACTACCGGGATTATATGGGCTCAAGTTTGAAAATTTGAGCGCTTCGGTGCTTGTTTTCGTACTTGTGCTCTTATAATTTGGTCGGTTCTGTTACAATGGTGGTCACCAAGCGTGCGACTATCCACTGCCAGCGGTGGCGACGGGCCCTTGGGAGGGCAAGCGGGGACGCTTGCCTGGTCAGGTCCCTAGTTGCCAGCGGGGCGCTCATCGGTGCCGTTCAAGTTGCGGCTCACCTGCGGACACGACATCAGCGCATTTGGCTTCAACCGGTAGGGCACCATCTGTCCCGCCGATCTGTGAGCCTCCAACGCTGGAGCATCCCGCCGATGAGCCTGTTGATCCTACTATTGATGCACCCGAGAGAGCGGCTCCATCCGGTACAGGCGCCGACGCCAATGGAGCCTTTGTCGTCGATTCCGCTGCAGCGGCTGGTGCGGCTAGGGATGGGCCGGGGCCCTCCGAGCCCCCCATCCGTAATACTAGCTACCCGAGATCCCTTCTCCGGTGCATCGAGGAGCCGTCGGCTTCGCCACAGACTCGGGCTAGGAACCCACTACTCGAGCCGGTGGTCGTGCCACGTACCCTGGCCCTGCAGACTACGGAAGACGCGCTGTCGCTGGCACTACTAGCTCTCATCCTCGACACGTGGCCGGTGGTGACCCCGACTATGATGCTGCACCACCTCTAGGAGCACTTCGGCATCGCGGGTGATTAGGTCACCGTGCGTAGGACCAGGCCAGACAACTTCATTGTTCGGTTCAGCCAACATGATGACTTGGAGCAAGTGTTGAGCACGCCGTCGCCGGAGGGGGCGCCATTTGTCCTGCGCTAGCGTAGGTGGAGCCGCCTGATCATGGGCTCTGCTGGCGCATTCCAGTATTGTGTGCTCCCGAGCTATGTCAGGAAATGGGCAAACTTCGTCTCAAAATCCTACCCAGGGGTATGTTGAACGAGCTTCGAGTACAATACAACCTCAAGGATCGGGTCCGCAATGCTCAACTAGAGTGTCTAGAAATTTGGAAGATCCGAGAACTCATGAAGAAGGGCAAGTGCCCCGAGTTCAGAGAGGATGTACAAGGAGTGTACTGGTACAAAGATAGAATCTATGTACCATCTGATTCCGCCTTGCGGCGAGAAATTTTGGAAGTGGGTCATGACTCCAAGTATTGCATTCACCCGGGAAGCACCAAAATGTACGCCGATCTAAGGAAACAGTTTTGGTGGAAGAACATGAAGGCGGATATTGCCGGGCATGTCGCACGATGCGATATCTGCAATAGGATCAAGGCTGAACACCAAAGACCAGCCGGGTTGCTAAACCCCTTGGACGTTCCGATGTGGAAATGGGAGAGTATATCCATGGACTTTATAGTGGGTTTACCCCGAACCCCAAAAGGCCATGACTCGATTTGGGTGATCGTTGATCGACTAACCAAGGTAGCTCACTTCATAGCTGTGAGGACTGACTACAGAGTTGAGAAGCTAGCAGATCTGTACATCGAGCACATTCTCAGACTCCACGGAGCCCCCACCAGCATAATGTCTGATCGTGGTACGCAGTACGTGTCCAAGTTCTGGAAGAGTCTCCACAAGGCTATAGGGACTTGACTTGATTACAGCACCGCATACCACCCATAGACGGATGGTCAGACAGAGAGGGTTAATCAGATTTTGGAAGACATGCTCCGAGCTTGTGTCTTCAAGTATGGGTCTGATTGGGAGAAGAGTTTGTCCCATGCAGAGTTCTCTTACAACAACAGCTACCAGGCTAGTCTCAAAATGTCGCCATTTGAGGCTTTGTATGGCAGAAAGTGTAGAACCCCTCTGATGTGGTCAGAAGCAGGAGAGAGATCATTCTTTGGCCCCGCGAAGATCAAAGATGCCGAAGGAGTTGCCCAAGTGCGAGAAAACCTGAGGGTTGCCCAAAGCCGACAAAAGAGTTATGTAGATAACCGTCGAAGAGACCTCGAGTTTTAGGTTGGGGACTATGTCTATCTCAAGGTCTCCCCACTTCGAGGTACCGTCAGATTCCATGTAAAAGGAAAGTTGGCACCTAGGTACGTGGGACCATACAAGATCTGTCAGAGGATTGGTAAGTTGGCATACAAGGTAGAGTTACTTGAGGAGTTGACCAAAGTGCACCCAGTGTTTCACGTGTCTCAGCTGAGCAAGTGCTTGCAGTTGCCAGAACAAGAGGTACACACAGATGCACTGGATATCCAGGACACCCTGGAGTACAAAGAACACCCGATCCAGATACTAGACAAAGCTGAGAAAGAGACTAGAAGCACCGTGATACCCATGTGCAAGGTTCAGTGGAGTAACCACACAGAACGAGAAGCTACATGGGAGAAAGAGTCCGAACTCCGGATGCTTTACCCCTACCTCTTTGACAGGTATGACACACCTTAAATCTCGGGACGAGATTTCAGTGAGGGGGAAGGACTGTAACAACCCAGAAATTTACAAGAAACAAAAATCACAACTACAAATTTTTTTTCCAAAAATAACCAATGTTTGGTGAGTGACATATAGGAAACCAACCCTAGATGCATAAGTAGCACCTAGTCTAGTTAAATACATGTTGCATTTAATTATATATTCATGAGTTGCTTCTTATGTTCTTTGTTTTGTTAAATAAAAATGGTCACATTTATTCGCTTAAATTAAATAAATGTGTAATTATAACCGTGACAAATAATTGGAACCACAAATGACCTCTAGTGGACGCCACTAGGGCTTACTCAAGAGGTAATTATTTATATTTTTTAGCAAAAGAAATCTGTGAAGAAAAGAAAATAAAATGGAAAATCTTTGGAGTTTATTTAGAAAAAGAGAAAAGCTCTCCAAGCCCATCTTCCGAATCCGGCCCGCTCAACCAGCTGCTTCGCCAGGCCATCCCAGCAGCCGCGGCCGTTCCACCGCGACGGGCCGCGGAGATGACCGGCCCAGCCAAAGCTGAGACGGCCCTTGAGGAAGCCGATTCCCCGCCTTCGATCACTGCCAGCTGGGGCCCGATCGTCATCACTATCCTCCCGCCTGCCGTTCCTCTGTCACGCCCGAGCTGAAACCGAAAGGGGGGAACACGGTCACGCAAACGGCGAGGGGAGATTCCCCCTGTCCCCTACCGGTCACCTTGCGCGCCAAGCTATCGAGTCGGTCCTGCACGACAGTCGCACACACACACCATCCCGCCATGCCTAGCGCGTGCATGACCTCGCCATGGTGGCAGGAGCACTGCCACAGCCTGGCACTGCCCAACCGCCTGTGAATCCCCGATTTAGCATCACCAATTCGAACCTCACCACTCAAATTGGCCTTAACCCTGGCCAAGGCCCCCTGGATTGCAGCCACGTGGCTCGAACTCTTCTATCGCCGTCCACCGAGCGCCATGGACGCTCCTCTATAAAATGGTGACTCCGGCGTCCTAGCCTCTCCCTCTCCACTCGCTGCCGCCTTGGTGGAACACGGCTCACACCACACCACTGGAGGAAAAGAAAAGGGGGAAGAGGAGGAGAAGCAGAGGGAAGAAGCCGGGAACCCGAAGCGGACGCCGCCGTTCGAGCGCATCGGAGGAGGAGACGCCGACCTCCTCTCCACCACTGGACTGCACTGCACGGCCACCGATCTTCACCGCTCCAACTCGCCCTGCACCGATATCCCTTCGCCATCGCCACCTACGATGAGCTCACCATCCCACCTCACTCGCCGCCGGTTGAACTTGTCATGGCACCATCTAGCCGGTTAGCCCCGTGGACCATCTAGGCAGAATCCGCGACCCACACGCGTTGATCGCACGCATACGCACACATGG
The DNA here is from genome assembly GCA_022457205.1 of Saccharum spontaneum. NCBI lineage: Eukaryota > Viridiplantae > Streptophyta > Magnoliopsida > Poales > Poaceae > Saccharum > Saccharum spontaneum. The sequence goes on from CM039615.1 coordinate 26,175,831, forward strand.
TGCGCACGCTTGATGGTCTGGCCGAGGCACAGAGACACGGTATCGGCCGCGGCATGCCGATGCTCTGCACATGGTCGCCATGGCCGGACCAAGACATGTCGAGGTTGTTCCTTCCAAGCCAAGCCGGTAGAGGGGAAGGGAAGGAGCTCGATCGAATTGCCTTGGCAAGGGACACACCATGCGCATCAAGGAGGGGAAGAGGAGCCACCAGGGAAGCCGTTTGTAGCTGCCATGCCGACGGCAGCGTGCACGGGAGCGCGGCCGGGAAACAGGGGAGGTGCTAGAGAGCCGCCGCTCACCCAACTGTGGACGCTTGCTCTCCCGCGTAGATGAGTTGACAACAGCGGTCCTAGCACCCCGCGGAGAAGTCCAATTGAGGATCCCAAAGCCATTTTGAACCTCAGGTTGGCCATGGAAGTCTCGCCGTCGTTCACCACACCGGTCGAGCCGCCACCGCCGTAGACACGCCCTCTAAGCACTTTAATTCGTACCGATGACCCCTCCATCAAGTTCCATGGGATCACGCGATGCTTTAGAGCCTACTGGCTCCGCCTGTGAGACTCCAAAGCACGAGCCCGGTCACTCGCCGCTGGTGAAGAGCGCGGCCGGAGAAGAGAAGAAACAAGCAAGAGAGGAGAGGAGCGGCTAGGTGCACTCGGTGCACCGTGAGCCGAGAGAAGAGAGGAGGGGATGGACCGGGTCCACGGTGGACCGCGTTCAAGACCCGTGGACCGCCTGCACGAGACCACTGTGAGCCGAGCTCACCAGCCCGAGCCCGTTTGCGAATCCAAATGGGCGACGTGGCCGCACTAGCATCTGATAGTGGCGAGCCCAGCCCGGCCCAGTTCGGCCCAGATCCGGCCCAACCCAGGCCCACCGAGGCCCGGTCTCGGCCCGGTCAGCGTTGACCGTTGACTAGTCAAATGGGCCCACCTATCAGTGACTCGATCTGTTTCGGCCAATCAGCGCGTGACACGTGTCGCTGCCTGGTTTGTCCTTTTCTTTTTCTTTTTTAGAAAATCATTTAATCTTCGGAAATTCATAACTAATTCATTTTAACTCAGAAAAATACCAAACCAGTTTCTAAATTTTTCTAAAAATGAGCTCTATGTCTTAGGCTTGTGTTTGAGTGCATTTGGATCTTTTGAATTTCTGTTGCTTCTTTGTGCACCTCTATAGGAGTCGTTAATACGACTCTACGTTACGTTTAACAGAGCCGGAGGACCTGCCGACTGAGGAGTACGACCCCGACTACAGCGAGGACATGGGAGACGACCTGCCAGGTGCCACACCCCACCCAACTCCATAGAACCTATTACACATGCAAATATAGAATTGCTAGCGCTTTATTTTTTATGAAATAATATGATGATAGACTGCATGTTAGATGCTTTACTTTGAGCCTTTTACCTTGTAGCAACCTTACTCCTGCTCACCCTGTTGTTAGGATAGATGCTCGCATGTTACATATTACTGCTTTTACTTTTACTCGCATTATATCTGTGATGTGATGCCGGTGAGTGAGAGACGTATATGTATAAGGCACGTAGTGCCGAGAACTTGGTAAAACTGATAAAAGAACTGGTGAGATCTTGGCGTGCGTCTTGGGTGAGTGGTGAGGGTTGAGTCGATCGGACAGGATCCTACGACGAGTCTTTGGGACAACTCTTGCTGGAGGGGTGCGACCTGGGCATCCCTCATGAGATTTACCTGTGGCGGGTATTTTGTGAGATGAACTGGGGTGTTGGTTATCCCTGGTGGAGGTGCTGTCGTGGCATGGGAAAGACGGTGTTTCCCCCTTTGAGAAGATATCCTGTCTGGTCCTCCTAAGGACTGGTATGTCTTGAGAACCGGAACCATAGGACTTTCGTGCACACCACTCGCTCCCGATGGGCGGGAGACGATTACCCGACCGACTAGGGCGGTACCACCACTACTAGGTTGGAAGGTGATAGTGTAGGGAGGTACGGGCATGGAGACCCACACCCTCCTAAGACAGCGTAGTGACCTTGGGGGCCCGGTACTATGTCTCACAGTCTCAGCGTTTCGGTGGACACCGGGGTGGCCCAGGGCTGAGTGGTAGGGTGGTACTGTACTGGTTGGGAGGCAGTCGGAATCAGCCTAGACGAGCCGGATCGTCGAGGATGGCGATCTTGTGGATTACCAGGTGTACACACTCTGCAGAGTTGATCGATCTATACGTATAGCCGCGTCCACGGATATGGACATTCCCATGACCTACGCTTCACTTGATTAAAGAGATGAGTCCTTTCTATCTTTCCCCCGGGTTTTTGTGTTGGATTCCGGCCTCGGCCGTTGAGACGAGATCTGAGCGGGAGTCAATCTCGTCGCCTAGAGAGAGAGTGAGATGAGAGGTGTTGTGATAGGATGGAAAAAATGTGTGACTAAGATGGGATAAAAACTGATGAATGTCTTATTAATAAAATGTTAATGACTTGCATAGGAAACCCACAGCCTAAATAGGTCTATTTCTACTTTACCCGATGTATTCCACTTTCCACAAAGCATTGCAAGCATAGGGTGGGCGATGCGTGGCCAGTACCAAGAGTACTGATAGATTTTTGATAGGTTCGGAGCCCGAGTACGACTACGAGGGCGACGATTGGGAGGACTAGAGGGTCTATCCTATGCTCAAGCTGGTTTTAGAAGATCATTTTTCCGCTGCTATCTACGTCAAATGTTGTTCCGGTTGCTTGTGTGAGTGTGTTCCGCCCTGCGAGGCGATGATAATAAGTTATGTAAAACTCTCTATTGTACTCTGATATTCATGCATGACTTTATGTATCACTGAGATTTGGGTAAATTGATGGAATGTTTCATCATTTTACGCTTCGTTTCTATGGATTTCCCTTCGTGGAAATCGAGAACGTTTCAGCGTCGGTCGAGCGTAACGGTTGAAAACTTAACTGACAACGCTGAGTGACCAGACGCATCGATCAGGGGTGACCGAACGCGTCCGATCGTACAAGGTCCTTACTGTACTTTGACCTGACGCTCAGTCGCGTCTGATAAGTGATGACCGGACGCGTCAGGTCAGCAAAGTACCTTACTGGAACATGACCGGACGCGTCCGATCACTTCCCAGTCATGTCCGATTAGATGTTTTACCCTCTGAGACACATGTCAGCACGATCACCGTGTCCGGTCAACTGAGCTAAAACGCAGTAGCTGTTAGTACTGACCGAACGCATCCGGTCGAGACAGAGACCGCGTCCGGTCAAGGGAAAACGGCTCAAACGACTTCGAAATGCGACGCAACTTGAACCAAGTTGCTTCCAACTGAACTTTGAGCTTTTCCTGAGCTACCTAGTGCTAACTTTGACAAGTGTGCACCACACCTAAACAAAAGACTCACTTAGGTCAAGCTACTCGCTCATGCCCCCCTTTATAGTACGGCCAAAGGAGAAAAGCAAAGATCCTAACGACTATTCCGAATGTAACTCAACACCTTGACATCCGAAACTAACCGTCCTTAATCTTGTCGTTGATCCTTTGAAAACTGAGACGATTTCCATCAAGGGGCATGAATACCATAGTGCCCAAAGCAGTTATCAACCCCATGACCTAACTTATCAAAGTTTCTGCAAAACACACGTTAGTCATGGTAATAATGCGTTGTCATCAATTGCTGAAACCAACTCTCGGGGCCTAGATGCTTTCAATCTCCCCATTTTTGGTGATTGATGACAACACTTAGATTCAAAAGATATAAGAGTTGAGGTTTTTGAACATGCTTGGTTCACATAAGCAAAAGGCAATAAACACAAAGGGTTAGGAATTGCTTATGTGTTCCAAGCCAACAGGGTGTACTCACAAGATAAAACATGAAGAGTTAGTACACATAAAGCATAGCTCATATGAAATCGGAGTAAGGCACAGAAGCACAACCTTATGAGCTAGAACCAAATAAGTGACATGATATATAAAAGTGACAAGATAGACCATATATGACTCAAGTATCTTACAAGCACTCATGTCACAAAATGCAAGTGCGGGAAAGTAAACATGATGCATGAAAGTAGAAGAATGAAGCACACAAAGAAAAACGAAACCCTCTATCAAAACTCCCCTTGAATCTACTCTCTCTCCCCCTTTGGCATCAAACGCCAAATACAAAACTAAGGATCCGACGGGGGAACAGAAGCAGTCATGTCGGGTGCCGAGGAGCGTGGAGTGATCACGAACTGTGAAGCATCCTCCTCAGACTCTGAGCTGTCAGGCTGACCCTCTGTAGATACACGTGGTAGTGAAGAAGTCTGGGTCTGTAAAGCAAGAGCAGGAACTGATGAAGATGTAGCAACAATCGGAGCAGTCTCTGTCACCTGAGCCTGAAGAGTACCAACTGCAGGAGGATCTGTCGAGGCAACTGACGATGGCACTGTCTCTGTAGTCCTGGTCCCTGTCACTGGAGGAGCCACAGTCTTAGAAGCCGACATCCCTGAAGAGGTCACAACGGTGGTATGCGAGGGTGTCGGCTGACCAGTCAACTCGATGTAGGAGGCACTCAAGTTAGTAAAAGGGGTGCCTGTCAGAAGATGCAGTCTGGGCTGAACTGGTGGAGTGAACCCCGTCTGAATAGGAGTGTAGCTCGGTGACTGAAAGGTCTAGGAAACCTGCTGTTGGGGAGAGGTAAACTGAAAACTCGGTTGTCCCTGACTCTGAGGTCCACTGGACTGTAGTGCTGGAGTAAGGACAGACGGTGGTGGAGGAACCCCAACAGTGATGAGGTGTCGCAGGAGCTCAAGATACTGCTGCTGGTTGGCTGCCTGCTGTCTCTGTATCTCAAATTGCTGCCTCTGAAGCTCTAGCTGCTGCCTCTGGAACTCGTCCTGATGAGCCTGAATTTGAGCGAATGCAGCTGCTGTGTCCTGAGCCTGTCGCTGCATCTGAACCTCCTGCCTCTCCTGGGCCTGGGTCAACCTCTCAAGAATAGCCACCATGGCTGGGTCTGAGCGGGAGGCTGATCCTGAACCACCGGCCTCATGGTCGTGAGACCGAGGAGAGCGGTACCGGGGGATAGGCTGGTAGTCCTCGTCTGTGTTGTCAATGGCGTCATCCTCAACTGGATCAGTAGGCTGAGCATCAAGATCTACAAGCTCGGCCTCAGCAAGACCCTCAACGGTCTCGTCCTACTCAGCTGTTGTCTCTAGAACCTCTGGCCTCTCACGCTGTCCTGGCCTAGGTGCCTGCTCTCTGGTAACATAAGCCCACAACTGGCGAATGTCGTACTCTGGGAATGCAGTGGTGGTATCTGATATCTCAGCTGTAATCTCTACAGGCAGGTCACACGTAGATCGGATGATGAAGCAAATCCAGTGCGCATACGGTAACTGCCGGTGACCCTTGAAGCCCTCTGCCAAAGTGTCCTCCGTCTCACATAGCATCAGATCCCAAATATCAAAAGGTGTCTGTGAGATGAGGTGATGAACAACCCATAGCTGCATACGTGTCAGGCCCTCTCTGTATCCCAGCCTCGGAAGAAGAGTCCACCTCACAATAGCATCAAGCACTCTAGCTAGGGGTGTCAAGCTGGCAGGCGTACGTCTGGACCCCTCACCAAATGGCTCACAGAAGTAGGGTCTGATCATGTCTGTGGGTGGCACTGTACCTCCGTGAGGACGTCTCGGTGGTGCAGTCTGACCAAAACACAGCTGGTGAATGTTCGTCTCTGAAGCAGGGAGTTTGAGAATCTCTCGTACCCTGGTGCTGTATAGTCTGTGATCACGGCCTCGGAATGCAAAGTGTATAAACTCGTGAGCAGGGTCAATCCGAAGTGAGGAGTAGAACTCTCTGACCCAAGTCCCACAGTAGGCTCCAGTCCGTCCTAGAAAGTCTGACAAGCCAGGTAGAAAGGACAAGTGTGGACGGAGCTGCTCACCAACCACCTCAACTAAAGCCTCAAGTCGATGGACTCTCTAAGGTCTGAATGTAATCCCGCTGTCAACATAGGCTCTGTAGAAATCCTCATGCAGAGGTGTGTAGAAGCCCTCTAAAGCTCGGGGGTCCCGCTGAGGTGGGAACCACCGACTAACCTCGACAAACCGAAGAGCCTGCATCTGGTGTGCTGTAGCTCCCCTCAAGTCAAAGTGCTCGACTGGGGGATGACCTCGAGTCCTGGGAGGTGGACGGCCTCCACGACGCTGGCCCTCTGGCCTAGGAGTCCCTGAGCTCGCGTACGTCCTGAGCGATAATGCGGTGGAGTCTGAACGGTCTGCTCCTCTGTCTCCTTTGGATCCTCTGTGGGCTGCTCTGCAGGTGCATCCTCTGTCTCCTCTATGGCCTCAGTACCGAGCTGTTGACCTTCAAGATGAAAGCGACGCTCGCCAATATGAATCCCACTACTTCTGCCACCTCTCTCTGCTAGCTCTGCTGCATCTGCAACTGCCTGAGCTATCTCTGCCTCTGTGAGTGTCCTCTTTCTCTTCTTGGCAGAAGTCTTCTTGCGCTTGCCACAGACAACCTCTGTCAGCCTGGGAAGACTCTCGTCCCCATCACTAGGTGCACCACCAGCATTCTTGCAGCGAACCATACTGACAAACTGTTATGACTGAGAAAACCTGGACAGTGAAAGATGATGAACTGACACTCGTGAGGCTTGGCCTCAATCCGTATCCGCAGGCTTGGCCTCGGATTCAAAGCTGATCAACTGCCATACAGAACACCGACAGGACTCTCTGTAAAGATAGAATAGATAGAGCTACTATAAGCAATATATATTATCTAATAGATACATGAGGTCCTAATGAAAGCAAGCGTATGACATAAGAAAAGAATAGAACGTGATAGCTACCTCCAATCGGCGAGAAACCGGTGAAAAGATGAGGGATCCTGACGCGCGAGAGTTCCACGGAAACACCGGATGAGCGTTGAATTGCCGAGACATGCAATAGATGAATTAGAATACGACGGGATTTCATCGGCAATCCAATTGAAAAGATCAAGATAACAAGAAACCACCTTGCGGAGACGAAGTCGCGCGAAGGACCTTCGCCGTTGGACGGCCGGAGAGATGTCGCGCGAGAGCTAGGGTTAGGGCGCAATAGCGGGCAGTGGACGGCGGAGCAAACAGCGGTAGGAGACGCAGCAAACGGTGGTGGTGCGCGGCACGGGGAGGTTCGGCAGTGGCGCACGGCGGTTGTGGCGACTACGGCGCAGCACGGCACGGTAGGAACGGCGGCTGCACAGAGAGGTGCGGGCAGCGACATGACTGCACGGAGGAGGGCGGCAGCGGTGCGGCGGAGCAGCGGTGCAGCGAGGAGCGGGCGACGGTGCTGCTGCAACGGCGAGCACAGGCTGGGGCTAGGGCACGGCAGAGGCGGCGGCGGATGGATTGAAACGGATGAAGAAAATAAGATCGAGACGAAACGGTTATATGAGGGCTCTGATCTGCTTTTAATGCGTTGACCGGACGCTGTGGGGCAGCATCCGGTCAGAGTCTAGTAAGCTCCTGGAGCGACCGGACGCGTCCGGTTAGGGCTGATCGGACGCGGACAGAGTCCGGTCAGGGATCATCCAGGAAACTCAATGTGCATGACCGGACGCGGTGGTGGGGTCCGGGACCGGACGCAGTGTTCACAACGACGCGTCCGGTCCAGCGCCCGGTCATAGATCCATGAGATTGTCTTTGGGATGACCGGACGCGCTGGTGGTCGCCGGGGCCGGACGCAGTGGTGAAGCAGCACCGCGTCCGGTTCAGCGTCCGGTCCAGCGTCCGGTCACTGTTTAACGCCTTTCTTCAATCCGATCTTCGACGCGACTTCTTCTCAATCAAATTCCAATTCAAAGAGACTCAAATAAACACCAATTGGAACCTGATATGAGTGACCTCACTCAAACCCTCAAGATTTTCAAAAAATTTGCCTTAGGGTAGTATTATTTTTAGGAAAATATGCAATAAACACCCGAGGAGCAACGTATGGCCATGCAATAGAGTTTATGAACCCTTGGGAGCGTCAAATGCTCTCTCTATTCATGGACGAACACAGAGGTTGCTCAAAGCCAAACCGAAAAGAAACGACAAAGCAACAACCATGCATATGCAATGCAAAGCGAGAAAGAAAGACTAGGTTGCTTGTCAAGTTTGATCCACGGTTAGGCTTCTTCACTCCTCCAAAGGGGGGTTATTGTAACCGTGTTAGACAAGTCCTAGATGCATTGCGGAGAATTAAACATGACATATAATACAATGCAATGCTAGGGACAACACAAGCTCATTTTTTAAAGTTACTAGAATCAAGCACATTTAGTTCACTTCTCAACCTACAAAAGGTAGCCTCATCCAAAGGTTTAGTGAAGATATCCACTAATTGATTTTTACTTCTTACACCTTCTAGTGATATATCATTTTTAGCAACATGATCTCTTAGAAAGTGATGGCGGATATCAATGTGCTTGGTGCGTAAGTGTTGTACCGGATTATTAGCAATTTTGACGGCACTTTCATTGTCACATAAAAGTGGCACCTTTTCAAGAACAACTCCATAGTCTAGGAGGGTTTGTTTCATGTATAAGATTTGTGCACAACAAGCCCCCGCGGCAATGTATTCCGCCTCGGCGGTGGACAAAGCCACACTATTTTGCTTTATAGATGACCAAGATACTAAGGACCTCCCAAGCAAATGGCACCCTCTGGATGTGCTTTTTTTAATCAATTTTGCAACTGGCATAATCCGAATCGGAATAGCCAACTAGTTGGAATCTAGCTCCTTTGGGATACCAAAGACCAATGCTTGGGGTGTGCTTAAGATATCTTAAAATTCTTTTTACGGCACTTAGGTGAGGTTCTTTAGGGCACGCTTGAAAGCGAGCACACATGCACACACTAAACATGATATCAGGCCTAGATGCGGTAAGGTACAACAAGCTACCAATCATAGAACGGTAGAGAGTTTGATCAACCGATTTACCTCCCTCATCTAGGTCGAGATGTCCATTAGATGACATTGGGGTCTTGATTGGCTTACACTCTTCCATCTTGAATCTCTTGAGAAGATCCTTGGTATACTTTTCTTGAGAGATGAAAATCCCTTCTCTCATTTGCTTGACTTGAAAACCAAGGAAGAATGTAAGCTCACCAATCATAGACATCTCGAACTCCTTCGACATCAATTCACCAAATTCCTTGCAATAATCTTCATTTATTGATCCGAAGATAATATCATCAACATAGACTTGACAAATGAAGATCTCCCCATTAAGCTTCTTGGTGAATAGTGTGGTGTCGACCTTCCCAATAGTGAAGCCCTTCTCAATGAGGAAGTCCCGGAGGCGCTCATACCATGCTCTAGGGCTTGCTTGAGCCCATATAGCGCCTTGGACAACCTATAAACATGATTAAGATATCTAGGGTCTTCAAACCCGGGAGGTTGATCAACATAGACTAGTTCATTTATGAAGCCATTTAAAAATGCACTTTTCACATCCATTTGATATAGTTTCATTTCATGATGCGATGCATATGCAAGAAGGATACGAATGGCTTCAAGTCTTGCAACGGGTGCAAAGGTCTCTCCAAAATCAAGACCTTCAACTTGAGAGAACCCCTTTGCAACTAGTCTTGTCTTGTTCCTCACTATTATGCCTTGGTCATCTTGCTTGTTGCAGAACACCCACTTGGTTCCAATGACTCTTGCACCTTTTGGATGCTCTTCAAGTGTCCAAACTTGATTGCGGGTGAAGTTGTTCAATTCTTCATGCATAGCATTCACCCAATCCGGATCTTGAAGAGCTTCTTCTACATTCTTAGGTTCAAGACAAGAGACAAAAGAGTGATGTTCAACAAAAGAAGCAAGCTTTTGAGATCGAGTCATTACACCCTTTGTAGGACTCCCTATGATGAGATCTTGTAGATGTGCTTGAAGTAGAGGTAAATTTCTTCTTTCAACCACTTGAGGAGAGGATTGGGGAGTATCAACATCTTGAGCTTGTGCCTCGGCTTGTTCATGAGAGACATGAGTGTCTTCATTTTCAACTATCTTATTCTTATCATCATCTTGAGGCACATGTGATGAAGATGGTGGATTGACAATTTGTACATCATCTTCATCATCTTTAGGCTTGATGTCTCCCACCGGCATGTTCTTCATTGCCTCCCTCAATGGTTCATCACCTACATCATCACAATTCTCAATTGCTCCTTGGGAGCCGTTAGATTCATCAAATTCCACATCATATGTTTCTTCAACCAAACCGGTGGCATGGTTAAATACTCTATATGCTTTGGACTTTGATGAGTAACCAACAAGAAAACCAATATCACAACGTCTTTGAAACTTCCCTAGGTGTTGACGCTTCTTGTAGATGTAGCATTTGCAACCAAACACCTAGTAGAATGAGACGTCCAACTTCTTCCCATTTAGCAACTCATAGGGGGTCTTGCCAAGAAACTTTTGTAGGAAGAGGCGATTTGAAGCATAGCATACGGTGTTGATTGCCTCGGCCTACAATTTCTCTGGTGTGTTGTACTCATCTAGCATTGTTCTTGCAAGGGTGATCAATGTCCGGTTCTTCCTCTCAACTACACCATTTTGTTGAGGAGTGTAGGTTGATGAAACTTCATGCTTGATTCCAATCTCATCACAATAAGCTTCAATGTTTGTGTTGTCAAACTCTTTGCCATTGTCACTTCTAATCTTCTTTATCTTGACTTCAAATTCATTTTGAGCTCTCTTTGCAAACTTCTTGAAGCAATTTGCCACTTCAGATTTGTCATGAAGAAAGAAAGTCCAAGTGTATTTTGAGTAGTCATCCACAATCACAAGACAATAGAGATTTCCACCCAAGCTCTTGTAGGTTGTAGGACCAAACAAATCCATGTGTAGAAGTTCTAACACTCTTGATGTTGACATGTAAGCCTTGGTTGGATGAGTATTTGCAACTTGTTTGCCGGCTTGACATGCACTACAAGGTTTGTCCTTCTCAAACTTTACATCCTTCAAGCCTCTTACTAATTCTTTCTTCAATAGCTTGTTGAGAGTGTTCATTCCAACATGAGCAAGCCTCCTATGCCAAAGCCACCCAAGTGAAGTTTTGGTGAACAAGTATGTCATCAAGTTTGCATCTTCGGAGGTGAAATCAACAAGATAGAGATTGTTGTATCTAAAGCCTTTGAAAATCATTTGCTTGTAATCTATCTTTGAAACTACCACTTCATTGGGTGTGAATAAGCATTGGTAGCCAAGGTCACAAAGTTGCCTAACGGATAGTAAGTTGAAACTCAAGGAAGCAACATAGAGCACATTTGAAAGAGAGTGATCATTTGATATTGCAATCTTGCATATACCCTTGACATTGCTCTTTGAATTATCTCCAAATGTGATCTTCTCTTGACATACCCCATTCTCTTTAAGTGAGGTGAACATACGAGGGTCACCGGTCATATGTTGAGTGCAACCACTATCAATAATCCAATGAGATCCACTGATCTTGTAGTTCACCTACACACCAGAGATCAAGCTTTTTGTTTAGGGACCCAAACTTGAGAGGGACCCTTGACTTTCTCAACTAGTGACTTGGCAACCCATATTTTCTTAGGCCTATTCTTGTTTGGGGGACCCAAGAACATGACTTTCATCTTTCCACTTGAATCTTTTCTAAGCATGTAATGAGCATTGAAGGCAAACGGTCTAGCATGCTTGGGCAAGGGTTGTGGAGTTTTGCACTCATGAGCAAAATGGCCCTCTTGTCCACACTCAACACATCTCTTTTGCTTGGGCTTTGACTTGCTTTGTTGTTGTTGAGCTTTAGCCTTCTTCTCTTGATTTGCTAAGTAACCAATGCCACTTCTATCCATCTTCATGACGGTGTTCATGAGTAGCTCACTTTGCAAATATTGGCCTCTTGTGAACTTGCTTAGGCCGGTTTTGAGATGCTCTTTCTCTTGCTTGAGCTTTTTGTTCTCTTCAATAAGTGACTCATTTGATGTTTACTTTTCAAGAGCCATCAACCCTTTTAGCTTCTTGTTCTCATTTGTAAGCATCTCATTCTCACTCTTGAGCTTGGCATAATCATCATAGTTGTCGGACTCAACCACACTCTTGCTTTGCCACTAGATCTTTGCTCAATGCTCTCAATGATCAAGTCATCACATGATGTAGCTATATCAATCTTAACAACTTGGTTAGTAGCATCATGTGTCTCAAGAGAAAGCTCATTAGCAACAACAAGACTATCATAATTGATTTTCAATGTAGTGTATTTGTCTTTTAGCGAGTTGTGCCTAGTGTTGAGCTCATCATGCTTCTTCTCAAGTTTATGATATTCATCTCTAAGCTCTTTGTTAGAAGTTTTGAGCTCCTTGAGAGTAGAAGATATAATTTCATTTTGATCTTTGAGCTCATCACTAGTCTTTTGTGCATTCTCAAGCTTAGATGAAAGTGAATCATTTTCATTTTGGAGCTCATCATTTTTATTTCTAGTTCTTCTTATGACTTTAGAGTATTTGTTCAACAATTTTACAAGTTCATCATAAGAAGGTGCATCATACTCATCATCACTATCACTATCATCATCATCACTCTCATTGTTTTGTACCTTTCGTTCACCCTTGACCTAAGGCATAGGTGAGTAGTGGACGATGATGGTGAAGGTGGCGGTGAAGGTGGTGATGAAGATGTCGGTGAAGACGAAGATGGCCCAATCACAAATGCGGCGACCTTCTCTTTCTCATTGTTGCTCTCATCACCGGAGGACTCACATGATGACTCAATGTCGGTGAGCCAATCACCAACAATGTAGGCTTTGCCTCCCTTCTTCTTCTTGTGAAACTCTTTCCTCTTGCCATCCTTCTTCTTATATGGCTTGTTCTTCTTCTTCTCATCTTCTTCATCACTTGAATCATTTTTCTTGCCCTTGTTCTTGTTCTTATACTTGTCTTTTGGAGGCTTAGGGCATTGATGAGCTAAGTGGCCAAGTTCACCACAATTGTAGCCTCCATCTTGGATATAGGCTTCCTTTTGCTACTTGTGAAGAACTTCTTCTTCTTGCCATCGAACTTGATGCCACTCTTGTTGAGCTTCTTTAGCATCTTGGTGGTCTTCCTCATCATGAGTGCAAGTGATGCATCATCAATATCACTTTCACTTGAGCTTTCTTGCACCAACATGGCTTAGCCCTTCTTCTTTTTCTTGTCATGGCTAGCTTTGAAGGCCAAGTCCTTCTTCTTGGAAGATGATGAGCCCTCTTCCGGAGTGATGTGCATGTACATGTCATGTGCATTGATCTTTCCCAATACTTGTGTCGGTGTTGCGGTGGAGAGATCATTTTGGTAAAGCATGGTGACAATGTGACCATACTTCTCAACGGAAAGAACGCTCAAGATCCTCCTTGCAACATCCGATTGACTTATTTGAGTGAGCCCAAGAGTATTGAGATCCTCTACAAGAACATTCAATCGAGTGTACATGTCATTAGCACTTTCTTTGGGAAGCATCTCAAAAGAATTAATTTTCTTCAAAGCAATGTGATAGCGTTCCTCACGCTCACTCTTAGTTCCCTCATGGAGAGCACAAAGGTTTTCCCACAATTTATGAGCGTTTTTTGCATTACACACACGATTGAAGATATCCTTGCCTAGGCCCCGGTAGAGTGCATTTTTTGCCTTTGCATTCCACCGGTCGTACTTCTCCTCGTCACCACTTGGGTTGGTGGGATCCTTGATAGCGGGAAGCCCTTCGGTGATAGCTCTAAGACACCCAACATCTATGGCTCCGAGATACGCCTCCATGCGGATTTTCCAATATGGAAAATCATCTCCCTCAAAGGTGGGAGGTGGTCCTTTCCCATTAGACATCTTGCTCTAGGCGGTGAAGCCTAATTTAGGAGCAACTCGGCTCTGATACCAATTGAAAGGATCAAGATACCCAAGAGGTGGGGTGAATTGTGCTTTTCTAAAAATTAATTGCAAGAATTAAATCCTACAAGCCAAAGTTCACCCCTAGTGCCTACTTGTGTTCCTTGTGATTCTACCGGTAAAAAGTTTTGCACCCCAAGTTCCAATCCTAGTCTAGCATGACAATTCTAGGAAAGTAAACCAAGCAATAAAAGTACTATAATAAAGTAAATGCTTGAAAGTAAGGGTTAGGAACACGGCGATGTTTTCCCGAGGTATCGGAGAGTATCCACTCCCCACTAGTCCTCGTTGGAGCACCCACACAAGGGTGTAGCTCCCCTTGATCCGCGCAAGGATCAAGTGTTCTCTACGGGCTGATTCTTCGACACTCCGTCGCGGTGAATCGCCCAAAACCACTCACAAGATGAGTTGGGTCATCCACAAGCTCCTCCGGATGATCACCAAACTCCCAATCACCACCAAGTCATCTAGGTGATGGCGATCACCAAGAGTAACAAGCTAGAACTCTCACTTGACCACAATAAGCCTAATGAGAAGATGGATGCACACTTGCTACTCCCTAGTCACTAATGAGGGATTCTCAAACTTTGGTTCTCAAATCTCTACCCTCACTAGAGCTCTTGCACTCCCTTGCACTTGAAAGGTGTTTCTCAGCTGAACAAATGAGCAAGAGACCTCTAAAAGAGGTGGAGGGGATGTATTTATACACCCCACAGTCAAATCCAACCGTTACCTACCAACTCAACAAAATACGCACTGACCGGACGCGCCGGTCGACGTGACCGGACGTGCCAGTCGAGCGTAACGGTCGAAAACTTAACTGACAACGCTGAGTGACCGAATGCACCGATCAGGGGTGACCGGACGCATCCAATCGTGCAAGGTCCTTACTGTACTTTGACCTGACGCTCGGTTGCGTCCGATCAGTGATGACCGGACGCGTCAGGTCAGCAAAGTACCTTACTAGAACGTGACCGGACGCGTCCGATCACTTGCCAGTCGCGTCCAATTAGATGTTTTACCCTCTGAGACACGTGTCAGCACGATCACCGCGTCCGGTCAACTGAGCTGAAACGCAGTAACTGTTAGTACTGACCGGACGCGTCCGGTCGTGACAGAGACCGCGTCCGGTCAAGGGAAAACGGCTCAAATGACTTCGAAATGTGACGCAACTTGAACCAAGTTGCTTTCAGCTGAACTTTGAGCTTTTCCTGAGCTACCTAGTGCTAAGTTTGACAAGTGTGCACCACACCTAAACAAAAGACTCACCTAGGTCAAGCTACTCGCTCATGGCCCCCTTTATAGTACAGCCAAAGGAAAAAAGCGAAGATCCTAACGACTATTCTGAATGTAACTCAACACCTTGACATCCGGAACTAACCGTCCTTAATCTTGTCGTTGATCCTTTGAAAACCGAGACGATTTCCATCAAGGGACATGAATACCATAGTGCCCAAAGCAGTTATCAACCCCATGACCTAACTTATCAAAGTTTCTGCAAAACACACGTTAGTCATGGTAATAATGCGTTGTCATCAATTGCCAAAACCAACTCTCAGGGCCTAGATGCTTTCAAGAAGATAATGGCGGTCCTAGAGCTGGAAGAGGAGCACGATGGCAGCCCGCCGCTCTATCTCTACCCATGGGAAGTAATCCATGATGAGGTCCTGGCTCTGAGGTACCTCATCCGCCTGTGCCTCGTCGAGTTCTAGGACTGGCACACTCCGCCGCTGTCCGATGACGATGATTATGGCCACTTTGACTCCGAAAGTGATAGTGGCGACAACAATTTCAATGGCTATTGGCCGAGATTCACCGACTCCGGTGGTGCTGGGTCACGACCATGGATGACATGGTTCGGCTCCGAGCAGGACCCCAGGCTCAGGCGCGGCTTCGAGCCCATGTTTTGGTCGTGTCAACAAGCGAACGTCATCATGGTGGGCTAGTTCTCCTGCCCGATCACATCGTCGCGCGCCGCCATACCTTGCTCCCCGAGCGGTAGCAGGATCCCGCACAAGGAGCGACGTGTGTTGATGCGCCCATGGCCCTTGAGGTTGACTCCATGCCCTAGGCCAGTCGCTCACACTCTCCTGTCATGTCACTAGCTATGAACCCGATGTGCGCTGAGGCGGGCCTCTGCTCCACGCCGAAAGCTGCTGCCAACATGTCTGATACCTCGGTACCTCGGTCCACTCATTCGACCGTGACTCGAGGAGGCCTGCCTATGCCACTTGGAGCTAGCATCGGGGCATCATGGGGAAGCTGCTCAATGACGACCCCGACCTGGTGGTGGGCTGATGCCTCCGCTTTGCTACTGAAGAGAATGATGGGCCAGTGCCTGGGACATGGTGGACCACTCCACCTTTGTCCATGAGGTCGATATTTGCCTTTTGGGACTTGAGGAGGCCAGTAGCTCTGGCTACCTTCACCGGCCTCAGCTGATGGGCTAGCCTACCCGAAAGCTGAGTTGTTGGGATCTACACGGTGGGGCTGGAGGTGGACGTCTAGGAATCTAGCACGGAAGCTGTGGACTGTCGCTGTGTTTCGGCCGTCTCGTCGGTGGACGATTTCATCACTTCCTACAAGAAGCCACTTGTGCAGCCCATACTTTCTACACCTCGCCTGCGTTCAACCAAAGCTGCACTGGTCAACAACGACGATGACTAGATTCCGAAGAGGAGTGCCCCTCTAGCAGCCAAGAGCAGATTTAGGTCTGAGCGGCCTAAAGCACAAGCAAGGAAGGTGATGATGAAGAAACTTGGCTTTGAGGTCGAGACGGAGATACCCAATGAAGCGTCCTTCGATGAGTTCTAGACTATGTTTCAGCTACCACTGTCGCCATCTAAGCATGAAGCTATGTAGGTGTTGTTCCCTGGCAAGAAGCAGCGGACACTTGGTGCCATTCGTGCCGCCTAGAGAACCCTAGTTCTCTTGTCACGCCACTAGTTACCTTGTTAAGTCAGAACATTTTCATCTGGAATGTGCATGGGCTGAACATGCGCACGCATAGAGCTGTCATACGCGAGTTCTTGCTTCAAGAACGCATCTTCACACTGTACTTAGTAGAGACGAAAATTGATGTATTGTCCCCCTCCTTAGCCACTGATTTAATGGGAGCTGGGTTTGATTATGTTGTTTGCCTTCTGTGGGAGCCTCCGACGGGATCGTGGTGGCTTGGTCATGTTATGTCTGGGTGGTGACCGGCTGCACTTGTCGCTCGTTCTTGGTCACAGTCTCCATCGCTCCCACCTCCTCGCCATCGGTGGCTTGGACATTCTCGTTGGTATACGGTCCAGTGCTAGAGGAATTGAAGCTGACTTTCCTTGACGAGATCCATGAGGAGCACACCCAGGCATCAGGGCCTTTCCTGATCTACAACAACTTTAATCAGATATACCGTGCCACCGACAAAAACAACAACTACCTAAACCTGAGGTCCATGTGGCGATTTCGTTGGTTGGTTGATGATTGCCAACTTGAGGAGCTGTATCTACATGGCAGGCTTTACATGTGGTCTAATGAGAGGCAAAGGCCGGCGCTTGAGTGCATTGATCGCGCGTTCGCATCCATCGAATGGCTTGAGGCTTTCCCAAGCCACCACTTGAGATGCCTATCGTCGGATTGTTCTGACCATGCGCCACTGCTGCTACAACTCTGCACTCAGTCGTGGGCTAAGCCCAGGTTCCACTTTGAGTCATTTTGGGTGTGCCTCAGTTCGAGGAGGTCATCAAGCGGGCCTAGGACTGCCACTTGCCGGGGGCTGATGCCTGTCGGGTCCTCGATCACAAGCTAAGGAAAATAGCTAAGGAGCTACAGAATTGGAGTATGAAGAACATCGACAATGTTCGCTCTCAGTTGTTCATGGCACATGAGCTCATCGCCTAGTTCGACGTGACGCAAGAGCACCATCTGCTGTTTGATGATGAGCAAGCGCTGCGCAAGCAAGTTAAGCTCATCAGCCTAGATCTCGCATCCTTGGTAAGAATGATCGCTCAACAATGCTCAAGACTGAGATTTCTAGAAGAGGGAGATGCCAATACCAAGTTCTTCCATTTGTAGCCATGCCACAGAAACTGCAAGAACCACATCCCGTCAATTTTACATGAAGGTGTTTGGTTCTCCACCGATGAAGCTAAGTCGAAGGTGATTTATGACTATTTCAATGAAATCCTTGGGACGATGTTCCATCGGCAGCACACCATTGAGTTTGGTGGGTTGATGCCACAGCTTGATCTATCCGGCATTGATGCGTGCTTCTCTGAGCAAGAAGTCTGGGACACCATCAGAGAGATGCCCGCTCACCGTGCCCCGAGGCCTAACAGCAATGACCAATTCTACATGGTCGCTTGGCCCATCATCAAATATTACATCATGAATGCAATGAACGCGTTGTGGTCGCTCGATGCAAGGAGCTTTAACCTCCTTGTAGGATCACTGGAGATCGTAGAAGGGGGTGAATAGGCCTGTAAAAATTATCTCAAACAAATGTCAGTCCTAACCGCGGCACCGCCGCCCTGACACCGCGACACTGCCGCACCATGGCACTTCCGCGCTTAGAGAGCGGCACTGCCGCACCTGCAGAAAAGGTTAGCTCATAGTTCAAAATCTATCCAACGAAATTTAGATCGGGTAAATATTTTAACATACAGCAGGGCTGTAAAATCATAGATCAACAGCTAGAAAGTGGCTTGAAGTCCACACACAAGTAGATCGGGCTCAAACCCTAGAAATCACCACAAGACAATTAAAGTAGACAAGCACACAAGATACAATGATTTATCCCATGGTTTAGCTCACCACTAAGGCTTGCTGTTGGCGGTGCTTAAGTCATATCTTACCCCACCAATATCTTAGTGAAAACCACACCAAACTTAGTGAATAGGGCTTTCAACTAACATATTCCATAAGTTTTGGTGTTTCACTTGTTTTGCAGGGCTTATATGAAAATACACCATAAATGGGCCAAAAGAGTAGAAGGAACACAAGATCACATTTGGCTCAAAGCAAAGCAAAGGAAAGAATAAGGAAAAGCCCACTCACGTATCCAACTTGGGCCAACACACCTCAGGGACATGATCAAGGCCTAAGGGGGAAATGACCACGCGAAGCTAGACTCAAGCCAAGCCAGCAGGGATGTGGGCGCGCCAGCCCTAGCTCTGCCCTAGCCCAACTAGCTCTGGTGGTTCCATCAATGCACCGACAAGGTGGTTCACTAGTGCGCTGCCTAATTCTCTGTACCTGGACACGGGTGGAGGTCGGTTTTGGGACATTAAGAGGGGAATATTCCATGGAATCATCCCCCTATCCCACCTATAAGTAGAGGGCCTCACCCCCTCTCATGACACACCACTTCAACACCTAGCAAGAGCTAGAGCCTCACCTCTAAGGGCTATGCCCTTCTAGCTACTAGAGAAAGAAAGTGAGATGTGAGGGAGAGAGCAGGAAAGAGCCAGACTTGTCGGCATCTCCCCGAGCTTGTGTCCGGGAGCCGGCCTTGTCGGTGTTTCCTCAAGCTTGTACCTCTACGAGCAAGTGCTTGGCTCCTTAACGGGATCTTGGCTAAGTAAGTGTTCGTATTTCTTATAATCTTTTATGTCTTTCGTTTAGTTGAGCTTTACCTATACCTGTTTGTGGGTTCATTGTCTATCCCCATGGTGGATGCTCTAGTGAGAGGGACCCTAATAGAGACGGATCGCCCTTTGAGCTGCTAGAGTAGTAGTCGATAGCATAGACATGGAGTCTAGGCTAGAGGCTACCTTCGTTTGCCTCACACTCTCTGGTTGATGGGTAGGCGGCAGGTGGTGACAGCCTTGTCCATCCCTAGAACTCCCCCACGTTCAGGTGTGGCATAGAGCAAGTTATATGCTATAGGCTGGCATCGCTTGGCAGACCAAGTGATCACCAGTGCCCGAAGTAAACAAGTAGAAGTAGAGTATCGCGAGACCTAAGAGCTATAGGGATCCATCTCTACCATGCTTTCTATCTCTACCCTTAGGTTGTCCTTGGACGAACTAGCTAGAAGCGAGTACCTCCATTCCAAAAAATATGATACCCTGAATATTTCAGGGTGAAGGCTACAACAGTAATTTCGTACGCTTGTGGATTCTTCTGCATTCGTTAAGAAATACCAACACTTGCCTAAGTCCACGTTGTTGAGGGTTTTGCCACCAAGGCTTGCCACTAAGGCAAAGGGTCTATTTCAACCCTACCTCATTCTCAAGTCAAGAGAGTTAACTCTTGAGATGAGGGGTGATTTTACTCGCTGTAAGAGATGGTTACAAACCTCCCGGGGCTACCACAAGCTTGGCAAGCTCATCGGGTGACGCTCTAGCTTGCTAGGAGCAAAGCTCCAAGAGTAACAAACACAACCGCCGGCCAAGTGTGGCACTGCCGCACTCACCAAATAGCAAGGATTGGAAAACTATTTTGCTGGCTATTTGGTGGATGGATGAGGATGCTTTTGACAAGATGTGAGCACTTGGTTGCACATTTTTGTCACAGAACCTCCTAAATTATGATGGCCCACATGTACCTATCATTGTCATAATGATCTCTGACAGCCATACTTATTTACCTCATAACTTAAAAGGCCTGCTTTCCTCCGAACAGGATCCAATTACAGGAGTATTGCAATATTACAACAGTTTATTCAAAATAACATCAAAGTAAAAGAGCGGAAGTCTTACATAACTTAAGTTTACAAACCATAGTTTCAAACCTCAAACCATAAGTAACATTATTACAAACTAGTAGTAGTGGAGTATCAGTAGTAACTTTATTACAACACCCAAACAAGGTGCCTTGCCCAGAGGCCACACAGCCTACTCGTCGTCACTTTCTTCACCAACAGCGGTCATGTAGCAAGGCTCAAAGGAGACTTGCTCATGAACCGCACCTGGAACATGGGTTTAAAAAACCCTGAGTACTGAGGGTACTCAACAAGACTTACCCAACTAAAGAAAAGACTCCAAAGGCATGCTAGCTTTAGGGAATTAAGGTACGGGCATTCAAGAATCAAAATGATTTTGTAGAAAAGCTTACTAAAGTAAGTCCTTGCTTTCAACATTTTATCTTTATCATTGATGGTTCATTAACCAATTCTAATTGATCCTAATCTAGATCAAAGTAATTCTCATCAAGATTATTTCCTTATTCTTTCTTCCAATTCCAGTTCTTAACTACGATGTAGGTCAGGCGATCGAGTCTCCATAACCGAGGAGCAACGACGATTCGAATCGATTATACCCAGTTGGAGATCTCTAACCTCACGACATATGTAAAACCAAATCTTGCATATGCCAACCCTCATTTAGATCTCCCAAGACCAGAACATGTCCATCGCCACCCGAGAGTACAGTACCCCTCGAACCTGGCCCAATTCTAGCCCCAAGGGTACACGCTACTCTCGCCATCTCTCCACTCCCAGTGTGAGGTTGGACGTTCTAGAAATGGAATCACTAATATCTTGGGCTTACCCAAGGCATGAGGCTAGTTGCAAAGTCTCGAAACACAAGTTGTCAAATCACCCGCCCGATCTTCAAGTTCATTCTTAAATTTCATTATTCATCAAGTATACCATCATGGCCATATAATCATTTCATTTAAAAGCCTAACTTATTAATCATACTACGCATTTTTCAATAAAACAGGTACCAAGGGTGATATCACAATAATCAAGGAGGATAATGCAGCAATTGGGTTATCACTCAATTCCTAATTACTTAATGCAATAAACCATAGTACTAGTGATAAAGATTTGTAAAACTCAAGGAAGGGTTTAAATGCACCGGGGCTTGTCTTGCTCAGACAAGACGACTGGTTCAGGCTCAACAACACCGATGTCCGGTCTAGAACCCACTGACGACTGCTCTTCTCCGAAAGCTTGCTCGACAACGCTTACTTCCTCGAAAGTGGGAACTACACGAGAGTATGACATGCTTCAACATGATGCAGTGATAAACATGATGCTTGATGATGATATGCCATGATTAATAACTTGAGTACAACTTTCCTTCGCGGTACAGTTACAAACCAACAGAACTCACTAACTAACCGTAATTACATTAAGCAACATTATTACTTCTTAAAGAACATGTTAATCATGAACTCAACCAAGTAATTAAGGTGCCAAGGATCATTAAGGGTTAATGATCCAAGGACATCACTCAATCAAAAAGGGCACACAACACTTAAAGTTATCAATTTAACATTTATTTAATCACTTAAACAAAATAAGGCATAAATTAAGAATAAAATAAACTTTATCTAATTGAGTTCAAACTTTTTCTATAGATTGATCATATTCTAAAATAGTGTTAAAACAAATTTCATGATTTTTGGATTAATATTTTAATTACTAAAATTCCTGGAAGTTGCATTTAACATTTAATTGAGCTAATTAAATAACATAAAAAAAGTAATCAAAATTGGCATTTAATATTTTTCCTAGATAGTTTACACTCTAAAAAGCTTACAAAAAAATTTTCAATAATTTTGGAGCTCTAGAAATTTCATAATGAAATAAACAAAACTGCTAGTATTTCACATTTTTGAAAAAGAAAAACAAAATCGACAACACGGGCCGCTGCCTCTCTTCTTCTTTGCTCAGCCCAGCAAAACGCGCGGCCCACCAATGCGTGCTCGCGCTCGCAGCCCACCCACGCGTGCACTCCCTCTCCCTCTCTCTTTCTCGGTGTTGATATTTGGTAACGCAATTAGGAAATGATCAGCAAGCGCACGGATATCGGTGAGCACTTCACCCGGGATGTTATCCAGAGTATCGTATTTATTTTTTTACCACTAGGAGAAAGCGTGCATCTGACTAACCAAATCTATTACTACTAACCTTTAGGCTACAACCACTGTGATTTGATGTGAGCGATGTATAGAGAAGACTGCAATTGCACTCTCGTTCTAACCTTGGTAAGGATGATCTACTGCTCTATTGGGGAGGCTCACGGAATCTAGACACCTCAAAGGATGTTCGACCCGCACCTATAAACCCTATCGATCCTGCTAACGGGATATGGAATACAAAGGTAGCTACGGAAATGTCACGTTCCTCGCTACTACCACGGTCCGGCTAGACAGGGGATATCTATGAGTATCCTAGCCCAAACACCTCGTTTACGCTAGAGATGATTACTCTAAACTCTACGCGAAGAGATTAAAGTAAACTCATAAACCAAAGAACAATAAAACAAAGAACTTACTAGAATTTAGAAGTCGAAATACTGAAGAATCCTAGGAGCAAGCCTCGGGTTAGGAGAACTTGATCCTGCAGGTACAACCTCGAAGTAGTCACCGACAGGCCGGGCTTCCTTCGATCTATACCTCCACTCTATCTCTCTCAATCTAGAAGAACTAAGTCTAATCTCACATTGGATGCTAAGCCCTAATGAGGTGGGAACCCTAAGGGAACCTCTCTCTCTGAATCCTCTCTGGAAAATATGAAAATAATGGACTTGGATTCTCCTCTCCAGGGGCCAGGGGTCCTGCTTATATAGTCCCTTCAAGTGAACCTGGGCCGTCGGATCAAACCGACATTAATCGCACGGTTTTCCTTGATCCTTTAGGTCGGTGGGGCATAATCCGCGAGACTCGTCCTGATTGGTTGTAGACCTAGGGCGGGCGCCCCAGGGTCCAGGGCGGGCGCCCTGGTCCCGGGCCCGTTCGGCCTCCCGTTCGATCCCGTGGCTTCTGGAGTCTTCTAGATGATAGAAAATCGGTGAACACGTTAATATCTCTATGTAATTCCGACGTGTGGGCCTTTCCTTTGTATTTCCTGATAACCCCCTGCAGAAACAGATAAACAACAAAACTCGTGGAATTCTATCAGATCAAACCCTAATTCTAGGTGTTGCTTGCATATAGGGGCTCTCAGATCACTCATTTATCTTTTGTATATCTCACTGAGGCTGTTTTAATTTGTAGAAATTCTCAAGCATACTTACTTTGCATATATTGCCTGGGTCAAAACGGGATCCGAGGAGAGGAATGCCATACTCTTAGATCAAAGACTTTGAAAATTAAAACTTGTCAACTCTTACTGGCATATTGCTTATTAGAGGGACCATGGGCTATCATTTTCTTTTTACCATATATATTTTTATCATCTCATTTTTTTCAGGTGGATACTGAGGTACCCCTAATTCTACTTTCGGACACTTGTCCATTTTTCTGCGAGGTTGTCGAGCACTTGCTCCTTTTTATTTCCTCGAAATATATTTTTGCATAGCCCATGCCTCTAATGCAATAATACTTCGGAAGAGTGAATCTTTCTGAATAAAAATGTCTTGATCTTGGGAGCATGATAAATCTCTCAACAAGGGTCTAACTCGTTTTGCACAAACTCAATACAAAGCAAATTAATATTTTTAGGTTTATCAGGCATATAAAATATTGAGGATGGTAGCTATATTTTTGAAGTTTTTGAAAAGAAAATCTCCAAGCGACAAAGATTTCAAGAATAAGATACTCATATTCTACCATCTCACATTCCACAATGACTTGAGTAACACATGGTTTTTAAAATGATTTTCAATAAATGCAGGTTTTCAAAAATATCACAGAGTGAGATTGATCATGATTAAAAATATTTTTATCTTTTTAAATTATCATGTTAGGAACAATATTCTACATAGCCCAATATGTATTTGTATATATGTAAATAAAGCGTGCAGAGTATGTACCTGAATCGTGGAGTGGTGCAATCGAAGTGCATTTACCATGTCGGGGGGATTCCCCCATACTTGTTTCCTACTTTCTTGCATAAAAATAAAGTGGAGATACACGAGGCATAATAATAATAATAATCTTTATTTGTCTTGAGGCATTTATTACACTGACTAATGAAGTGAACTAATCTAAACTGAATTGAATCTAATTGAATCTAATGATGAAGACTAAGACACACTGCCTCAAGGTCTAATCTAGATAGCTCAGTGTTGCTCTAAACCCTGATCCTAGCAAGGGCATCAGAAAGGTCACGTTTAAGCGCGAGCACAGTAGTGTTCAGGTTGGAGACCTGCCTACTAGGGGAGCTAACTGTGGACTGAAGTTCCATAATATGTCTATTTGCTGTCCTGATGTCCTCATCCACATCTGCTATGGTCCTGCGGTGCTTCGGTGGTGTCTCAAACGAATTGAGAGCGTGCTTAGGAGCTTCCTTTGGTGGGATAAAGCGAACTTTTGCTGTCCTAACTCCTTCGAAGCGGGGCCTCTCCTTCTCCGTAGTGTAGTGGACGCTGCTGATCTCGCCGCTCCGGTTGGTCTTGACGCCTACAACCCGCTCATTGGGTTTAGGTGGCAGGATTTCCGTGCCGGCTGGTACCTTGACGATGGCTTCTTGCTTGGACGACGGTCCCTTGAGAAGAAGGGGCTGCGGTGGTGCAGTAAGAACTGGTTGGGCGTAGTAGGATGAGATTGAGCTGCGCTGGTTTGATGGTGGGGCTGCTAGCTGTCGCTCTGTGTTG
This sequence comes from Saccharum spontaneum, assembly GCA_022457205.1. Classification (NCBI taxonomy): domain Eukaryota; kingdom Viridiplantae; phylum Streptophyta; class Magnoliopsida; order Poales; family Poaceae; genus Saccharum; species Saccharum spontaneum. Next base: position 26,201,175 of record CM039615.1, read on the forward strand.
GCCGGGACGTAGGCGTCAGGGTCATCCTTGGGCTTGCGGTTGAGGTCGTAAGGGACGATCTCCCAGTTGCGGTGGGTCTTGTCGGCCATTGGAGAAGCAAGGAACTAGACAAGCTCTAATTGAGGAGGAGAGAAGGATTGAATGAATTGGTGTTGAAAGCTGACGTTAGGGGTCTGTTTATATAGGGGTCAAAAAGTGCCTCTAGGGTTTCCATAGATCCATCCCGCTGCCGGGCGTGCGTAACAACCCATTCACGGAATTTTCTGGATAACCATAGATGAGGAAAGCACGTCGGAAGAGGCCGGGGCCGAGGGGACACCAGGGCAGGGTGCCCGCCCTCATCCTCAGGGCGCCCGCCCTAGGCCTGCCTCCTCTGCGGGCCCGCTTGCTCGAGCGTGTTTCTAGAAGTATTTTTATCCCGAAAAATATATACGTGGCCCAAAAACGTCAGATTAAAAAGGTCGGGCTTTAATTCTCCATCGGAAGGTAAAAATGGATCACGTCTATTTCTTCTAATTCTTTATTGGGTTCTAAAAATAATTTAAGACGTTGACCATTTACCTTGAATAACGTACCTTCGTCGTTTTGAAGTGTAATAGCTCCGTGGGATGATGAATTGACTACCTTGTATGGTCCTTCCCATTTACTCCGAAGTTTTCCATGCCCGAAAAGCTTCACCTTGAAATTAAAAAGTAATACCTTATCATACCTTCTGACTATAGAGAAGACTACAACTGCACTCTCGTTGGAAGCTTTTTCCTTTTTTCTTAAGAGGAGAAGCTAGACGATGGTATAGTCAGAAGGTAAGTCAACAACGAGGTGAATGGGGAGTCTTACGAGCCAACTTCTGTTTAGATTTTTATTCCCTCGATCGTATCGCCGACCTTAGACTCGAAGTTCTATCTTTTAAACAAAAAGAAAATGAAACTTTGGGAAAATCCTGGAAACGTTTTTCTGATCTTTTAGAATCTGGTCCAAAACTCAATATTGAAGACCCTATTCTCCTTTTTCATTTCTTTCGAGGTCTTCAGAAAGATCGTAAACAAATGCTACATACAATGTCTAGAGGTTCTTTCTTTCGTATCCCTACTGATGAAGCTAGAGCGATCCTAGATAGAATCCTAGAAGCTGAGATGGATAATACCCTCCATGATGAAACCTACGAAGCCGAAGTAGACACTCTGCCGAATTCATTACCTACTTCAGCTATCCCAAGTTTTGAGCCACAAAAGGAAGAAATTCCACCACCTGATTTCATGCTGGATATAGAATCCGATCTTTTTGCCGATTTTGGAAACATTTCAAACTACCATTCTATAGACAAACCCCAAAGCGGCCATTATAGCATTTGTTTACCAAGTGAATATCAATTGAGAGAGCTTATCTCAGTCATGAGTAGCGAATGGTTGGAGGAGTCAGAGCTTTCCTCTGAAGTGATCCGTTTGGATACACCTCCTATCACTATACGTTGTGCTTATGATTCTGATCAATTTGATGCTCTCTATAATCCTGTTGTGGGGATCAATATCATGTCTGAAGCTTTTGCACTTAAATTATTTGGAAAATTAATTTTAACCCCCACAACAAAGTTCATGAAGGAATCTTCGGGACGATTGGTCCCCAGTCTTGGAATTGTGAATGTCCTACCCTTTATGGTAGAAGGCTCCATGATTCATTTGAACTTTTATATCTTTGATACATGGGACTTCGACCTGTTGATAGGACAACCATTTAGAAGACTCCTTTATGAAGGTCAAACTGGAAAGCTACACATTTCTTTTGGAAAGGATTTTAAATTCCCTATGACAATTTCTCACTCCTTGAATAATAAGATCGAGTCATCTCTTTTGCCTGATCCTATGGAAGAGGTAAAAGCTGCGTCTCTAGAGCTTTTAAATGAATCAGACTTAGAAGAAGAAGCCCCTTTCTTCATAGAAGAGGAAGCTGAACCTTCTGAACCTGAACCTTTAGATGAGTTTGCAGAAACACCCAGACCTCCTATAGAGCTTAAAACTTTACCACCCGGTCTTATCTATGCCTTCCTAAACAATAATCCAGAGTTTCCTGTGATCATTAGTAATAAACTCACTCAGGAACAAACTCTGCGATTAATGACCATTTTAGAAAAACATCACTCAGTCTTTGGCTACTCACTCCAAGATCTTACAGGAATCAGTCCTATGATTTGCACCCATCGCATTCCGACAGATCCTTCTGTTTCACCTTCTCGGGAACCCCAACGTAGACTCAACAACGCGATGAGAGAAGTAGTTAAAAAGGAAGTTATAAAGTTGCTGCATGCAGGGATTATATATCCTGTGCCGCATAGTGAGTGGGTGAGCCCTGTTCAAGTTGTGCCTAAAAAGGGAGGCATGACTGTTGTTACAAATGAGAAGAACGAGCTAATTCCGCAACGCACCGTCATAGGGTGGCGGATGTGCATTGACTATAGAAAACTGAATAAAGCCACGAAAAAGGATCACTTTCCTTTACCTTTTATAGATGAGATGTTAGAGCCGTTAGCGAACCATTCGTTCTTCTGTTTCTTAGATGGATATTCAGGGTACCACCAGATCCCGATCCATCCTGATGATCAAAGCAAAACCACTTTTACCTGTCCATACGGAACTTATGCTTATCGTAGAATGTCTTTTGGGCTATGTAATGCACCAGCTTCTTTTCAAAGATGCATGATGTCTATATTTTCTGATATGATTGAAGAGATTATGGAAGTTTTCATGGATGATTTTTCTGTTTATGGAAAAACTTTTGATAATTGTCTTGAAAACTTAGACAAGGTTTTGCAAAGATGCAAAGAAAAGCACTTAGTCCTTAACTGGGAAAAATGTCATTTTATGGTTAGGGAAGGAATAGTGCTAGGACACCTAGTGTCTAAAAGAGGTATTGAGGTAGATAAAGCTAAAATTGAAGTAATAGAACAACTACCTCCACCTGTGAATATAAAAGGAATTCGAAGCTTTCTTGGCCATGCTGGTTTTTATCGCAGATTCATAAAAGATTTTTCATTTATTGCTAGACCACTCACTCTTTTGCTAGCCAAGGATGCTCCTTTCGAATTTGATGATGCATGTTTAAAAGCTTTTGAATTATTAAAGAATGCACTCATCTCTGCACCAATCATTCAACCCCCTGATTGGTCGTTGTCTTTTGAAATTATGTGTGATGCTAGTGATTATGCTGTGGGGGCAGTTTTGGGGCAAACAAAAGACAAGAAGCATCATGCAATTGCTTATGCCAGTAAAACTTTGACAGGAGCTCAACTTAATTATGCAACCACTTAAAAAGAGTTTCTGGCTGTTGTCTTTGCCATTGATAAATTTAGATCTTACTTAGTAGGAGCTAAAATAATTGTTTACACTGATCATGCTGCATTAAAATATTTGCTCACTAAAAAAGATGCTAAACCTTGCCTAATTAGATGGATCTTGTTACTCCAAGAATTTGACTTAGAAATAAAAGATAAAAAGGGAGTAGAAAATTCTGTTGCTGATCACTTGTCTAGAATGCACTTTAAGGATCCACAGGAAACACCCATTAATGATTCACTCTGGGATGACATGCTCTATGGAATCAACAGGTTTGACCCCTGGTATGCAGATATTATTAATTTTATGGTTTCAGGGTATGTACCACCAGGAGCGAACAAGAAGAAGCTTATTCAAGAAAGTCGTTCACACATATGGGATGAGCCATACCTCTTCCGAGTATGCGCTGATGGCTTACTCAGAAGGTGTGTGACCACTGAGGAAGGGTGGAAGATCATCGACAGATGCCATTCATCACCATACGGAGGTCATTATGGAGCATTCCGTACACATTCAAAGATCTGGCAATGTGGATTCTATTGGCCTACAATGTATGAAGACACAAGGCAATATATCAGAAGATGTGGGCCATGTCAAAGGCACGGAAACATAAATACAAGAGATGCTATGCCACTCACCAACAACCTTCAGATTGAGCTCTTTGATGTTTGGGGAATAGACTACATGGGTCCATTTCCTCCATCAAAGAAGTGTGAATTCATCTTGGTGGCAGTTGACTACGTCTCCAAGTGGGTAGAAGCACTACCTTACAAGCGTGCCGACAATATTAATTCAAAGAGGATGTTTGAAGAGATTATATTTCCAAGATTTGGAGTCCCTAGGGTGGTGATAAGTGATGGGGGATCACACTTCATCGACAAACGCTTTGAGCATTATCTAGCAAAACATGGAATCCGTCACAACGTTGCTACCCCATATCATCCTCAGACAAGTGGCCAAGTAGAGACTTCCAACAAGCAAATCAAGAACATTCTTCAGAAAACAGTAAATGAGATGGGAACAGCATGGAAGGAAAAGTTACCCGATGCACTCTGGGCATACCGGACAGCATACAAGACCCCAATTGGAATGACCCCATACCAATTGGTGTACGGGAAGACTTGCCACTTGCCTGTTGAACTAGAGTTCAAAGCACACTGGGCCATAAGAAGATGGAATATGGACCTAGATGTTGCTGGAGATCATAGAAGAATGCAACTATCAGAATTAGAAGAATGGCGAGAGAAATCATATCACAATTCGAAGATCTACAAAGAAAGAGTCAAAAGATGGCATGACAAGAGGATCAAGAAGAAGGAGTTCTCACCCGGAGATAAGGTATTACTTTTTAATTCCAGGGTGAAGCTTTTCGGGCATGAAAAACTCCGGAGTAAATGGGAAGGACCATACAAGGTAGTCAATTCATCATCCCATGGAGCTATTACACTTCAAAACGACGAAGGTACGTTATTCAAGGAAACAAGTATGGGGGAATCCCCCCGACATGGTAAATGCACTTCGATTGCACCACTCCACGATTCAGGTACATACTCTGCACGCTTTATTTACATATATACAAATACATATTGGGCTGTGTAGAATATTGTTCCTAACATGATAATTTAAAAAGACAAAAATATTTTTAATCATGATCAATCTCACTCTGTGATATTTCTGAAAACCTGCATTTATTGAAAATCATTTTAAAAACCATGTGTTACTCAAGTCATTGTGGAATGTGAGATGGTAGAATATGAGTATCTTATTCTTGAAATCTTTGTCGCTTGGAGATTTTCTTTTCAAAAACTTCAAAAATATAGCTACCATCCTCAATATTTTATATGCCTGATAAACCTAAAAATATTAATTTGCTTTGTATTGAGTTTGTGCAAAATGAGTTAGACCCTTGTTGAGAGATTTATCATGCTCCCAAGATCAAGACATTTTCATTCAGAAAGTTTCACTCTTCCGAAGTATTATTGCATTAGAGGCATGGGCTATGCAAAAATATATTTCGAGGAAATAAAAAGGAGCAAGTGCTCGACAACCTCGCAGAAAAATGGACAAGTGTCCGGAAGTAGAATTAGGGGTACCTCAGTATCCACCTGAAAAAAAAATGAGATGATAAAAATATATATGGTAAAAAGAAAATGATAGCCCATGGTCCCTCTAATAAGCAATATGCCAGTAAGAGTTGACAAGTTTTAATTTTCAAAGTCTTTGATCTAAGAGTATGGCATTCCTCTCCTCGGATCCCGTTTTGACCCAGGCAATATATGCAAAGTAAGTATGCTTGAGAATTTCTACAGATTAAAACAGCCTCAGTGAGATATACAAAAGATAAATGAGTGATCTGAGAGCCCCTATGAGGATAAAGGTATGCTAAGTTTTCTATTCAAAAATATATAAAAAACTCCAAGTGACAGGGTTGAGAAGAAGAAAGGATCTCTACTTCAACCATATATTTCCCTGACTACAGTGCACAGTGGACATTCACAACACCCTGCAGGTATAAAAAGAATGCTTTACAATGTTTCAACCCCAGTTATTTTTCTGAACCATCCTTTTCTCGAGGACGAGTAAAAGCCTAAGTATGGGGGTGTTTGTTGACGGTTCTTAAGTATCAATTTTAAATATCCAATAAATAAGGAAAAGGACTTATATGCAAGCAACACCTAGAATTAGGGTTTGATCTGACAGAATTCCATGAGTTTTGTTGTTTATCTATTTCTGCAGGGGGTTATCAGGAAATACAAAGGAAAGGCCCACACGTCGGAATTACATAGAGATATTAACGTGTTCACCGATTTTCTATCATCTAGAAGACTCCAGAAGCCACGGGATCGAACGGGAGGCCGAACGGGCCCGGGACCAGGGCGCCCGCCCTGGACCCTCGGGCGCCCGCCCTAGGTCTGCAACCAATCAGGACGAGTCTCGCGGATTATGCCCCACCGACCTAAAGGATCAAGGAAAACCATGCGATTAATGTTAGTTTTATCCGACGGCCCAGGTTCACTTGAAGGGACTATATAAGCAGGACCCTGGCCCCTGGAGAGGAGAATCCAAGTCCATTATTTTCATATTTTCCAGAGATGATTCAGAGAGAGAGGTTCCCTTAGGGTTCCCACCTCATTAGGGCTTAGCATCCAATGTGAGATTAGACTTAGTTCTTCTAGATTGAGAGAGATAGAGTGGAGGTATAGATCGAAGGAAGCCTGACCTGTCGGTGACTACTTCGAGGTTGTACCTGCTGGATCAAGTTCTCCTAACCCGAGGCTTGCTCCTAGGATTCTTCAGTATTTCAACTTCTAAATTCTAGTAAGTTCTTTGTTTTATTGTTCTTTGGTTTATGAGTTTACTTTAATCTCTTCGCGTAGAGTTTAGAGTAATCATCTCTAGCGTAAACGAGGTGTTTGGGCTAGGATACTCATAGATATCCCCTGTCTAGCCGGACCGTGGTAGTAGCGAGGAACGTGACATTTCCGTAGCTACCTTTGTATTCCATATCCCGTTAGCAGGATCGATAGGGTTTATAGGTGCGGGTCGAACATCCTTTGAGGTGTCTAGATTCCGTGAGCCTCCCCAATAGAGCAGTAGATCATCCTTACCAAGGTTAGAACGAGAGTGCAGTTGCAGTCTTCTCTATACATCGCTCACATCAAATCACAGTGGTTGTAGCCTAAAGGTTAGTAGTAATAGATTTGGTTAGTCAGATGCACGCTTTCTCCTAGTGGTAAAAAAATAAATACGATACTCTGGATAACATCCCAGGTGAAGTGCTCACCGATATCCGTGCGCTTGCGGATCATTTCCTAATTGCATTACCAAATATCAACACATACTCACATGGGGCTTACTGTTTTTAACATTTTTTTTAGACAGAATGAACATGATTAACTGAGCAATAATTAAAGGGAAAATGATAACTACCAAGTTTACCTCTTGGCACGGCGTTCGGTGTTTTTAAGTCCTCCGAACAGGGTGGCGTAGACGGTGGTTCCGGCAGCGCCTCCTCTTCTTGTGTAACTGTCTTCGCCTTTCATACCCGACTTGGTGCTTCGGTCTCCTGTTGTGTATCCTCAGGCCTTATGACCTCTCCTTCATAGTCTGCCCATACGTCCTTGATGGTTTGCCTCCTTTGGTTACGGTTACGTCGCCTTCTTCTTGTCCTGACCTGCGTAGAATCTTCAACTATATAGTTAGGGTCATTAAAGTAGCGGCGTACCTTCTCAGAGGGGAAATGCATATGGATTTCTTCGGTTCCAATGTAGATGATTGCTTTGACAGTGCCTAGGAACGGTCTTCCTAGGATGATGGGTGGATCGTACTCGTCGTCTCCCATGTCAATGACCTGAAAGTCTGTATGGACAAAATGATCGTTAATTTTAACAGGGACATCAGTTACTATACCTTCGACCTTTCGGGATGTCTGATCTGCCATCTGAAGCTGAGTGTATGTTGGTTTTAAGGGCATGGTCCCGTACAAGAGCTGATAGGTGACTGTGGCCATTATGTTGACGCCTGATCCAGTGTCGCAGAGCGCCTTCTGAAAGGAGTATCCATTGATTGAGCACTCAATGCTTGGCATACCTGGGTCGTCCTTCTTGATTAGGAACGGCGACTTGGGTCGTCGGTCTTGACCTCCTTGAACTGCAGTGACCATCTTAGCTGATTCGGTCCATCCTTGGTTGTTCTTGTTCTGCTTGTTCCTCCTGTTGGTCCTCTTCCTTGGTTCATGTTGGGGTTGCTCTGGGATTTGTGTAATCTCGTTCTTGAAGGAAAACGTCTCCTTCCTCCCCTTGATGTTGAAGTTGATCTTCGCAGCGCTGGCGTAGATGACAGCTCCCGAGGTGTTCAGGAATGGCCTTCCCAGAATAACTGGTGACCTCTCATCGGACCCGGTCTCTATCACCACGAAGTCAGCTGGAGCGTACGAGGTACCAACTCGGACACACATGTTCTTTAATATTCCTTTAGGAAAGCTTAGTGTCCGATCTGCAAGCTGAGTAGTTAGGCCTCTGTTGATTCCAACCTTGATTTTGTTGAGGACGGTTGTAGTAGTTGTTGTTGTTGATGTACCTTGCATCCTCAAGCATCTCAGGGCAGTGATTGCCTGAGTGTCCAGTATCTCCACATTCCTCACAAGTCATGTGAGAGTCGTAGACGTTCATGACTTCTCTTTTGTCTCCAGCTTTGTCATCGAGCTTTTTCATGAGTAGGTCTAACTTTGCAGACAGCATGTCTACCTCCTTGAGCTGGTGCATACCTCCACCCTTCTTGCGTGTTTGAGTCCTCTCTTCGTTCCAACCTTGGTTGGACGCCATCTTCTCCACAAGGGTTGTAGCTTGTGGTATGGTGAGTGATAGAAATGCGCCTCCAGCTGCAGCATCCATGGTCTCACGAGCACTAGTGATGAGCCCATGATAGAAAGTCTGCATAAGTAGCCAGCTTTCCATTCCATGATGGGGACATTCTAGGATGTAATCTTGAAAGCGCTCCCATGCTTCTGGAACGGATTCATCATGTTGTTGCTGAAAACTTGTAATCTTCCCACGGAGAGCATTGGTCTTGCCCATGGGAAAGAACTTAGCCAGAAAGTTCGTAGAGCAGAGTGCCCACGTAGTGTTCTTATCCTTCGTCGCGTAGAACCACTGCTTCGCTCTCCCCAATAGTGAGAATGGGAAAAGGCAAAGTAGTATGGCGTCTCTGGGAACATCTAATAAAGTGAATGTGCTGCAAATCTCCAGGAAGTGTTGGAGATGAGCACTTGCATCTTCGTGTGGCTTCCCACAAAACTGGTTGGCTTGTACCATGTTGATGAGCCCTGGCTTGAGCTCAAAGTTCTTGTCGATGGCCGCGGCAGGTCCAGTGCGGATGTTGTCCGTAGTGGGAGCTGAGAACTCGCGGATCGTCTTGTTCGCCGTGGCTGCGAACTCTGTTGACAAATTCCGGATGAAACTTCGGCGGTCTTCTGAATTGGATGAAGTGTTGCGTCGAAGTGTTGACTTCTTGAGCTTGGCTCTTGCCCCTCTGATTAATGCTTCGGGGTTGTCAACAAAATTTTCTGGAAGATGTCCTCTATTCATACATCACCCTGCAAAACAATAAGAATGGAAAAAATACAGGGGTAAATCTGTATGGGAGAATTGATGATCTCAATCACTTAATGATGCGAATGATGACTCAAATTCCGTATTCATTCCTTGTTAGTAAATCAACCTTCCCCGGCAACGGCGCCAAAAATGCTTGTTGGGCATTCTTAACGTCATTACCAAAAGTAGACTTAGTTTTCTAATTCTGATAACGGCGCCAAAAATGCCGAACCTATCCCTCATGCCACTTAAGCCAAGTTGTCATCCCCAGCATGACATGAGAGACGCGGTATTGAAATATGCAACTGCTCTTCTAAATAAATAATAAATAAGATCTGCAAGTGCACAGATTAATACCGATGTAGCATTTTAACCGGGAAGTATTCCAGGTATCGTTATTTATATTTTTACCACTGGGAAGGGATTACTAACATCAATGTTAATTATGGAATGGAATATAGGAATGAGTATCAATCATTGCATGTATAAGTGAGAGTATTCATCTATCTCTTGCATACAGGGGTAAGTGTCACATAAAATATAGATAAAGTATGAATGGTGACAAAGATATTTAATCTGATCAGCTAGCCACATATAATAATGATAAGCACCTCAACAGATATTCTAGCAACTCATTAGCATGGTATTAGGACGAACTACAAGGATATTTCCTAAGTTATTCTTAACTATAAAGTCTAGCATATCATAGTTAGTGCAAGTACACTTGGCAATCATTGCGAGAAAGGACTACGCCCATGCATAGTGATATTATCAAGGAAGATGAGAAACATAGCAATCACTCCCCCGTAATAATGTTGCTCTACCTGCCTTACACACAGGAGGGGGACTATATAAGAACCAACGAAGCTGTCACCATCGCGGACCACCCCACGATCCGGCATATAAGGTGCAATCGCAGATAAATATGGTCTAAGCACCACGCCTACACAATATTTATCATTTACCCATGGATCCGATGGATAAACGCTATACGATCCTAAACATGTATATAATTCCAATCTAACTAAGCCAAGTGTATAACTACGATAAACTAAGAACAATATAATCGCAAACATAAACAAGTAGAGCATAGTCATAATCAATATATTGAAATAGAACAAAGTTGTATTCATAATATTGAAGAACAAAGATGAACAATGAAGAACAGTAAAGGAATTACCAAGAATCCTCTTGACAGATCCGGAAACCAATCGAAGATTGACTCCTTCTAGTTCTAATCCTATGTAGCTATGCTATACTAGAGATCTAGTTGATGTGGTGGCTCTAGGGCTTGATCAGAGACTCTCCTCCTGAGATTAGGGTTTGAGGAATTGAGAATGAGGGAGTGCCTCCTCCAGGGGCCAGGGGTCCTGCTTATATAGCCCCCTCAAGTGAACGTGGGCCGTCGGATCAAACCGACATTAATCGCACGGTTTTCCTTGATCCCTTAGGTCGGTGGAGCATAATCTACGAGACGGAGCCTGATTGGCTCTCAGGCCAGGGCGGGCGCCCTAGGGAGCAGGGCGGGCGCCCTGCCTCCGGGCCCGTTCGGCCTCCCGTTCGATCTCGTGGCTTCTGGAGTCTTCTAGATGATAGAAAATCGGTGAACACGTTATTATCTCTATGTAAACCCGACGTGTGGGCCTTTCCTCCGTATTTTCTGATAACCCCCTGCAGAAACAGACAAACACCAAAACTCATGGAATTCTGTCAGATAAAACCCTAAGTCTAGGTGTTGGTTGCATTTGGATCCTTTTCTTTATTTATTTGATAACTATATTTGGTACTTAAGGACCGTCAACAATGGGTGAGGTGAATATGCCTATACCCATGGACTCGCCGGAGCTACCGCCAACGGCGAGCTACCGTCGTCGCCCTTCTTTTCCCCCTGTTTCTCTCGCTGATTAGCGGGACCCGCCTGTCAGCGGCCGCGCGCGGGCGGGAGCTGACCGCGGGCTGCGCGCGTGAGCGAGCCGCGCCACGTCTCTGGGCCGCGCTGTCGCGAGCGCGGGCGCGGGCGTAGCAGGCCACGGAGAATTTTCCGAGCCGACCCAGTAGTTGATTAGGGTTTCCAAATTTGTGTTCTTTTATTCTTTTTCCCAGATTTGTGTATAGATCCAAAAGTGTATATCTCTTGATTGGTAGATCCAAATGATGTGGTTATAATTTTGTTGAGTTCCTGGTAATGTCTAGTTTATTATAAAAATATAATATTAGCCATGTTTTATGATGAAATAAATAGTTATTATTTATCTCTTTTATTCATGTGGAAAAAGGAGAAAATGATATCTCTTTCTGTGAAGCTCCAAATGACATGAAATTTTTATTGTGTACTGCTCATATCATGAATAGCTTATGGTTAAATTTTCATACAATTTGGATGTGGTTTGGTGGAGTTATATAATTATCTTGTTTGCTTGGATGGATCTTGTGTGAATTTTCATAATTTTTCTATAGATCCAGTAAGGGTGAAACTTGGTGAGTGTTGGTCTTATGTTAGAAAGATACTAGCCAAAATATGAAATCTGTTGTTTGATACTTTTCAATAGGGTTTCCTTTTTATGCTAGAAATAGACATGTCATCTGTTATTTTTGATATATCAAGTTCTACTCATCCAATTGATTTGAAATTTTTATGGTAGTCTAGGTGAAGCATGGGGTGGCTACTATAATTTTGTAGATTTTTATATATAGTTTTACTATATGTTTCTTTAATCACCTAATTAATTAAATAAATTATAAAAGAATACTAAATAATTTATTTAGAAGTTGGAACTATACTTTCTGATGTTCCTTTGATATGCACAACAAGTTGGTAAACTTGGTTTGGTCCAATTGTGCTTTTGAATCGTCACTAAATTTTTAATTTAGTGAATCTGCCATTTCTGGACAGATTTGCTAGTTAAGAGAATTAACCTATGATAATGATGCTTTCATGCTTGGTGAACTATCACAAAGTTGTTAAGAACTTCATGAATTAGTTTCTGGCAAAATTTGGTGACATTTGGACGCAAGGTTTAGAAATGGCAGCTGTTCTAAGCTGGGTTCAGTTTTAGAAGTGCTCTCTGTCTTCTGGAACAGTTTCTGTTCAAGTGCTATTTCGACCTATTCAATAATTAAATCATTCTGAGATGTTTATAAATTAAATATAGACAATTTCATAAGATTTTCAGATTGTCCTCTTGCATGTCATTTAGAATTGTGTAGCTCCGGGAATGAAATTATTTCTGAACTGTCCATGCTGATTGGAAACCTGAGCTTTTCCGTTAATTATAGTTTACTTTATATAAGTATGTTGTGATTTTATTAGATGCTCAAATTGATTAAGAAAGGTTTAGGTGCAGGTGTTAGGCCTTTAACTGAAGATGAACACTTGTATCTTAGCTTATGCAAATTAGGTATGTGTAACCTTGCTCTTTAGAAGGAATTAACATGCTTGCGTTTAAAGTGATTTGAATAGAGCTATTGGTACTCAGTAAACAAGTGTCCAGTAATGTTTTGGATTAAATACTTACTTGCTGCTATCCATTCATCATGAGCATCATGTCATTCCTTATGCATCCATGATATTTATCTTGTGCATATACATGCAATAGGTGTACCGGAAGGAGTAACACTACTGGAATTCGAGGAGCCGAACGAAAGTACAGGAGGTGCAGCCTTCAGGAGAAGTGCCAGACAAGGAGGTCACCGTTGAGTGCCCGGACCATCGTCCGTGCAACTTTGTGAAAGGCAAGCCCCAGAGCATTCTAAGCCTCCTAATTTCTGAAATGCAATTAAAAGTATTATTGTCATATATATTGTTGTATTAAGTTAGGTGTTGGATGAAAACACTTGCTGCATTGGTTATCCAATCCTTGTACAGATATTGATACCCTAAATCCTAAGTAGCTCAGGCTCGTGTAGATGCTTGGCCCTGCTTTAATGCGGTAGAAGTCAGGTGATTTCCTGTCACCTGCGAGCTATAGGAATATACATATGGCACGGTTGGCTATATTTGCTATCGTAGAAAAGAACCTGTCTTAATTTGAATAAAAGACCGGACGGAGGCTTGCCGGTTTACAGTGACTCAGTCTGTGTCGATTAAGGACCGATTCTTGGAGCCTTTCCTGTTCATGTTGAACGTACGCCTCCCTCATAGTTGGCCAGGTCTGGACACTGACCACGAAGCCGAGTAGCTCAACTCAGGCCGGGAGTCGACAAGTATAAAGTGCACCTCGGAAGGGAGCCGTAGGCGTGAGTCCAAGGGCAGGTGATTTAAAAGTCCTGATCGTCCTGGCAGAGGGGTAATCCCTGAGAGTGCTAGCGCTGACCGAACCCGCGAAGTTGGTTCCTGAGTTGTACCAAAGGTGACCCACGGCTACCTGTTGGGCATTCTTAACGTCACTACCAAAAGTAGACTTAGTTTTCTAATTCTGATAACGGCGCCAAAAATGCCAAACCTATCCCTCATGCCACTTAAGCCAAGTTGTCATCCCCAGCATGACATGAGAGACGCGGTATTGAAATATGCATTTGCTCATCAAGATAAATAATAAAAGGGATCTGCAAGCGCACAGATTAATACCGATGTAGCATTTTAACCGGGAAGTATTCCAGGTATCGTTATTTATATTTTTACCACTGGGAAGGGATTTCTAAGTATCATGGTTGATAATGGAATGAGAATATGGAACTGAGTACACATCATTGCATGTATAACCGAGAGTATTTATCAATCTCTTTATACAGGTATAAATGTCACATTAAGTAAAGGTAAAGTGATAATGGTGACAAAGATAATTAATCTGATCAGCTAGCCACATATAATAATGATAAGCACCTCAACAGATATTCTAGCAAGTCATTAGCATGGAATTAGGATGAACTACAAAGATATTCCCTAAGTTATTATTAACTATAAAGTCTAGCATATCATAGTTAGTGCAATTATACTTGGCAATCATGGTGAGAAAAGACTATATCCATACATAGTGAATATTAGCAAGGAAGATGAAGAACATAGCAATCACTCCCCTGTAATAGTGTTGCTCTGCTTGCCCTATACACGAGAGGGGGACTATATAAGAATCAACGAAGCTGTCACTATCGCGAACTACCCCACAATCCGGCATATAGGGTGCAATCGCAGATAAATACGGTATAGACACCACGTCTACACAATAATTATCATTCACCCACTGTACACATGGATAAACGCTATACGATCCTAGGCATGTATATAATTCCAATCTAACTAAGCCAAGCATATAACTATGATAAACTAAGAACAATATAATTGCAAATATAATCAAGTAGAGCAAAGTCATAACCAATATATTGAAATAGAACAAAGTCATATTCATAATATTGAAGAACAATGATGAACAATTGAAGAACAATAGAGGAATTACCAAGAATCCTCTTGATAGATCCGGGAACCAATCGAAGATTGACTCCTTCTAGTTCTAATCCTATGTAGCTATGCTAACTAGAGATCTAGTTGATGTGGTGGCTCTAGGGCTTGATCAGAGGCTCTCCTCCTGAATTAGGGTTTGAAGTATGAGACGAGGGCCTCTCCTCCAGGGGCAGGGGCCTTGCTTATATAGCCCTTTCGGATGAATCTGGGCCGTCTGATCAAACCGACATTGAACGGACGGTTTTCCTTGATCCTCTAGGTCGGTGGAGCATAATCCTCGAGGCGGAGCCTGATTGGCTCCGGGGCCAGGGCGGGCGCCCTAGGGACTAGGGCGGGCGCCCTGTCCCCGACTCTGTTACGCCTCCCATTCGTTCTCGTGGCTTCTGGACTCTTCTAGATGTAAGATAATTACGTGTTCGGTTAATATCCCGTCATTAATCCGACATGTGGGCCTTTCTTCCGTATTTCCTGATAACCCCCTGTAGAAATAGATAAACAGCAAAACTCGTGGAATTCTGTCAGATAAAACCCTAAGTCTAGGTGTTGGTTTCATTTGGATCCTTTTCTCTATTTATTTGATAGTTATAATTGATACTTAAGGACCGTCAACAAACTCCCCCAAGCTCACCTCTTGCTCGTCCCTGAGCAAGGAGAGACTCAGTAGTTGCTGAAATGCCTTTGAATTTTGACGGTACACATGCTTTCAAATAGAGTCTCATCTCTGAGTTAAAGTAAACTGTCAAGACTTAAAACTTACACATTATACCTTTCACCATGGGGCTTGCAACCGTCACCTTTGTCTTGAGCGGTTAAAAGATAGAACAGTCTAGTCAAGCACCATGTCTCTTATTCTTGATCAGCTATAGCTCTTGGAGTTTTTTGCAGATTTTCAAATAAAACTCAGAGATTCCTTGTATGACTCTCTCAGGTCTCTCTTTTGTGGTATTTCTGGATCCTCACCAAGGCAGTAATGATGTCTGCCTTCTCTCAAAGCAAAGTATGTAGTATTTGTGGTATAAGGCAGAGTGACATTGCCTTCTCTCTCATCCTATTCTAATAAGGCTTTTGATATCTGGAGCTCATCGGTGGGAGATAAAGTATACATACTTACAAGACATTTATTGCATAGTCAAACCATGGATCCAGAGAAACAAGCCAATAAGTCAAATCAAGATGTGCATGTGTGGCGAATGAATGGTGTATGGTGATAGTGATGATAACAATGGTGAAAGTCTAATTGTACTTTTGCTCTTTTGAGGGGATACGTACCTTTCTTGCTTTTAAAGCTCTTGAGGAGAATGAGGTGCTCTATATTTTCTTTTTTTCTTCTTCTTTTTTTTTCTCTCAGGTGGGTATCTTGTACCCCTAATTCTACTGTCGGACACTTGTCCATTTTACCTCTCTTCTCACACTTTTTCTTTTTTTTTCATCGAGGTTCCGAGCACTTGCTCCTTTTTATTTCCTCGTATCTTTTTTCTTTTCGAGGTTCCGAGCACTTGCTCCTTTTTATTTCCTCGTATAGAGCACTCATCTCCTTAGAACAATATAGCAAGTGGTAGTAACCAAAATAGCTTGAGCATTTATTTCACAGGGGATAACAAGAATGGGAAAATATTTTTGGCTATTCTCTCCCGGATTAGGAGTAGAATAATTTTATGTGGATCTGGAGATGAGAATGAGTGGATATATGTGGATGCGTACTTCCGGAGTAGAAGCAGCATGTATGAGTGATCGTGCAAGTGAATCTTGATTTTAACCGCATGACAAGCTCCTAAGGGTCTACACAGCTTGACTACACTCAATGCTCATAAGCAGTAAAAAGTAAAGGTATGGCTTAAAGTCTAGCAAGCATGTATGTATGGCTGTGGTAGGAACTTAAACTCTCATCATACAGGAACTCATCATGTAGCATTTTAAGATTTTCAAAGATAAAATTCTCCAGAATTCTAGCATCTCTAGGAATAGATAAACAGCAGCTCAACCTTCCCATATCATATCCGTTAACAACTTAGACTTTAGATCAAGTTCTCTTCCCACAAGTTCAGGTTTAGAGCAAGCTTTAAATGATAACAGTTATGTCTAAACTTAGAGAGAGGACTTCAAATTTGAAAGTTAGGCAAAGCAACTATTCATCATATCCATGCTAGAGTTTTATTATTATCTAGATTCAGTTTAGCATAGCCACTTTATTTATTTATTAAAACACACTAAGCAAAAGATATAGGTATATATATATAAGCACAAAATCTTTATTTGGTTTTTTCATAGTTATGTATATTTTTATTTTTATAGGGTAGAAGTATATATAAATATAAAGATAAAGATAGAAATACTTAGCAAGATAATGGAGGTGCTCTCCCCCAAGCTGGATCTTGACATAATCTCTTCTGATGTAGCTAGCAGATGGCGGAGATGTATTTGAAAGTCGGCAGCACCCTGACAGCGATTAGAATGTCCTCTGTCTGCTAGTCTCCTTGAATTCTGTGAAGCTCAAATAGACAACAAAGCTTTGTGGAACTGATTAAGTGTTAGCATAAATATCTAGCCTTTATCATGCTGAGCCTCCTTGATTTTTTTATGTTGTTTGTTTTTTTTTCTTTTATAAAGCAGAAGAAAATATTTATGTATTTATTATATATATATATATATTTTTTATGCCACCACAGTGAATGTACTTATGGGTTTTATGCCACTCGCATACTCACATGGGGCTTTAGGGTTTTTAACATTTTTATTTTCTTTTTAAGATAGTATGAATATGATTAACTAAGCAAACTATTTAAGATAAAGTAAATAATTAAAAGGAAAGGATAACTACCAAGTTACCTCTTGGCAAGGCGTTCGGTGTTTTTAAGTCCTCCGAACGGGACTCTTATTCGTTCAGTCGTCCTAGGACTTGGTGGATGGCGTAGTCGGTGGTTCCGGCAGCGCCTCTTCTTCATGTACAACTGTCTTTTCTTTCCATACCTGTCTCGGTGCTTTGGTCTCCTCAGGACAGTGTTGGTTGAGTGGTATGTCTTCAGATCTTACCACTTCTCCTTCATAATCTGCCCATCCGTCCTTGATGACCTGTTGCTTCTGATTGTGGTTACGCCGCCTTCTTCTTGTCCTGACCTGCTTGGATTCTTCAAATACATAGTTAGGGTCAGTAAAGTAAAGACGTACCTTCTTAGAGGGGAAGTGCATGTGGACTTCTCCAGTTCCAATATAAATGATTGCTTTGACAGTACTAAGGAATGGTCTTCCAAGGATGATGGGTGGATCATATTCATCTTCTCCCATGTCAATAACCTAAAAGTCTGTATGGACAAAGTGATCGTCTATCTTGACAGGGACGTCAATTACTGTACCTTCGACCTGTCGGAATGTCTAATCTGCCATCTGGAGCTGAATATATGTTGGGTTTAAGGGCATGGTTCCGAACAGAAGTTCATAGGTGACCTTGGCCATTATGTTGACGCCCGACCCAGTGTCGCAAAGTGTCTTGTAGAAGTGGGACCCATTAATGGAGCAATAAATGCTTGGCATACCTGGGTCGTCCTTCTTAGGCAAGAACGGTGACTTGAGTTGGCGATCTTGACCTTTGTGCACGGCAGTGACCATCTTAGCTGTCTCGGTCCATACTTGCTTCTTGCTCTTGTTCCTCCTGTTGGTCCTCTTCCTTGGTTCATATTGGGGTTGCTCTGGGATTTGTGCGGTCTTGTTCTTGAAGGAAAACGTTTCCTTCCTCCCCTTGATGTAGAAACTGATCTTGGCAGCACTAGCATAGATGACAGCTTCCGCGGTGTTCAGGAATGGTCTCCCTAGGATGACGGGAGCCCTCTCATCAGAACCGGTCTCTATCACTACGAAGTCTGCTGGAGCGTACGAGGAACCCACTCGGACACAGATGTTCTTCAATATTCCTCTCGGGAAACTCAGTGTCCTATCTGCAAGCTGCAAACACATGGTTGTTTCTAATAATGGTTGTGAAAAGAGTTTTTCATAGAGTACCCTGGGCATGATGTTGACGCTGGAGCCAAAGTCACAGAGTGCTTCTGGGAAGTCTCGCATGCCGATGGAGATCGGGATGACGGGGCGTCCTGGATCGCCTCTCTTGACCGGCAGACGGTCAGTACTTACTTCCACGATAGGGTTACTCCAGTAATCTCCTGCATCAAACATGTCTACAAGATTTGCAGATTCTAGTCCTTCCGGTTGTGATGGTATACCGGGGTTAGTAGCAGGAACAGCAGCAGCTATTTGATTCAACTGAGATTCAATCATTTTATTAAAGCTAATCTGGTTCTTGATGGCAGTAGAGAAATTATCCATTCTATTATTTATATTTTCTAGTATTTTATCATTAGATGCCAATTTCTTAGACAGGTTATCCATTAGCTTTCCTTGGTTGGATACTAACTCTCTCAAAGGTGGATAATTATTATTATTATTGAAAGAATTGTTACCTTGGTAATTACCTGAGTAGTTAGGCCTCTGTTGATTCCAACCTTGATTCTGCTGAGGACGGTTGTAGTAGTAGTTGTTGTTATTATTGATGTAGTTCACGTCCTCCAGCAACTCAGGATAGTGATTGCCCGAGTGTCCAGTACCTCCACACTCCTCACAAGTCATGTGGGAGTCATAGACGTGTATGACTTCTTTCTTTTCTCCAGCTCGATCATCGAGCTTCTTCATGAGTAGGTCTAGCTTGGCTGACAGCATGTCTACTTCCTTGAGCTGGTGCATACCTCCACCTTTCTTGCGTGTCTGAGTTCTTTCTTCATTCCAACCTTGGTTGGATGCCATCTTCTCCACAAGAGCTGTGGCTTGAGGTATGGTGAGTGATAGGAATGCTCCTCCAGCTGCAGCATCCATGGTTTCACGGGCACTGTTAATGAGCCCATGATAAAATGTCTGCATCAACAGCCAGCTTTCCATTCCATGATGGGGACATTCTAGGATGTAGTCTTGGAAGCGCTCCCATGCTTCTGGAACGGATTCATCATGTTGTTGCTGAAAACTTGTAATCTTCCCACGGAGAGCATTGGTCTTGCCCATGGGAAAGAATTTGGCCAGAAAGTTCGTGGAGCAGAGTGCCCACGTAGTGTTCTTCTCCTTTGTAGCGTAGAACCACTGCTTCGCTCTCCCCAACAATGAGAATGGGAAAAGGCGAAGTAGTATGGCGTCTCTGGGGACATCAGCCATGGTGAAAGTGCTGCAGATCTCCAGGAAGTGTTGAAGATGAGCACTAGCGTCTTCATGTGGCTTCCCACAGAACTGGTTAGCTTGCACCATGTTGATGAGCCCAGGCTTGAGCTCGAAGTTGCGGTCGATCTCCCCAGCAGGTCCAGTGCGGATCTTGTCCGTAGTGGGAGCTGAGAACTCGCGGATCGATTTGTTCGCCATGGCTTCAAATTCAGTCGACAAATTCCAGATGAAACTTCGGCGGTCTTCGGATTTGGATGAAGCTTTGTGCTGAAGTGTTGACGATGTCTTCTTGAGCTTGGCTCTTGTTCTTCTGAATAAGGCTTCGGGATCGTCAACAAAGTTGTCTGGAAGATGTCTTCTATTCATGCATCACCCTGCAATAAATAATCAAAATGGAAAATACAGGGGTAAAACTGTATAAGAGAATTGATAAGCTCGATCAGATTAGTGATGCAAATGATGACTCAAAGTTCCGTATTCATTCCTACTTAGTAATCAACCTTCCCCGGCAACGGCGCCAAAAATGCTTGTTGGGCATTCTTAACGTCACTACCAAAAGTAGACTTAGTTTTCTAATTCTGATAACGGCGCCAAAAATGCCAAACCTATCCCTCATGCCACTTAAGCCAAGTTGTCATCCCCAGCATGACATGAGAGACGCGGTATT
Organism: Saccharum spontaneum; assembly: GCA_022457205.1. Classification (NCBI taxonomy): domain Eukaryota; kingdom Viridiplantae; phylum Streptophyta; class Magnoliopsida; order Poales; family Poaceae; genus Saccharum; species Saccharum spontaneum. Next base: position 26,221,848 of record CM039615.1, read on the forward strand.
GAAATATGCATTTGCTCATCAAGATAAATAATAAAAGGGATCTGCAAGCGCACAGATTAATACCGATGTAGCATTTTAACCGGGAAGTATTCCAGGTATCATTATTTATATTTTTACCACTGGGAAGGGATTTCTAAGTATCACGGTTGATAATGGAATGAGAATATGGAACTGAGTACACATCATTGCATGTATAACCGAGAGTATTTATCAATCTCTTTATACAGGTATAAATGTCACATTAAGTAAAGGTAAAGTGATAATGGTGACAAAGATAATTAATCTGATCAGCTAGCCACATATAATAATGATAAGCACCTCAACAGATATTCTAGCAAGTCATTAGCATGAAATTAGGATGAACTACAAAGATATTCCCTAAGTTATTATTAACTATAAAGTCTAGCATATCATAGTTAGTGCAATTATACTTGGCAATCATGGTGAGAAAAGACTATATCCATACATAGTGAATATTAGCAAGGAAGATGAAGAACATAGCAATCACTCCCCTGTAATAGTGTTGCTCTGACTGCCCTATACATGAGAGGGGGACTATATAAGAATCAACGAAGCTGTCACTATCGCGAACTACCCCACAATCCGGCATATAGGGTGCAATCGCAGATAAATACGGTATAGACACCACGTCTACACAATAATTATCATTCACCCACTGTACACATGGATAAACGCTATACGATCCTAGGCATGTATATAATTCCAATCTAACTAAGCCAAGCATATAACTATGATAAACTAAGAATAATATAATTGCAAATATAATCAAGTAGAGCAAAGTCATAACCAATATATTGAAATAGAACAAAGTCATATTCATAATATTGAAGAACAATGATGAACAATTGAAGAACAATAGAGGAATTACCAAGAATCCTCTTGATAGATCCGGGAACCAATCGAAGATTGACTCCTTCTAGTTCTAATCCTATGTAGCTATGCTAACTAGAGATCTAGTTGATGTGGTGGCTCTAGGGCTTGATCAGAGGCTCTCCTCCTGAATTAGGGTTTGAAGTATGAGACGAGGGCCTCTCCTCCAGGGGCAAGGGCCTTGCTTATATAGCCCTTTCGGATGAATCTGGGCCGTCTGATCAAACCGACATTGAACGGACAGTTTTCCTTGATCCTCTAGGTCGGTGGAGCATAATCCTCGAGGCGGAGCCTGATTGGCTCCGGGGCCAGGGCGGGCGCCCTAGGGACTAGGGCGGGCGCCCTGTCCCCGGCTCTGTTACGCCTCCCGTTCGTTCTCATGGCTTCTGGACTCTTCTAGATGTAAGATAATTACGTGTTCGGTTAATATCCCGTCATTAATCCGACATGTGGGCCTTTCTTCCGTATTTCCTGATAACCCCCTGCAGAAATAGATAAACAGCAAAACTCGTGGAATTCTGTCAGATAAAACCCTAAGTCTAGGTGTTGGTTTCATTTGGATCTTTTTCTCTATTTATTTGATAGTTATAATTGATACTTAAGGACCGTCAACACTACCCTTGCAAAGTATGCCAGGGTGAGAGTTAGGAATACCCCCTCAGCTGAGTTGTAATTCGATTCGAGACGCCATCTCTCACCGGTTAGTGAGAACTTGACGGGCTTATCTCCAAAGTAGATACACTAAATAACATAAAGGTTCAGGAATGATGATATGATGATGACAGCCTTATTATACTTGCTATGGTTAATATTGTTTGCTCCTAATAAGTGAGTGCTCTAGTACATGTGCTAATATAGTTGACAGGTTATTAATGATGAACTTGATGCTAGGTTTAAATTGGTTACTTATATTCATAAGCTCTTTTATGCAACTGTGTCAAGCTAGCCCACCTTACAAGCCTTGCATGATCCTTGGTGTCCTTTATTTCTGGTTTTTGACGGGTAAGTCTAGTTGAGTACCTTCTCGTACTTAGGGTTTTTTTCCCACCTGTTGCAGATGATCAGTTCTACTTTGGTTGCTGCAAGTATTGCCTTCTCCCAGCTGGGGATGAAGACTAGACCGTGGGCGCGGTCTCTACTAGTTTCCGTACCTGAAGATGCTTTTGTGGGACATGGCCGTTACTCTGGCAATGTATTTGAAACTATGAAGTTTATGTACTAAACTATGTTGCTTCCGCAAAATGAACTTCATTTGTAATATTTTATTTTAAACTCCGATGGATGTAATCCGAATGCCACTTGTGAAATGTTGTAATGAATGATGTGTTGTGTTGAATCACTACAATCTTGGTTTGTATGTCGAAAGTTGTTTGAAATCTTCAAGATTTTTGGACTACCGGGATTATGAGAGCTTAAGTACAGGAATTTGATCACTTCGGTGATTGTTTTTGTACTTACGTTCTTATAATTTGGTCGGTTCTGTTACAACTAGTCCAAAGAGGTCCATATGGATGAGCTTCAATGGTTGTGTAGTGGTCATGATGCTCTTTGGTAGGTGAGGTACGCCAACTTGCTTTTCGGCTTGACAAGCGCTACATATCCTATCTTTCTCAAAGTGAATATTTGTTAGTCCAAGGATGTGTTTGTCTTTTTAAAGTTTGGCCAAGTTCCTCATCCCAACATGAGCTAGCCGGCGATGCCATAGCCAACCCATGCTAGATTTTGCCACTAAACAAGTCTCAAGATTAGCTTTTCCTTTGTTGAAATCAACTAGGTAGACTTATTCTTTAATCGACCCGTAAAGACAATAGAGGAATTCTCCCTTCTAAAGACTTCCACACCCTTATCCGTGAAGAGACAATTGTAGCCCATTTCATAAAGTTGAGAAAGGGACAACAAATTATAACTTAACGAATCAACATGTAAGGCATTTGTAATTGAATGCTCAAGGGTTATAGCAATTTTACCGAGACCAAGCACATTCCTCCTAGAATTGTCTCCAAAGGCAATATTTTCATTAGAGTCCAACTTCGGGGAATATGTTTGGAACGTACTCCTTTCTCTAGTCATATGATTTGTACATCCACTATCAAGCACCCAACTTAATCCACCGGAGGTGTATGCCTACAAAAATAAGTTTAGTTGCCAGATTTAGGTCCCCAATTAGACTTGGGGCCTTGCATGTTAATCACAAGAAACTTAAGAACCCAAATAGAAGTATTCTTATAAACATTGGTTTCCTATCCAACATATTTGGCAACCACTTTTCCACTACTGTTGCTTCTCAAAACAAAGCATGAAGTCAAACTTTGCCAAAGTGGTTGAGCCTTGGGTTGGTAGGCATACTTGTTCATAGTGCCCCATACTAATTCTTTTGGTTTCTACTGAACATGTTTCTGCTGGGACACCTTCTTTTTGGGCTTAGTCTGATCAGGAACAAAATTGGTGGCCTTCCCATTATTGCGGGAAGTGGCACTGCTGCTATCTGTGCAGGTCGATCTATACCAATTTTGCCCTTCCTCTTAAACTAGACACACTCATAGCCATTGATGATCTTTCTTCCATTTGATTTGGTCCCTACAATGTGTCCTAGCCTATGCTTGATTGAGGGATGCCTTCTTTCCTTGAACTTGGGCCTCTTTGCCTCACCAACCTCCTTGTGACTACTTGAGCCTTACCACTCAAGCAGCCCTTAGCAATGATCTCATTGAGCCTAGCAATCTCTTTTCTCATTGCTTCCATATTTGCAAGGTTAGCGGAATAAGCATTCAAATCAATATTATAACATTTTCCAAAGAATGTTATATTGTAGCTCAAGCTCTTTGTGCTTTTTATCTAAGTCACAATACTTTTTTTAGTGCAATATTTTCTTTCTTTGTGATAGTATGGTCCCCTTGCTTTTTGGCCAAAGCCTTGCACAAGGTTTCCACCGCACTTCTCTCCAATGCAAGAGCTTCCTTGCTAGCAATATAGAGATCCTCTTGTTGGATAAGATGTAACAGCTTCGGTGTTACCACGTAAAGCAACTCACTAAGCATGTCATGGGCATCATGTTTATGTTTATTTGATGAGGTTAGCTGTGAAAATAAAATCTCGCAAAACAAAATAATTGATAAATACATAAATGAAAAGCTCTCTCATAGTTCATGTAATTATCAAATAGGGTTGTAAACCAATTTTATTGAACAAAAATATTATAGAACTTATATGAGGCACCTAAATAAAGTTTGAAGCACAAAATGTGTAGATGAGAGTGCAAATTTTGTTCAAATGAAATGTTATTGGTAGCTGGTACTTTTGGTTAGTCGGAAATTGAACTTGGAGATAAAAACGAGCCCTAGACGTAGAAGAAATTCAAGTCCCAAAACAGTTTGACAGCGCTAATTTGGTGAATTTATTTCGAGAAATTTTGCTAAGGAGTAAGGTCGTGTTTTAGTCACTATAGGTAGCCCAATGTACCCTCTGGTGCATGGTGAAGGTGGTTGGGTGTCAACGTCGATAGATTAGTTTTTACACGTGCTTTCAATTTTGTGCACGAACACTTATCTCGGCTGTCGGCCTTGGCACGCGCAGTCACCCTGCGTGGCCACCTGGTGTTGTGCGCCTGGCCACGCTGCCATGCTGGTCAGGCCGGGTCTGCTCTGGCTTGGCCACAGCCAGCCACTGGCCTCGCGTTGCCCCGCTGCCCCCATGTTGCGCGTGATGACGCGCTGCTGCCCTGGGTCAATGCGCGTCACGTCCGTGCCCTAGCCCTGGCGCCACTGTTGGCTAGCCGGCCGCTACTCACACACGCCGCGCGACTCCACCGCCTGCAAGCACACGTCTCGACATGGCTCCAGTGCGTGCGCCGCCCCGACCGCGTCGACCCCATCTCGCTTGGCGGAGGCGACCTGAGCGCTGACTTAGCTTTCCCCTCTCTCCTCTGCCCACCATGGCCGATGGGGTCGCTTCTTGTGTTTTGGTAGGAAGAGATCACCACCGTCGAATCCACCACGCCCTTGGCTTTATCGTCAAGTGGCCTTGCCAACCGCCCCCACCTCACCTCGAGCCCTGCCCCACTGTACTCCAATTTTGGAGCTGTCCATCTGCCCTGCCATTAAGGCCGAGCTCGGCCATGACCCATGGTTGCCAACAAGCCGTGCATCTTGAGCCAAATTGAGCGCACCGACAACTTCGTCTCCACCTCCCCTTTGCCCTGCGTGCCTCATCCATCCCCCTACCACCTCGCCGGAGCTGCTGACACGGCCGTGCCTGTTGCAGAGCGCCGCCGCGTCCGTCGGGCGCACGTGGCCAGCCCTTCTCTGGCCATCTCCGGCTGAGCCATCACCAAGGCCACGTCTGGGGTGAGTCACTACTGCTCGCGTGCTGACTCTACCGTTCTATTGGTGTTGAGGCTCACCGAAACGCCTCTGCCTCCATTGCAGATCGCCGCCATCGCGGAGAGGCCATTCCAAAGAGCCTCCGACCGCCTAACTGCCACCAATCCGTGCGCGAGGACCCATAGGTGAGAGTCGGCCCCTTAGATACGCAGTAGGGATTCCTAGTTGGCTGGCGTAGTCGCCTAGTGCCGCTGCCTGCCACGCCGGAGGGCAGGGAGACGTTAGGGACCTCCCCATTGTGAAGGCAAGTAATTAGGAGGGTCTACTTTCATAAACGCTGACTGCCAGGAATAGCGCGCGTGGTCACCGTGGTAATGCTAGTTTTTGCGGGGGCTTTTATGCAAAATGCGCAAGCGCGCGCGGGCTCCTCCACGTGGGCCTAGTCACGCAGGCCGCGTGTGCGTGCGCGCACCGCGCGCGAGTGGGCTGAGCGTGTGGGCCGCGTCTGCGTAGTTGTGGACCACGCCAAGGAAATTGGGTTTATTTTTCTAATGAATTAAGTAATGGTTTTATAATTTAATTGTTGAGCTGAATTTTGATAATTAATATAAATCCATCTAGACATCCAAAAATTGTGAGACCAATTTTGTTAGGTTCCTAAATTCATGCCCTATCAGTTAGTGTAGAGATAAGTGTAGTTAGTTAATATGCTTCTGTGATGATGCCGAGATATATTAAATCAATTGGAAAGGCTTGATATTACTAGGATAATTTTTGTAGGAATTTTTGTGGCAAATTGGTAGTAGCTTTGACAATGGAATTTTCACAGTAGCTTTGTGGTGTTATCAGGTACTTGCTGTAAATTTTGTAGCACTAGATTAGACTATTTCATGTGGTAGCTAAATAGCCATTAAAACTAATTGGAATAAAAGCATAATATCGATTTGTGAAATGAAGCACTTGTAAGATGAGTTCGATATCTTGCTTGATGAAGATGATAGATAGCTTGCTACCTTAGTCATTAGAGTTAGCTTAGTAGCTTAGCATGTGTATTTGCATTTTAAAGTTGTTGTTGCCTAAATACTAAATGTTGCATCATTATCGCATGCATGTAGAGAACGACCTAGTGGAGATCCTGACCGTCGATGATTAGGAGTACAAGGAGATCATCAAAGAGTACGAGGAGGAGATCCTTGTGCCGAAGGAGTTCCCGGAGCCGCCCGTGACTGACACTGCACCTACCCAAGGCAAGCCCCGGAGCATAACCCGTATTTTTGGATAATCATTATATATATATATATGTTGTGCATTTACGTTGCAGGAATTTTATAATACCCACATGCATATATATATATATATACATCTGAGTCTTACTAGTGCAGGATCACGTAGCTGCTTTGCTTAGGTTTATCGGTAGCGTGAGTAACCTGTCGTTACTCACAATAGGTGGTCGTCATTATTATGACTCCCATGGTAAAATGATGGAAAAGGAAATGGTGACTGGGCAGGGATTTAGTATGAGTATTGGTGGTGTAACAGGTTGTGTCCCGCGGCCATGGGGCATAGCTTGGTTGCACTATTTTTCTATTTGTGTCGGTTAAAGACCGTCCGTTGTTGGACTCTGGTCAGGTCACAGACTTATTATTCCGAGCACATACTTGCTTATGGGAGCGAGAAGGCTTGTTACTCTCTTGTCATGGGTTTCAGCTCTTTTCAGACCGACTGATTGGAGGCAGGGACAGGTGGAAGCCTAAGCACCACATTGAGGCTGGGCCTCAAGTGTGGGGGCTTGGAGTCCAAGTTTGGACGGGACCTGGAACCCTTGACAGGAGTGAAACGGGTTGGTCTTGCTTGTGTCTGTGGTACAAGCGAGGCGTGTATTTTTTGGGGTACCCAGCTGGGCACATTGATTCGTGAATCGCTGTTTCTACGTGCTGGTACGGCTTGACTACAATTTGGCACCGTAGTAAGAACTGGCATATGAAAGAGGAGAAAATGGCTCTGATCGCTCAACTCTTGCTTGAAAATAGATCAGGTGCTTACATAAAATGTTGGATAAAGAAACGAACATGGCCGCTAATAATCTAAGAAAATAAGGACACACTCTTAGTATTGCTTTCCGCAAACAAGAAATCCACAAGCCATAAAGCCTATCATATTCCTTGATAGTCGAAAAATATACCCCCTACTCGGAAAAGTCTTGCGAGTACATTGTGTACTCAGGGTTTATTTTACCCTTGTTGCAGGTGCACCTTGAGCAGTTAGGCCTTGTGTGGAGGATTCTTCTAGTGGGCACAGAATGATCCTTATACCTTACCGTTAGATGTATATTTTTATTCTGCTATTTGATTTATCGCACTCTAAATCCTGGTATTGTAATAAATAATTTCTGAGATGCCATGTTGTATGAAATGGACTAAGTATTGTAAGCTTGTACTCATTGTTGGATCCTGGATGTAAAATGTGGATTGTTTCGAGTTCTCTCATTGCGTGTGCTCGACGAAACCGTTTGAATTAGCCACTTTTGGGGTACTTAGTGTCTAGTGGAAGACAAGTGCCTCCGCAAGTATGTTAATTCGGGCGGTTCTGCCACATAAGAGTTTCCTCTCTAGATTCTAGCTCGGCTTGAACACTCTCTAAGCCCTCCATTAATTTAGTGATGAATAATTTGGTCTTAGGATCCAAATTTTTAGTTATTTGATCAATTTCTTCATCACTAGATTCATCATCACTAGAGCTATCACTAAGATCACTATCAGAGATGTCACTAGAAGGTGGAGGAGGAGGAGCTTTGGCTTTAGATTTTGATTGTCACCCTTTGCCATGAGACAAATGTGAGGGGAGTAATAGTCATCATCGGGCATGTTGATGAAGAGCCGTGGAGGAGAAGATGGCTTGTTGATGGCAATTGTTGCAACATTCTCATCTTCTTCACTTGAGCTTTCAACGGTGGAGTCCCATGCATGCCCTATGTGAGCCTCTCCCATATTTTTCTTGCCCTTCTTGTGGTCGGCCTTATCCTCCTTCCTCTCTTTTTTGTGTTGATGGTCCTTGATCTCATATGGGCACTTGGCAATGAAGTGATCGATGCTCCCACAACTGTAGCAGGTTCTCTTCTTCTTATTGGGAAACTTCCTCTTCACTACCTTGTACCCTTGCTTCTTCAAACCCTTGTGATATCTTCTCATAAAGAGAGCAACATCATCCACTTTCTCATAAGATTCATCACAATTCTCACTCTCACTTGATGATGATGTGGTCTCTACTACTTCTTGCTCTTGCTTAGGTGCCTTGGGCTTGCTAGTTAAAGCTTGCTTGTTGTTCTTGGTCTTGCTAGTAGAGTCTTGCTTGCTTGATTTGTTGGCCTTGAGAGCTACATCTTTTGTGATCTTGAGGCCATCTAGCTTTTCTTGCAACTCACCAAGATTTCTTCTTTCATTTGCTTCCTCTCTTTTCATGTCAAATGTCAAGATCCTTCCAAGTACATCATTTGGAGTGAAGTACTCAAACTTTTTCTTATCTCTAATTAGAGTCACTATGGTCTCATTCCTTGGTGAGTAGGCCTCTAACATAATTTTGACAACCTTGTGATCATCTAGCTCCTCACAACCATAGCATCTAATCTTGCCCACCATGGCCATCAATCTATCAAACATCTCTTGTGACCCTTCTCCATCTAAGATAACAAACTGGGGCTTGGCCATTATCAAATCAATTCTTGCTTTTCTCACTTTATCAACTCCTTCATGTGCAAGGTGCAAAGTGTTCCAAATTTGCTTGGCAACATCCACACAAAACACTCTATTGTACTCATCACCATCCAAGGCACTAAGTAGCACAATTGTAGCTTGACTGTTGAGGTGAATGATTCTCATTTCTTCCATGGTTGGATTCTTGGGGTCCACCAGAGGATCGAATCCATTGCACACCACCTCCCAAATGTTGGGATGAAGACTTATAAGATAAGCCTTCGTCAAGTGCTTCCACTTGACAAAGTTGGTCCCATCGAAATGACATAACTTGTCCACGGGCACATTGATGAAAGACTTGTGATCATGGTTAAACATAGAAGAATAATTGAAGGATACGGCTACATATTTGTTGTCGTTGTTCTTGCTGACCTTTTCCTTCTTGTCCTTCTTGTTATGAACTTGATAGGACTCATCATCGTCACCATCTTTGGACCTACTAGAGAGCTCACTAGATGATGTGTTGGGAGCTTTGGCTTCTTCTTCTTCCTTTCTTCTCTTCTCTTTCTCCTTTCTTCTCTCTTGAGCCTTCTAGCTTCTTTTCTTGCTTTCTTTTCATCGAACCGCCGCTGCTCTTTCTTCTTCTCTCTTGTTGCCTTCTTGAGCTTCTGCGCCTCCTTCTTTCCTCTTTCATCGGTGTCGGTGGGCTCAAGATGTGGGAGCATTGTGTTGCTTGCTGTCGACACGCTCAGCTGGCTGCTGTCGGTGTCGACATCATGCAGCCCAACACGCTCCGGAGTGACCTCCATGGGCTTGGTGCTAGAGACTCCTCCCCCGATCTCCATACTTCTCGTGGTGAAGCGATCTGAAGTAAACTGGCTCCGATACCACTTGTAGGATCACTGGAGAGCCTAGGGGTGAATAGGCCTGTAAAAATTATCTCAAACAAATGTCAGTCCTGACCACGGCACTGCCGCACTTGCAGAAAAGGTTAGCTCATAGTTCAAAATCTATCAAACAAAATTTATATTGGGTAAATTTCTTAGCTTCCTACAGGGGTGTAGATCACAGATCAACAGCTAGAAGTGGCTCAAAGTCCACACACAAGTAGATCGGGCTCAAACCCTAGAAATCACCACAAGAGAATTTAAGTAGACAAGCACATAAGACACAATGATTTATCCTGTGGTTCAGCTCGCCACTAAGGCTTGCCTAAGTCCACGTTGTTGAGGATTTTGGCACCAAGGCTTGCCACTAAGGCAAAGGGTCTATTTCAACCCTACCTCATTCTTAAGTCAAGAGAGTGAACTCTTGAGATGAGGGGTGATTTTACTCACTGCAAGAGATGGTTACAAACCTCTCGGGGCTGCCACAAGCTTGGCAAGCTCACCGGACGATGCTCTAGCCGGCTAGGACCAAAGCTCCAAGAGTAACAAACACAACCGCCGGCCAAACCGTGAACCAAATGCCCTTTTGAGATGGGGAATCAGTGGATCTCCTCTCTAATCGAGTCTTGGCACCTTTTCTCTCAAGGATTGATGGGAGTTGCTTGGGAGCTCAAGGTGTGCCAATGGAGGAAGAGAGAGAGCTTTGGTCTGTTCTAGATTCGAGTGAACCGTTGGAGGAGATGAAGTGAACATTGGGAAGGTCAGAGAAAGTATAAATACCCCTCACTCCACAACAGTCACTTAAGTGCGGCACTGCCACCCTCCAAGTGCGGCACTGCCGCACTCACCAAACAGCAAGGATTAGAAAACTATTTTGCTGGCCATTTGGTGGATGGATAAGGGTGCTTTTGACAAGATATGAGCACTTGGTTGCACATTTTGAACAAGGAGGTGTGTCCCCCTTGATAGTACGGCTTTTCCTATACTCAAATTTGAAATGTAAAAAGAATTAAACCTCCTTTGAATGTGAAGCCATCCAAGAAAGTGATTAGGGGCTCCTCCATTCCATGTAACATCCTCAAATATGAACTCCCTGTTTATCATCTTTGTAAAGCTCATTAGTTCTCCAATTCGGTGATCATCAACACCAAAACCCACATTAGGGCTTGATTGCACTTACACTCCTAAACGATGCATTGATGATCCTTCTGTGGAAGAACCTGAATCCGAGCAGTCTCAAGGACTTTTGCCTGATCGCTTTGATGCACAGCTGTAGCAAGCTGTTTGCGAAATGTTTAGTGAGAAGGCTAGCGCTTAGATTAAAGGACATGGTCGCCCTCAATCAAAGCGCCTTCATCAAGGGTCGTGCCATTCATGACAATTTCAAGACAATACAACTGGCTTGCCGGTGGCCACACTCGAAGATTTCCCATCGGTGCTCCTTAAGGTCGACATCGCAAAAGCGTTCGACTCAGTATCCTGGCCATTTCTGATCGAGGTGCTACAACACATTGATTTCTCTCGGCGTTGGATAGATTGGATCTCTATCCTTCTATCCACAACAAGCACTAGGGTACTCATGAATGGAAGACCGGGACAGCGCATCGTGCACATGAGAGAGCTGCATTAGGGGGGCCCATCTCCTCGATGCTCTTTGTCTTAGCGATGGAGGTCTTGAACTCTCTCATCAAAGAAGTTGATCGCCACACCGTGCTATCACCATTGCCTGCCCAGGTAGTCATGCACTGGGCCTCGCTCTATGCTGATGATCTCGTCGTTCTTTCTCGTCGAGGACCACCAACCTACAGTGTCTTGCAGAGATCCTTCAGCTATTTGTGAGAGCGTCCGACCTAATCACGAACATGGAGAAATGCGTTGTATCGCCGATTCGCTGTGACAATGACTTGACTGCCGAGGTCCAACAGGTGTTCCCATGTGTCATGACACCATTCCCATGTAAATACCTGGGGATACCTCTCTCGCTTAGGCGGTTGAGACGCATGGACGAGCAGCCACTCATCGACTCGGTCGCAGCCAGGATACCGACAAAGCGAGGCTCTTGACCAATGCTGGAAGGGTCCGCCTCTCCAAGGTAACGCTGTCCGCCATCTCGGTGCACTTGAGCATTGTGTGCTGCCTGTCGAGCTAGGCGATGAAGCAAATAGACGGGCTACGACGAGCTTTCATCTGGGCTGGTACCACCTCATGCACTAGCGGCAAGTGCAAAGTCGCCTGGCTAATTATTTACTGCCCGACAGAACTCGGAGGCTTGGACGTCATCGATCTGCGCTTCTTTGGGTTCACGCTCCGACTACATTGGGAGTGGCTCGCACGATTTGAACCACAGCGCTATTGGGCAAGCTTGCCATCCAACCAGAAAAGTGTGTCGCCGCAATGTGCACCGCCAGCATGACGATGATCATGGGCGATGGAGCATCAACAAGGCTATGGACCGACAGCTGGTCCCCGGTGGGGCCTCTACACCTTTTCGCCCTTGCCCTCTTCGCCGCACTGTCGCATTCAGGGTGGAAGTGGCTGCTGCGTGACGCTCTATGGAACAACCGCTGGGCGAGGAACATCACCAGAGCAATGACAACACAAGTTCTCTGTGATTACCTCCGCGTCTGGGAGCTGCTACAATCGGTCATCTTGCAGCCGTTGCAGCCTGATCGGTTTGTGGGGAGATGGTTTGCAACTGGCAAGTACTCGGTCTCCTCAACGTACCGAGCGTTCTTTGCAAATTCGACAAGGCTTCTGGGGGCCAAAGAGCTTAGGCGCACCAAGGCACCGCCGCGGGTAAAGCTTTTCTTCTAGCTGGCCCTTCACCGTCGCCTATGGACCGCCGAGCGTCACAAGCGACATGGGCTTCAGGGCGACGATATGTGTGCCTTATGTGATCAGGCGCTGGAGATGGCGAGTCACCTGTTCCTTGGATGCGTGTTTTCCAGGTAGGTTTGGCATGTGCTGTTGGAACCTTTGTACCTGCTTCCTCTGATGCCGGACAGCGAGTACAACCTGGGCGAGTGGTGGATCCAGCAGAGGGGGCGCATCGACCAGGCATCTAGAGCCTTGTTTGACTTGATGCTGCTCCTTGTTGCCTGGACAATTTGGAAGGAAAGAAACTGTCGAGTCTTCGGTAGAGCGCCATCGTCAGTGCTTGATGTCATCGGGGTGGTGATCAAGGAAGGCGAAGACTGGGCGCTGGCTGGTTTTGCACCGTTGGCTACACTTCATCTGTACTGGTTGCAAAACTCTTCAGCCATGTAATTGCAAACGATAGATTTAGTAGTCAGCTAGGACCCCTCCCCAGACATTGCTTGAGGCCACTCGCCTAAATCAATGCCCTTGCGCTCGGTTGTGTATGGTTCAAACTCTCTTCCTCTTAATGAAAAACGAGTACACACGCGGTCACGAAAAAAAAGATATTGTGTTAGAGACATGTCTATCCACCGGGCATCTCTTTTGTTTGTCCAGAGCCACATAGGAACGATACCAGTCTCTAATGAATTAACACCGGCTCTAATATTTCAGAGACTCCCTTTTTTGAAGCCCGTCATTCTAGGAAACACATAAGAGATGACTACAATTTCAGAGATGCGGCTCTTTCAATCCCTTCTATTCTAGAAAATACAACAGAGATGGGTACACTTTTAGAGACGCATGTAATTTGATACACATCTCTTATTTGTTGTATACTCCCTCTGTCCTAATACATAAGACATAACCACTTTCTATTCAAAGTCTCATAACATAAGGCGTGCTCTCTCTAAAGACGCATGCACATCGATGCAGTAGTACTAGTATTCAGAGAGAGAATTAAATATGTTTCTTGATCTTTGAACTAGAGGTGGTTACACCTTATATACTAGAACGGAGAGAGTACATCAAAAACTATTATTTTTTGTCGGTGATGGGCGAAGTTTTCCAACGTCTCTCTTTGCTAACCGTGTCAGTGACACGTTGTACCATACCATATCACTGGTGATATCAAAGACACGTTAAGTTAATATGAGTCCCTAACTAACCAGGTGTCATGCATCTTGCTACTATTCACTACCTAGATGTGTGCGCATGTTGCGGTGCAGTACTAGCTAGCTACCGAGCCATCTTTCTCTAAAAGTTCAGGTTTCAGTACGTGCATGTGGATGCTACATATGTGAGAGACCTAATTAAGAAGTGTCTTGGTCTCATTCATGCGTGATGAATGATTGACACAAGAGCTGAGAGGTTTTAGGCTTTTCTGCTTGAGTTAATTTCATATATGATTGATTATGCTAATGGTTAATCGGAGGTGTCGTGTTGTGTTGCATCAACTGTGCCATGCAACATATCTCTTGCCTTTTGTGAATGTACAAGTGTTGGGTGCATCAAGACGATCGACAATGATGGAAAAGGTCAAATGCAAAGTCGATGCGTGATGGATCAGGAATGGGGAAGGATGGACGAGAAGGCTTCGACTGAGGGATGACTAGAGGTTGGAGAACGGATCATGTGCGGCTCACATTGGGCAAATGAAGAGCAAGAGTACATGAGTGATGGATATGGCATCGACCGAGTCAAGGAGGAGGACGTGGTGTCGTGACACTTGGCGGAGCCCGAACATTCATCTACGTGGGTGATGAAGATGGCATCGGTCAAGTTAAGAAGGAAGGCAAAGGTCAAATCTTGGTAGAGACTAGCTGGACACGTGTCAATATCGGTTAGTCAAGCCTTGCAAGGCATGCAGGAGGGTTTACTGGTTTGGTCCTCAAAACCGGGGATGGACGATTTGATGATTTGGGCCTCAAACCCACTAGTGGAGGGTTTTGTGGGTTTGGACCTCAAAACTAGGCGTGGACGATTTAGTGGTTTAGGCCTCAAAACCATAACTTGCAGGTGTGACTTGTCTAGGCCTCAAAATCGGGGAGTAGCAGATCGAAGGACAAGAATCTCGAAGCTCGTGTTGAGGCGAAGCGAAGTCGAGAAAGCCCTAGGCCCATTGGATTGATGAAGAAAAACTTAGATGGTTTTACCCTCGGGGTATTTGGATTGAGTGCTTGGGTAACTTGAAAAATAGCCAAGTGCCTATATATATGAGAGATGGCTGGTTCAAAGGTCATGCCCTCGGGGATTAGACTCTCATTTGTTAGGTTGAGAGTTTTTAGTTAGGGATGGGAAAATAGCGAGAGAGGAGTGGCTCTTTAATTGAGTTTTTTTGTGATAGACGACGTTCTCGTCGACAGTAAGGCGCCTACGGTGACTTCATCAATCTTGAGAATTTGCCGGCTCAATCTTTAAAGATGCTCATAAAGGTGCGTTATTGCGTTTCATAGAGGTGAGTGTGCGTGCATTGTGAACATATATGTATATTGTGTAATAAAAAAATATAAACAATAAAATAGTGTCATTTTGTAAATTAAAGAAAATAGAAAACAACTTAGAAAAATGTGGATTGTCAGTATCAGTCTTCAAAAAATTTAGAGCTCATCTCTGGGACAGATCTAGCGGTAGCCTCTCCTGAAATTTTTACCATGAATACACTTGAAGAGAGGCTGAAGGAGTCTGTCCGTATACATTTTGCTGGATCCGTCCTGCTCATCTCGAACGGCCCAACCGCCCAAGCATGCGTGCCCAGGCCGAAATGTAACACGGCAGCAGCCGTCAGGATCCTCCCACAGACGTGGCTCCTGGGATCACGTACCACGCAGGCACGGTGCCAGGGTCCATCCACGCGTGCCGCGGTGACGTGCACTGCGCCCACTGCCGTTCAAGGCGGCTACGCGCCAAAATCGTCCGTCACACGGCAGCAGCAAAAACAGAGGACATGGTGCGAGAGACAGCGACAGAGAATCCATGGCGGAGGCGTGGTGGGAAGAGCTGGTGGTGACGGCAGCGGCGGCGGATGGGACCGGTGGGAGCAGCACCACGGTGGTGTCCATCTGCGTGTTCACGGCGGTGCTGTGCCTGTGCCTCTTCGCCGGCCACCTCCTCGAGGAGAACAAGTGGGTTAACGAGTCCATCACCGCCCTCATCATCGTACGAATCCAAGCCCCGCCACAGCAAATTTTCACTCAGTATTAACGATCCACTGTTTCCCTGTCAACAACTATTTCTACGATTTTTCTTTTGGCAGGGGTGCATCACAGGAGCCATCATATTTCTGCTCACCAAAGGGAAGCACTCACACATCCTGAGGTTCGACAAGCAGCTCTTCTTCATCTACGTGCTTCCACCGATAATCTTCAATGCCGGGTACGCATGCTTCGTCCACTTGCAAGGTAGTATTTGTAATGGCGTCACTTTTTTTTCTCAATCACGCAAAAGATTTGTGCGTTTTTTTTGATTAAGAAGAGAAGTTTTAGTACAACCAGGGTGACTTATGAGATTTGACAGATACGCCCACCCCACAAAAGATCTCTAGCTATCCTATTACTCGCTGCACTAAACAACCGATGCTCCAACACATGGCCGTATCCATGGCTGGCTCAAGCCCCCGCGCGCGGTGCACGGCGGCGCCTCCTGCGTCCACCGACAGTGCAGTCATCAGGGAAGAGTTCCCTGAGAGCTTTGTCGTCCTCTGGATTGCCACCAAATAGAGTGTTGAACTTGTTTGCCGCCATGGACTCGGTCAGTGGTGAAGCCTGGCCAAGACGCTTGAGGACTAGGTACTCGCCGCGCCTGGCCACCGGTATCCGTTGATAGGCTTTGGGCAGCGATCCGTCGGCTCCGCAGTGGCCTCTGCCAGGGCGTAACGACCTTGTTGGGCGAAGGCCGCCGCAGGATGGCAGCAGGCTTCGACTTCTTGATCTTGCCGGCAAACGCTTAGAAACGCCGCTGAGCGGATGCGGTATTTGTCGGTGGTGGTGGCGATCCAAAGCCGGCGGCGGTGTGCAGCATACCGCGTCGTCCTCCGGCTAGAGATGGTTTGAGTTTCCATCAGATGCCTAGTCGAGTGTTCTGGACATGGTTGTTTGTTGTTTGCTTACAGGTTTCAGGTCAAGAAGAAGCAGTTCTTCCACAACTTCATGACCATCATGTCCTTCGGTGTGTTCGGCGTTTTCATTTCAGGCGCAATAGTTTCGGCAGGTAGGTTTTACTGATTCATAAGCTCTTTGTTTGTTCATATTGATGGCATATATCCATTGGATGTCATTTTTTTGGTATACAATATAATACTGTAACTACTACTATCTAGGATCCAGCAAATTAATTGTGTATAAAAACTCATTCGCCATGTACAACTTTCTCAGCTTTGGAGACTGTTTATGAGTTATGACATGTACTTCTGGTTAATATCAGGCTGCTATTGGCTCTTCCCGAAAGTCGGATTTGGAGAACTTGATGCGGTAGATTATTTAGGTTTGTCTTCCTTTATTTGTGTTTCTTATAAACTCTTCTCTGTTTTTTCATGAACTTAGTACTGATCTCATGTGTAATTGCAGCACTGGGAGCCATATTTTCTTCAACAGATACCGTGTGCACATTGCAGGTCAGCTATACTCTGCATTCTGAATTCTTGGCACACCTTCCTAACACTTGTTCCACTTCCAACTGCTTAATACACGGAGCTGAAACACAGGTCATAAACCAAGATGAGACACCAAGGCTGTACAGCTTGGTGTTTGGAGAAGGAGTTGTCAACGATGCAACAGCAGTTGTTCTTTTCAATGTTATCAAGAATCTCGATGTCAGTCAGCTCAAAGGTGGGGTTGTGCTAAAACTGATATCTGACTTCCTCTATCTCTTCGCGACCAGCACGATCATCGGAATCTCAGTAAGAACTGTTTTTCCCTCCATATCTCAAGTAGGAGTATTTGCTATATACAGTAGTAGTGACATTTCTTTTTACACCCTTAACTTTCTACCACAATTTGTCAGATCGGTCTAGCGACTGCATATGTTCTCAAAGCTCTGTATTTTGGTAGGTGAGTAATAGTTGGTACGAATAGATTTGGTTTGTGTTCATCTTCTACTCTTTTATCTTTGAAATTTCTTCCCTTATTTTTCAGGCATTCGACGATCGAGAGGTTGCCTTGATGGCTCTCATGGCTTATTTATCATATATGCTAGCAGAGGTAAGGTTACCAAATTTAGCTACTTGTACTTCAAATTTGTGCTTCCACAATTCATCTGAAGATGCTGCCTGCATCCCATTCGGCAGTTGCTAGAGTTGAGTGGAATTTTGACCGTGTTCTTTTGCGGCATTGTCATGTCCCACTATGCATGGCACAACGTGACAGAGAGCTCAAGAATCACGACAAAGTGAGCTCAAGAATCATTGTTTAAACATTTGTTAACAATCGAGTGCCATATTTGGTATCTTTGGATCCATTTTCAGAAATGTTTATGCTGTTGTGAAATAATCCTTGTGTCTTATGGATGTGACTGCAGGCATATATTTGCAACATTGTCTTTCATTGCTGAGACATTCATCTTTCTTTATGTTGGTATTTAAGTAAGTGGAAGACATCAAAGGAAAGGTGAGCAATAGAACACAAAGTCTCTTCTCTCTATCTTCCGTGTCCCAAAGTACGCCCTCCGTCCCAAATTATAGTTCATTCTATCTTTTCTAAGTACATTATCTTGATATGCACCTAGATATAGGCTATGTCTCGATACATAATAAAGGACTATGTATCCACAAAAGCCAGAACGACTTTAATTTGAAATGGAGGGAGTAGCTTCTATTTATTATTTCCTAGTTAACTACAATCATGCCTCAAAGCCATAATTTTTTTTTACCTTTTCCAGCTTTAAGACATCCATTGGTATCTTTTGGCATCGTCATATTACTCATATTACTGGGACGAGTGGCATTTGTTTTCCTATATCCATTTTGGTCAAATACCATGAGTGGAAGTTCCGAGAGAACCCCAATCACATTCAAGCACCAGGTTGTTTTTTTTTTGGTTTTGACTCAAAAGCAAATTATAATCTTTTCTGTAAGAATGTCAATGAGATGACACCCTCGAAATTCTTCACTCATGCCAAGGTTGTTATTTGGTGGCTGGGCTCATGAGAGGCGCTGTTTCGATTGCACTAGCATAGCAATCAGGTAACTAATAATGTTTTTGCTAGCTATTGTCTTTTGGTTGACTATATAAATATTTTCTGGAAGAAACTATATCTGATTTGAAGGTAATTGTTGACTTATCACCTTGTTGATTATCAACCTTGTATGTATTATTATAGTTCACATTCTCAGGTGTAACATCGGATCCAGTTCATGCCACCATCATCACCAGCACAATCGTTGTCGTATTCTTCACCACTCTGTTTGGTATCTTAATTAAGGGACCTGGCAACATGTGAATGCAGAGTTCATGTCATCAGTTCATAGTTGAAGACTTGAGAAAGCTGAAACTTGGCCATGATTTCAGGTGTTTGGCTTCCTGACCAGGCCCCTCATTACTGCCATGCTCCCGCGTCACTCGAGGGCACTGTCCAGAGGCCATAGCACAGGCAGCAACTCCCCAAAGGATGACTTCACCCTGCCGTTTCTATCGGCTGATGAAGGCGGGTCAGGCAGCGGTATTGTCTTGGAGCAGGCCAAGAGGAGCTTATCCATCATGCTGGAGAGGCCTGTCCACACGGTTCACATCTACTGGAGGAAGTTCGATGACAGGTTCATGAGGCCAATCTTTGGTGGAACGCAGTCATACTGACTGCATATGCACAGGAGACGGCATGGCATGCCACTCTTGTGGCATATGCAGATTTCAGAAGCCAAGCTTATAGTTCGCTGCCCTGAGACTGAGAACCTGATCTGTCTGGCTTCGGGTTCAGGAAGATGTAGCATAGAACAGCTACTCTGTTTGGCAGGCTGGCTTTGTGCTGATAGAGTTAGTTTCTCTGAATTCTGTCAGCGGCTTTGTGCTGATAAGAGTTAGTTTCTCTGAATTCTGTCAGCAGAGTTCACTGATGCCTCTGTAAAGTTGATAACAGTGAACACTTGCAGGCAACTTGAGTTCCCTCTTTATTTTCTGAGAATACTTATTACATCACTGCAATCTTACAAACAGAATTTTAAAAAAATCAATCAGAGCTAACAAATGGAAGCAATCTGAATGCTTCTTATTGTGAGTTTAGAGCTATACAAATATCTGAACCTGTAAAAACAATATAAAGGAATCAAATGCCCTTTTCGTCATCATCCATCTAATCATTGAGTTTTACTGAAATGAATCCCTCCCTGTCTATTGTTTAGGCGCCACCTGAGCCGTACTTCTTGCCAAAGAAGATGAGCTGCAGCTGGTCGTAGCCGGCAAGCGCGCCAGCGCCGGCGATGGCGCGTAGGACGTTGGCGCCGGCACCTTTGAAGAGCGACTTGGGGCCCTCGTTCCTGACGATCTGGGCGAAGGCGTCCATGGAGCTCTTGTACTTGACGGCCTCCCCCGAGGTCATCATCATCCTTCTCGGACAGTGTCGAGCGGGTACGAGGCGAGGTTGGCGCCATTGGTGATCATCCAGCCGAGCGCCAAGCTCGCGAAGAAGTTGTCCTGCAGCTTCCCCGTGAGCAGGACGGCTTGAAGGAGTCGTACATGCCGAAGTAGAGCCCGCGGTAGACGACGATCCCGACCACGGAGACGTTGAACCCTCGGTAGAGCCCCGCGACGCCGTCGGACCGGAGCGTCTTCCGGTAGACGTCGACGAGGCCCGTGAACTGCCTCTCGCCGCCGCCGCCTTGGCCGCCGCCGCCGCCTTGTAGTCGTTGGTGAGGCGCGTCCTGGCGTAGTCGAGGGAGTAGACGAAGAGCAGCGACGTGGCCCCCGCGGCGCTCCCCGAGGCGATGTTCCCGGCGAACCACCGCCAGTAGCCGTCCCTGTCCCTGCTGAAGTTGAAGAGCGCCTTGAAGTAGTCCTTGAACGCGAAGTTGAGCGCCTGCGTGGGGAAGTAGCGGATCACGTTGGTGGTGTTCCCGCGCCACAGCGACAGGACGCCCTCGTCCCGGACGGTGCGGCCGAAGCAGTCGCCGATGCCCCTGTACGGCTCCGACAGCCTGCCCGCGCGGATCAGCTCGTCCTGGTTCTGCAGCAGCATCTTCACGCGCTCGATCGGCGCCGCCACGGTCTTGGACACCGACGACGACACCCCGCCCAGCAGGAAGTCGGCGGCGAAGTTCTTCTTGTTCTTCTCGGCGGGCGCCGAGGCCACAAACCGCTGCCCGTGGCGGTGTTGGCCCTGACAGGGCGGCGCCACCGACCGCCGACGGGCGCCAGATGCTCTGGGGCGCGTAGCTTCCTCTCATCGTCGCCGCCAAATGGCTGCTTTGAGAACGCGAAGCTCCAGCGAGGAGGGGGCGAGCCGGCACCCTCTGGTGGCCACTAAGCTTGACAAAGCAGATGATGGTTTTTGCTGACGCGAATCAGAAGGTGAACGGAAGAGCCTTATATATGTATATTGCGCGTCGTTTAAGTTTCTGCTGCTCCGCCGCGCGCGCGCGGCAGGCAACGCAAGCAGTGAGGTCACGACAAGTCGTCGCGGTTTCTGCGCAGTCGCGTATGCCCGTTGGACAGGACAGGGTCGATCCCGGCGCGGTGCGGGCTGGGGACGGACACCGGAGAATACTTCTCTCTCTCTCGCTCATTGCTACCGTGACATTTCCAGTTTCCACGCATGCTGGAGCGTGGAAATTCCATCGGGTCAAAGTCGGAACCAATTTTATGATTAACTAAAGTTATAAACAGAAAATAGTCTAAATAGACATACTGTAAATATTCAATAATAAAAATATAATAATATTAATCGATATCATAAATATTAATATTTTTAAAAATTGTTAAATTAAAGATTATTTGACTTACTTCATCTGTCTCAAAATAATTCTTGATCTCGTATTTCAAGGAGTTATAATCAATCCTGATTTTGACTATATTTACGCAAAAATAATATCAACATTTGTGTTAACATTCAATGGAGCCCATGCTGGTTTTAGAATCGGTCTACGCTAGTTTTGGCCTAATCCAAGGAAAACTCTACGAAACGACATGAAATTATGTCATATTGCTTTTTCAAAAGGATAAGACTAGCCACTCCTGCTACACATAAAATACCTCAACTATGCGATCGATCTTTTATCAACCTACCCACTTTTTAACCCTTATTACCTCTTCCAACCCCCTTGCTATACTACATGTATCTCAACGAGATTTGTAGGCGTTATAGATAGTCTGGCTGATCCTAGGATCCCCTTTTGCGTCTCCTTGACGGGTTTTTCCAGGAGGTGTTTGTGGGTTATTGGACGAAAAACAAGCTTCAAATCTTGTCCTGTTGGTCGGTCTTGTGATTGGGACCTCCCTCCGCTGCGTACTAGGCCGTGTACGGCCATTGGCGGTCCCTACCAGTGTGGTGACCGAATAAGCGTCAACAATTTGCGTCTCCAAATATCCAAACATATTTATTATCGAAATATATGTTGTGATTAATCTAATGCAAATATCAATATTTTTTTAATATATATTTGGTTAAAGTTTGGATTGTTTGGTTTCTTGAAACGTAAGATAAAAAACTTATTATGGGACGGGGGAATAGCAATACATGTAATTAGAATTAGACTTTTTTTAGGGGAAATATAATTTTCCATTACTCGAACAGAGCTGAATCATCAGCAATTACAGATTGAATGTGACAGGGGATGGGAACCAATACCGGTTCAACATCCAAAGAACTTAGGCTACCTAGAGCAGCTAATTCATGTGACATAACATTGAACGATTTGTTCACGTGTTCAGTATTTTAGTTTGACGGGAA
Organism: Saccharum spontaneum; assembly: GCA_022457205.1. Taxonomy (NCBI): domain Eukaryota; kingdom Viridiplantae; phylum Streptophyta; class Magnoliopsida; order Poales; family Poaceae; genus Saccharum; species Saccharum spontaneum. The sequence continues at coordinate 26,244,363 of CM039615.1, forward strand.
GCTACATCCGCCACATCGCATAGACCGCACCTGATCGTCGTGCCGTAGTTAAACACGACTCGTGATCGTGAGCAGTCCGCAAAATGATGGGAAAAGGCCACAGCAAAAGTCACGTCGGCCACACGTAGAGCATCTCTAGTTTGGCATATGGTTTGGTATCCTAAAATTTTTAGTAAAATAAAAAAAATACTTCTTTAATAGTTTGGTATCTGAGTTTGGCATCTTTGGTAAGTTGGCAAATCTCAGTTGATTCCGCGTATATATACGCGCGGAGCACCGGCCGCGCATAGTAGTTTTCATATGCTTAGCGGGGCTCTTCGTTCGTTTAACGGGGCTCTTCGTTCGCTTAACGGGTCTTTTCGTTTCGTTAGCGGGTTTTTGGGTTTTTAGAAACAAAATTTACCAAAGAGATGAGATCTTTTTCCCTCCCTATATTATTTTGAGAGTTGGCAAACAATGATATTTGGAAAACAAAATTTGCTAAACTGTTGAGATGCTCTACTGCATAAACGGCCTTCATGGCGCTTTGAGTTGGAAAAGAGATCGAACGAGCCGTTCGGTGATGACAAAAGCTAGGCGTCAGGTTGACTTAGGCCCATGGACCAGGACCATATACGATCTTCATCCGATGTTCCACGTCGCTTCTTCAAACTCCAGCCACCATATCGCGCATAGACCAAGAAGATCATCGATGTTCCACGTCGCTTCTTCAAACTCCAGCCATCATATCGCGCATAGACCAAGAAAGACCAAGGAGGTAGTACTATTTAAAAGACAAATATAAGATGATCATCCATACTCCTAATAAAAATCACAACACAACAAATTTCTTAATAAATTCATCCTTCATATCTTCAATGAGAACAAATATGATTGTAGGACACCGTGAAGCCAAGCATGGATAACATGTCCGTGCTAGCACTTAGCCTCAGTGATGAGAACCCTGTCTTCCATGAGCAGAGCAATCATATTGATGTTTGGTACCATTTCATCCGCAAATGCTCAGAGAATGGAAGCATTTCTACCGATTTTGTTGGCACCAAAGGCTAACTTGCAGACATCCAACGGTTTTGCACTTTTTGTTTGGCAAAAGATGGAGTTTGCCAACTCTCAAATCAATATGGGGAGGAGAAAAAAGGTTATCTCCAACGGTTTGGCAAAATTGACTTGCCAAAATCTAAAAAAGAAAACCCGGCGGCACGGGAGGGAAGAGCGCACGTAGGAGTAGCGCGTGAGATGAAATGCCAAGCCGATCGCGAGCTTGCATATATGTCAATCCATCCCAGGATTTTGCCAAGTTAACAAAAATGCAAAGCCCATTTGCCAAACCATTGATAAGAGTTTTGTAGACTTTTTTGCAAAAACAGAAATGCAAAGCCCATTTGCAAAACCGTTGGAGTTGCTACATTAGGGCGAGTTGGTTTTCCATGAACTTAGTGCAAGAATTGGAAAGGTCGACAATCCTATGCTCTTACTTATCTGTTTAGAAAATAATGTAATTCTAGCATAGTACTAAATTAAAGTATCTTAAGTTTGACTAACTATATGTAAAAATATCAATATTCATGATATTAAATAAGTATCATCAGATTTATCAAGAGATACTTTCATATAGACTTATTTGGCGTCATAAATATAAATATTAATTAATATTTTTGTCAAGATATTGGTTAAATTTTAGACACTAACAAAAGATACATCTAAAATTGTACTCCCCCGTTCCAAATTATAAGTTATTCCAACTTTTTTGGAAAGTCAAAACATTTAAATTTTGACCAGATTTATATATTAAAATAATAACATTTATAATGCCAAAATAAATATTATTAGATTCTTCGTTAATTGAATTTTCGTAGTATACTCATTTGATATCTTAAATCTTTATAATTCTTTCTATAATTTTGGTCAAACTTGAAATATTTTGACTCTTTAAAAAATTTAAAATAACTTATAATTTGAATCAGAGTGAGTAATTTCTTTTGGGACCGAGGCAGCAGTAGTACTCCCTGAATAATTACCTAGCCGCCAACTTCCATAGATTAGTACTCCTTACTTATGGGGTGTTTGAATCCATCGACTAAAGTTAGCAAGTGTCACATGGGATGATACATGGGGTGTTTGGATACTAATAAAAAAATAAATTACAGAATCCATCAGTAATCCACGAGACGAATTTATTAAGCCTAATTAATCCGCACATGTTACTGTAGCACAACATTTTTAAATCATGGACTAATTAAGCTTAAAAAATTCGTCTCACAAAATAGTCTCAATCTATGTATTTAGTTTCATAAATAATCTATATTTAATACTTCATATATGTGTCTAAACATCTGATGGGACAGCGACTAATCTATGTATTTAGTTTCATAAATAATATATATTTAATACTTCATATATGTGTCTAAACATCCGATGTGACAAGTTTGAGAGGCGGAACCAAACAACCCCTTCGACAAGTCATATGTCTGCTATATCTATATATATCTGCCACCTGACAGGTTGTAAGCAGTCAATTTTTGTTTTTACCGCGCGCATCAATAGTAGAAATATAGATGTAGGGCCAGTATGTGTTTGCCTGGCATTTGCTAGTTCATTTGCTCGGCGAAGATACGATTGCGGCTGTCCACCTGATGTTGTGTACTAACAACTGCCTGCTGCCATAAAGAGCGCATAACCGACTTACAGTAGGCATGTACTATATATATATATATATATATATATATATATATATATATATATATATATATATATATATATATATATATATATATATATATATATGCAATCATATCAACAGAAGTAAGGCCTTGTTTAGTTCCCAGAAAATTTTACAAAATTTTTCAGATTTCCCGTCACATCGAATCTTTGACATATGTATGAAGCATTAAATATAGATAAAAAATAAAACTAATTACACAGTTTAGACGAAATGGACGAGACGAATCTTTTAAGCTTAATTAGACTATGATTGGACAATATTTGCTAAATAACAACAAAAAAAAAGTTACAGTGCCGTTTTGCAAAAATTTTTGCATCTAAACGCAGCCTAAGCTTGAGCCACATAGAGCATCTACCTGCATCTTCAGCCTCCCTATTCTTCACCTCTGCTCATCCTCTAGCTGTTGTACTATTAACAGGATAGCTGTTAAACATGTGCATCTTCAGCCTCCCTATTCGTTAATACATGTGTATATTTCTGAAATTTTTGAAAGCGTTTTGTGCATGAAGATGGTACTTTTCATGTGTGCTTAGGAAAGACCTTATTGATGAAGTAACTAAGTTGAGAAAATATGTGGTGGAAACCGCATACGAGGTGAAAAGTATAGGCCATGACCAATTGAAAAATATACTTTGGTCGCTCAAAAGTTTTTGAAATTTGGTATATTTATAGGGCCTATAAATATGAACTCATATATAAAAGTTAGGATGCAAACTCAAACTAGAAAAGCTCAGAAAAAAATGACAAATTTTAGATGCATGGGCACCAGAAGACAAAATCCAGTGCACATGAACTTGAAATTTCTTATTTTCGTATGAATTTTTGAAAAACGAGTTTACATATATGTATGTACTATGAATATGCCAAATTTTAGGTGTTTTTTAACCTAGAATGTAGTTTGCACCACATATTAAAACCCTATCTAAGTTACTGAATCAACTCTGGGAATATGTTTAGCTAAATTCAATAAAGAGTTAAAGACATATAATCAACATCTTTAAGGGGGGAGGATTTAAGCTGCAGAAGTTTCATACGTATGAAGCATTAAGCATTAGCTGTGTTTGGGGCTGTGAAACTAATTAAATTATATACACACTTGACTAATTTTCTCAGAGTCGTGTGCTGCAGTGGGCCAAAGGTAAGTCCCTGAAACTAACATGGTAACACTGTTTCAACACAAGTGTTTAAGCAAAGTTAGTAGTCTGTATCAACAAGTTTATGTGCAAAAGGATCTCAATGAACTTTGATCAATTTTGAAACTTCAAATCCAATTTCTAAAATCGCAAACACAAACTGAAACTGCATGTCGTCTGTAACTCTGAAGTTCTGAAAAACAGCATAGTTGTGCCATGTTGTCAACCTAATTTCTTTCAAATTTGTGCCATGTTGTCAACCTAATTTCTTTCAAATTTGTGTAACAACTCAATCCAATGTATACACATGATTAGTAGTATATACCACCAAGTTTAAATAATATTTTCGTTGAGATCTGAACATGTTTGAGCCTTATAATTCAATTGCCAATATCCCTGGACCAAGCTGAAACCATGTCTGAAGCTGCACTCCGAAATCCGAATGACAGTTCTAAACCTTCCGAAAACAGCAAGTTTATTAAACTTTGAGGCCTATGATCTGTTGATCTGTGTATCTAATCACCTAGGTGCTTAAAATAAAGATGTCCACTAATGATTCACGATGGAGTTCTGTCCACTAATTTGGGAGATACAGGTGAGAGAAGGGGGCTATGAATCAGCCATGGCCGCTGTTGACACTTTGAAAGCATCTAGGCCCCGAGGGTTGGTTTCGGCAATTGATGACAATGCTTTATTACCATGACTGACGTGTGTTTTGCAGAAACCTTGGTAAGTTAGGTCATGGAGGCTATAACTGCTTTGGGCACGATGGTATTCATGTCCCTTGATGGAAATCGTTTCGGTTTTCAAAAGAGTGACGTCAAGATTAAGGACGGTTAGTTCCGGATGACGAGGTGTTGAGATGCATTCGGAATAGTCGTTAGGATCTTCGTTTTTCTCTTTTGGCCGTACTATAAAGGGGGGCATGAGCGGGTAGCTTGACCTAGGTGAGTCCTATGTTTAGGTGTGGTGCACACTTGTTAAACTTAGCGCTAGGCAGCTCTAGAATAGCTCAAAGTTCAGTTGGAAGCAACTCGGTTCAAGTTGCGACGCGTTTCGGAAAGTTTAAGGTGTTTTTCCTTTGATCGGACGCGGTCCTCGGCTTGACCGGACGCGTCCGGTCAGTACCTTTCCGCGACTAGGGTTCGGCGCTGACGACCGGACGCGGCCCTTGCGAGGACCGGACGCGGTGGTCAGAAGCCGACACGTGTCACTTGAGGGAAACACTCGATCGGACGCGACCTGGGTGTGATCGGCGTGTCCGGTCACGTTCCAGTAAGGTCCAGCGACGACCGGACGCGTCCGGTCATCACCGATCGGACGCGGTCGTGCGTCCGGTGTGGTTACAGTAAGCTCCCTGCACGATCGGACGCGTCCGGTCACCCCTGACCGGCGCGTCCGGTCACTCAGCCCAGTTTTCGGATTTTCGACCGTTACAGGGGACCGGCGCGTCCGATCACTTCAACCGGCGCGTCCGGTCAGCCCGTGTTTTGCTGAGTTAGCAGGTAACGGTTTGTTTCGACTGTGGGGTGTATAAATACATCCCCACCACCTCTTTTAGAGGTCTCTTGCTCATTTGATCAGCTGAGAAACACCTTTGGAGTGCAAGGGAGTGCAAGAGCTCTAGTGAGGATTGTGATTTGAGAATCAAAGCTTGAGAGTTCCTCACTAGCGATTAGAGAGTAGCAAGTGTGCATCCACCTTCTCATTAGGCTCGTTGTGGTCAAGTGAGAGTTCTAGCTTGTTACTCTTGGTGATCGCCATCACCTAGACGGCTTGGTAGTGATTGGGAGTTTGGTGATCATCCGGCGGAGCTTGTGGATGACCCAACTCATCTTGTGAGCGGTTTTGGGTGATTCACCGCGACGGAGTGTCAAAGAATCAACCCGTAGAGAGCACTTGATCCTTGCACGGATCAAGGGGGAGCTACACCCTTGCGCGGGTGCTCCAACGAGGACTAGTGGGGAGTGGCGACTCTCCGATACCTCGGAAAAACATCGCCGTGTTCCTTGCCCTTACTTTCAAGCATTTACATTCTCGTATTTACATTCATTGCTTGTTTTACTTTCCTAAAATTGTCATGCTAGACTAGGATTGGAAACTAGGGTGCAAAACTTTTATCGGTAGAATCTCTAGGAACACAAGTAGGCACTAGGGGTGAATTCCGGCTTGTAGGATTTAATTCTTGCAATTAATTTTTAGAAAAGCCCAATTCACCCCCCCCTCTTGGGCATCTTGATCCTTTCAATTGGTATCGGAGCCGTGTTGCTCCTAATTTAGGCTTTACCGCCTAGAGCAAGATGTCTAACGGGGAAGGACCACCTTCCACCTTTGAGGGGGATGATTTTCCATATTGGAAAATCCGTATGGAGGCGTATCTCGAAGCCATAGATGTTGGGTGTCTTAGAGCCGCAACCCAAGGGCTTCCCGCTATCAAGGATCCTGCAAACCCCATTGGTGACGAGAAGAAGTACGACCGGTGGAATGCAAAGGCCAAAAATGCACTCTACCGGGGCTTAGGCAAAGATATCTTCAATCGTGTGCGTAATGCAAAGAACGCTCATGAATTGTGGGAAAATCTTTGTGCTCTCCATGAGGGAACTAAGAGTGAGCGTGAGGAACGCTATCACCTTGCTTTAAAGAAAATTAATTCTTTTGAGATGCTTCCAAAAGAAAGTGCTAATGATATGTACACTCGTTTGAATGTTCTTGTAGTGGACCTCAATGCTCTTGGGCTCACTCAAATGAGCCAATTGGATGTTGCAAGGAAGATCTTGAGTGTTCTTCCCGTTGAGAAGTATGGTCACATTGTCACCGTGCTTCACCAAAGTGATCTTTCCATCACAACACCGACACAAGTATTGGGGAAGATCAATGCTCATGAGATGTACATGCACATCACTCCGGAAGAGGGCTCATCATCTTCCAAGAAGAAAGACTTGGCCTTCAAAGCTAGTCATGACAAGAAGAAGAAGAAGGGCCAAGCCATGATGGTGCAAGAAAGCTCAAGTGAAAGTGATGTCGATGATGAATCACTTGCACTCATGGTGAGAAAGACCACCAAAATGCTAAAGAAGCTCAACAAGAGTGGCATCAAGTTCAATGGCAAGAAAAAGAAATTCTTCACAAGTAGCAAGAGAAAGCCAATCTCGGAAATAGATTGCTACAATTGTGGTGAACTTGGCCACTTAGCTCATCAATGCCCTAGACCACCAAAAGACAAGTACAAGAACAAGAACAAGGGCAAGAAAAATGATTCAAGTGATGAAGAAGAAGAGAGGAAGAAAAACAAGCCATACAAGAAGAAGGATGGCAAGAAGAAGGATTTCCACAAGAAGAAGAAGGGAGGAAAGGCATACATTGTTGGTGATTGGCTCACCGATATTGAATCATCTTGTGAGTCCTCCGAAGATGAAAGCAATGATGAGAAAGAGAAGGTTGCCGCATTTGTGATGGGGCCATCATCTTCACCAACATCTTCATCACCACCTTCACCGCCTCCTTCACCATCATCGTCCACTACTCACCTATACCTTATGGCCAAGGGTGAACGAAAGGTACAAAATCATGATAGTGATGATGATGATGATAGTGATAGTGATGATGAATATGATGCACCTTCTTATGATGAACTTGTAAAATTGTTGAACAAATATACTAAAATCATAAGAAGGACAAGAAATGAAAATGATGAACTACAAAATGAAAATGAATCACTCTCATCTAAGCTTGAAAGTGCTCAAAAGACTAGTGGTGAGCTTAAAGATCAAAATGAAGTTATGTCTTCTAATCTCAAGGAGCTCAAAACTTCTAATAAAGAGCTTAAAGATCAACATGATAAGCTTGAGAAGAAGCATGATGAGCTCATCACTAGACATAACTCTCTAAAAGAAAAATACACCACATTGAAAATTGACAATGATAGTCTTGTGGTTGCTAATGAACTTGCTCTTGAGACACATGATGCTACTAACAATGTTGTTAAGTGTGATATAGCTACATCATGTGATGACTTGATCATTGAAAGCATTGAGCAAGGTTCTAGTAGCAAAGGCAAGAGTGTGGTTGAGTCAAGCAACTATGATGATTATGCCAAGATCAAGAGTGAAAATGAGAAGCTTGCAAATGAGAACAAGAAGCTAAAAGGTTTGATGGCTCTTGAGAAGCAAACAACAAATGAGTCACTCATTAAAGAAAACAAAAAACTCAAGCAAGAAAAAGAGCATCTCAAGACCGGCCTAAGCAAGTTCACAAGAGGTCAATATTTGCAAAGTGAGCTCCTCATGAACACCGTAATGAAGATGGATAGAAGTGGCATTGGGTACTTGGCAAATCAAGAGAAGAAGGCAAAAGCTCAACAACAACAAAGCAAGTCAAAGCCCAAGCCAAAGAGATGTGTTGAGTGTGGACAAGAAGGTCATTTTGCTCATGAATGCAAAACTCCACCACCACAACCCTTGCCCAAGCATGCTAGACCCTTTGCCTTCAATGCTCATTACATGCTAAGAAAATATTCTAATGGAAAGATGAAAGTCATATTTTTGGGTCCCCCAAACAAGAATAGGCCAAAGAAAATATGGGTTGCCAAGTCACTAGTTGAGAAAGTTAAGGGTCCCTCTCAAGTTTGGGTCCCTAAACAAAAAGCTTGATCTCTTGTGTGTAGGTGAACTACAAGACCGGTGGATCTCATTGGGTTATTGATAGTGGTTGCACTCAACATATGACCGGTGATCCTCGTATGTTCACCTCCATTGAAGAGAATGGGATATGTCAAGAGAAGATCACATTTGGGGACAATTCAAAGAGCAAAGTCAAAGGTATAGGCAAGATTGCAATATCAAATGATCACTCACTCTCAAATGTGCTCTATGTTGCTTCTTTGAGTTTCAACTTATTATCCATTGGGCAACTTTGTGACCTTGGCTTCCAATGCTTGTTCACACCAAATGAAGTGGAAGTTTCAAAGATAGATGACAAGCAAGTGATATTCAAAGGCTTTAGATACAACAATCTTTATCTTGTTGACTTCACCTCCGAAGATGCAAATTTGATGACATGTTTGTTCACCAAGACCTCACTTGGTTGGCTTTGGCATAGGAGGCTTGCTCATGTTGGAATGAACACTCTCAACAAACTATTGAAGAAAGAATTAGTGAGAGGATTGAAGGATGTGAAGTTTGAAAAGGACAAACCTTGTACTGCATGTCAAGCGGGCAAACAAGTTGCAAACACTCATCCAACCAAAGCTTTCATGTCAACTTCAAGAGTGCTAGAACTTCTACACATGGATTTATTTGGGCCTACAACATACAAGAGCTTGGGTGGTAATCTCTATTGTCTTATGATAGTGGATGACTACTCAAGGTACACATGGACCTTCTTCCTTCATGACAAATCCGAAGTGGCAAATTGCTTCAAGAAGTTTGCGAAGAGAGCTCAAAATGAATTTGAAGTCAAGATAAAGAAAATTAGAAGTGAAAATGGCAAAGAGTTTGACAACACAAACATTGAAGCTTATTGTGATGAAATTGAAATCAAGCATAAAGTCTCTTCAACCTACACTCCTCAACAAAATGGTGTAGTTGAGAGAAAGAACCGGACTTTGATCACCCTTGCAAGAACAATGCTAGATGAGTACAACACTCCGGAAAAGTTGTGGGCCGAGGCAATCAACACCGCATGCTATGCTTCAAATCGCCTCTTCCTACAAAAGTTTCTTGGCAAGACCCCCTATGAGTTGCTTAATGGGAAGAAGCCGGATGTCTCATTCTTCCGGGTGTTTGGTTGCAAATGCTACATCTACAAGAAGCGTCAACACCTAGGGAAGTTTCAAAGACGTTGTGATATTGGTTTTCTTGTTGGTTACTCATCAAAGTCCAAAGCATATAGAGTATTTAACCATACCACCGGGTTGGTTGAAGAAACATATGATGTGGAATTTGATGAATCTAACGGCTCCCAAGGAGCAATTGAGAATTGTGATGATGTAGGTGATGAACCCTTGAGGGAGGCCATGAAGAACATGCCCGTGGGAGACATCAAGCCAAAAGATGATGATGACGATGTACAAATTGTTGATCCACCATCTTCATCACGTGTGCCTCAAGATGATGATAAGAATGAGAGAGTTGAAAATGAAGACACTTATGTCTCTCATGAACAAGCCGAGGCACAAGCTCAAGATGTTGATGCTCCCCATCCACCTCCTCAAGTGGTTGATAGAAGAAACTCACCTCTACTTCAAGCACATCCACAAGAACTCATCATAGGGAGTCCTACAAAGGGAGTAATGACTCGATCTCAAAAGCTTGCTTCTTTTGTTGAACATCACTCTTTTGTCTCTTGTGTTGAACCTAAGAATGTAGAAGAAGCTCTTCAAGATCCGGATTGGGTGAATACTATGCATGAAGAATTGAACAACTTCACCCGCAATCAAGTATGGACACTTGAAGAGCATCCTAAAGGTGCAAGAGTCATTGGAACCAAGTGGGTGTTCTGAAACAAGCAAGATGACCAAGGCATAGTAGTGAGGAACAAGGCAAGACTAGTTGCAAAGGGGTTCTCTCAAGTTGAAGGTCTTGATTTTGGAGAGACCTTTGCACCCGTTGCAAGACTTGAAGCCATTCGTATCCTTCTTGCATATGCATCACATCATGATATGAAACTATATCAAATGGATGTGAAAAGTGCATTTTTAAATGGCTTCATAAATGAACTAGTCTATGTTGATCAACCTCCCGGGTTTGAAGACCATAGATATCCTAATCATGTTTATAGGTTGTCCAAGGCGCTATATGGGCTCAAGCAAGCCCCTAGAGCGTGGTATGAGCGCCTCCGGGACTTCCTCATTGAGAAGGGCTTCACCATTGGGAAGGTCGACACCACACTATTCACCAAGAAGCTTAATGGGGAGATCTTCATTTGTCAAGTGTATGTTGATGATATCATCTTTGGATCAATAAATGAAGATTATTGCAAGGAATTTGGTGAATTGATGTCGAAGGAGTTCGAGATGTCAATGATTGGTGAGCTCACATTCTTCCTTGGGTTTCAAGTCAAGCAAATGAGAGAAGCGATTTTCATCTCTCAAGAAAAGTATACCAAGGATCTTCTCAAAAGATTCAAGATGGAAGAATGCAAACCAATCAAGACCCCAATGCCATCAAATGGACATCTCGACCTAGATGAGGGAGGTAAACCGGTTGATCAAACTCTCTACCGTTTTATGATTGGTAGTTTATTGTACCTTACCGCATCTAGGCCCGATATCATGTTTAGTGTGTGCATGTGTGCTCGCTTTCAAGCGTGCCCTAAAGAACCTCACTAAGTGCCGTAAAAAGAATCCTAAGATATCTTAAGCACACCCCAAGCATTGGTCTTTGGTATCCCAAAGGAGCTAGGTTCCAACTAGTTGGCTATTTCGATTCGGATTATGCCGGTTGCAAAATTGATAGAAAAAGCACATCCAGAGGGTGCCATTTGCTTGGGAGATCTTTAGTATCTTGGTCATCTAAAAAGCAAAATAGTGTGGCTTTGTCCACCGCCGAGGCGGAATACATTGCCGCGGGGGCTTGTTGTGCACAAATCTTATATATGAAACAAACCCTCCTAGACTATGGAATTGTTCTTGAAAAGGTGCCACTTTTATGTGATAATGAAAGTGCCGTTAAAATTGCTAACAATCCGGTACAACACTCTCGCACCAAGCACATTGATATCCGCCATCACTTTCTAAGAGATCACGTTGCTAAAAATGACATATCACTAGAAGGTGTAAGAAGTGAAAATCAATTAGCGGATATCTTCACTAAACCTTTGGATGAGGCCACCTTTTGTAGGTTAAGAAGTGAACTCAATGTGCTTGATTCTAGCAACTTTAAAAAATGAGCGTGTGTTGTCCCTTGCATTGCATTGTATTTTATGCCATGTTTATCTTATCGCAATGCATCTAGGGCTTGGCTAACACGGTTACGATAACCCTCCTTTGGAGGAGTGAAGAAGCCTAACCGTGGATCAAACTTGACAAGCAACCTAGCTTTACTTTCTTGTATTGCATTGCATATGCATGGTTGTTAGTTTGTCGTTTCTTTTCGGTTTAGCTTTGAGCAACCTCTGTGTTCGTCCATGGATAGAGAGAGCATTTTGACGCTCCTAAAGGTTCAAAAACTCTATTGCTTCGCCATACGTTGCTCCTCGGGTGTTTATTGCCTATTTTCTTAAAAATAATACTATCCTAAGGCAATCTATTTTGAAAAAATTGAGGGTTTGAGTGAGGTCACTCATATCAGGTTCCAATTGGTGTTTCTTTGTGTCTCTTTGAATTGGAACTTGATTGGGAGAAGTCGCGTCGAAGTTCGGAACGAAGAAGGGCGAAAAACAGTGACCGGACGCTGCACCGGACGCAGTGATGCTTCACCACCGCGTCCGGTCCCGGCGTCCACCAGCGCGTCCGGTCATCCAGAAGACCAACTCCAGATCTAGTGACCGGACGCTGCACCGGACGCGCTGCTGTTGACCACCGTGTCCGGTCCCGGTTACCACCACCGCGTCTGGTCGCTCCAGGAGCTTACTGGAGTGTGACCGGACGCTGCACCACCGCGTCCGGTCATCACGTGACGAGCGGATCTAACCCCCTCATAAAACGGTTCGTCTTCGGCCGTCTTTTCCTCATCTCGCTCGCATTTTTCACCGCCGCAACCCTAGCTCACCGATTCGCCGGAGCCGCCGCGTCCCACGTCTCCCTCCTCTCCGGCGAAGTCCTGCCGCGCCTCCCCGCTCCCTCATCGCTCGCACGCGCGCCAGCCCGGCTCTGCCCTCGCCTGCCCGCGCCTACCCGCAGCACGCCACCGCCGCCCGCTCGCCTCTCGCCACCGGTGAGCCGCGACTCCGCCGCCGTGAGCCGCGCCCTAGCTTGCCAAGCACCTCCTCCGGCCGTTGACCGCCTTGTGCACGACTCTGATCGATTCTCGTCGCGGTTGCCCTAACCCTAACCTAGGGCTTGCATAACGCGATTCGGTCGTTCATCGTCGAGGTTTCGTCGCGCGTCGTCGTCTTCGCGAGGTTGTTTCGCATCTCCTTGACTTCCTCGCTAGGGTTTGCCGTAACTTATTCTTCATTAATCCTAATTGTCTCATGTTTCGGCAAATCAGAGCTCGTCCGGCGAATTCGGGGTATCTCGCGATCTAGGTCACCTCATCTCGTCATCGTCTTCTCGTCGATCCGAGGTAGCTATCGCGTTTCGTTCATATCTTATCTCATATGCTTGCTATCTCTAGGGTTTTGTACCTTTTAGTTATATATGTTGCTTATAGTAGATCCATCTATCCCGTCTTTTCAGCGAGTTTATCAGTGTGTCAGGGTGATCTCAGTTTGCTAAATCCGAGGCCAAGCCTGCGGATACGGATGAGGCCAAGCCTCTCGAGTGACAGTTCACCATCTTTCAGAGGTTGTCTGTCAGTTTGTCAACATGGTGCGTTGCAAGAACGCCGGTGGTGCTCCTGGTGACGGGGACGACAGTCCTCCTCGTCTGTCTAAGGTTGCGCGTGGAAAGCGCATCAAGATCATGGCTAGAAAGAAGAAGAAGACGCTTACTGATGCAGAGATTGCTCAGGTCATTGCAGATGCAGCAGAGCAGGCAGAGAGGGGAGGCAGGAGCAGTGGCATACGCATAGGCGAGCGTCGCTTTCATCTTGAAGGTCGACAGCTTGGGACAGAGGCCACTGAGGGCACAGAGGACACAGGAGCTACGGATGCTATGTCAGTTGATCCACCTACAGAGGCTCCAGAGGTTCTAGAGGCTACAGAGGGCACAGAGGAGCAGCCAGCTCAGACTCCACCGCGTCGCCGCTCCACACGCACACGTACTCAGGTGACTCCTAGGCCAGAGGGCCAGCGTCGTGGAGCACGTCCTCCTCCTAGGGCTAGAGGTTCACCCCGGTCGAGCACTTTGACTTGAGGGGTGCTATAGCACGTCAGGTGCAAGGGTTGAGGTTCGTTGAGGTCAGTCGGTGGTTCCCACCTCAGAGGGATCCCAGAGCTTTAGAGGGTTTCTATACTCCTCTACAGGAGGACTTCTACAGAGCTCTTGTTGACAGCGGTATTGCTTTCCGACCACAGAGGGTCTGTCGACTTGAGTCACTTGTTGAGGTTGTGGGAGAGCAGCTTCGTCCGCACCTGTCCTTTCTGCCAGGCTTGTCAGATTTTCTTGGACTTACAGGTGCATACTGCGGCACATGGGTCAGAGAGTTCTATACTTCACTGTGGATTGATCCTACCCATGAGTTTATACACTTTGCATTCCGAGGCCGCGACCACAGACTGTACAGCACTAGGGTGCGGGAGATTCTCAGACTCCCAGCTTCAGACACGAAGATACAATAGCTCTGTTTTGGTTAGACTCCTCCACCCAGACGCCCTCACGGTGGGACAGTGCCACCGACAGATTTGATCCGACCCTGCTTCCGTGAGCCTTTTGGCGAAGGGTCTCGTCGCACTCCTGCCAGCTTGACACCACTAGCCAGAGTCCTGGATGCTATAGTCAGACGCACTCTTCTTCCCAGGCTTGGCTACAGAGAGGGCTTGACTAGGATGCAGCTATGGGTTGTTCACCACCTCCTCTCACAGACACCGTTCGACATTTGGGATCTCATGCTTAGTGAGATGGAGGACACCCTAGCTGAGGGCTTCAAGGGACATCGTCAGCTGCCCTATGCTCACTGGATATGCTTTATCATCAGATCTGCCATTCAGCTACCAGCAGAGATCAGAGCTGAGATATCAGATACTACCACTGCTTTTCCTGAGTATGATATCCGTCAGCTTTGGGCTTCAGTCACTAGAGATCAGGCCCCAGTGCCAGGACAGTGCGAGAGACCTGAGGTTCCTGAGACAGCAGCTGAGCAGGACGCCACAGTTGAGGGGCTTGCTGAGGCAGAGCTTGCCGATCTAGATGCTCAGCCCGCTGATCTCCCTGAGGATGAGGCATCTGATAGCACTGATGAGGATTACCAGCCCATCCCCAGGTATCGGTCTCCTCGGCCTCACGACCACGAGGCCGGTGGCTCTAGTTCAGCCTCCCGCTCAGACCCAGCCATGGTGGCTATACTTGAGAGGCTGACCCAGGCACAGGAGCGACAGGAGCAGCAGATACAGCGACAGGCTCAGGACACAGCTGCAGCATTTGCACAGATACAGGCTCGTCAGGACGAGTTCCAGCGACAGCAGCTTGAGATCCAGAGGCAGCAAGTTGAGATGCAACGACAGCAGTACGAGATGCAGCGACAAAGTGCAGCTAGTCAGCAGCAGTATCTGGACCTTCTGCGCCATCTAGTCACTGTTGGGGTTCCTCTGCCTGCTTCTGTTCTGACTCCTGCTTTACAGTCGAGTGGTCCATCGAGTCAGGGACAGCCGAGCTTCCAGTTCACATCTCCACAGCAGCAGGTTCCCCAGTCGTTCCAGTCCCCAAGCTACACTCCTATTCAGATGGGGTTCACTCCTTCAGACCAGCCTCGCCCTCACCTCCTGACAGGCACACCCTTTGGTGATTACAGTGCCACCTACAGCGAGTTGACTGGTCAGCCGACACCCTCGCACACTACCACATTTGCTACTTCTTCAGGGTTGTCAGCTCCAGAGGCAGCTATTCCTCCTGTGACAGGGACGGGCACTACAGAGACTATTCCATCGTCAGTTGCCTCGACCGATCCCCCTGCTATTGGCTCACTACAGGCTCAGGTCACAGAGACGGATCCTCTTGTTGCTACTACGTCAGTACCTGTTCCTGCTGCTCAGACCCAGACCGCTTCACAGCCACGTGCTTCTTCAGAGGGTCAGCCAGATAGCTCAGATTCCGAGATACTCTGCACTTCATGATTACTCCGCGCACCTCGGCACCCGACACGGCTCCGTCTGTTCCCCCGTCAGATCCTTAGACTAGTTTTTGGCGGTTGATGCCAAAGGGGGAGAGAGAGTAGTTTCAGGGGGAGTTTTGATAGAGGGTTTTCGTTCTTTTTGTGTGCTACATTCATGCATCATGTTTACTTTTCAGTCATTGCATTCGTGTGACATGCGGTCGTGTGATAAACTTTGAGTCTAATGGTCTATCTAGTCACTGTGTTACTTCATGTCACCCGTTTTGGTTATAGCTCTAAGGTTGTGCTTCCGTGCCTTACTCTGATTTCTTATGAGCTATATCTTTATGTGTACTAACGCTTTTTGTCTTATCTTATGAGTACACTCTTTTGGCTTGGGGCACATAAGCAATTCCTAACCCTTCGTGCTTATTGCTTTTTGCTTATGTGAACCAAGCATGCTCGAAAACCTCAACTCCAATCTTTTGAATCTTAGTGTTGTCATCAATCACCAAAAAGGGGGAGATTGAAAGCATCTAGGCCCTGAGGGTTGGTTTCGGCAATTGATGACAATGCTTTATTACCATGACTGACGTGTGTTTTGTAGAAACCTTGGTAAGTTAGGTCATGGAGGTTATAACTGCTTTGGGCACGGTGGTATTCATGTCCCTTGATGGAAATCGTTTCGGTTTTCAAAAGAGTGACGTCAAGATTAAGGACGGTTAGTTCCGGATGACGAGGTGTTGAGATGCATTCGGAATAGTCGTTAGGATCTTCGTTTTTCTCTTTTGGCCTTACTATAAAGGGGGGCATGAGCGGGTAGCTTGACCTAGGTGAGTCCTATGTTTAGGTGTGGTGCACACTTGTTAAACTTAGCGCTAGGCAGCTCTAGAATAGCTCAAAGTTCAGTTGGAAGCAACTCGGTTCAAGTTGCGACGCGTTTCGGAAAGTTTAGGGTGTTTTTCCCTTGATCGGACGCGGTCCTCGGCTTGACCGGACGCGTTCGGTCAGTACCTTTTCGCGACTAGGGTTCGGCGCTGACGACCGAACGCGGCCCTTGCGAGGACCAGACGCGGTGGTCAGAAGCCGACACGTGTCACTTGAGGGAAACACTCGATCGGACGCGACCTGGGTGTGATCGGCGCGTCCAGTCACGTTCCAGTAAGGTCCAGCGACGACCGGACGCGTCCGGTCATCACCGATCGGACGCGATCGCGCGTCCGGTGTGGTTACAGTAAGCACCCTGCACGATCGAACGCGTCCGGTCACCCCTGACCGGCGCGTCCGGCCACTCAGCCCAGTTTTCGGATTTTCGACCGTTACAGGGGACCGGCGCGTCCGGTCACTTCGACCGGCGCGTCCGGTCAGCCCGTGTTTTGCTGAGTTGGCAGGTAACGGTTCGTTTCGACTGTGGGGTGTATAAATACATCCCCACCACCTCTTTTAGAGGTCTCTTGCTCATTTGATCAGCTGAGAAACACCTTTTGAGTGCAAGGGAGTGCAAGATCTCTAGTGAGGATTGTGATTTGAGAATGAAAGCTTGAGAGTTCCTCACTAGCGATTAGAGAGTAGCAAGTGTGCATCCACCTTCTCATTAGGCTCGTTGTGGTCAAGTGAGAGTTCTAGCTTGTTACTCTTGGTGATCGCCATCACCTAGACGACTTGGTGGTGATTGGGAGTTTGGTGATCATCCGGCGGAGCTTGTGGATGACCCAACTCATCTTGTGAGCGGTTTTGGGTGATTCACCGCGACGGAGTGTCGAAGAATCAACCCGTAGAGAGCACTTGATCCTTGCGCGGATCAAGGGGGAGCTACACCCTTGCGCGGGTGCTCCAACGAGGACTAGTGGGGAGTGGCGACTCTTCGATACCTCGGAAAAATCGCCGTGTTCCTTGCCCTTACTTTAAGCATTTACATTCTTGTATTTACATTCATTGCTTGTTTTACTTTCCTAAAATTGCCATGCTAGACTAGGATTGGAAACTAGGGTGCAAAACTTTTATCGGTAGAATCTCTAGGAACACAAGTAGGCACTAGGGGTGAATTCCGGCTTGTAGGATTTAATTCTTGCAATTAATTTTTAGAAAAGCCCAATTCACCCCCCTCTTGGGCATCTTGATCCTTTCACACTTCTTAGCATCACTCGCGTTAGGTTATCATCCCCAACATGACACTAAGAGTGTGGTTGTATTGTACTCATGCCACTTAACTATATAAAGATATTAAAGTATATATCCGCAAGCGTACAGATAAATATACCTATTGCAGCATTTCACCCAAGTTTATCCTAGGTATCGTTATTTATATTTAACCAAAGGAGAACAAACAGAGGGGCACATATTAATTAAAGGTTACTCTACACATGTGATATGAATATTCGAAATCACTATCCTTTACTCTCAAACAGGAATCAATCAAATAAAAAGAAATAAAATATATGATAATCAGACCATTCAGATGATATTCCTTAGAGCAGTACTACTATGGCAAGTCATTGATCAGAATATAAAGTAAGAGAATAATTCCTAAGTATTCCGTTAACTATTAGCCATAATCTACATTGATTAGTGCAATTATATCAGACAATCATTGGCTAGGTTATCCCATATCCATAAACAAGGAACATCTCCATTACGAAGCTGAGAAACAGAGTAACAACTAAGTAATGAGATCATGTTCTACTAAGTTCTACACTCGGAGAGTGGACTACAAAGGACTCAACAGGAATGTCACACCCGCGATCTACCACATGGCCCGAAGTATAGAGTGTATTTGCAGGTAAACAGTGTATAAGTACCACACTTACACAATGTTCACCACCCACCCATGACTCAATAAGGTGAGTGCTTTGCAAACATGTGTATAAACATAATGATAAACTATCTATGCCAAATATATAATCAAAGCAGACTAATATCATAATAATCAAGAATATAATATAGATTAAGAACAAAATCATATCTAATGTATCAAGAATAATGATCAAGAATAATGATCAAGAACAATGAACTAGAACTAGACAATGATGAACTAGAACAATTACGAACTAGAACATAAACAATTAGAACATGAAGAACTAGAACATGAACTAGATCAAGAACTAGAAGAACTGATGAACTAGATGAATATCTGAAGAACAATGTTGATACAAGAGAGAAGAACTGGATTTACCAAGCTCCTCTTGACTAGATCTGGAGCCCAAGGCTGTTTGACTCCTCTACTTCTAATTCTAATCTAGCTATGCCTAGATCTGACAGAGCTCTAAGGAGATGAGAGTTGCTGGTTGGTCTTCTGCTTTCTGGTTGATGATTGATTGAATGAGTTTCCCTTTGGAGGGGGGTCTGGGGCCTCGTTTATATAGCCCAGAGCATAGAACCGTGGCCCTTAGATCAAACCGACCTTCACATAAGGTTAGGATGCATCCTTGGAAGCGGTTGAAGTAGCTTGCAAAGGAAGGAGCCGAGTGAAAGTCCCTAGTTTGGTTTTGGCTAATTGATGAAACCTAGGACTAACCTTTGTATCTAAGTGGATGATTTAGATAAAGGTGGTCATTGAATATGAGACATAACATTGACTCATATGACCAAAATGGTGAAGACCAAGATGAAGCTTGGCTCGATGGACCGGTTGTGAAGGTAAAGGGCAAGTCGAGGCTTCAAAGCGAAGGACCATGCGATGGTGAAGCTTGAGCAAGACTTGGCGCTGACGGACCGATGCAACGGTGAAGAGCAAGTGAAGTCAAGGTCGATGGATCGAGATGGTCATGTGATGATATGAAATGGATCATATCATTTGGAGAAACAAAATGGGCTCAAGGCAAAGTTATAACCATAGGGCCATTTTGTTCTACACTCAAGACACCATAGAGGGTGTGAGTGGTTTAGGGTCGATAGCCGAACTATTAAGAGGGGAAGTCTTATCGGTTACTCGACGCACGAGTGTCACTAGGTGAATTCATGAAGTGCATTGCATGTAGGGCCTAGTGAGCTAACTGGAAAACCTTTGAAAATGATTGAGAAAAAGCTAACACATAAGCACATGGAGATGTACACTTGATGGTGTTGGCACATTTGCAAAGGTGGCGTTGGTCGCGCTGTGGCTTGCAGGTAGAGAGGGGTTTCGGTTCCTCTCTCCCTCCCGCCGAGCGTGCGAGCGTGGGATTCAGGCGTTTTCGAGGAAACAAAATGCCTATTATCCACTACACCGGAAGTCACAAAAGAAACGGAGGCGAGCGGAGGTCACCAGCGTAATCGGACGCTGGACCGGACGCGGTCACGGTTTGACCGGACACGTCCGGTCAGTACAACGCTGCAGTCAGGCGCGCGGGCTAGGGTTTGCAACCGACGCGTCCGGTCGGGCACCCAGAGGAACAGTGCGTGGCGAAGGGCTGAGCGGACGTGCAGCGCATCCGGTCACACGTGATCAGACGTGTCCGGTCGCGAAGGGAGCTTACTGGACTCTAATCGGACGCTGGCACTGTCGCGTCCGGTCGTTGCGTGAAGCGTGTCTGGTCGGTGCGTCACGTGCGCAGGCGCTGTCCGATCGGCGCGTCCGATCGAGTGGGTGGCGCGTCCGGTCATCGCGTTTGACCGTTGGCGCACAGTGACCGTTGGAGGATCGAGTGGTCGCGGTTGAATTCCGGAGGACACGTGGACGGCGCAGGGCGACCGGACACGGTGCAGCGCGTCCGGTCAGACCGTCCAGCGCGTCTGGTCGCTCACGAAAAAACGCCCAGTGGATTGCTAACGGCTCTATTTGTTTGCAGTGCTTATAAATACGTGTTGACCGGCCCTTGGGGAGGGGTCTTGACATTTCTAACACTCTTGTGCATCCTTTGAGCTAAAGCTTCTCCTCCCACTCATCTCTCTTGCTTGATTGCAAATCAAAAGTGAGATTGAGTGATCCCAAAGTGCATTTGCATAGCTTGAGGGCATCTAGTGGCACTTGTGGGTGGTTTAGCCGATGGATTTCTTGTTACTCTTGGAGAGTACCGTTGCTAGCCAACTTGGAGATTGTTGGAGGCGTTGGCAAGAGAAGGTGATTGTTCTTGGCCACCTCCGGTTGATTGTAAGAGGTTTTTGTGCTTTCCTCGGCGGGACGCCAAAAGCAACTCTAGTGGAATGCGCGTGTCATTGAGTTACCTCACTTGAGAGTGGTGTCTTGTGGTGCCTTATGGGGCGTGCCTTGAGGGGCAAGTGACTTGAGGGTCACACTGGGAAACCATCTAAGTGTTGGTCGACACAACCGGTGATGTAGCTTGTCGATGCACAAGTGAACACCGGGTGAACAAAAATATTGTGTCTCTTGTCTCCCGGTGATTGGTCTTCATATTGTGTTGTTGTCAATATTGATTGATTGTATATCATCTTGGTGATTGGCAACATCTTCACTCTACCGTCGGTATAGGAATCACAATCCTCTCTCTTACACTTACTTTTACTAGATTATCTTGTGTAGCTCTAGTGGTAGCTTTGCTAGTAGTGTTGTTAGCTTGCTCTCTAGTGTAAAATTAGTGACATAGCTCTTGTGTGAACTAGAGATCATAATCTACTAGACTTTTGGATAGGATGCTTGCATCACAACCCTAGGCTAAGCAAAACTCGCTTTACGTCGTTTGTTATTCTAACAAGTTTGCTTAGTGTCATTTGTAGAATTTTTTATAGGCTATTCACCCCCCTCTAGCCATCTAGGACCTTACACCGAGGCCCCATCTGGCGGCGCCTCGTGGTGGCCCTCCTCGTGGAGTCCTCTGGTGTCCTCTAGAAGCCTCTTGTGTATTCGTGACATGGAGATTAGGCCGATTGACGTGGGTTCCTTCTCGTGGAAGATATCAATTCCTGAATTGTTCTAATAACCCCCTGCAAAATATAGATTCACCAAAACTCATGGAATTTCGTTAGTTAACACCCTAAACCTATGTTGGTGATCATTTATTAGCCCTTTATATATTTATTTTAACCCTTTATTATGGTAGATAACCATCGTCAACAGTCGCGAGCTCGCCTAACCGTCCATAGAAAGTCAGGAAGTTAGCACCTCATGTCACCGCCGTGCCCACACCATGACACCAAGCTCGCTCATGCGGACACCTCGCACACCATGCTCTTGCCTGGACCAGGAAGACGCAGCACTGACTCCTCCCCTTGCTAAACCTGTTGCACTCCTCCGGATACCCATCGGAACTTCCGACCATGCAGAACCATATAAACCTGCCCAAAGTGCTCTCGCCTGGACCAGGAAGACGCAACGCTGACCCCTCCCCTTGCTAAACCTGCCGCACTCCTCCGGATAGCCATCGGAACTTTCGACCATGCAAAACCATATAAACCTGCCCAAAGCGCTCTTACGGTATTTATGTGTCTCTCAATTAATTTTAAATGATTATTTGAGCACCCTATCCTCAAGTCAATGTAATTTTGCATCCCTCTTATAGTGTGACGTTTCCTAAACTCAATTTCAAAATATAAAATAAATTTAAATCTCCATCGAGTCGAACTCAGCTTTCCTTTAAGAATTAAGGTGTCATCTATATCTCTTGTAATTCTAAACCATGCTAGTAATATATCTCAACATGCAAGTTGTCCACCTCAGCAATGCACTATCACATGCAATTAAAATTCACTAGCACATGTGATGTTCGCATCAGCAAGACACATAAGTCTTTTGTTATCTATGTCAACATGCCACACAATCCACTAAAATTAATTTATAATAGGTTATTCCTTTGTATAAGTAATAAAATAGTCTAATTTCATTCTAAACCATATCAATAATTCCAAACAGCAACGCGCGGGTATGCTTCTAGTATTTCATAATTCACAATCCAAAGGGATTAACACCTCATATAATTCTCAATAACTCGGTTAATCCATAAATTTCTTTGTCATTAATACATCAAATCTCACATGGGGGACCAAATGCACTTGCAAAGTTAGTGTCAGCCATTGACATGTAAAAGTGCAAGTTAACACTTTGTTTTCCTTAAAATGGATTGGTGTTTGTCTATTGTTATTTTAGTCATATACGCTTATTTAGTGCATGCTTCGATCTATATGGCCAAAAAAACTCCTAAATGTCTACAAACCAACGACACATAGCAAGATCCGAAGCTATATGATCATTGATTTTCCCGAGTGTGTAATTTAAGAGAAATTTATTATAGTTGGAGAAAAGATAATCATTGTTGATGAGCGATTGAGTGGTTAGAAAAACATAGGTGCCATAAGGTACCAAGAGAAAAGTAATGAGAGGTACCAAAATGCATACTAAATTGGTAAGACCCATATCAAAACAATTATATTCTTATTACTTTTGAAGAATTATTTTTATGTAATTAAGGGGTAAAATAGTAAATTCATATTAGAAGGATAATTATTGATTAGGGTAGCACCAACACATGCAACACCAAACGTTGGCCTCACAAAAAGTTACAATCCATGTAGGAGTAGATAAATTGAGGGCAATAGCAACCCAACGCAAGCAGCAACTTCCACCTTTATCTCAGTGTCGATGTTTTATAAACTAGACTAGTAAAACTTATACGATTGTCGCGCTGCTTTAGGAAGACGATGGTAGCATCCAAAAGACATGAGGATTTATACTGGTTCAGGCTAGAGCCCTACATCCAGTCTCAGAGATGATTGAGTGCGTGTTCCTCATTTGAATGCTCTGAAGTTCTCAAATAGGGGGTGCAAGAATGGTGGAAGAGGAAGGAGAGCTAGAGCTAGGAGACGGGCTGCCCGAAGAGAAGCTTCAGGAGCCCTTCTATGGTGTAAGAATGAGTCAATAAGAGAATTCCTAGATCCGACGCCCTAGCTGCCTTTATATAGAGTTCGGGGCCATGGCGTGTACAAAAATAAGGTTCTCCCGACCGAAGGATCGTAAGCCTGAGGGAGAATCTAGCTAACTTGGCTTACAAGCTACGCGGTCTTGTGGTGCACGCCTAGACGTGGTCCACAAAAGCATGAGAGAGAAGATAACTCAGAAGGATCATGCCCATGATCACACTCCGCCTCTACGGCAGGAGCCAACCAACTTTTGCAGCCGCCATGATACATCACAACCTGCAACAAGTGGGGATAAAACCCTGAGTACGACAATGTACTCAGCTAGACTTACCCGTCAAAAACCAGAAATAAGGTGACACCAAGGATCATGCAAGGCTAATATTAAGTGGGCTAGCTTGACAACATTTTGCATAAAAGCTTATTATGAATAAGTAATCATTAATGCTTAAGCATCAAGTTAATTATCATTAACCTGTCCTCTATATTAGAACCTGTACTAGAGCACTCACTTTATTAGGAGCAAACAATATTAACCATAGCAGGTATAAATTGAGGCAACATTTCCATTGTTATCCAATTAACCATCCGTTCAATTTAATGGAATCTACATTGCCGCTGCTCAAGTCAAGTGCTCACTAACCGGGAGCGACGGTGATTCGAATCGAATTCCTATCCAGCTGGAGGGGTATTTCTAACACTCACCGAGTCACGCCTGGCGAGGGCTGCTCAGGTCACCTTTCGTACAGTTCAGGAATCGCGGGTCCGAATGATGTCGCGTCCCCAAGGGCAACAATCTGCCAGGTGATAGGGACTCTAACCCCCCCTTGGTCTCACGCCAATGTCCCCAAGCACATCCTTTCTCTCCTCCAAGATGCAACCTACCATTCGATTCCCGGCCTGAACCATATTACTCGACTTCGCGGTCGGAACGACTTATCCGGCCAACTAAGTGTTAGACTGCGTTCAACATGACTCAAGGACGTACAGCGAATCGGTCCTTAAACGACTCAGACGGGGATAGATCCACACCCAAGACCTCCATGCATTGTTGCTTCACTATCGTCATCCCGCCCGGTCTCATTTCATTTTATTAACACATGGTTTCATTCCACGATTGCAAATATAGCCAACCGTGCCATATACGAATATCTCTACATCTCGCAGGTGATAGGAAATCACCTGACTTCTACCGCTTAAAGCAGGGCTAAGCATCTACTCGATCCTAGTCTATGTAGGATTCAAGGATTCATGTATCTGGACAAGGAATGATATAATGCAGCAAGAGTTTCCAACCAACTCCTATCACGTAATGCAACAATACTTATAACATATATAGAATTAATTGCTTTGAAGATAGGAGGCTTATAATGCTCTGGGGCTTGCCTGGGATCCGACTTAAGTCAGTGGTTGTCAGATGAAACTCGCTTGGCGAGCATTCCCTCAATCTAGCACTTGTCCGATCATCCCATCTCCGAGATAGGTCCACCAACACTATCTTCTGGTTAGCTCCACCTCATGTTCATGTGGTGCATCTAGCGTACCTAAATGAGATGCAAGATGCAAGTATATGAATATATGGGAATGCAATAGATGATGCATCACACACTAAACAAGGCAAGTACAAGGTTACGCTAAATACACATAAGCACTTTACATTGCTCAAATAAACATCACACCACCTATTATGCTAAGATAGCAAGGGAAGCAATACCAAACATAACTCAAGATTTACAAAGCCTTAGGTGTACTAACTTCATCACCATGGACATGAATCACACTTAATAACAAGCAAGCAAAGTAACCAAGCATCCATGTATTTTCAACAATTCTAGACATACATGCAGTAGCTGAGTAAATCAATCATATCTGGAGTTATACAAATCCAAATGACTTGAAAGAAGACATCATAGAAAACTTATGAAATTGTCCACATTTCATTTATAATCATCACAGCATGATTCCAAAGTTTAACATGTCGAATTTACACAAACACAGAAACTGGTCTAACAAAACAGAGAGCAAGCAATTCTGTAACCCAACTTTAAACAGCTAAAACTCCTAAACCACATGGCCAAATGCCACCAAATTTTAACAGCATCTAGATAAATAAATTATCTACAACTTATGTATAAACAAGTTTTACAACAAAGCACATTATCATGAAGAACTTTGCTAAGTTCCCAGACCTGTCCAGAAACCTCATTTGCAAGAAATAATTATTAACTTGTGTTGTAAACATATAATTGGACAAAACTAACTTTACCAACATTTCACACATGACTAATGAACACCAGAAAACATAGTGTCTATTCCTAAATAAATTCTTTTAATACATTTTCTTAATTTACTTAGATAATTAGGTGGAATTATGAACACCTATCAAAATTACACAATACATTCTACCAAAATTACAGTGGCCTACATATGCCCCCAATAGTCTACTGTCCAAATTTCAAGCCATTTAGACAAGCATATCAACCTCTGTGAAAAAGACAAATAGATACTGCAATAAATCAAGTGAGAGTAGGTTAAACCCAAAACTCACTCATATAGCAACTAAAATTCATTAAATTATTACCACACATCAAGCATCTCATAAGTAGCATGCCACAAAAATTTCACTTTATTTTGAGCTCTAGATTTGCAGTTATGAAAATGACAAATACAACTAGCATTGGAAACCTAGTTGCATAAATCTATTTTTATAGCTAAAATATTAAACTAAAACATGACATATTATAGATCTAATGATTAGATAATTTCATAAGGATTCCAAAAAGTCCTCATTTGCTATTTTACGAATTTTCTATCATGAGATATTAATTTCCAAAGATTTAACCTTTTTCCTGCAAAAGAAAAACATTAAACCAAAAAAGAAAAGCACTTTTGCCTCAAGGCCCCTGAACTATTCACAAATCAAAACACACAGAACGGTCCTTTCCTGCACTATTCATATGAGTCTGTGGTTTTCACTTAACCCCCTCCCTTCTCCCGAATTCTTGCGCGAAGTCCTTCTCCTCCTTCAAAACAGAGGAGGCAGATGAGGGTTGCCGGCCGGCTGATTTCCGGCCGGTGAGATTGTCGCCGGCGTCGGGGAGGCGGCGGGGGAGATTCGTGGTGATGGGACACATCCATAGGCGCTCGTATCACTGACGGAGATGGCTCGTGGCCTCCTGGCCACGTGCACGGGCGGCCTAGTGGTGGCCACGCCGGCAGTGGCGGTGAGTCGGAGGCGAACAACGGCGGAGAACGGCAGCTCTAGCATCAACATGTCCGCCCGCACCCGTGGGAGTTCTCGGACTTGTCGGAGGTGGCCCATGATGGCTTGGCCACATGAGGGCGGCAGTGCCGGTATGGCCGTGCCGGTGGCGGCCGTTTGCAGCGCGCGGGAAAGCTAGGGGAAGGGCGCGTCGAGGGCGGCGGATGGCGGTGAAGGTGCCGCGGTACAAGGCTAGGACAGGGAAGGCATGGCGGAGTGGATTGGTTGTCGACCATGGAGCTCAATCCAGCCGGCAATGGCGGCCATCGGTGGTGTGCGCGCGCGTGAGCACGGACGGAGAGACAGAGAGAGTGGAGGGAATGGGGGAGCGCTCTGGTGCTGCTCAGCTTGCCAAACGCGAGAGGGAGCAGCAGGGCGGGGCAGAGGGCATGGACGCATGGCGGTTTGGTGGGGATGCGACGCTGGCATGGTCGCCACGCGCCTGACCACGCGTCGACCTTTGGAGCAAAAACACGAACAGGTGGCAGGCAGTGAAGTGGACCGTTTGGAGCCCCAATTTGGGCCTGATCTAGGCCGATATGGGTCTTGGACCTAAAAGCAAAGTTGTAGCCCGTGCCATGCTCTACATTTCCTATTTAATGGTCATGGTCAATATGGCAATAGATTAGCAGATAATTAACCTCCAAGTTGGCAGTGTCAGTGAGTTGACAGTGATTAACAACTACAAGAATTTATGGTCAAAAATGAAGTCTCATTGATGTCATCTTCTTGTATGCTCTTCCTCAACATGTGAGCTCTAACTTTTACATTTGGACCTACTCAAGTTACTTAACAAATTTTGGAGAACGCAACATGCCAATCTCAAGGTCATTTGAGCGACAAAGTTGCAAACATGCTGTTTTAGCAACTGATTTTGGAGATCCAAATATACTCCAAATGTGATGACACTTGATTCATTGTGTCCCCCAAGAACATTACTCCAACTCATATTAAGGAACCTAATTGAGCCACTATATGAAATTGGAGGATAAAATGTTGCCAACTTGTCAACTTTCTGCTGTCCACTCTAGGACTAAGAATATTTTTCTAAGTGCTGAAAACAGCAGCTGATTCCACATTGTGATCTCTATTTGACTAGGTTAGAGGCCAAACTAGCTCTTGACCATTAAACATAGTTTTTTCTACACAATATGAACTACAACTTTTGTTTAAGGTCAAACCTCATAACTGGTACAGAAGTCAAACTTTCACTTTGGTCAAAGTATCAACTCGATAAAGCCGAAACTAGGGTTTTAGGCCAATCGGGGCAATTTCTTGACATTTGCTCAACATGAACCCTTCATGACTTTTGTTGTAGAGTTCATCTAGAGTCATTTGGGTAAATTTGCAAAGCTTGGTTGATGATCTATAGTTCCATTAACTTAATGGGGCAAATTCTAATAGGAATGAAACTTATCATTTCATGTGACTTTTTGATTCCAAACTTCATGAAATTTTTCCAGGGATCAATATAGATAGGTACTAAAGTGAGACACATGAAGATATTGCAATGACACCATCCAAGCATATATCTTGAAAATGGCCTATATGTAAAGCAATGGTGCAACATCCAACTTTAGGTGAGGCTTATCTCCATAGGTTGACCTGGACATCGTCATCTCCACTTAATCTATCATGTTTGAGCTCAACCCACTGCTTAGTGAGTGACAAACACCTGGGGTGTTACAGCCCTCCCCCCTTAAAAGAATCGCGTCCCGAGATTCGGAATGGAAGACCTTTTAAGGAAGAGAGACATGTTATCTAGTTCCCAATATCTGCTATAGCATTCAGCTAAAAAGCTTCGACATCGGTGAACAATTTGACCAAAGGCACTTTCTGATACTTACTCTTCATGGTAAAATTTGTCTGAAGAATTTCCTTCGTTGACTTCCATGAAGCATTATTACTTTGGGAGGAACCCAAGATAGCACGTACTGCATTATCAGTGTACGGAGATCATTTGGTCCATGAGTGAACCACTCACAAGTATCTGGCTCTCTAATGAGCACAACATAGGCCATATGAACTTGACACTAGACTGAAATATTCAGAAGTATACTCGTTGAAATGGCTCTATGTTCACACGGTTTTGAAAAGCAGCTCTCTACCAAAATGGCTGGAGCACAACCTTCCAAAAAGGTGAGATCATAGACGACAAACATTCTTTGAGTTTATATGGTACAAACTAACCAATAGACAAGGTCTATTCTGGTCGTAAACGTTCATTCATTTAGACACCACCCAATGGAAAACTACTTTAGGTTCCATGTGTGCAGTTCTCTTTCTCTGATGACAACACTGTATTATCTGAGTCTGTCGAGGGGTCAGTGAATGTGATAGCTGACTCTGTCGGCTTCGTATTTCTGTCAAATGTTACCTAAGAAGATTATCTTATCCAATGGCAACAGTTATCTAGGTTGAATCAGATGCAACCACTTGGGTAAAAACAATTTAAGATACCAAAGATCAGTGAGTATTATCCATTATTGCCAAATAAGGATATAGCGAGGTCTGGCAGACAACAAAAATCGTAAGTATTTACGAACTTCGGTAATTAACTCACTACCAAGCAAATTTCCCTTCGTGAGGCAGTTGCACAGTAAGTTGAGTTGACTTGCAACGTAGGGAAACTAACTTTGTCAGGCTAACTTTTCACCGTGAGGCTTCCTCTTTAGGATCAAACAGCAGCTCTAAGCTAGGAAATCTGTTGTTTGGCACTTTTCAATTTGCTTTTGGATACGCGATGGTATACATTGATTTGCAGAAACCAAGGCTGCTCGGACATTATTGATACGAGAGCGCAAAAGCAATGAAAGAGTGTGAACTAGTATCTTTGGGACCTCAAAAGGGCCATCCAGTAGCAGATCTCGAACATTAATTTATATACCAATCCGATGATGCACACACTTTGAACTTGCGGGTTACTTTTTGCAAGGCAACATGCATACTCCGCCGGGAGGGCATGTACGAGAATAAGGAACCGTTTAGGAATATTCCTCAATACTGCATCCAATGGAGTTATGAACAAACCGTTTGTGGCACCTAAGGGCACAAGGATGTTGATCGAAACTGGGGCATGCATTCCTCTAATTCTTCACCGAAGCTGATTGAACAACTTGCACTATCTGTGTGATTGTCCAAGACAGAATTGACTTGATCACAATGGCTCTAAAAGATAGAATATCACTCAAGTTGTTGGCTAGTTGATTAACTTCTTGTTGGTTATTGCTCTGTAAGACATAGCCTTCGTAGCTACCAAAGTGTCATTACCTAGCTGGAGATTAACCTTCCTATTGGTAACTAATCAGTTGTCTCTCAACACTAAAAGTTCCAAATCTTCACTCTTGACCACAACAACTGTGGTTGATGCAGAACAGATGGTTGCCATTGAAGTTAGCAAATACGAAGTTATTCTAGAGATGGTTGATTTCGACGGTGTGGTCATTATGCATACTAAGGTTAAAACTTGCATAATGTGACGATCGAGTCTTATCCAACGTATGACTTGTCCAACAGTAAGTGTTGTGTGTCCTGTTTATCCAACAGAGATGAGATACTTTGCTCACTAGATGACGTTCGTCAATACTGGGACAACTAAGTAGAGTCACTTGTCTACCACCTATTGCAGTCTGTTAAGGTTTATGTCGGTGACTGGTTCTTCAAAGGTTATCCTCTTAGCAACTTCAGAAGAAAACTCCACTACTTTCGGTCTAAGATATGGATCTAACGATACGATATGGGAAAGATAACCAAGGAAAAGTTCACATGAGAATAACACGTTGATGTTGTTCCGCAATGGATCATGACTAGAAACTACGATACCAGCGCGTGCCAAGCAGCACAACCTTGTGTCGGCCGCCCACAGGAGGCTCTCGGTTTCGTCGCGGCACCGTTAGTTGCTACTCATAACACCATTACCGATCACCATCAAGGTGAAATTTCAAGTGACACATTTTGGGTGGTAAAACAAGCATAATACAAGGAAAGAATAGTAAGCAAAGGTAGTCATAAGGTTTAGAATCAATAAGGAAGCTATTCGCAGATCAAAACGCCTCACAAGAGAACATAGCTCCATTGCCGAAGGCGACTGAGCTGGCGATTTTTGCGTAATTCCTACGCACGACTTGCGTCCACCGAGGGGAGTACCAGATAAAAGATTAACAGGAGATTCGATCATGTTGAGCAACAACATGAGATCAAGACTGATAATCATCTCGAGACTTGGGAAGGTTGGGGACGGATTAAACAATTTTCAAGGGTGAAAACTGATATGTAGTCATAGATTGAGTTGATAAGGTAGATGCACGAATTTGTAATCACACGATTTAGAGATCAGACGACGAAAGATTATCATTGCACCAGATCACCAGTAGGAGCGGCAATCGGCAGGTCCAACATGGATTTGGGTCCGGTCTCCACAACTGGCAACGTATGACCCATGGTCAAAGGCTAGCGTTGATGGAAGTTAACTTGGTGGGTCACTTGACAAGGGTCTTCACAAAAAGGGTTGCAAAACATCCCCAACTTATGCAAACATATAGGAGAACTAAACTTTGGACTTTCGGTTAAGCAAAGGCATGGATACAAACATTAAAGGGCTAACCACCAAGTCTACAGGCTCAGGCTCCTAAGAGAGAAAACCTAATTGAAGACAACAACCATACAATTACGTACATGAACATTGTTCTAGGATAAAGCTATGGGACTCTCATATGCTCACCGAGGACAAACGAGGTGACAACTAGGGCACTACCTAGATAACAAGCACACATACAACATCACAATCAAGCAGTCATTTTAGAAAATTCAAATGAATGGGCTTAAGCAACCAATACAAGGCACATGGCTCACCCAAAATAAGCATTTATCTCAAGCACGAACTAACTACAAGTTTAGCTCAAAACAAACGCTAGCTAAGGTGACTAACTTAGCGTGGGCACAGAATCTGGACAGCAACGCAGTAGTTATTTGTTTCAACCATAACTAAGTTTGTATACATCCCACAAAGGTGATCCTAGACTTTCTAGAAAGCTTAGGAAGATTACTACACTTTAGTTATTTATACCAAAAACTAATTCATAGCTTAACATGACCAAAATTGCTAATGTTTCAGATCTGTACCAATATGGACAGAAAACTGACAAGAACTTCGAAAATGCATAACTGGAGTTCTAGAGACACAACAAGGCCGAGCCTTAACTTTATGTAAAGCTTATTAAGTTGTCTATAACTTTCTTATTATCATATTAAGATGATTCTATATATAACAAGGCCAAACAAGATAAAGAAGACATCTCTGCCCAGATTTGGACAGATTCTATCATTCCACTTTACAAGCTCATAAGTAGAGATTTAGACCACCACAATTAGTGCTATAGGACATTTTGGAAAGCTTAGAAAAATTACTACACTTCTTCCATTACCTCCAAGACATGATTCCTTATGCACATAGGTCAAACAAACCAAACATTCGGATCTATGCAAAGCACAAACAAAACCCGACAGTAAATTTCTAAAATTTATAATTCTCAAACCATAAGACCTAATGTCATGAAATTTTAGGACAAGCAAGATAAGTAAGTTAGCTACAACTTTGGTATTCTCCATAACTATAGAACACACCATGATGATCACGAAAGCATCAATACAACAGCAACCATTCTAGCAGCCAACGTCCAACAAGCAAAACAAAGTTTGCCTTTGTTCTACTTAACAAGAGAGCACACAAACATGTCATCCTAGTAGCTCTAAATTTTTGTTACCTTAGACCAACACGAATTTAATTCATTCATGAGAATCCATAATTACTTACGTGAGGTCTAATGCATTTGCAAACTCTCGGGTGAACAACATATCCACCCCTTACCTAAACTAGAGGACATTTATAGGTTCAAGCAGGTAACCATACCTATTTCTAGCAAGGCTAAGTACACATTTTTCTCAAACAACATGGAGTAAGGAATTCTTATTTAGCTCCACTCAAGAAAGATAGTGTAACACATTGATCATAAGTTACACACTATAGAACAAGGGTGAGAGGAGCATAGCTATGCATAGGGCAACAATCATGAAGATGCATGCTTCGTCCTATTCGTCCTCACAAGACTGCCAACCTAAGGTGGCGATCACGTTCTATGTCGGTGGCATAACACGCACTCTCTCGATATATAGCTAATCGTCAGCTACATTCGACTTACGCATTCGTGGTTAGCGTACCTGCAGAAAAGTTTCATTGCAGCCCAACAATTCCCCAAATATAGCACATAATGAAAGCAGGAAGTAAAATTCTAAGTGCTCCCATATTCATATGCCCCTGTATACGTACATGTAGCACCAAAACTACCTAAATCATCAATCTCCCACAATTAAGTACCTTCATATATACATGTGTGTAACATGTAAATAATCCAGTAACCAAAACTAGCTCTCCCCTAGACCGCAGTTTGTACGGTCATGCTCTCACAACTCACACTTACCTGAGCGTAGGTGCGATGTTGCATAAAAGTAAACTAGCCACATATATGACTATCTCATATATGAAGGCTACCACCAATCTAACACACTGGGTAGCATAGTGTGGGAGAGTCATCACACATACATACCTTAGCCTAGGCGTAGATGCATAAATAAAAAAAAACCCCAAGTTAGTACTTATATAAGCCACCTAATAATCCTTATATGGGCATAAGGAAATTGACCACTGGCATACTTAGGTTTAAAATTTAGATTTGGCAAACCTATATATAGCTATTAGTTAATAAAACTGATTTTATGAAACAAAACATTTGTTTTAAATACATATACGACAAGTTTAATGTTGAATCTTGCTCTGATACCAGCTGTAACGGAACCGTCCAAATTATAAGAGCACAAGTACAAAAACAATCACCAAAGTGATCAAATTCTCGCACTTGAGCCCATATAACTCCGGTAGTCCAATGAAATCACGAGGGATTTCAAACCAACCAACATACCAGCCAAGATCGTAGTGATTTAAAATAACAAGTCACATGTTACAACCATTTCACAAGTAATTCAATATACATTGGAGTTCAACATAGTTATTACAACTTAAGTTCAAAAGTAGCGGAAGCAAAGTAATTTGAAACTAACAACACCATTATTTATAATACATGCCAGTACGAAGGTCGACTTTCCACAAAAGCATGAGAGAGAAGATAACTCAGAAGGATCATGCCCGTGATCACACTCCGCCTCTATGGCAGGAGCCAACCAACTTTTGCAGCCGCCATGATACATCACAACCTGCAACAAGTGGGGATAAAACCCTGAGTACGACAATGTACTTAGCTAGACTTACCCGTCAAAAATCAGAAATAAGGTGACACCAAGGATCATGCAAGGCTGATATTAAGTGGGCTAGCTTGACAACATTTTGCATAAAAGCTTATTATGAATAAGTAATCATTAATGCTTAAGCATCAAGTTAATTATCATTAACATGTCCTCTATATTAGAACCTGTACTAGAGCACTCACTTTATTAGGAGCAAACAATATTAACCATAGCAGGTATAAATTGAGGCAACCTTTCCATCGTTATCCAATTAACCATCCGTTCAATTTAATGGAATCTACGTTGCCGCTGCTCAAGTCAAGTGCTCACTAACCAGGAGCGACGGCGATTCGAATTGAATTCCTATCCAGCTGGAGGGGTATTTCTAACACTCACCGAGTCACGCCTGGCGAGGGCTGCTCAGGTCACCTTTCGTACAGTTCAGGAATCGCGGGTCCGAATGATGTCACGTCCCCAAGGGCGACACTCTGCCAGGTGATAGGGACTCTAACCCCCCCTTGGTCTCACGCCAATATCCCCAAGCACATCCTTTCTCTCCTCCAAGATGCAACCTACCATTCGATTCCCGGCCTGAACCATATTACTCGACTTCGCGGTCGGAACGACTTATCCGGCCAACTAAGTGTTAGACTGCGTTCAACATGACTCAAGGACGTACAACGAATCGGTCCTTAAACAACTCAGATGGGGATAGATCCACACCCAAGACCTCCATGCCTTGTTGCTTCACTATCATCATCCCGCCCGGTCTCATTTCATTTTATTAACACATGGTTCCATTCCACGATAGCAAATATAGCCAACCGTGCCATATATGAATATCTCTACATCTCGCAGGTGACAGAAAATCACCTGACTTCTACCGCTTAAAGCAGGGCTAAGCATCTACTCGATCCTAGTCTATGTAGGATTCAAGGAATCATGTATCTGGACAAGGAATGATATAATGCAGCAAGAGTTTCTAACCAACTCCTATCACCTAATGCAACAATACTTATAACATATATAGAATTAATTGCTTTGAAGATAGGAGGCTTATAATGCTCCGGGGCTTGCCTGGGATCCGACTTAAGTCAGTGGTTGTCAGATCAAACTCGCTTGGCGAGCATTCCCTCAATCTAGCACTTGTCCGATCATTCCATCTCCGAGATAGGTCCACCAACACTATCTTCTGGTTAGCTCCACCTCACGTTCACGTGGTGCATCTAGCGTACCTAAATGAGATGCAAGATGCAAGTGTATGAATATATGGGAATGCAATAGATGATGCATCACACACTAAACAAGGCAAGTACAAGGTTACGCTAAATACACATAAGCACTTTACATTGCTCAAATAAACATCACACCGCCTATTATGCTAAGATAGCAAGGGAAACAATACCAAACATAACTCAAGATTTACAAAGCCTCAGGTGTACTAACTTCATCACCATGGACATGAATCACACTTAATAACAAGCAAGCAAAGTAACCAAGCATCCATGTATTTTCAACAATTCTAGACATACATGCAGTAGCTGAGTAAATCAATCATATCTGGAGTTATACAAATCCAAATGACTTGAAAGAAGACATCCTAGAAATCTTATGAAATTGTCCACATTTCATTTATAATCATCACAGCATGATTCCAAAGTTTAACATGTCGAATTTACACAAACACAGAAAATGGTCTAACAAAACAGAGAGCAAGCAATTCTGTAACCCAAGTTTAAACAGCCATAACTCCTAAACCACATGGCCAAAGGCCACCAAATTTTAACAACATCTAGATACATAAATTATCTACAACTTATGTATAAACAAGTTTTACAACAAAGCACATTATCATGAAGAACTTTGCTAAGTTCACAGACCTGTCCAGAAACCTCATTTGCAAGAAATAATTATTAACTTATGTTCTAAACATATAATTGGACAAAACTAACTTTACCAACATGTCACACATGACTAATGAACACCAGAAAACATAGTGGCCATTCCTAAATAAATTCTTTTAATACATTTTCTTAATTTAGTTAGATAATTAGGTGGAATTATGAACACCTATCAAAAGTACACAATAAATTCTACCAAAATGACAGTGGCCTACATATGCCCCCAATAGTCTACTGTCCAAATTTCAAGCCATTTAGACAAGCATATCAACCTCTATGAAAAAGACAAATAGATATTGCAATAAATCAAGTGAGAGTAGGTTAAACCCAAAACTCACTCATATAGCAACTCAAATTCATTAAATTATTACCACACATCAAGCATCTCATAAGTAGCTTGCCACAAAAATTTCACTTTATTTTGAGCTCTAGATTTGCAGTTATGAAAATGACAAATACAACTAGCATTGGAAACCTAGTTGCATAAATCTATTTTTATAGCTAAACTATTAAACTAAAACATGACATATTATAGATCTAATGATTAGATAATTTCATAAGGATTCGAAAAAGTCCTCATTTGCTATTTTAAGAATTTTCTATCATGAGATATTAATTTCCAAAGATTTAGCCTTTTTCCTGCAAAAGAAAAACACTTTTGCCTCGAGGCCCCTGAACTATTCACAAATCAAAACACACAGAACGGTCCTTTCCTGCACTATTCATATGAGTCTGTGGTTTTCACTTAACCCTCTCCCTTCTCCTTAATTCTTGCGCGAAGTCCTCCTCCTTCAAAACAGAGGAGGCGGATGAGGGTTGCCGGCCGGCCGATTTCCGGCCGGTGAGATTGTCGCCGGCGTCGAGGAGGTAGCGGTGGAGATTCGTGGTGATGGGACACATCCGTAGGCGCTCGTATCACTGACGGAGATGGCCCGTGGCCTCCTGGCCACGTGCACGGGCGGCCTAGTGGTGGCCACGCCGGCGGTGGCGGTGAGTCGGAGGCGAACGACGGTGGAGAACGGCAGCTCCAGCATCAACATGTCCGCCCGTACCCGTGGGAGTTCTCGGACTTGCCAGAGGCGGCCCATGATGGCATGGCCACATGAGGGCGGCAGTGCTGGTATGGCCGTGCCTGCGGCGGCCGTCTGCAGCGCGCGGGAAAGCCAGGGGAAGGGCGCGTCAAGGGCGGCGGATGGCGGTGAAGGTGCCGCGGTACAAGGCTAGGACAGGGAAGGCATGGTGGAGTGGATTGGTTGTCGACCATGGAGCTCAATCCAGCCGGCAATGGCGGCCATCGGTGGTGTGCGCGCGCGTGAGCACGGACGGAGAGACAGAGAGAGTGGAGGGAATGGGGGAGCGCTCTGGTGCTGCTCGGCTTGCCAAACGTGAGAGGGAGCAGCAGGGCGGGGCAGAGGGCATGGACGCGCGGCGGTTTGGTGGGGATGCGACGCTGGCATGGTCGCCACGCGCCTGACCACGCGTCGACCTTTGGAGCAAAAACGCGAACAGGTGGCGGGCAGTGAAGTGGACCGTTTGGAGCCCCAATTTGGGCCTGATCTGGGTCTTGGATCTAAAAGCAAAGTTGTAGCCCGTACCATGCTCTACATTTCCTATTTAATGGTCATGGTCATTAGGGCAATAGATTAGAAGATAATTAATCTCCAAGTTGGCAGTGTCAGTGAGTTGACAGTGATTAACAACTACAAGAATTTATGGTCAAAAATGAAGTCTCATTGATGTCATCTTCTTGTATGCTCTTCCTCAACATGTGAGCTCCAACTTTTACATTTGGACCTACTCAAGTTACTTAACAAATTTTGGAGAACGCGACATGCCAATCTCAAGGTCATTTGAGCGACAAAGTTGCAAACATGCTGTTTTAGCAACTGATTTTGGAGATCCAAATATACTCCAAATGTGATGACACTTGATTCATTGTGTCCCCCAAGAACATTACTCCAACTCATATTAAGGAACCTAATTGAGCCACTATATGAAATTGGAGGATAAAATGTTGCCAACTTGTCAACTTTCTGCTGTCCACTCTAGGACTAAGAATATTTTTCTAAGTGCTGAAAACAGCAGCTGATTCCACATTGTGATCTCTATTTGACTAGGTTAGAGGCCAAACTAGCTCTTGACCATTAAACACAGTTTGTTCTACACAAGATGAACTACAACTTTTGTTTAAGGTCAAACCTCATAACTGGTACATAAGTCAAACTTTCACTTTGGTCAAAGTATCAACTCGATAAAGCCGAAACTAGGGTTTTAGGCCAATCGGGGCAATTTCTTGACATTTGCTCAACATGAACCCTTCATGACTTTTGTTGTAGAGTTCATCAAGAGTCATTTGGGTAAATTTGCAAGATCTATAGTTCCATTAACTTAATGGGGCAAATTCCAATAGGAATGGAACTTATCATTTCATGTGACTTTTTGATTCGAAACTTCATGAAACTTTTCTAGGGATCAATATAGATAGGTACTAAAGTGAGACACATGAAGATATTGCAATAACACCATCCAAGCATATATCTTGAAAATAGCCTATATGTAAAGCAATGGTGCAACATCCAACTTTAGGTGAGGCTTATCTCCATAGGTTGACCTGGACATCGTCATCTTCACTTAATCTATCATGTTTGAGCTCAACCCACTGCTTAGTGAGTGACAAACACCTGGGGTGTTACATCATACATGAGAGAATAAAGCTTACTACATTTTTAGTCATTTCGTATATCACTTTTAATACAACATGAGAGGATTGCATCAATTTATTAATACAGCGGAATATAATAATTTATCAGAGTTTCAGCGGAATGGAAATCATTTAATAACAAGTTAGACAGTAGCATGATGAACTTTTATATACAGGAATTAACAACAGGTTATAAGTCTTTCCTTTGTGAAACATTTTGGGTGAAAGTTTTAAATAAACTTTATGTCTGTAATGTAAAGGAAATCCTCGCTAAGCCCATCAGGAGATTCCACACACAAGTATCAGCTCCAAAAGTTCCTGCCACCTGCAACAGGGTAGAATAAACCCTGAGTATTCAATTATACTCCGCAAGACTTACCCATCAGGAGGAAATAAAAAGGCTCCCGGGGTATGCAAGGCTATCTGGCTTGTAGGTTATTGCAACTGCATGAAGCATTACTAAGGGTGCATCCTTATGTTCAAGTTTTATTAGCAGTCCTCATTAGTTCATTATGATATGCATAAATGCAATGTATGCTTCAGTCAACAAGAATACACACCGACCTTACAAAACTTAAGGAACAAGCAACACATCAAAGGGGGACTAAGGTAGATAATCATCGATAAGAACCGCTCTCATACTCCCATCGGAACATACTCGCGAGTTGGATAATAACACATAATGCAAGCCATCAACACAACCATTTTTGCATTAAAACATACAAACACAAGACATAGCAAACATGCTAAGCATATAACCATTATAAACATAGTTGAGTAACAATGACTTTGGTAACAAGTAAACAAGTAGCATAGAAAAGCATTTATTAACCTTAATCTAAACATCTAGTATATATACAGGATCAAATAAAAACAACCAAGGAATAAAAAGGTGATGCACCAAGCATCTCTTTTGGATATGAAAATTTTATGGGAGGTACATCTTAACTAATCAGAAATATTGTACAAGTTTCATAATTTTTGGATAAACATATTATTTATTAGCATTTAATAAAGATTTAATAGCAATAAAAGCATGTGACAATGATAAATCAAGAACTCAGTAATTATGCATGAACTGAACACGAAGTTTTTATCATAGATCAAGCATCACTTGAATAGCATACCATAAAAATTTCATGACATTTAGAGCAAAGAAATTATAGATATGAATTTCTCCATAAAAAATCCTAGGCAAAAATCTAGAGCAAGATTTTTCTACTAACACATGCAAGATTATACATCTACTGCATAGAACTAATCACAAGAATTCCAAAACATCTTCATTTTCCATTTTATGATTTTTCTATGATTTACTATGAATTTCTAAAGTTCCAAGCAAATTATACTTAAAAGAAAAAGAAAACCCATAAAGGACAAACACTTTACAAACAAGCCCCTGCACTTTTTCTAAATCAACCCACGGTACAAGAGCACTATTTGACACTGTTCATATAAGTCTAGTACACTTCGCATCTAGACCCAAGAAAGGGTTTCTATTTAAACCCATACCCACCTTCTTCTTCTTTCAACGAAGAGCAGAGCAAAGCAGTGTATGGGAAAGAGACGCGCCAGCCGATTCGGCTGGAGATGGCCATGGCAGCGGCGGAAGGCCGGCCAGCGAGCTACGTGGGGGCCCGCGCGCCCCCGGGCTAGCCACGGCAAGGCCCGAGCCGGCCCCCTCGGTGCCTTGCTCGCGCGAGCCATGGTGGCAGGCACGCCCGCTGCGATGGCAGCACATGGTGGAGGGGGCGGACCGGTCATGGAGCTCCACGGTAGCCGATAGCACCAGCCGGTGCCCATGAAGTGACCGAAGGTGGCTAGTAGCGGGCTGGCCACGCGTGCCAGCGGCCGATAAGCAGCGGCTGTAGCGCCGACGGTGCAGGAGGCGACAGCGGCCCTAGTAAGCGCTAGCCTAGGAAGGAAAAGGGCGACGAGGCAGAGCTGGTGGCGGTGCTGGTGAAGCTTGAGGTGGCTCATAATGTTAAGACGATGGCGATCGAGCTCGAGCTGGAGCTTGACGCGGCCTTGCATGGCTGGGAAGCAGAGCGAGCAGCAGAGCAAGGGAGAGGCCGAGGGAGGGAGAGCAAACAGGGCACGAGCGGGTGAGCTGAAGAAAGCAGGGAGAAGGAGCAGCGTGGCATGGGCGGCCTAGGTGGAGGAGCAAGCAAGGCAGGAAGACGTCTCATCGCCACTGAGTCTGGGACCATTGACATAGTCACGGTGGCCTGGCGCATGCTCCAGGACTCAACGTGGTGGGTGAAATGAGCGGCTGTGAACACACACTACATAGCGGCGAGGTGATAGGAGAGGCAGAGGCATAGTGGGGTGAGGATGACTTCGCTATTCGCGCACATAACCCATGTGCTCATCTTAGAAGAAACATGTAGTTAACTGGTCAAGCGGTGGGCTCTAATTCGGCTTGTCGATTAGCGGTTGGACTCGTGTTGATGCTTAATTAGGTCACACACTCGATAAGAAGATAGATCGCTCGATGTAGGGCCTAGCTAATTTTGGGATCAAGTTAGGACTCTCCCTGATTCGGACTATGAATATGAAAGTCCTAACAGGGGGTCAGTAGTTTTGATGTTCGCGTAGAGCCAAAACTCCTATGCGTGAAACTCAGAAGTTCAGGTATGAGGTTAGAAGTTATGATTTCCGTACAAAGCCAAAGGACAATTTACTCCTTCATCCGAACTTCGAATTAGACGTTCCATATATGTTTTTTTACCACATCGATGAGAGGAACATAATGGTGAAGTCCGTTTCGCATTTTGATAACTTCTCAAAATGGACAATTGTGGTTGTCAACAACTCGGAACCAAACTAGCTTCGCCATGGCCCAGAGGGTATACTAGGCTATCATCAAGAGCTAAAACATGGCATCACTTCTTAACTAGATTTCACAGAACTAATTTCCAAATGTAGCACTGCCGTACTATTTTTCAAAGTTCGAAATTAGTTAAGTCTTAGCTGAATTCTATTTTCAAGTTCTGTTTCTGAGCTATCGAAAGCATAGCTAGCAATATTATTTCTTGACAACAAGAGTTGCATTGTCATCTATACACTTTGCGCCTCAAACTTTATTTAGATGTCACATATATGTTCTATAGTATTTTTGTTCATGAAAATCTGGTTTCCAACCCTACTTGGTATAATATACAACATCAAATAACTTTTCATTTTTTTAACATTTTGTTGACTATTTTGGA
Organism: Saccharum spontaneum; assembly: GCA_022457205.1. NCBI lineage: Eukaryota > Viridiplantae > Streptophyta > Magnoliopsida > Poales > Poaceae > Saccharum > Saccharum spontaneum. Next base: position 26,286,224 of record CM039615.1, read on the forward strand.
TTATAAGACTTTATCTACACAATTGATCACATGCAATATCACATAAACATGATGCTCATGACATGGTTAACAACTTTTAATTAGGGATTAACACCAAAGGTGTTATAGCTATAAAATATTATCTCAAACTTTCTAATTGCCCAAATCAAAATTGATTAATCACATGTATTGTTTTTATTAAGCTTTAACCCTGGTGCTAATGAAGCCCGTAACACCAGGGGTGTTACAGGCACTATAGGCATGGCGGTGGTTTGCCAACCGTCCTGTGCGATGTGGTCTCCGTCGTGGTCTTCGTCATCGCCTCCTAGTTTCTTGGGGCGTCATACAGGAGTTGGTAGCCACCCTCGGGTCGTCAATCGCCCGGTTGGCTTGTGGAGTTGATGGACATGATCCCGAGCGTCGGGGTCGTGGCTCCCGCCATTCTAGATGGCCTCTAAGTCAAGGCCTTCATCGTAGATCCCATCTCATAGTGGGTGAAAGGTCCTAATATGGCTAGAGAAGGGTGAATGGCCTATTTAAAAAATTCTATAAAGCACTAGAGCAATTGATTAGTATGACAAATAGCGTTATGCAATTTTGCTCTAGCTCTACACGGGTTGCAAGCCACCTATCCCAATAATTCTAGTTGCTATAGTCACTAAGACAAATAAAGGCTATGTCACTACAAGCTCTCAAAAACTAGTTACACTAAAGAGTTCAACTAGGTGAGAAGCTACACTAGCAAGGATAATGCAAGCTCTCAAAACTAATTACACTAAAGAGGTTGTTACAACTAGTTTGCGGAATGTAAATAGAAGGGATGTGATCTTTATACCACCGCGTAGAGGATGAACCAATCACAATATATGATGACCAATCACCGGGAGAAATTCAATCATACACAAGATGAACACAAGATTTTTCTCCCGAGGTTCACGTGCTTGCCGGCACGCTAATCCCCATTGTGTCAACCACCACTTCGTGGTTCGGTGGCTAATTGGCAATCCAAAGACAAGCTCTCCAAGAGTGTCGCAAGAACCTACCGCAAGTGAGATAACTCAATGACACGAGCAATTTACTAGAGTTGCCTTTGGCGCTCCACTAGGGAAGGCACAACACCCCTCACAAATCACCGGGAGGTGGCCAAGAACAAGCACCACTCTTGCCACAACTCCTCCGTTGTCTCTAAGCTGTCTAGGTGACGGCAACCATCAAGAGTAATAAGAATCTCGCAGCTCAAACGATCTCCAAGTGCCACTAGATGCAATCACTCAAGCAAATACATTAGGAATCACTCCCAATCTCCTAAAGATGATGAATCAAGGATGGAGATGAGTGGGAGGTGTTTGCTTAGACTCAGAAGGATGTCAAGTATGTCAAAATACCAAGAGAGTGAGCCCCAAGTCTCAGAGAGCCGTTGGGAGCTCGCGGGGTGATCAGACTCACTGACCGGATGCACCCTAGTGTTCGGTCAGGTGTGTCCGGTCGTAACAGTCACCCAACCACGATGTGCCATGTCATGTCAGTTCAAATCCGACCGTTAGCCGCCTTCACGCGCTCGCACAAAGCCGATGACCAGACTCCTAGGTAAAGGGACTAGACTCGCCCGTACACTAGCATTAGATCAACTCCAAAGAGTACCTTTCGCGCGTGAACAGTGATCGGACGCGTCAGGTCATCGGTGACCTGACGCGCCGGTTGAAAGGTCCTTGTTTGGTTTTGGTAATTAAGTGACAACTTAGGTGGACTAATTGTGTTTTTGTGAGATATACAGGTGATTAGTCCACAGGTACATGTGTGTGAGCAACATATGCCATGAAGCTGGAAATGGCTTGGAGATGTTGAAAAGCTTGCATATGTGATGATGGAGGAGCTCATTGTATATGAGTCATGACATGGAGTCATGTGACCAATGTGGTAAATATTAAGATGAGGCTTGGCTTGATGGACCGGTTGCAAGTGTGAAGGGCAAGTCAGAGGCTTTGGAGCGATGGACCGCGGGACGGTGAAGCTTGAGCAAGACTTGACGCCGATGGACTGACGCAATGGTGAAGAGCAAGTGAGATCAAGATCGATGGACCAATAAGGTCACATGATGATATGAAGTGGATCATATCATTTGTGATATGGTTGGTGCATGTGTTGCATCAACGTCGGAAGATATGGAGTGGAATGCGCAAGGCAAAGGTATAACCTAGGGCATTTCCATTTCACCGGTCATAGGTGTGTAGAGAAGTTGATGACCGGGTTTAGGATAGATGTTCGTACTATTAAGAGGGGCAAACTTGTTTGCATATCGGTCATCTAGTTCCACTTGAACAATCTAACTTTGCATACGTGCTAGGATCGAGTGGCGTGGCAAGTTAAGTGGCTAACTCCTCTGAGAAAATGATTGTGAAATGCAACACACGTGCACAAGGTTGTGAACACATGTTGGTGTTGGCACATTTGCGAAGGCAGTGGAGTTTGAGCGGTAGAGAGGGGTTTAGGGTCCTCTCTCCCTCCCGCCGTGCAAGCTCAGCTGGATTCAGGCGTTTTTGAGGAAATAAAATGACTATTTTTCTTTATGCCGAAGTTATGAACTAGAGGCGAAGTCGCGGAATGTTTTCGAGCTAAGAAGCGCACGTCAGACATGGCGCTCGGCAGCATCGAACACTGGCTGCTGCTGCATCAGACGCTGACGTTAGCGTCTGGTGTGCTCTCTGATGTGGCGCGCGTAGGCGAGCGGGCATCAGACGCGTTGTTGCAGCTACGATAGACACTGGACGTCAGCGTCCGCGCTGAGCGACTTTAGCCGCTTCACTTGGCCTCCACTGCGTCAGATGCGGAGTGCGTCTGATGTCCCTCCGTCGAATGTGTCAGTTGAGCCAAAGATGGATTTGGAACCTTTATGTACTACGTCTGGTGCAGCGTCGGACGCGCGACCTCGGGGTGTCAAACATGTCTGTTGATCAGCGTAGTGACCGTTGGCGTTCAAACGAGCAGGGACACGTGGCATCACATCAAGCATCGGACGCAGGCTGTAGTGTCTGATGACTGAGCATCAGACGCGTCTGGTGACCCCGTTTTCAACCCAGTGAAGGTGCAACGACTATATTCATCTGTGGGGTTATAAATAGAAGTGGTGGCCAGCCTTGGCTGGTGCTTGGCATCCTTGGGACTTAGTGTCCATGCTTTGGGAATGCTAGGAGAGCCTCTAACTCACTTGTGCTTGCAAGAGTGTGAATCGATTGCGAGTGAGATACGTTGCATCGTGAGGATTGCATCGAGTGACACTAGGTGTTCGAGTTGCAAGCCGGTGGTGCTTGTTACTCTTGGAGGTTGTCACCTCCTAGATGGCTAGGTGGCTTGTGACTCCATCGAAGCTTGCAAAAAGATTGTGCGAGGCTCCGGAGAAGCTTTGTGAGGAGCATTGTGCTCGCCCCGCAGGAGCCGCGAAGAGCAACTCTAGTAAAGCGAGATGCTAAGGGCGACAAGTGGCCCTGCTAGATCAAGTGCTAGAGCTCGTGTCTTGGAGGATCCCAATCTTGTGAGTGGATATGCGGCACCCACTCAGGGTTTGACTCTTGATAGTCAATTAGCTCATGATCCAACAATTGGGTGCATCGCCACAATGAGAAGAGCAAGAGGACGGGCAGTAACCTTGGAGCTTGTCTCAATGAGGACTAGCGTGTGAAAGTCTTATGTTTGGTGTTGGTAATTAGTGACAATGCCTAAGTAATAATCCTATGCCTAAGTTGTATGTAGCATATGAGGATTAGTACATTCCAAGGTTGGTGGCAAGATGGACATGGTGATCATGATGGCCACACTTGGATTTGGACGCAACCCTACGTGATCAAGGCAAAGGTATTTGCTTAAGGGTTGTGTTTTAGTAACCAAGACACCTAGTGGGTGTGGTTATATTATAGGATAGATAACCGTACTATAAAGAGGGGAATGACGCGGCTATTGAACTCCTAAGTGCATCTAGGTGTGCATTTCATAATCATATGCATTTGGATAGAACTAATAACGCCTCGAAAAATGATTGTGAAAATGCTAACACACTCGCACATGATGTGATCACTTGGTGGTGTTAGCACATTTGCGAAGGCGGTGGAGTTTGAGCGGTAGAGAGGGTTTGGGGTCCTCTCTCCCTCCCGCCGAGCTTGCGAGGCGGGATTCAGGCATTTTCGAGGAATTGAAACACCCATTTTCCACTACGCCGGAAGTCGGAAATCTAACGGAGGTGAATGGAGGTCACAGTGGTGACCGGACGCTGGACCGGACGCGGTCTCTGTTTGACCGGACGCGTCTGGTCAGTGTTCAGTGTCTGCGTGTGTTTCAGCTTTTTGATCAGACGCGCAGCGCGTCCGGTCACTGTTGACCGGACGCATCTGGTCGCCGAGGGAGCTTACTGGACTCCAACCGGACGCTGGCACTCTGGCGTCCGGTCAGTTCTCCAGCGCGTCCGGTCGCTGTTTCGTTGTGCGCTGCTCAGGTTTGACTAGCGCGTCCGGTCCGTCACAGGACCGGCGCGTCCGGTTGAGCTTCGCGCGTCCAGTCGCTGCGTGCAGCGCGTCTGGTCGGTAGTTCGCAAAAGTAGCTGTTGTGCGATCGGCGCGTCCGGTCAGTTTGACCAGCGCGTCCGGTTAGCACGACTTCGGCAGTTTCAAGTGCGTAACAGCTATATTCGAAGGGGTACGTCTATAAATACTCATTGGCCGGCTCAAGGCTCTCTGTCTTGGACATTTGACATACTTGTGAGCACCTTGAGCTAAGCAACTCCTCTCCCACTCATCTCTCTTGCTTCTTTGCATATTCGAAGTGAGATTGAGTGATCCAAGTGCATTTGCATTGTGAGATTGCATCTAGTTGGCACTTGGTGGTTGATTTGCTGCGGGATTCTTGTTTCTCTTGGTGGTTGCCGCCACCTAGACGGCTTGGAGCAGCTTGGAGGCGTTGGCAAGAGTTGGTAATTGTTCTTGGCCACCTCCGGTGATTGTGAGGGGTTTGTGCCTACCTCGGCGAAGCTCCAAAGGCAACATTAGTAAATTGCTCGTGTCATTGCAACCTTTTGCCACTTGGTAGGTTCTTGTGGCGCCTTTTGAGAGGCTCGGTGTGAGACCGATTAGCCACCGAACCACGTGGTGAAGAGGGACACAACGGGGACTAGCGTGCCGGCAAGCACGTGAACCTCGGGATAAATCTTCGTGTCATCACTTTCATATTGTGATTGATTGATCCCGGTGTTCGGTTGTCTTGGTATTCATTGTTGATCATATTGGTTGGCTCAATACTTCGCCCCTCGGTGAAACTCTCCTAACTCAACTCCGCATTACTTTCTTAGTTATCTTTGCTAGCTAGTTAGCTTTGCTAGGGTAGCTCTTTTGTGTAGCTTGCTAGTTGTAGTTGTAGTTACTTTCTTGGTTTGACTTGTGCGGTTGAGTGCCATTATACTAGAATTGAGAATTGGATAGGTGGCTTGCAAACACCCCGTAGGCTAAGCAAAACTCGCATCTCGCTATTTGTTGTATTGATAAACTTGTTTAGCTTGTCTTTGTAGAAAATTTTAAAAGGCTATTCACCCCCCTCTAGCCATCAAGACCTTTCAAGTGGTATCGGAGCCGTGGTCACCGTTTGTAAGGCTTAACAACCTCGGTGCAAGATGGCTCAAGTTATGTTCAATCATGTTAATGGCAAGCCTCCATTCTTTGATGGCGTCTCTTCCTTTGATCATTGGAAAAGGAAGATGAAGCAATATCTAGGCAATATACATGAGAAGGTTTGGGAGGTGACCAAAGAAGGATACATCATTCTTGATGAAGAAAATCTCACTCCAAATGACCGCATCAACAAACAATGCAACACGGCGGCACTTGACACAATCTACCGTGCCATTGATGACAAAGTATTTGAGCAAATCAAAGATCTTGAAAAGGCAAATGAGCTTTGGATAAGGCTTGAAGAAACATATGAAGGCACTTCAATGGTAAAAAGTGCCAAGCTATATATGCTCAAGGACAAGTTCTCCACTTTCAAGATGAAGGATGATGAATCCATCCCGGAGATGTTCTATAGGCTCCAAGTCATTGTCAATGATCTCAAGGGGCTTGGAGAGAAGGTTGAGGACAAGGACTCTCACACAAGTTCTTGATGTGCTTACCCAAGAAGTTTGCCACCTTGAGAAGAATGATCTTTAGAGAGGGATTGGACAAGGTCAAACCAACCGATGTGCTTGGAGATATAATGACCGATGCCCAATACAATGATGATGAAGATGAGGTAGAAGAGAAGAAGGAGACCAAGGTCAAGCAAGAGAAGCCCATTGCATTCAAGGCTTCATCTTCTAAGGGCAAGAGCAAGGTGGAGAGTGATGATGATGATCCATTCGATGATGAGACCATGGCCCTCCTAGTTCACAAGATGGGGAGGTTCATGAAGAAGAAAGGATATGGGGCAAGGAAGAGAAGGGACTTCATGAAGGCAAAGGAGGTGCTTTGCTACAATTGCAATAGCCCTGATCATGTAGTGGCAAAGTGCCCCTATGAAGACAAAAGATATCATGATGGGGAGTTGAAGCTGAAGAAGAACAAGAAGGACAAGAAGGAGAAGAAAGAGAAGAAGAGCTTCACTATCAACAAGAAGAAGAAGGGTGGTAGTTATGTGGTCACTTGGGATAGTGACAAATCCGATAGTGATGATGATGAAAGCTCTAGTGATGATGAGAGGACCACTCAGCGAGCCATTGCAAACATCGCCCTCTCCAACAAGTCATCCATCTTCGACACTACATCGACATGCCTTATGGCCAAGCCTACCAAGGTAAAATATGATGATAGTGATGATGATTCTTGTGCTAGTGATGGTTGTAGGAGTGATGATGAGGAGAATGAGGACTACTCCAAGGATGATCTATTAGGCATAATAGATCAAATGAGCAAGGGCTACAAGAGGACAACCAAGAAATACAAAATCTTGGAACAAGAGCTCATTGCCAAGAGCAATGAAAATGATGCCTTGATGGAGGAGCTTGTTGCTCTCAAAAAGAGTAAGGAGTGCAAAGAAATTGAACAAGAACTCAAAGCTCTTAGGAAATCCTTTGATGAGCTAGAGGCCTCTCGTGAGTGTCTAAAGGAAGACCACGAGGACCTTGAAGTTGCTCACACTAGGCTTAAGGAAGCCCACTCCACTCTACTTGAGCTCATCAAGGAAAAGGACCTTAAGTTGGATAAGTTCATGAAGGAAGCTAAGGAAGAGCAAGTGATTGTCACTTGTGATATTGGACTAACATGTGATATTATTGAAGATTCTTTATTTGTTGGTCCTACTAATGCTTCATGTAGCTCATCATCATCCACCACAACCAACTCTATCTCTACTACTAGTGATTCATCACTTGTGGTTGAGAATAAGACTCTCAAGAGAGAAGTGGATGATCTCACCCGTGCATTAGGCAATGCCTATGGTGGGGATGCCCGCTTCCTAAAATGCTTAGGTAGCCAAAGGTTCTCTCTTAACAAAGAGGGTTTGGGCTATAGTCTCAAGAAGGGCAAGGCGGCCTTTGCTACTCCAAAGTCTCTCTTTGTGAAGAGCAATGGTCGTTATTGCAATAGATGCAAGTAAGTTGGGCATCTAGAGATTAATTGTAATAAAATGAATAAGAACAACAATAAGTTTCATGCTAAAATGGAGTACATTCCTTTTAATTCTTGTTATGTGCTTACCAAGGGTGAGAAAGGTGTGCATGCTAGGTTTGTTGGTACACCAATTGTGGGTCCAAAGAAGAAGGCCATTTGGGTACCAAAGAGCTTAGTTACTAACCTCCAAGGACCCAAACAAGTATGGGTACCTAAGAAACATTAATTTATTTTATAGGTAAATTACAAGGCCGGAGGAAGGCATTGGGTGCTTGATAGTGGGTGCTCTCAACTTATGACCGGTGATTCAAGAATGTTCAACTCTCTCAAATCAAATGATAGTGGCATTGATAGTATCACATTTGGTGACAATAGCAAGGGTGATGTGAAGGCTCTTGGAAGGATTGCAATCTCAAATGATCATAGCATTTCCAATGTGCTCCTAGTTGAAAAGTTAAACTTCAATCTTCTCTCGGTTGCTCAATTGTGTGATCTAGGTTTCAAGTGCATATTTGGTGTTGATGATGTGGAGATAGTTAGTGTTGATGGCTCCAATTTGATCTTCAAGGGCTTTAGATATGAGAATCTATACTTGGTTGATTTCAATGCTAGTGACACTCAACTTTCAACTTGCTTGCTTACCAAATCAAGTATGGGTTGGTTATGGCATAGAAGACTTGGTCATGTTGGCATGAAGCAATTGAACAAGTTAGTGAAGCATGACTTAGTTAGAGGCTTGAAGGATGTCACATTTGAGAAAGATAAGCTATGTAGTGCATGTCAAGCCAGAAAGTAAGTAGGCAACACTCATCCATTGAAAAGCATTATGAGTACTTCCAAGGTATTTGAGTTGTTGCATATGGATTTATTTGGGCCAACTACATACACAAGCATTGGTGGCAACAAGTATGGCTTTGTGATTGTGGATGATTTCACTAGATATACATGGGTATTCTTTCTTGGGGACAAGAGTGATGTATTTGACATATTCAAGAAGTTCATCAAGAGAGTGCAAAATGAGTTTGAGACCACAATCAAGAAAGTAAGAAGTGACAATGGAAGTGAGTTTAGAAACACAAGAGTTGATGAGATATGTGAGGAGCTTGGAATCAAGCATCAATTTTCAGCCAAGTATACACCTCAATCTAATGGCTTAGTTGAAAGAAAGAATATAACCTTGATTGATATGGCAAGATCAATGTTGAATGAGTATGATGTGAGTCATTCTTTTTGGGCCAAAGCAATCAACACGGCTTGCTTCTATAGCAACCGCCTCTATTGCCACAAGTTCCTAGAGAAGACACCATATGAGATCTTAAATGGAAGAAAGCCCAACATTGCATACTTTCGGGTATTTGGTTGCAAATGCTATATCTTGAAGAAGGGCACTAGATTGAGCAAGTTTGAGAAGAAATATGATGAAGGATTCCTACTTGGTTACTCCAATGCTAGCAAAGCTTATAGAGTTTGGAATTTGGCTAGTGGTTTACTTGAGGAAGTTCATGATGTTGAGTTTGATGAAACAAATGGCTCTCAAAATGAGGAAGATAACATGGATGATGTGAGAGGAACTCAATTGACCAATGCTATGAAATAAATGAATATTGGTGATATTAGGCCAAAGCAAGTGATTGATGTGGATGACAACAAAGATCAAGTGCTCCAAAGTCTAATTACACAAGCTAGTGGTTCTCTAATGCAAAATCAAGCTAGTACATCATCTCAAGTGCAACAAGATCAACAAGTGGCTAGTTCATCATCTCCGACTCATGATCAACATCAATATCCAAAGGGGAGTTCAATTCCAAGTGCTTCAACCAACTAACATTGCAAGAGATCATCCATTGGATTCCATCATTGGTGACATACAAAGGGGAGTTCAAACTAGATCAAGATTTGCATCGTTTTGTGCTCACTCTTCTTTTGTGTCAATGGAAGAACCCAAGGACATTGATAAAGCATTGAGAGATCCGGATTGGGTAAATGCAATGCATGAAGAGCTCAACAACTTCAAGAGAAATGAAGTATGGGAACTAGTTGAGAGGCCTAAGGATCACAATGTCATTGGAACAACATGGGTCTTTCGTAACAAGCAAGATCAAGATGGAATAGTAGTAAGGAATAAAGCAAGACTAGTGGCTCAAGGTTACACACAAATAGAGGGTTTTGACTTTGGTGAAACTTATGCCCCGGTTGCAAGATTGAAAGCAATTAGGATCTTACTTGCCTATGCTTGTGCTCATAATATCAAGCTATATCAAATGGATGTGAAGAGTGCATTTCTAAATGGGTACATTCAAGAGGAGGTGTATGTGGAGCAACCTCCCGGTTTTGAAGATGACAAGAAACCCAACCATGTATACAAGTTAAGGAAAGCCTTGTATGGATTGAAGCAAGCACCAAGAGCATGGTATGAAAGATTGAGGGACTTCTTGCTATCCAAAGGATTTGTCATGGGCAAAGTGGATACTACTCTCTTCACCAAGAAAATTGGGAAAGACTTGTTTGTATTGCAAATATATGTTGATGATATCATCTTCGGTTCAACCAATCAAGATTATTGTGATAAGTTTGGGAAAATGATGGCAAAGGAATTTGAAATGTCAATGATCAGTGAACTTAGTTTCTTTCTTGGACTTCAAATCAAACAAATGAAGGAAGGAACATTTGTGAGCCAAACCAAGTACATCAAAGATATGCTCAAGAAGTTTGGCATGGAAGATGCAAAGGGTATTACAACCCCAATGGGCACTAGTGGAAGTTTGGATAGTGACAAGAGTGGCAACATGGTGGATCAAAAGCTTTATAGATCAATGATTGGTAGCCTACTCTATGTGACGGCATCAAGACCCGATGTGATGTTTAGTGTATGCATGTGTGCAAGATTTCAAGCCTCACCAAGAGAAATTCATTTGAAGGCAACAAAGAGAATTTTGAGGTACTTAAAGCATACACAAGATGTTGGATTATGGCATCCCAAAGGTGCAAGCTTTAAGCTAGTAGGATATTCGGATTCCGACTATGCCGGTGATAAAGTGGAGAGAAAGAGCACTTCCGGGACTTGTCAATTGTTGGGAAGATCACTTGTCTCATGGTCATCCAAGAAGCAAAATAGTATTGCACTATCTACCGCCGAAGATGAATACATCGCCGCGGGTAGTTGTTGTGCACAAATCTTGTGGATGAAGGCAACATTGGAGGATTTTGGAATCAATTTCAAGAATGTGCCATTGCTATGTGACAATGAAAGTGCCGTGAAGCTAACCAACAATCCGGTTCAACATCAAAGAACAAAGCATATTGATGTTCGCCATCACTTCATTAGAGATCATCAACAAAGGGTGACATTGCTATTGAGAGTGTGGGCACCGAAGATCAACTAGCCGATCTATTCACTAAGCCACTTGATGAGAAGAGATTTCACAAGCTAAAGAATGAGTTGAACATACTTGACTTCTCCAACATGAGTTGATGCACCTCTCCTTCGAGCCCCAAGGTACAATTGGTTGACATATCATATATTCTATGCTAAGGACTTATTTAGTGCATATAGTCATAATTTACATGTTCTAGGCTCATTCATGAAAATCAAATGACTTTGAAGTTTATATGGTGCCACTATTGTTTCCATGTCTTGTATGATCTAGTGGTAGCATATAACTTGTTTAAGTAGCTTGTGATCCTAAGTGTTTAATCTAGATCACTTGTCCAAATATTTGCTTCAACATGGTGCATGATAACCCTTCTAGTGAGGTGTGAAGAATCTTGCCCTTGGATCAAATCGAAGCATTTTATTTATGCAAGCAATCTAGGTTGAATCACAAACTTGATCCTCACCCCATAATTCAACATGATAATCTATCTAAAATTGGTCCTTTGTGGTCATTGGTGCCAAAGGAGAGAAAATGTTGTTCACAAAGATAGATTCTAAAAGGGGAGAATTGATAAAAGAAGGGGATCAAAACTAAAAAATTTTGAGCACACAAGTAGGGGGAGCAAGCTCTTAAACATGAATGTTGCATTTCCATGTGCACTTCATATGTATGATGCATTGTTATGCATTTCTCTTTCTCCGATACATTGCTTGTGTGGTGACTTGCTAGTATAATTTGAATGATGAATTGAAGTACTAGTATGAATAGGAAGTAGTTAGATTTTTCTTGCTTCATGTTTTTCAAGTGGTACTAGAACCTTGCTAATAATGTTGATCTCACGAGGTTTCTAGTTATGTTTGTGCTTTTCCAAGTGGTATCTAACTACAAAAGGTGCTAAGATGGTGTTTATCGCTACTCCGATGGTATCACTCTTCAAAGGTCTATTATCTAAAACACTTAGCACCTATTGATAGTCAATGCTCCTATATTTTTCCTATCTAAGCATGAATGCTTCCTAAATCCAAACATATAGCATACATGTAGGGGGAGCCATTGCTATCAATTTGAATTCATGATCACATGTCCATACTTCTTACACATTGTAACACATTTGGACAATGTGACATGGGTTCAATCAAAATTCTATCATAATATCTTTGTGAAAGGGTTGTCACCAATTACCAACAAGGGGGAGATTGAAAGTCCTATGTTTGGTGTTGGTAATTAGTGACAATGCCTAAGTACTAATCCTATGCCTAAGTTGTATGTAGCATATGAGGATTAGTACATTCCAAGGTTGGTGGCAAGATGGACATGGTGATCATGATGGCCACACTTGGATTTGGACGCAACCCTACGTGATCAGGCATTTTCGAGGAATTGAAACACCCATTTTCCACTACGCCGGAAGTCAGAAATCTAACGGAGGCGAACGGAGGTCACAGTGGTGACCGGATGCGGTCTCTGTTTGACCGGACGTGTCTGGTCAGTGTTCAGTGTCTGCACGTGTTTCAGCTTTTTGATCGGACGCGCAGCGCGTCCGGTCACTGTCGACCGAACGCGTCCGGTTGCTGAGGGAGCTTACTGGACTCCAACCGGACGCTGGCACTGTGGTGTCCGGTCAGTTCTCCAGCGCGTCCGGTCGCTGTTTCGTTGTGCGCTGCTCAGGTTTGACCAGCGCGTCCGGTCCGTCACGGGACCGGCGCGTCTGGTCGAGCTTCGCGCGTCCGGTCGCTGCGTGCAGCGCGTTCGGTCGGTAGTTCACAAAAGTAGCCGTTGTGCGATCGGCGCGTCCGGTCAGTTTGACCAGCGCGTCCGGTCAGCGCGACTTCGGCAGTTTCAAGTGCGTAACGGCTATATTCGAAGGGGTACGTCTATAAATACTCATTGGCCGGCTCAAGGCTCTCTCTCGGACATTTGATATACTAGTGAGCACTTTGAGCTAAGCAACTCCTCTCCCACTCATCTCTCTTGCTTCTTTGCATATTCAAAGTGAGATTGAGTGATCCAAGTGCATTTGCATTGTGAGATTGCATCTAGTTGGCACTTGGTGGTTGATTTGCTGCGGGATTCTTGTTTTTCTTGGTGGTTGCCGCCACCTAGACGGCTTGGAGCAGCTTGGAGGCGTTGGCAAGAGTTGGTGATTGTTCTTGGCCACCTCCGGTGATTGTGAGGGGTTTGTGCCTACCTCGGCGAAGCGCCAAAGGCAACATTAGTAAATTGCTCGTGTCATTGCAACCTTTTGCCACTTGGTAGGTTCTTGTGGCGCCTTTTGAGAGACTCGGTGTGAGACCGATTAGCCACCGAACCACGTGGTGAAGAGGGACACAATGGGGACTAGCGTGCCGGCAAGCACGTGAACCTCGAGATAAATCTTCGTGTCATCACTTTCATATTATGATTGATTGATCCCGGTGTTCGGTTGTCTTGGTATTCATTGTTGATCATATTGGTTGGCTCAATACTTCGCCCCTCGGTGAAACTCTCCTAACTCAACTCCGCATTACTTTCTTAGTTATCTTTGCTAGCTAGTTAGCTTTGCTAGGGTAGCTCTTTTGTGTAGCTTGCTAGTTGTAGTTATAGTTACCTTCTCGGTTTGACTTGTGCGGTTGAGTGTCATTATACTAGAATTGTGAATTGGATAGGTGGCTTGCAAACACCCCGTAGGCTAAGCAAAACTCGCATCTCGCTATTTGTTGTATTGATAAACTTGTTTAGCTTGTCTTTGTAGAAAATTTTAAAAGGCTATTCACCCCCCTCTAGCCATCGAGACCTTTCAGCGTGTTGGTAAACACGTGAACCTCGGGATAAAAATCATCGTGTCAACCTTGTTCATCCTATTGGTTTGCAATCTCCGAAACACAAGCTTGTATTACTTTCACATATATTCATAGTGCTTTTGTAATTGCTCTTGTAACTAGTTTGCTTGTGTAGCTAGAAGTAAGCTCCTCTTTGCGTGGCTAATTTGGTTTGTGTGACCTTGTTAGTCACATGGATTAGTTTGTGTAGATAAGTAATTTGTGCTCTCTAATTTGGCATTGGTTGCCTTGTTATTGAGCATTGCTAGTGAGCCTAGGAGCTTTGTGCTTTTGCTTACTAGTTGTGTAGGAGCTCCCCCAGTTGGCAAAGTACTAGTGCATAGGTTTGTGTGACTTTGCTCTAGAATTGATTAGGTGAGCTCTTGCTAAGCTTGGCACCTTAGTTGCTTAATTAGGATCTTTGCAAGGTGCTAGAGAACTTAGAAAGAGGGGTTTAGTCTTGGCTAGATCGATAGTTTTAATTCCGCATTTGTTTCGGTTAGCGGCGCGATTAAATTTTAGTAAGGACTATTCACCCCCCCTCTAGTCCGCCATCTCAACCCTACACCCGTGCGTCCGGTCGTTCCTCTCTCTCTCTGCGCGCGCTTGCCAATGTGATGACCTGACGCGCAGGTCTCACCCGAGCAGCGTCCGATCGCAACAGTGCCGACCGCACGCCCTCTCGTGGGAGAATGACCGGACGCGACGCTGGAGTCAGGTCCAGTGTCCGGTCACTTCTATTGACCTTTTTCGCCTTTGTTTCTTCGCCGAATCCTGCCAAGGGCAGGAGGGAGAGGGAATCTCCACTTTTCTCTTCCTCTCAAAACCCCCTTATGTACACCCTATGCACGTATGTTAGCATATTTTCACAAACATTTTCAAGGGTTATGTTAGCTCTCCATTAGATCCTAATGCATATGCATGTAAGTCATCATCTAATGGCACTCGATAAACCATTTAGCCAAAGAATTTTCCTCTTTATAGTACGGCTATCGATCCTAAATCACTCACACCCTCTATGGTGTCTTGAGTGCAAAACAAAAATAACCCTATCACATATACCTTTGCTTTGAGCCCATTTTTTCTCTTTCTTCTTTTCCAAATGTGAAGCATTTGATCATCTTTTGGTCACCTCCATCACCATGACCATTATCTAGCTCCATCACTTGGCATGGGACTTATCATTTCATATCTATACATTTAGCATAATGATTAGTCCCTAGGTTTCATCAATTATCAAAACCAAACTAGGGCTTTTCAGTGGGTAGAATCGTACATGCGTCTTGTTAGGCCATATCTGGCCGGTGGGTACCGTACCGGCAATCACCACCTTGGGCGGTGTTGTCTTTGTCTGAGCTGCATGGCGCAGGGGTGGCGTCTGACCGGACCGAGGTGACCGCTGTCCCCTTGGTCCTTGCGGGGTCAGTGCGGCGTGCCTACTCTTGTCAGAGCGGGTACATTTGGCCGGGCTTGACCTCTCCCCGTTCCTCCCAGGGGTCAGGACGGCGGAGAGGTCGTGAGTCTCTTGCGCATCGTGCGGCTAAGACAGCCCAACCCTGGCCTTGGCGTCAGGCCTGTTCTGCTTGGCTCAGCTGGTCCTCGGTCATTCGGGCCTTTGCTAGCTGATGTGTCGTGAGCCGCTCAGCCTGTTAATTAATCGGTGCCTGAGACACCTGGGGATTATAACCCCGACACTCGGTCCCACAACTCTCTCCTTTCTGAGTCTCTCATGCTTTGATTTTTCGAGAAGTCACGTCATGTTAGAGCAATTCCTTGGCACAACACACTCTTCGCCAGCTGCTACTGCTATCGTTGGTCAGACGAAGCAACTGATGCTTCTGTAGGAGTCCTTGACACCGTGCGGAACCATCACTTGAGATGATATGGCTGGTTGATGCAGACGTCAAACTTAGGGCAGCAATTCAGCGTGGTGCGTTGGGTGTAGCCTTAGTACCCCTGCACGACGTTCTGGTTGCTCCACGCCTTATTCGTGGTCCTGCTTCAAGTTTTTTTTTGTTATATCTTTTTTTATATAATTTTTATTGAACCGTTATCTGAGTAACGTACAAAAAAAATGTTTCACTAGCTTTACTATTTCATTTCTGCCACCATGCCATGCGGATGTCAGACATCATAGCCTCTTGTAGCTCTGATCAACCAGATCGCTCTAGTTGCAAGTACAGACATCTACTGTCTATATTTCATTACTAATTATTGGATCCACACTTTAGAGTCCGCACATCATAGCTTACCTTTTGCTTTGAAAGCATCCAAACTCCTCGAATGTGAACCAGAATCGAACTTGAGCCACGCACGTATCACCACGCCACGTAGAAGAGAAAGTACATTATGAAAATATATTTCATTATTATTTATCTAATTTATACTAATTTAATATCATAAATGTTAGTTACCTTTCTCTAAATTTAGTCAAATTTTAAATAATTTAATTTAGAATAACTTTAGTTCGAGAAACTCATGCACTTTTTATCTGCAGGAGTATTTCTCCTCCACCAGTTCTGTAGACCACCACCAATAAACAGTACCCAATATCTGTCTCGCGCACCACCACCCAAACGCGTCGACCCGGCCGACCCGGAGGAGATACGCGTGCGACGCTGGACCCGCGTCGTGGACGCGCGAGAAGATCCGTCCACACGGATCTCCTCCTGTCCACCAGCCCAGCTACTTCAACTGATGAGACGGCACGGCCAAAAGATTCTCGTGGACGTCTCCGGCGCCCACTTGTTTTGTATCCCGCGCGCTCTCGAGACAAGCTAGCTCGCCATCGCCAGCGTTGCAGCCGTTGCTCCATGGAAATGGTGGAGTGCTCCCTCGTCGCTACACTTGCTACGCGCCCGCTGCCCGGACGGGTCCGAAAGGCCTTGCCGCGGCCGGCGGTTCTTGGGGGGAGAGCGAGAGCGAGACTCCGGGTGCGGTCCGCGGGCCTGGGCCGAGAGCAGCCTCCGCTACCACAGCAGGCGGCAGTCCGGGCTTCCGGGCCGGATCACGGCGGCCGGGCGCTGGGACAGGCTGCGGTGGGGCTCGCCGCCGCGGCCGTGGTGTCACTGACCGGGTTCTCCGGGGATGTGTCCCCGCTGCCGACGCCGCCTGCCCGGGCCGAGTCGCTCACCGTCGCGTTCCCAGTCTCCAAGGCGCGCGAGGTGAGTTGGGTTCCTGAAGTTCCCAGTGCCGCCGGTGATCCACGGCCGCCGCGTTTCCAAGAAAGATACGGACTTTACAGGGTGATTTTCTTTGTTTGTCTTGTTTGGCAGGTGAATAGAGTGCAGAAGACGCTGGTGGAGACGTGGGGGCTGATCCGTGAGACCTTTGTTGATCCTACCTTCAACCACCAAGGTACAGCCCCCAATTTTGCATAATGGCTCTCCCCGGGTGTTTTCAGTTGCTAGTTTTGAATTTTTGATAGAAGTGATAGGAGCTAGTGTTTGGTTGGTATGGTACTGTAACAAGAGTGAAAGGGTGGGAGCTCACAGCTGTTGCGTCACCAAAATCACCACCTGAAGACAAATGGAATAGGACAAGTTATTTTTCAATGTACTTATTTTGCCAAGCGTGCAGATTGGGATCAGAAACTGCAGCAAACCATGGTAGAGATATTTCCACTGAAATCAGCGGATGCCGCCTACAGTAAGATCAGTGGGATGCTATCCACACTCGGCGACCCATTTACGAGGATCATCAGCCCCACGGTATGCATGCTTGTTGCTTGGGTTGATATTGTCAAGTGAGAACGTCTGTTACTTCCTGACCTGCACAAAGCTAGTATGAGTTGTGACAAGTCTGTGAGATTGTTCACATACAGGAGTACCAGAGTTTTAGGATAGGAAGCGATGGGAATGTGCAAGGGGTTGGAGTGTTCATAAACAAGGAGCCAAGCTCTGGACGATTGGTAAGTTTGTTTTTGTTCATCCCCATGTAAAGAGGACGTGAGTGTTCCAATTACTAATTCCAAATCTGTTTCAGCTTGTTATGGACTGCATTCAGGGAGGCCCCGCAGATCGAGCAGGCATACATGAAGGCGATGAGCTAGTTGAGATAGATGGTATTTACTTTTTCGCACTGTTCATCTTTCTAGTAATTACACAAGGCATACTACATCATTGGGGATGAATTAAGTTTTGTATCTAGCATGCTTGCATAGTTTTTATGTGTTGTATTAGCACATGTCCATGAGGCATCTGTTTTGACTTCAGCATTATCCTTTTTTATCAACATTGAATTATAAGGAAAGTATGAAAATGCAGCTTAATATGCAGGGATTCATTACATGTGATGGGATGATTGATAATTAGCTGCAATGTCTACTTTGTACTTCTTACATTTTGCCCCTTTCATTGGTTAACAATCACAGCTGCGGATAATGTTTGACAGTTTGAGCAATGATTTGAACAAATATTATGAATAGCTTGTCTGATTTGGGAGCCAAAACTGTGATTGATACATGCTAATGGTGCATTCTATTTTTCCCTCTTATTGTGCAGCAAGTTGTTACCAGGCTCATCCCCAGGAGGGCGGGGGGTTTATTATTGATGATGATATCTTCTCATTCTGCAGGCAAAAGTGTTTCTGGTTTGGATGGAGAGGCTGCTGCTCAGAGGCTTCGAGGCCGTGTAGGAACCACAGTGAAAGTGAAGTTGTTAGATGTATTTCCTTACCTTGAGCTTCGTAGTATATCCTTAGCTTCAGTTAAATCTCTTTTGCTTGTTGTAAAGCTATTAGAAGAGTCAAGGGCCTATTGGGCCTTAGCCCGTTAGGGTTAATTAGTCACCTGCTTAGAGGTCAAGTAAGACCTCTTCTCTATATAAGGAGAGGAGATATATCAATCTAATCAAGCAAGAGATTAGAAGGAAAAATCTTCTCTCTTGCCGGCCGTGGGCGAAGCCCCGCGGCCGGCGTTCCCAGCACCCCTCACAGCCCTAGCCGCCGGTTCTCTGCCACTCTCTCACGTGAACAGTACCCACGGGTACTGTAGCTCCACCGCCGCTCATCTCTTCCTCCTCAATCCTCTCGATCCCAACGACGTCCTTAACAATCTGGTACCAGAGATGCCAGGTTACGATGAGCCACTGCCGGTTACTTCCTCACCGATGACGCCACATCAATTGACTGCGGCCATCACCGATCTCGCCTGTTCCGTCACCGCCATCCAGTCCTACCTCGGCATACCGCCGCTGCAACCAGCTAGCTGGCCGCTGCCGCAATCGGCCGTGGCCTCTCTGCCACCGGTTTTTCCCTACGGGATGCTAGGTTACGGCACGACGCTGCTGCCGGGCACAACACTGCTGCCGTTCAAGGACATGCAACCAACGGTGCAGCCAACATTGCAGCAGATCGAGCAGGCGATGGACATCACGACGGCTGCGGCGGGCGACCTCCTAGCGCGCTGGCGGCTGCAGGAGATGCGCCAGCCTATGCACGAGGCGACCTTGGCGACGGTCGACCTCAGCTCAGCGAAGCATGACCTCGCCCCATGGGACGGCCACCAGCAACCGCGCCGACCCGCTGCTGTCTTTAGGCGCGAGCATGATGTTTTTCCCGCGCGCAACGACCTCCAACTCTGCGGTAGTGGCGGTAGGGGAGTCGCTCCCTTCCTTGTCACCGGCGGGGACGCACTGCCTAGCGCCACCGCATTCCGCCGCCGGCCGCCGCGAGGACGTCTCCGCTGGTCGCTATCGCGACTAATTCCTGGTGGCTATACCCGTGCACCCCTCTCGTTCCGGTGGGCTCCATGGGATCCAGGTGGCTACACACGTGCAGGTCCATCACGCGGAGGGTGTCCGCCGTATCTTCAGGAGTCAAAAATAAAGAGTCGTAGTCTATTTCAGGTCAATAAAATAAGCCGAGATGTAAAAAGCTTATTTTTAGGTGTTAGGTTTGTGTCTAGCGGAGTCATAGTTAGTGTCATCATTAAGTTGCAGCTCGAGGACGAGCTGCATGTCCAGATGGGGTGTAGTATTAGAAGAGTCAAGGGCCTATTGGGCCTTAGCCCGTTAGGGTTAATTAGTCGCTTGCTTAGGGGTCAAATAAGACCTCTTCTCTATATAAGGAGAAGAGATGTATCAATCTAATCGAGCAAGAGATTAGAAGGAAAAACCTTCTCTCTTGCCGGCCGTGGGCGAAGCCCCGCAGCCGGCGTTCCCAGCGCCCCTCACAGCCCTAGCCGCCGGTCCTCTGTCGCTCTCTCACATGAACAGTACCCACGGGTACTGTAGCTCCGCCGCCGCTCGTCTCTTCCTCCTCAATCCTCTCGATCCCAACGACGTCCATAACAGAAGCATACTTCAACTTGAGATGTACTAGTTCAACATTCAGACACTTGTTTCAAAAAAGAAAAACATTCAGACACTGACAATAAATGGCCAAGTTTTTGTTCATAGAACTAAAAAAACATTGTGTTCTTTCGGTTCACTAAAGTCTGGCATACTAGGCTTCTATTATATTATATCATATCCCGAATCCCTTTATGTAATTTGGTCAACTCAGGTGTGGAAAGATCGTTTCTTGTCTTTGTATTTGCTTTCTTACTGATGCATATTTATATATCCAGGGAACTGACAGTAAAAGGGGTGGGAGTTTAAGGCAAAAGGAGGTAAATGCTTAACTTGCTGACCGAACAATTCTAAAATCTTAAGATTTTTTGTATGTGTAATTTGAAAGGTATGATCTGCGCCTACAGAGCTCATCAAATTGCAATAGCCACTCTGTTGAAAAATGCATTAACCACAAGAGAACCATTTTCCTACTAAGACAGAGATCGAGTGTTTCCTAATTACATTCACTTACCTTTTGTTTCCAAAGGTCCAGCTGTCTCGTGAAATTATCAACCTTTCACCTGTATCAACTGCAATTATCTCTCATAGGTCGGACGATGGCCATGAGTGCAAGACTGGTTATGTTAGATTAGCTTCCTTTTCTCAGGTAAATACTGTACATGTTCGAATTTTGGTTTTTCTTTTATGTTTGCACCTAAAATAAAGTTATCATTAAATAAAGTTGGATTATTTTTCTCAGTATGGATTTAATAACTCAAATTTTCACAAATTTCCCTGTGGCATGATTATATTGAAGGAGTGTAAACATTTGAGGCGTCCATTTGCAAATCTTACTTATTTTATTGTCCATCACCAAGTTGAGTTTGAAAACACCCTGAACTTGTTTGCTGTGAACCAAATATGTTCTTATATTAATCCTCAATTATATGCTGACGAAGTACTTCCATATTATCTTTTTAGACCATTCATATTATATCCTTTTTTTAAACCAGACTGCAGCAGCTGAAATGGAAAATGCCGTAAAAAGGATGGAGGATGTGGGTGTCCAGTCTTATATTCTAGATCTACGGAATAACCCAGTCAGTCTATATTTGTCACGGTTGGCCTTCAGATGTTGAATTGCTATATTTTTCTTGTATTAATCTTGTCGTTTTGAATAGGGAGGTTTAGTAAAAGCTGGTCTTGATGTGGCTCAAATTTGGTTGGATGGAGATGAAACTCTTGTCAACACTATTGATCGTGACGGGAATGTGCTACCAATAAATATGATCCAAGGGCATTCATTAACGCATGACCCTCTTGTTGTGCTTGTGAGTTTTCCATCCCTTCCATCCCTGCATCTCCCCTATCATATAGGGGTACAAAACTTGACAAAAAGAACCACAATACTAATACTGCCATGCTTATATGTGATTACTTATACGTCTGAAGCACATATGGGTTTTTTTTTTTGTAACCATGTTGCTGTCTTAAGAAATATCACAATACCTTAAGGCCTAAGCCTACAACCACTCTTAGTGAAATTGTGCTACCTACATACGATGAAGTTTGTTGTTTCAATCCTTCCAAAGATTATATTCTATTTGCATAGTGATCTTTAAATGATTTATGTTTTCATTTTTTCTCAAGAATAAACATAATTGGTATAGATTTTCTTTTTTACTTCCTACTGGACTACAAATGTTTTGATATTGCTTTCATTTTTTTTCCTTTTCTCCATTTACCTAATGCATGTTCTGTGTTTACGTTTGTTAACGCAGGTCAACGAAGGAAGTGCAAGTGCAAGTGAAATCTTGGCAGGGGCATTACATGACAATGGAAGAGCTATTCTGGTTGGCCATAGAACCTTTGGTAAAGGAAAAATTCAGGCAAGACTAACTTCACAAAACACTTATGCTATTCTTTTCTGTAAAGCACTTTATTCGGTATACTTCACAATCCTGTTCTGTTGCGCAGAGTGTGACTGAGCTGGATGATGGCTCTGCTCTGTTTATCACAGTTGCAAAGTATCTATCTCCAGCGCTCCATGAAATCGATCAAGTAGGGATCCAACCTGACATACAATGCAGCCCTGATATCCTATCTTTGCCAAGAGCGCCTTCATTAAGAGAAAACAGCGAGGCCACAAATTTGGAGATGGATTCATGTATCATGGTCGCAGAACAAGCGTTGGAAATTGAGCAAACAAAGGGTTCCGCTTCTTAGATGTGCAACTTATGGGCTCTGTATATTGTTGCATTGTACAGTAGATTGGATAGCTTACCGTAGAGACTTATAAGTTCTGTAGTGGTATATATATATAGCCATATAGGCTGATCCTCACATGTTTCATTTTAGGGCATTATCTATTCGGGTTGATTCTTGGGCATATACCATCAGATATTCAGAACTATAGCATGCCATTTTTTGTAATTAGGCCTGTTGGTTCTTGTGTTTAAGGTTCATCAGCATCTAAGGGTCATTAATATATAAGAGCATCCCTACCAGATCAAGAACGGATTGAGAATAAAAGATCATCTTTTCCTATAACCAGAAATAAAGGGGGATTGAAGGTAAAAAAAATCAAGCTCTAGTAGGTCCCTTTCCCTAATTTTTTTTTTTCTCAATGTGAGAGAATCACCCTCAGTTCCTTAAATAAAGGAAAGAGCAGGACATTTTCCTCAATCCCTTCTCTCTTCTTCTCTCACTAACATCCAGGACCCACCAGCTTGGGTGTCCGCCGCGCGATGCCCCTACCATGCGACACTCGTTGTCTTGCCAAGTGCCGCCGTCGTGCGCTCCTGCGCCAGCCCTTGCCCCAATCCTACCCACCGCTGCGCAGTTGATTTTTTACCACTCTTACGAATGATATCATAACATGTGTCCCTAACATGGTATTTTATATACCACTCACCTCGTAAGTATGATAAAAAGTTAATTATTCCATGCGTTGGAGTGCCCACTTACGGTGGATACAGAAGAAACGAGATGAGAGAAAAGAAGGGAGGACTGACATGTGGGCCCACATATTTTGGGGATTAATCTATTAGAGCAGATATCTCACCAAATTGAACCTAAGCTTCACACACAATTAGACCTCGTCAAAGAGTCTCACCAATTAAGCTGGTAGGAATAGAAGTGAATTTATCCGTGAATCCAAAAGTTTTTATATGCAAAAAAATAAATTATTTGTGGACTCACAGACAAACATGCTTGTATCTAGAATGGTCCACAAAAACTGGTTACCAAAGAAAAAAGACAATAAGTTTGCTCTGTTCTGCAGCACTACTTCAGTAATATTTTTCAGCGAACGAACGATGTTTTCCTCTCACAACAAATCAACATAAGTGTTGGTGTTTTTAAAATAGGAATAGTGAATTCATACAATTGTCGCGCTGCTCTAGGAAGATGATGGTAGCATCCAAAAGACATGAGGATTTATACTGGTTTAGGCCGGAGCCCTATGTCTAGTCTCAGAGATGATCAAGTGTGTGTTCCTCGCTTGAATGCTCTGAAGTTCTTACAATGAGAGGGGTGCAATAATGATAGAAGAGGTAGGAGACAGAGCTAGAGCTAGGAGATGGACTGCCCGAGTGAAAGCTTTAGGAGCCCGAAGATGATGATGAAAATGTCTGAAGTGGTGCCTTGGCTACCCTTATATAGAGTCTAGGGCCAGATCATGTACAAAGAAGAAGGTTCTCCCGATCGAGGAGTCATGAGCCTGAGGGAGGGAACCTACTAACTTGGTTTGCAAGCAACGCCGTCTTGTGGTGCACGTCTGGACATGGTTGTCGTCATGATCTTGTGTCCACGTCGTGGCATGGTGTGATGTCCTGCTATAGTGCCGTTTTGTGGCGGCACTGTGGGCATGTTAGTGTTTCGCTAGCCGTCCTGCGCGACGTGGTCTTCGTCGTGGCCTTCGTCATCACTTCCTGATCTCTCGGGGGTGTCGCACAGGAGTTGGTACCCGCCCTAGGTCATTGGTCATCTCGTTAGCTGGTGGAGTTCGAGGCCGCGATCCCAGGCTCCGGGGTTGTGGCTCATGTTGGCTTCGATGGCCTCTAAGTCAAGGCCACCATTGTGTGGGTGGAGTCGTACATATGTCTCGTCGGGCCGTATTTGGATGATGGGTGGTACTGGCCGTCATCGCTTGGTAGTGTAGTCTTGTCTCGCTGCGTGGTGCAGGGATGACGTCTGACCGGATCGAGGTGACCGTTGCGGGGTCAGCGTGGCATGCCTGCTCCTGTCAGAGCAGGCGCGCTCGGCTAGACTCGATCTGTTCCCGTTCCTCCCAAGGGTCGAGACGGTCGAGTGGTCGTGAGTCCTCATGCAGCGTGCAGCTAAGGCAGATGGATGAGTCGTGGCGACCCCGGGCCTTAGTACTTGGCCCAGTACGCTTAGCTTAGCTGGGCCTTGATCATTTGGGCTTATACTAGCTGGCGTATCGTGGGCCGCCCAAGCGGCTATCTAGTCGGTGTCTTAAGATACCCAGAGTAGCATAACCCCGACAATAAGCATCAGCGTAAGCCAAATTTCAGCAAAAACGTTCATTTGAACTTATCAGCCCGGCTTATTAGCCATAGTACAGTGTTTTTCTCTCACAATAAAACAACATCAAGTCGGCTTATCAGCTGCAAATTAAAACCATCAGCCAAACAACTCGCTTTATGAAGAATCTAGACAATTCAGCTAGGAGCAACCTTCAAAAGTTGGTCAGCCAGGGTAGTATACATAGGTAATCAACCTTCCATAAAAAGGGTCTTAACGATTCAACCAGTGGTACGTGGAAATTGAACACTAGTTCTAGGAGCACACTACCATTCTCATATGCTTTCTACCCAAAAAACCATCATTTCCAACATTCCATTTCTCAGAGCCATAGCAGAAAAAGTGACATAAATGATAGAACAATAGCTTTATTTCCTTAACATGATTTCTATGAATAAAACAAATGTTAGAAGGCCATTAACGACGCTACATGGCGTGGTACTTTTTGGTGGTTAATATATATCTTGTGACGGTGTTGACACTAACCAACTAAGGAGTGATGAGTGTATCTCGCGCAGTCCTTTCGGAGCAGATGGCTAGAGGCGACGCAAATTATGGAACTATTTAAGTGCCTATACAGATTGTTGCTTTCATTGGATGTTTGATGAGGTGTCATTTATTTATTATTTTTCTTTATGGGTCCTTACTGTACATCAAGAAAACACTCTGGGGGAAGGATGGCTGAGGATTTCTTGAAAAACTACCTGTCCCTTCGGTCCATAATGAAATGGGATTAATTCTATTTTTATTCTATAGATTTTTCTCTTAGTATTATGTATAGATGGGAGAAGCTGTAATGAGATAAAAACCTCATAAACGGTTTTGGAACGGAGATTTTCTTTAATAGAATGAATGGCCGTAACAGATGTTGGCCCAATCCAATGCCCTAAAAAGTTGGCGAATGTTTTGTTGTTTGATATATAATTCCAATATAGATTTCCTCATCAAACCATACAAATAATAGAAAGAATAACCTAACAACCGGGATTCATTTCTAATTTCATAAAAACCTTCTTTTATCCAAAATATTACGCAGGCTATTCCTTTGTTATGAAAGGTCAATGGACCTGAAAAGTGTTTAAAGGTTTAGAACCATACGAAATGTTGATATGCTTATATAGAAGAGCTATTAAAATATGTTTTTCTATAAGGCATACAACAAACTTAGCTAAGCTTAGTTAGTTATGGCTGAATCCCAACAAATTAATCAGATCACCTACATTACTCTGATATCCATTATACTATACAAGTACCTTTTTTACAAGATATATAAGTACTTTTTTTTACTCCCTTAGTTTTAAATTATAATTTTTTTTTGACTTTTTTTAAGTATATCTAGTTTGTTAGGTATCAAACATGTGACTTATAATTCGGAGCGGAGTGAGTATTTTATTTAAGGTCTCAATAAGGAATGTGGCTGTCATGCCTATTCTGGTTCTAGCGTCCCCAAATTACTATTGTGTCCTTCATTCGAACCTTCTGTGCCTGCCTTCTACCGCTGGGGGCAAACCTGTCATTTCCTATCCTCATGTTTCTGGGGAATCATTCCCGGATTCGATACCCCGCGGGCCGCGGTTCCGCGAAGCGAAGTCCTAAAAGCCGACGCGTCAAGCGCGAGGAGAGGAACCTGAGGAAGGCGCACCAGTTTAAAGCAATCCCTAGTCCGTGGCGACGTGGTGGGAAGGATTCGAATCAGCGGGGCTTGTCCGATCGGTTTGGCTGGGCCATGTCGACTAAGAAGTAATTTCTCTCTTCCGTTTGAATTCGATCCTCTTCTTAGCTGCGTGCGATTTGGAGGCCGGACTGAATCGATGCTGGCGTGCGGTTAAGCCACGTTGGGGTCTTGGATGGATGAATGTAGTGGTGAGCGGTTGTATTGAGGCTGATTGAGCTTCGTCTAGGCCTTAGGATTAGGGTTGGTGGTGTTGGCAGCTGATAAAATTCGTATCTAGTTGGGAGTTCCAATTTGGGATTGGGTTGGAAGCTAGCTCAAACTGATCCGCTGCGTAAGTACCTTTGCGGAAGTACCTGGTGATGTAAGCTTGATGCAATGCCAGATTTTAGGTCTTGGGAGTGTTCTGAGCGTTGTGAATGAAGCATGGGCCACTTGGTTTTGTGCCTTGCTGATGCTTGTTAGTTTTGAAGATTGCATTTGTTTTAGCATTTGATCTGATCTTTTTTTTTTTTTTGTGGATGAAGCAGTGGTGTTGATTTAGGGTATGACGCCTATTACAATATATTATTTCATTGCATTAAATTAAATCCAATAGATCATCTTTGTTTAATTATGTTGCATATGTTGTTTATTTGACTCTGTAATTTCCTGGCCACGTTGCGGGTGACGAATGCGGTTTCCCAGCGGTAACTGAAAATTTAGTTAGTATTTATTCTAAACAAAACGACAAAGGAAAAATGATGATGTTTATTTATCTGTGAAAAGGAGGAAGCACTCATTTTCCTATACACGCTGAGAGTGGTTAGCAAGAAACAGCAGCCAAAAACAAAATATATTGGAACCAGTATTAATGTTTAATGCTTGTATAAGTAGGATATCTTTTACTATGATGATAATTCAACCTTATATCATGTGTTCATACTCTGTGTATAGCTTGTAAGAGTATTTGCCTAAAACCACTTCTATTGCTCTGGCATAGCAAACATTTTCTTTGCTGCTAGAAAATAATAAGATATATACGAATAGCTAGAAAATGTAAAGTGTTTGGTTGGTACCATATTTAGCCGTCAAAGTTCGGTCATGATCATAATCAGGGAAAGTGAAGGTGTTAGGTTTGTGATCATGATACAGTACAATGTTTGGTAAAGTTGGTTCGATAATACTTGGTGGAGGTCATTTGGTACTTTCATTAATCCTTTCATCAGTTTTATGTGTATAATTATGTTTCGACTCACTAGCAACAGCAAAATATTTTTTTTACCAAGGACTTCCAGGTGAACATTTTGACACTTGAAACTGCCAATATTTTGGCAAGAAAGGAATGAATGTGCGAAACATTGTAATTGTTTACTCAAATTGTTTTAAGTATGAAGCCTTGATTCAGAATTACAGACTTACATATTTCATCTTGTTTACTTGATAAAGTATTTTTAAAACTTGTCTGGAATTATTCTGTCCGGGATGAAACAAAAAATTTTGGTTGTTTGTTCACTGCTCCTTTTGTTATCAGGGTTCTTTGCAAGTTCTTCATGCATGGAGCTTGCTTGAAAGGAGAGTACTGTGAATTCTCCCACAACTGGAGTGATCAAGCAAATAATGTAATGTATTAGTAACATTCCATGCAGTTTAGTCTTATATCTGGAGTTACAATCGTAAGTGCATATCCTCTTGTGTATCTTACTGTTAACACTTTCACCTCAGGTTTGCACATTCTACCAGAAAGGTGCATGCTCGTATGGTAGCCGCTGCAGATATGACCATGTCAAAGTTTCTCGTAACCCCACAGTGCCACCACCACCCCCAACATCAAGTGCTGCAAGACATGTCACATCTACTTCTCTTCAACTTTTAAGTTCCAGTCAACCTCACACGGGACACCAAACTGATTCAAGCAACCAAAGACATCAGATATCTGTGGATGTGTTGGCACATTCTGCCAGTAAGCCTGCATGGAGAAATGATTTTCAACATGACATTGTTTCAGATGATGGAATTGACTGGTCCTCTAATCAAAATTTGCTAAACCAGACGTCATTGAAACCTGCGGATCTGCCTATTTGTTCTTTTGCTGCTGCTGGTAATTGTCCTTATGGGGAAGGGTGCCCTCAAATGCATGGAGATCTGTGTGCAACCTGTGGAAAAATGTGTTTGCATCCTTATCGTCCTGATGAGAGGGAGGAGCATACCAAGTTTTGTGAGAAAAATCACAAACGCCTTGAAGCTCTGAAACTCAGCCAAGAAATAGAATGCAGTGTATGTTTGGATCGTGTGCTTTCAAAGCCTACTGCTGCTGAAAGGAAGTTCGGACTGTTATCCGAATGTGATCATCCTTTCTGTATTGCATGCATTAGAAATTGGCGTAGCAATTCTCCTGCATCTGGTATGGATGTGAACTCAGCACTGAGGGCTTGTCCAATATGTCGGAAACTTTCATACTATGTCATTCCAAGTGTTCTTTGGTACTTCTCAAAGGAAGAGAAAGAAGAGATCACTGAAAGCTACAAATCCAAACTCAAGTAAGATTTATATTCCCAGCTGTATTTGCTTTTTTAGCATGCTGCATACCTCTTATTCGGTTAATATTGTATTTTAAAACTGAAATTATAATGTCACAAATATTTTGTGTATTTGTACCTAAGCTTATACCTTGTTATTACTCATTTGGTGAACCATGGTAGTAATATACTAGAAGATGACATCTAACATAAGTTTTATGAGGAGCATTTTAAGGTGATTAGGTGAATATTACTTTTTGCCTTATTACTTTACTAATTTCTTAGTTTCTAATAAGATAAATTTTGCAGGTCTATTGATTGCAAGTACTTCGACTTTGGGACTGGCTCATGCCCCTTTGGAACAAGTTGTTTCTACAGGGTAGGAATATTGTCTTTTACATGCTATGGATATGTGAATTGAATGCAGCTGACATACTTTGAGGTCTGGAAACCAAATTTCATTTTGGTTATCAAGAGTTTTAGAGCCCATTACCAGACTGTTTCCTTTCTGCTTATGTGTAAGAACTGATCTAGTAGTACTAAACAGAACTCTAGCTGGAAAATGGCTGGAGCTTCCCAACCTCTGTGTTTGCTTCCAAGTAACACTTTGAACTCAGATTATCGTTGAGTCCTTATTCCTTAAGCTGGGTCTGGCTTGTTTATTTCTAGAGGGAGGCACCTGACTTATGGTGGTGAATGGAACCTTTTTTTTCCTCGAACATTTAAGAGAATTGCGCATCATTTCATTAAGAGAGAAAAGGAGGACCAGCAGAAACCTAGGAAAAATCAATTCACAACAAGCAACCTAGCCAGCAGCTCCTGGATCCTTTTGCACCAGCAGAGCACTATAGGATGCATTCATTTGTGATTGTCTGCAGTAATATTGAGACTTGCACCATTAAAGACAATCATTCCTGTGCATGGTTGAAACTTGAGTTGTTGCTACATTAAGTTTGTACAATTTTTTATTCTTGTTCATAGGCAGTAGAGTGTATTGTGCTCTGCTCACTGATGATGTTTTTAAATAGCTGTTTGAAGGTGCAGGAAACTTGAATTCTTATGATTATTATTTTCCTGTGTGGATCACGTTGCTAACTTGTTAGTGTAAAATGTAATGTTAACTGTTCAGTAAAGCCCATTATTTTCAGTCAACACTGAACCCTTGTAGCCTGCATGTTTTGCAGCATGCCTACAGAGATGGCCGCTTGGAAGAGGTTGTACTGCGGCATCTTGATGCTGATGATGGAAGTACAGTAATTGCAAAAGATATCAGGTTTGTGTTCTCTATCAAGTTTCTTTGTACTCTTGTACTTTTCACCCTCAACTTGCCCTCTCACCTTGTTTCTGTCTTCCAGGTTATCGGACTTCCTCAGTAGGATGCATCTTTAGGGACCAGCAGCTGTATAGATATCAAATGTAAGATCCACTTTTTAGTACCCAGTCTGCATTAATATTATATTTCTGGCCAAATAGTCCAATATGCAATGCATGCGTAGAAATGCCATTTTTATATTCTGATGCAGGAGTTCAGTAATAGTTCTGTGGCATCATTGAACAATTCTAAATTTGCAATTCGATGTAGTAGGTGTATTAGGGCCTTTTTGCAAAAACTATGCCTTTAACTCTTCATCAATACTCACTTGGTCTTGCATTCATTTTCTTTTGCTCACGAATTTTCATTCATTTGGTGTTTCATTCTTAAAAAATCATTTTCCTCATCATTTGACCAAGTGAACTGAAACATTTGCAACCAGGCTTTCTGGGATATCGTTATCCACCAGTTATTTACAATATTCTGAAGAGCGCTTGAGGCATGTTCGGAAAGTACAGCCTTGTCTCCATTTAGTGGTGGTTGCTTTGTCGCCAGTTGAAATAAGGCAATCCTTGTGCGATAAAAATTCGCTGTTTCTTTTCTTTTACCTTGCATAATTCACTTGCATAATCTTTTCTCTTAGCTACATGCCTGATATTGAGCATTCCCTTCAATGCAGAAAGTTTGAAGATCTCTATGGTCCTGCAGACGCTGGGATTACCTTTTCAAAGCACTGTTGACCTGAGGACAATGGAAAGAAGTAAACAATTGTGCTTGAATACCAAAACAGAAGCAATACTGTTTATAGACTTCACTAAATGTGGCTGTATGTATCAATTGCTGGTCTTCTAGGCCACCAGAGAGTAGCGGAACATTTCCTGGCCGATGAGTACAAGGCAGGCGTATAAGTTTACTTCCCTTTTACCTTAATGTTCTTCTCATATTGTGGAAGGGTACTGCACCAATAGGTCGAATAAGGCATTTGGTTGTATTACTTAATATACAAAAAAAAAAAGGTATAGCAGATGAAACACAGAATGACAATTGTAACGCAGCATTGTTGAATGGGAGCGTGAGCGGTGCTTTTCATCTATGACCTGCTGAGGAAGGTCCTCTTAGTAGCAGATGAACTGAGATCTTTTTTTTTTGCTTATATGCAGCATAAATGTACGAGAAAAATAGCATTTTTTTTGCATACGTACAGCATAAATGTACGAGAAAAATAGCAAATGAACAGAGGATGATAATTGAATGCGGTAATCGATTGGCATAGTTTCTCAATTAACTCTGGTCTGTGGCCAAATCGTTGGCACATTTTTTGTTTTGTTTCTTTTTTCTTGATAAAAAATCACGATTTTGTTCCTTTTTCAATCAACGAGCTACTTTAAAAAAAGAAATAGGACACCAACTCTCCATGTCCAAATCGATTATTTTCCTTTTGTGCTTTCTTTTTCCTGCGACTCTCCATATCCAAAACGATTTGTGCTTTCTTTTCCTGCGTATGCAGATTTTGGTTTTATTCCTTCCCTATGAGGATAAGGCTTTTGATACGTAATCTGACTCAGGCCTGCTTGACAACCAGAAACCTTTCTGATTTTTACAATAATTGCTAGAATCACTATCAAACGGGTTAGACGAGAAATGTTTAACTCGAGAATTTCTAGTTTCTCGTTTTTTATGCCTATCAAGGAGAAACGACAATTAGCTAGTTTTCACATGATTCTGATTCTTGCCCGCCCCTCTGTATTAGAGACCATAAATTTTAATTAATTTTTTAAGTGATGAAACAAGTTAAAATGGGTTGTATTCAAGTTATTCTTTAACCACAAATAGTTCTGATTTTTTTTGAAGAATATTTTCATTTATATTATTTTTTATGAAAAAATTATGAATCAAAATGCAACCTACTATCCAGCCAAACGACCTCATGAAGGTGAGCCAGCACAACATAGCCTGCGGTAACTTAGCAGTGGCAGCACAAGGTGAGCAGAGAACAAAAAAAAAAGCTTATGATTCGTAACAAACCAAGAAATAATCTATAAAAAATCATGCAATACATCATCCAGCTTTATTCATATGTATAAAAATGTCGCAGATATATATGATACAAAAAGAATGAGGAACAGCAACACTGGATCAAATTCCCGCTCAAATCTGGAAACAAAACCTACTCCATGCCCATGACCATGTATATATATAGCATACATAAGCGGTAGACGATAATATATGCTTCTACTGCATCAGGGTCGCCACAAGCAGGGAGAGCAGCGCGGACGACACCACGGCGACAGCGGAGGCCGGAGCGGAGGCCGCTCCGGCGACTGGTCCCGGCGCCGGCTCAGACGCAGGCGCCACGAACTCCTGCGCCGATGCGGAGGCCACGAGGACGGCCATGGCGACGAGCAGCACGGAGGCGACGCGGGGAGCCATCAGGGCCTTGACGAGGATCTTGGACAGTAACGTAGATGGACACTGGAGGGCTCGCTCGCTGCGGTTTGCAAAGCTGTGGAGCGGCGCCGCGGTGTTTGTTTGTGCTAAGCTAGCTGCGATGACGGGGGAGGAGAGGGCTGCTGCGACGAGGCTTTTATAGGCCGTCCGTCGCACGCGGCAAAGTGGAGCTAGGCTCATACTATTCCCGTGGGCAGCGGTCAGCCACCAGCCGTGGGTTCGGCGGTCGCGCGGACGTGGGTTCCTCTCTCTCCCCGCGCCCGCCAGCTCGCGATGCGTTTGCGTTCCAAGGCGGCAAGGGCCAATGCGTCGGCGTCGGCGGGACGGAACAGCACGACAAAGACGCGTTTGTCGTCGACCCGGCCGCGCGCACGGCGTGGAAACGCACGCCAGGCCGTTCGGCGAGTTTCCGCGTGGGGAGGGAGGGGTTCACGCGGACTGCGCAGCCACGGGCCACGGCTCTCGCTTGGGCGCGCCGCCTGGACTGCGGCGGGGTCCGGATCCCTGGACCCTGGTGGCCGGCAACGCGCTGCGGCCGTTGTTGGCCTGACGCCACCGACCCGGCCGGGCCGCACGGAAAGGGAGGGAGGGGCCGCCGAGCCGGGATCGGCTCGTGGAATTTAGGCACTCGTGGAGTGGTGGTGGACCGGTGGTGGCTCGCCGAACGCGGCGAACAATTAATTATTAGCCGCACTAGGGCCTAGATGCACAAGTCAGAATTTTTCACTCTTTCCATCACATTATTATTTAGCCGCTTGCATAGAGTATTAAATGTAGGTAAAAAAAATAACTAATTACATAGTTTAGTTGGAAAATCACAAGATGAATTTTTTGAAACTAGTTGATCCACAATTAAATAATATTTGTCAAATAAGACAAAAATAATACTATTCATCGTGTTGAAAAAATTTGCAAACTAATCGTGGCCTAGCTTCGCTTTCTTTGCAAAGCGGGAGTGTAGAGTCTAAAGACGCTGAATCCACCAGAGAAAAACAAGTCCAAAGACACCTAGGGCCTGTTTGGTTTGCATGAGTTAAAGTTTAACTCCCATCATATTAATGTTCTCTTAAATACATGGAGTATTAAATATAGACTAATTGCATGCATGTCCGCATAGATTAGGAGTAATTTAAGAGACGAATCTATTAAGCCTAATTAGTCCAAGATTGGAAACTTTTTGTCAAATAAGACGAAAGTGCTACAGTGTTTATTAAACATTAACTCCTCCAACCAAACACCCCCTTAGACTACCCGCAGTGGGTACTCTAAAACGATACTCTAAACCTTTAGAGTATAAATATAGAGTAAAAACTGCTGCACTGGATACTCTAAAATGATACTATATACTTTCTCCTACTCTATATTTAGAGCAGTACAGTGCTTACTCTATACTCTATAGTAGCGGGCCCCACTAGCTAAACAAAGAGAAAAATGCTATAACTCACAAACCAAAAATCCAAATTAAATTTCGATTGCACCATTAAATTCGTCTCAATAAATACTTCAAAACTAGATCACACATGGATATATTTAGATAAAGTGACAAGTGGGTCCCACAGTGGATAGAGGATGATATAGAGAATGGATGGGTGTGGGAGAATTAAGTATAGAGGAGAAAATCTTGCTGACTAGGACGTATAGAGGATGAATATAGAGGTCCATGAGTGCGGGTAGTCTTTACCTCGGGTAAAAAAAAATGGCGCACTTCGTCACGTCGTCGCTTGTCGTAAAAGTTAAGGTGCATGACATCCCGGTTTGTTTCACTGAAATTTAGCTTAGGCTGATGCTTATATTAATTTATTTTGAGAGGTAAACTGTTCATTGAAAAGTACTGTTGAAGTAGTGTTACAGAACAGGGCCATGATCTGTATCCAAGGTACATGTATTGTGAGCGGAACAAAATATTCTTGCTAGTACGGCGCAAGTTTCAGGCTACTTCCTCGTCTACCAAGTCAGATTACTTCAGTTTTTGAGGATAGGTGGTTTGTGTGTGTTTGGTTTGAGGACAAGGTACGAGATATGTTCATTCATGGACTTTAGATATGGTTATCTATACTTGTTGTTTGGTTGGATCGATGGGACGAGACATTTTTTGTTTAGTTAGATGGATATCTCTTGGATGAGGTGAGACAGGATGCGTCATTTTTTGTTTGGTTGGATGAATGAGGATGGATATGCTGATGATGTCATGTGGAGCCCACTTGTCATTTGTTTAATTTTAACCAAAATATAATCATGTGAGATCTTGTTTTGCAGATTTAATGGTAAGGAACAACCATGTAATCATGTCATAAATCGGATAAACGGTTTGAAAGATACAATCGTTTGAAGGTTGTTTGCAACCTAAACGGTTTGAAAGATACAATCGTTTGAAGGTTGTTTGCAACCATTAATTACTGTCGCCACGTCAGCAGCAGCCAAGGCATCTTGCCCGACTGACTTTTGGTGGCCGCTTCATCCAGCATGTGATGAGAATATTCCTTCTCGTGGATATCCCTATCCAACTCATCCATGTAACCAAACACCCCTGATTCATGGAGCGCCAGATCCCGTTCCTGGATATCCCGCGAAACAAACATGACCCTAAAGGATTGTATAAGGTTTAGCCAACTAAAAAAACATATCATTGGTTCATTAGACCATACAAGTGAGCTAAAGTAGTATAAAGTTTAGCCATTAGCTTCCAACTAAACTTTTGACTAGTCCTATAAACAGGTCCTTTGCAGGCATGCTTTATTAGATTAGATTATTTTTCTTTGTTTTTCAGACGAAGGAAACAAATCTAGCTTCATCTCTTGAAACCAAGAGATTCATACCAATTATTATGATTTAAAAACAAAAAGCCACAAGTATCAAAGTCAAATATTAATTTTAAAATAGTTTGCCATCGAAAGTAGATAAAGAAGTTCATTGCGGCTGTCTCTAATGATCGACAAACTTGGAAGATGTGTTCCTTGTTATTTTCATGTTGTTGCAACTACTCCTGTTGGCGCAACCAATGCGTTTCTTTGAACAGCTCCACTTCAATGGTGAAGCCATTTTTCTTTGGTTTTAGCTCCACGAGCAGCTCTACTTGGGGAGTTAGAGCCATTTTGATGAAATATTTGGCAAAACATCTCCATATGTGGAGCTAGAGCGAATTGGAGCTACTTGTGAGAGCGTGTTTTAAGGAGCTAAGTGAAGCTATTTTATTTTACCATGTTTGGGGCAAAACGGCTCCAAATAGTTTCGAGAGCCGGTGGTGAAGATGTGACAAACAAGCCCTTACTGTAGCACACATATAAAGCCTTCCCAATAAATACCTAGCGGAGATTGGACCTTCAGATTTAAGAATAACTAAGTGACATCATGCCTTACTATTTACGGCTGTTTTAATAAAAAATTGTATCGATGAACACAACGGAAGCCATACACCGAGAAGATTTATTTTATTTTATCTTCTCTTCTCGAACACATTTTCAAATCAGTATAATTTTTACGGAAATCAATTCCAGTTTTTTTTAGGGGTATCAATTTCAGTTTTTAAGAGTGCCGCTGCAGTCCTTGGAAAATTTCCAAAGAGACATCACCCAATTGCACTAAACCAAAGCCACGCCGCTGCAGTTTTTAAGGGTGGGAATTATGATGGGCTGTTTATCTCTATTCCTAAATAAATCGACTTTAGAGTTATTCTAAATTTAACTGAGTTATAGAAAATCCACAAAATTAGCATCGTTAGATTATATATATCATGACATACTCCCTTCGTCCACGAAAGAATGCAATTCTCGTTTTTTGAGGAGTCAAACAGTTTGAATTTTGACTAAAATTATAAATAATACTATTATTTATGATAAAAAAGTACTATTAGTATTGCTATACAATATATTTTCATGATAAATTTATGTAGAGGCATAAACACTGGTACTATTTACTATAAATTTAGTCAAACTTAACTAGTTTGATCGATACGGATCTCATAGTTGCATTCATTTGTAAACGGATGGAGTATAATATACTTTTTTCTGATACTATAGATATTGATATTTTTATAAATAAGAAGAGATCTTTTACAATAGTTAGAAAAGTACCATGGTACCTTCAAGTACTTTCATCTTTTTCTATTTTCTAAATAATTAATTGAGACAGGGGCGGATCTGCGGCCCGGGCTAGGTGGACTATAGTCCGGGGCGCAGCCCACAAACTCTGGGAGCAGGTCTTCAAAAGGCCCAGCCAGCCCCACGATTTCATGGCTCCCAGGCTTCCCCGCCACCCCTCTGTCTGTGCCTGGTCCTTCTATAATCTAAGCATAGGTGACTTCCTACTCTGGCTGTTCGATTTGAATAGTCGATAAATGCTCATGTCTAGTTGATTAGTTTATAATAATTACATTGCAATTTATTAAATTTCATGTCTAGGGAGAAATTTAAAGAAATGATGATTGGATGAATAGTAGATATGCTACATTGAGCCTGATTTATTTGCATATGTTGAAGATGAAAAAAAAGTCTTGAGCACTTTTTTTAGCTCTCCCCGTAGCCTGTTTCTGGATCCGCCACTGAATTGAGAAATATATTATAGAGGGCATTTTAGTAATTAAGCTCGAGCCTCCTATGTTTGGGCGCCGCCGCTGCGTACGAGTGGCTTTGTGTGTCTGTGCAGCTTCAACTCTTGGGCCTCGTTTAGATTGAAAAAAAATGAACCCGATAAATAGTACCACTTTAGTCTTATTTGATAAATATTGTCCAATCGTGGATCAACTAGGCTCAAAAGATTCATCTCGTGATTTCTAACTAAACTGTGTAATTAGTTATTTTTTACCTACATTTACTACTTTATGCATAGATCCAAAGATTGATGTGATGGAGAGAGAGTGAAAAAATTCTAACTTTTAGAATGCATCTAAACAAGTCCTTGGTGCAGCGGCACGCCGGGCGTGGCGTCCAGGACCTACACCTGGGGAAGCGCCTCCGACAGCAACGCCTAGAAGGACTGCGTCGTCCCCTGTTCGGTGAGAACGGTGGTCAGGACTCAGGAGCCCGCCGGCGTCCATGTCGGCGTTGCTCATCAGGACCACGTACCTCGCTCGCAGGAGCCGGGCCTGGTCGACGACGTCCTCCTGCCCGGTGACGAGCGTGTAGTAGTGGCCGTTGCCGGGGAGGGGGAGGAGCTGCTTCACCACCGGCGTGATCACCACGTCCGCTCGCAGACCTGTCGTGCATGCAGGCAGTGTAGCTCGTAGACTCGTAGTACAGGAGACCGTTGTTCCTGACTTCCTGACATTGTCGTCGTCATCGCCTGCGGCCACGAGGAGGACGTAGCCGTTCTCGGGGCGCTGCCACGGTGGGCCCAGCAAGGTGCCTACCGTAAGGCTGTCCGCACCGGGGCTCTCTATGTGATCCGGTATACCCGATAGAGTATCAAAAGTGCTGCAACGGGAACCTGTAAACCACACGCTAAAGAAAAAGGAGGTTCATGCTCCGCTAAATCTGGCGATGGTAGCGTACATTCGGTAAAGCCACTGTAGACCATGAGAGAGAGGCGGCACTGAGCTACGCGGGAGAGAGCGGAGAGTGGGAAAAGCTGCAATGGTGGGCCCCACTATTTTAGGTGATAAAAAATATTATAACTCACAAACCAAAAACCCAAATTAAATTCTGATTGCACCATTAAATTTGTTTCAATAAATTCTTTAAAACTAGATCTCACATGGATATATTTAGATAAAGTGACAAGTGGACCCCACAGTGGATAGAAGATGATATGGAGGATGGATGGATGCGGGAGAATTGAATATAGAGGAGAGAATCTTGATGACTAGAACTTTTAGAGGATGAATTTAGAGTACCATGAGTGCGGATAGTCTAAGGTCCAATCCTGCAGCAGGTCACTTGCCACCGAGCGTACTAAGACGACTGATTTACCTTTATTCAAAAATAAAACATAAAATGAAGTATATATAATGCCGGTATTAGTTCCACCTAATTTGTTACTATCCCCATCTGTTTAGTACCTCTAGGTACTTTTAGTTGGTTACCTCCTCTTTTTCCACGGTTCGATCTCGTCTAATAGATGATTTATGTTTTTTCAACCATCGTAAAATTTCTCAAATAAGAAATCAATAATAAAAGATACAAATACAAAAGTATCGACTTAAGCAAACGTTGACTTATTTGGGAACAGGAGAATATTAGCTAGGAATAATTGATTAAAAATAATTAATCGAGGATCCAAAACAAAAGACTGGTCAACGAAAAATTGTACCGGCAAGAAATAAAAAAAATGTACCATGGATTGTCAGGCACGGCATGGCACGGACTTGGAAGATGGAAATTGGGACAGAGAGCACCTAAAGTCTGAACACGTTCCATTATTAATAACCCCGTGGTCAAACTACGTGTCCCATTTGTTCGGTGTGGTGCACGTACCACATGAGTGCACACGTACATGCCCGCTCGATTATTCTTCCAGCATGTACTACTACTATTCCAGGAGCATTTTATTATTCAATAATATACATGTAGATTTCCAAATTCCCCATCCCTCTCAATCAGGCCAACTAACGAACAGACAACTTCCAATGCCACATGTCAGTATTTCAAGTGCTCGTCTAGGGTCTCCGTGGAAATCAAACGTTCTTAATTTCCACAAATCAGTTGATGTGTCCGTGTATCCATCAATGGCGAGTTGGCGACTGGCAAGACAAGCTGCGTACGCACGTACCTGGGTTCATCCTCCCAATGCAAACCAATTCCACTTCCACGGTGACAAGTTGGGGCCGGACTTGTTGACACGAGCCACGGGATCTGTGCGCGGACCGGCCGGCAGCGAAGCAAACGTGACGGAATGGATGCCTTTCAGCCTTCGGCCGACGGCGCGCGGCGAGCGTGCAACTGCCGCCGAGTCTGGTCAGAACTCTGAAGAGCGGCTGGCATGGCAGAAGAAAAAAAAAGAGAGAACAATCATCCACGGTGTCAAGAGAAGTACTAGTGCTCTAGACAAAAAAAAAACCTGTAAATGCACGCATCTCAGAGCGGCTGTTGCACAACGAACTCATTCATGTTACGGGCAGAACAAAAACTTGGGTGCGTTCGTGAGTCGTGACGCCCGGCGGCTCCCGTGCAGCACCTCCGCCAAATCGTCCACGAGTCCTGCCTCACCAATCTCGATGCAAAACAAGCGGGCCGGAGGAAGGAAGCGAAGGGAGCGAGCCAGATGATCGGTTCTCAATACCAGAAGCATCTCCCTTCCTGGTTCGGCTGCCTCTGCCATAGCCCTGTACCTAGAGATGGTAACAGGGATCCACGATCCGATACCTGATGAGCGCTCGGACGTTCGAACGTATGTCCCTGTCCCAATGTCCATGGCTGCGCTCGGTTTCCTCCTCCATTTCGCATGTCTACGCATGGGTCCGCGCTATCCGGACGTCGCTTGATTGCGGATGCATCACCCGCGCCCACGCGGGGGGCCCGCCACCCGAATGTCACCTGCGCGGGGACTGCTCGCGCACCCTTCCGCTTTTCACGCGGATCCCATGTGCAACACCCGATCTACTTTTGAAGCATCTAAATGCAACACTTGCAACATAAAAAACAAATGAAACACTTGAAATATATAGCTAAAACACATGCAAAAAGAATTAGAAACAATTGAAAACATATGCAACATTTAGATGAACACACTTGTAACATACACCTGAAAAAACAGATGAAATATTAGG
Source organism: Saccharum spontaneum (assembly GCA_022457205.1). Taxonomy (NCBI): domain Eukaryota; kingdom Viridiplantae; phylum Streptophyta; class Magnoliopsida; order Poales; family Poaceae; genus Saccharum; species Saccharum spontaneum. Next base: position 26,326,446 of record CM039615.1, read on the forward strand.
GATAGACGTTTGCAACATATTTGTACAACCATTGCAACATGTGCAACATCCGGATCTATTTTTTCAACATCCATATGAAATACTTAAAACGTACCTCTAAAACATCTAAAACATTTAAAATGTACACTTGCAGCATGCATTATATCCCGATGCGGCCCTGATGTTGCGCAAAATCCCGACGAACTGCAGCTCCCCGGCGAGGTCGTAGACGTCGTAGACTCTGAGCATTGGGGATAGGGCATCCTCGTCAACTAGGGGCTACGTTGACTACTGAGTGATGGGCACGAGGGACGCCTCTGAGAGCTTCTTAAAGGCAACGACGACGAGGGGACAGGAGGCGCAGCGATAGCAGAGAGGGAAGCGAAGGGTATTAGAAGACAACGCGGAGAGGAGAGGGAAGGCGAGGCGGAGAGAAGCAGCTGCAGTGACGGTGGAAGCCATAGCCGTGGGGATGGTGTGGCGGTGCCGCTGTGGGGTGTCTGCTTTACGTCAGCGGTGAGCGGCAAGAGCAGTGGGCGGTGTTAGAAAAGTCAAAGGCCTATTGGGCCTTAGCCCGTTAGGGTTAATTAGTCGCTTGCTTAGGGGTCAAGTAAGACCTCTTCTCTATATAAGGAGAGGAGATGTATCAATCTAATCAAGCAAGAGATTTGAAGGAAAAACCTTCTCTCTTGCCGGCCGTGGGCGAAGCCCCGCGGCCGGCGTTCCCACCGCCCCTCACAACCCTAGCCACCGGTCCTCTACCTCTCGCATAAACAGTACCCGCGTGGCACTATAGCGCCGCGGGGTACTGTAGCTCCAGCCGCCGCCCCTCTCCCCTTGACTTATCCCTCTCAACCCTAACAATGTCCATAACAATCTGGTATCAGAGATGCCATGTTACGATGAGCTGCTGCCGGTCACTTCCTCACCGATGACGCTAGATCAGTTGACCGCGGCCATCACCGATCTCGCCCGTTTCGTCGCCGCCATCCAGTCCTACCTCGACATACCGCCACTGCAACTAGCCAGCTGGTCGCTGTGGCAATCGGGCATGGCCTCTCTGCCACCAGTTTTCCCCTATGGGATGCTAGGTTACAGCACGACGCTGCTGCCGGGCACGCCACTGCTGCCGTTCCAGGACATGCAACCAACGGTGCAGCCAACATTGTAGCAGATCGAGCAGGCGATGGACATCACGACGGAGCCGGCAGGAAAGATGCTTACCTGCAAGGTGTCTGCGGCGGTGCGGCTACAGGCTGCGGCGTGCTGCCTCCTAGCGCGCCGGCGGCGGCAGGAGATGCGCCAGCCTATGCACGAGGCAACCCTAGCGACGGTCGACCTCAGCTCAGCGAAGCACGACCTCGTCCTGTGGGACGGCCACCAGCAACCGCACCGACCTACTGCTGTCTTCAGGCGCGAGCATGGTGTTTTTCCCGCGCGCAACGACCTCCAACTCTGCGGCAGCGACGGTAGGGGAGTCGCTCCCCTCCTTGTCACTGGCGGGGACGCACTGCCTAGCGCCACCGCATTCCGCCGCCGGCCGCCGCGAGGACGTCTCCGCTGGTCGCTATCGCGACTAATTCCAGGTGGCTATACCCGTACATCCCTCTCGTTCCGGTGGGCTCCATAGGATCCATGTGGCTACACACGTGCAGGTCCATCACGCGGAGGGTATCCGCCATATCTTTAGGAGTCAAAAATAAAGAGTCGTAGTCTATTTCAGGTCAATAAAATAAGCCGAGATGTAAAAGGCTTGTTTTTAGGTGTTAGGTTTGTGTCTAGCGGAGTCATCGTCAGTGTCATCGTTAAGTTACAGCTCGAGGACGAGCTGCATGTCCAGGTGGGGTGTAGTGTTAGAAGAGTCAAGGGCCTATTAGGCCTTAGCCCGTTAGGGTAATTAGTCGCTTGCTTAGGGGTCAAGTAAGACCTCCTCTCTATATAAGGAGAGGAGATGTATCAATCTAAGCAAGAGATTAGAAGGAAAAACCTTCTCTCTTGCTGGTCGTGGGCGAAGCCCCGCGGCCGGCGTTCCCAGCGCCCCTCACAGCCCTAGGATTGAGGATTGAGAGGATTGAGGAGGAAGAGAGGAGCGGCGGCGGAGCTATAGTATCCGCGGGTATTGTTCACGTGAGAGAGGCAGAGGACCGGCGGCTAGGGCTGTGAGGGGCGCTGGGAATGCCGGCCACGGGGCTTCACCCACGGCCGGCAAGAGAGAATGTTTTTCCTTCTAATCTCTTGCTTGATTAGATTGATACATCTCCTCTTCTTATATAGATAAGATGTCTTACTTGACTCCTAATCAAGCGACTAATTACCCTAACGGGTTAAGGCCCAATAGACTCTCGACTCTTCTAACAGGCGGGCACGCAGAGTAGCGGCTGGAGCGGCAGAGCGAGCGCACAGAGCAGAGTCAGTAGTAGCGGGAGGGTGTGTTAGACGAGAATTAAAATTGACATGGCCTTACGCCCTGCGTCCATCTCATTTTTTGTAAAGAGTCAGACGCTCGGACCCATGTAGACCCTAACTACAATACAGTACAACGCTATCAGTTAGGAGCATGATTAGGGACACAGGCATCGGCACCCGAATCTGTTCAGCCACAATGCGAACCACCCTGCACGGCCAGATTCATCCATCCAGGCTGAAAATCTGATTGGGCTGGCCACTCAACCACCCTGAGCTGGACAAGCTGAGCTGCAGACGCTTTTGCTTTGTTTTCTCCTTAATTTTCCTGTAAATGTGTTCTGATTGTAATAGTTCTCATTCTAGAAGGAGTACAGAGAGTATCCTGATGGTTGTGTTTGTTGCCGTCCTTCCATGGACAAATTAGGAATCTCTCGCTAGCTATGGATGTGTTGCTCTCATCACTAGTAGCTAGCTGTCAGCATGATTAGTGACAATGATACTAATCGGTGGTTAACTCAAGTGTTTAACAATGCAACAGAAGTACGAATGTGTTTTCATGGATACCACCTGCACATGCGTCAATGGACCCGCGCGCAGAATATAAAGCTGGAGGAGATTGCAATCTGGAACAAATAATCCCTTTTTACCTAAAAGAAAATATTTGCACCCTTCCCGTACGATTAGCTACTTAATTCCCTTTGATGGTCGGGTTGTTATCGTGGTAAATGTCCAATTGAACTTCATCAGTGGTCAATCCTCTATGTTGGTTTATCTACATTGAATTTGATTTCAGTTTGGTTTTTTTTCTTTTCGAAACCAATAGTTTGAACCTTAGTTGACATCACTACGTTGTGAAAACCAAAATGTAAACATAAAGAGCATCTTGAGCAGCTCCCTAATACCAACTCCTATCACTGTAAAACTGTCATATTAAGAACAACTATGCTTTTTTTAGCAGTTCTCCAATACCTCTATTTTTTGCCACCAAATTTTCGTCATCTCCCATCAAATAAAGAGGGAGTCGTATCTTCCCCAATACCATGGGAACCACCCCAAGTATCATTTTCAATCATCTATTCTCTTACACTCTTATGGGTCCCACCTTCCATACGGGTATTGGGGAGATATACTGGAGTACCGTTGCGGCAACTCCTCAATACTCACAAAAATAATATTAGGCTACCCTAATACTTATATATTGGGAATAGATTATTGTGAAACTGGTGGAGATACTCTACAATCTCAGAGAATTGACCTTGCATAAAAGAAAAAAATGAGATGCCAAACGTCCATTATTGGACGCCGGTATTATTGATTAAGCTGGGACGTTGAACTGGTTATGTTCTTGAGTTGTGCAGGCCGGGAAAAATATCACAAGTTGTCAAGGTCATTTTTGCCACCGTGCCATGGAAGGCTTCATACGTTTAAAAAAAGTTAGAATTATAAAAGTACTTATTTTGTGGGAGAAAAAAAATAAGCGAATGTAGTAATTGGATCAATAACAGCTTTGAATCCTGGTCACTGATTCAAATCATGACACATTTTGAGACATTTTTTAAAAAACTTTTGGCCTCTTAGCATTACCACTGCTATCAAGAACGTAGAATTAAATAAAACATGGATAAAACACCTACTCTCAATGGAAAGTTTCATTCTACGGTTTCATAGACAGTTAATTTCATGACTCTTAGAGATTTGGTAATCGTGGCAAGAGAGTTTTATCCTAATGAAACTCACTTCTTCTCGCTCTTATTAAAAATGTTGTCACATCATCAAAATCGCTTACATGGCAGCTTATTAAATACAAATAAAACTCCGATGAAATTCCCATTGAGTCTGGTCTAAGTGTTAATCTAAACAATTCTTTGAATCACCTAACATGTCGGCCATGTTTAAAGCAAATTAAGACAATGCACTCTAGTCTAGGAACACAGACGTTTGAGATTTTCTACTGATCATTAGCTACTAAGTAACATAAAAACATTCTTTCTAAAACAATCATGCTTCTAGATTCTTTTGATTCAAAGAAGCACATATTTCTTGCGTTATTTGATAGAACTAAAAAAATGCAGTGGTAAACGTCTAGGTTTAAATTTTTTTAGTGTTTTGCGGAAATCATTGCAGTTTTAAACAAGGCGCGGTTGGTTGATACCACGCGTGACTGACAGTAGGTGGCTTCTGTAACCTTCAAATACAGCGAGAGATCAACCGACATGGGTTAGCTTTCAGTTTCCCAATAAATTAAGCAAAGACGGCCAGAAGATACGTATACATATTCAAACCCGGCTAACAACAGGAGAGAAATTAAAACTTATATTCCATCGGCTCGTCGTCTTCAACAAACTTCCTTTCTCAGATGTGCGGCCCATGTATAGACATGAGGATATCCGAAGGTATATCCTCCACACTTATAGTTTGTTTAAGTGTGCTTCCTTATTTTTAAGAGTAGAATAAATAAGTAGAATTTGAGGATAGTCTCTCTTAAAAGAAAGATAAAAATGTTCAAGTTATAATTTCCATTCAAGTGCCTAGTATTTAAATCTAAATTCTCTCACGAGTTGCATGAAGTTGATTTGATATGAAGATTTGCTCTAAAACTTGATATCTGTGGGTAGCACATGCTTCATTTAAATGTAGGCAATTGACGGATATGATATGAGAAAGTTTAAGCTGCTATTATCTTATTCTAAGTGATACTTGAAATCCGGAGATTTATCTTTTGAAAATCTAAAATTCACATGATGAGATTCTACATGACAAAGCTTAAATTCCTACCAGAGTTAAATTGAATATATTTAGTATAGAAAAAAAACTAGCACTCATTTGCTATTTGTATTTCATTGAGTTTAATCAAGCTTTGTAGTATGCCTTATGAGAGGTTTGTCATATTTTTAAAATCAAGATCACGCACACTCCACATATTATTAATGCTCTTACACTGAGAGTACGCACCCATATATTTCATATTCATCATTTTACGCCCAAAAATGTTTTTTCTCCTACACTAGGAGAGAACACAAAAAAATTTCACCTACAGGACAACCCCTAAATAAATGCTCTAAGTACTTGTTGTAAGCTCTCTCAAATATTTTGTATGCAGAAAAGACATGTGGCTATGCAAAAAGAAATAAAAGAAAAGGTATGGAAAAAAGGACCGAGTGTCCAAATGAAAAAAAAGAAAAAGAAAAAATGTAATAAAATAGCCCATGTTTCCTTGTAATAATTTCTATGTTTAAATGAGAGAAATATTTATATAGAGCAAAGTAGAATTAGGCTTAGCCACTATATACCCTAACCAAATAAAGAACTCCAGCACACTCCTACAAATAATTCTATATGTATGCAACGTCTTGTTTGTGAGTTAGACTCGGGTTAGACCTAGAAGCTACATGCTTCACACGATTGTAGGAAAAATTTTAAAAAGATCGTATTTTTGGTCACTTGAAAAACTGGGATGTTACACCAACATCAACACATGGAGCATCAACACCATAAGAACAAAAAGGAACATCATCATTGTCATCTTCATCTACTATTTCATGATCAGGTTCATGCTTAGGGCCAGAGCAATCAGAGTCAGAAAATGCATCTAATTCAGAGTCAGAAGATGCAACCAATTCAGAGTCATAGTGTCGGTGTTCGGTCCCGTGGGGGTCCTAGACCGACGAGTGAGTGCTGCGTGTCCCTAACCTAGATGGTGATGCAAGGAGAGCACACGGGGGTTTATCCTGGTTCGGGCAGAAGAAGGCCCTACGTCCAGCGGAGGGGGGGAGAGTCTTGTATTTCCTTGCACCGAGGTGTTTGTGTAGGGGTTACAAGCTTGCGAGAGAGGGCGGCGAGCCCAAGTCTCAAAGAGAGAAAAAAGAGTACAGAGATGATTGCTTGAGATGTTGATCTCTGTGTTTGGGGTCTTGGATTGCTGGCGTTTGGCTTTAAGCTTGTGTCTTGCCTCCTGTCCCCTTGTAGAGTCCTGACCTGCCCTTTTATAGGGTAAGAGGAGGCCAGAGCACCGGGAAGCCTTGAGGTGATGTTTTGTCGATCCCTGTAGGAGTGACTGTAGCGACGTGTCCCGGGAATGGTCGGCCATCCCTGGACACCGTGGTGACGTTGGGGATGAGACGGCGAAATGACCCGGAGCACGGCGCCACGCCGGCCTTCCTTCCCTGTCGAACTGCGCTGGGCGTCGAGGCTGGATCGAGGCCGGGTCGAGGCCGGACGGATAAGGCCGAATCCCCGGGATCGCGGAATACAGGCCTTGTCGTATCCTCCCTCGAGGGTGTCTGACGACAAACAGTGCACGGTAAGGTGTGTATAGTGACAGGTTTCACCCCCATCACGGGATGGGCGGTAAAACAGTGAAGACTGACACCGGCGTTGCTCCCACGTCGATCCTGGTTGCGGCCATGTCGGTAGGTGGTAGCAGGTAAGCGCATTAAATGCTCTGACTTTTGTCTCGGGGTAGGTGAATTGAGTGGGTCGAGCGCTCTGACCCGGGGTCACGCGAGTTGGAGTTTTTCCGGTGGGCGTACGAGCCTCGTGCGAGTCGGAGCGTGGTCGAGGTGCCTCGTTGTACGGGACGGGGTGCGGTCGAGGCGCTCCGTCGAGCTAGCCTTGTACGAGTCGGACCCGGTACGCGATTGGGGCGGGCTGCCTTTTGCGGTGGCTTAAACATTTCGTTTTTTATTGCCGTCGGCTGTAGGTACCCCCATACTGTTGGTACCGACACATAGCTGCTATCACTAAGTACATCATCTGAGACTTTACTGTGCACCTTCTTATCTTCCTTGGTAGGCTCATTTGTATGCTGAGTGGGTTGTGTTGGATCTATGAAAGGATTCAAATCAATAGGAGCAGTACTCGGAAAGTTTCAAACAGTAGGGTGAAGTCTGCGCTTGGTCGGTGAGAACTGCAATGTTACTTGACCAATAATATGGACTTCCCTCTTGTCTTTGTTGAGCTCAAACCACTCAGACAACTATTTGTCAATTGTAATCTCAATAGAATCATCCTCCAGTGCCCGCCACAAAGAAATGTATTGCTTTGAACTCCATACAAAGCTTTCACCAATGAAATCCACCGACTTCAACACGCTATAGTCATGGCTGTCAACAATTATAGTCAAGGTTTTCCTCCTTCTATATGTCTTTGGACCCCATCGGGCAAACTCCAATGTGCCTGAACCATAACAACAAGTTTTATTTGGTTGTCATTTGTCCTACAGATGATAGCATTTTTATAAGCTTGGTCATCCTACATCCTATAGACCTAAGTGAACAACCATTTGCCTACTGTAGAAAGAGTGATGTCAGAGAAATTTACCGAAGGTGTTTCATGCCGCCGCAAAATGCAGGTCATGGCGCTGCCCGACGCTCAAGGTAGCCGCGTCGGTCGCCCGCCGGCAGTCCCGCCACGCTGCCCGGCCGCTGCTCAAGCGACCCGCATTGCCCCCCACGCTGGCTAGCCGCGTCAACCCGCCACGCCGGACACTCGCAGCTTAGGCCGCACGTGTCGGCCGCGCGCCGCCCAGGACTCTCCCGACGACCGCGCACCGCCCAGGCCCGCCCAACGGCCGCGTGCCGCCCAGACCCCACCCGACGGCGCCGGATCTGTTGCCACGGCAACCACCCACCACGCCCTAGCTCGCCAACTCGCCGCCGCCACGCGCCCCTGGTCCGTTGCCTCATGATTTTTGTCCGTGCCGAGTGAACGGGAGAAACAGAGGCGCCTGCCTGTGTGTTGTTGATAAGGGGCACTTTAGTCCTTTTTTCCAAACATTTTTTTGCCATAAATTTTGAGCACCTCACGGAGTTCGGAATCAGGGGCAGACATCACCTTACGTTACAAAAAATAAGGGCAAGCATGCAAAGTTTAAAAAATAGGGGCAAACGTACAGTTAGAGCTCAAAACAAGGGCAGTTATGCAATTGTCCCAAACTTGTATGCGTTCGTGAGTCGTGACACTCGCCACCTCCCGTGCAGCACCTCCGCCAAATCGTCCACGTGTCCTGCCTCACCAATCTCGATGCAAAACAGCGGGCCGGAGGAAGAAAGCAAAGCGAGCGAGCCAGATGATCGGTTCTCAGTACCAGCCGCATCTCCCTTCCCGGTTCGGCTGCCTCTGCCATAGCCCTGTACCTAAAGATGGTAATAGGGATCCACGATCCGATACCCGATGAGCACTACTAGCGCTCGGACGTTCGGACGGATGTCCCCGTCTGAATGCCTGTGGCTGTGCTCGATTTCCTCCTCCGTTTCGCATGTCTACGCGTGGGCCTGCGCAGTCCGGACGCTGCTCGATCGCGTCTGCATCACCCACGCCCACACAAGGGGGCCACCACCCGAATGTCGCCTGCGCGGGGACCGCTTGCGCACCCTTCTGCTTTCCACGAGGATCCCATGTGCAACACCCGATCTACTTTTAAAACATCTAGATACAACACTTGCAACATAAAAAACAAATGAAACACTTAAAACATGCATCTGAAACACTTGCAAAAAGAATTAGAAACTATTGAAAACATATGCAATATCTAGGTAAACACACTTGCAATATACATCTGAAAAAACAGATGAAACATTGGGGACAGATGTTTGCAACATATGTGTACAACCATTGCAATATTTGCAACATCCCGATTTATTTTTCCAACATCCATATGAAACACTTGAAATGTACCTCTAAAACATTTGAAACATTTAAAATGTACACTTGCAACATGCATCATATCCCGGTGCGGCCCTGACATTGGCCCTGAAGTTGCGCAAAATCATGACAAACTGCAGCTCCCCGAGGGGTGTAGACGCCGTAGACTCTGAGCTTTGGGGGTAGGTGTCACGGAACCGCCCAAATTATAAGAACAAAAGTACAAAAACAATCGCCGGAGCAATTAAATTCCCGTACTTAAGCTCTTATAACTCCGGTAGTCCAATAAAATCCCGAGGGATTTCAAACCAATCAACATACAAGCCAAGATCGTAGTGGTCCAACATAACAGGTCATATGTTACATCCAGTTCATAAGTAATTTAACATATATCGGAGTTTAGTAGAGTTATTACAACTCAAGTTCAAAGGTAGCGGAAGCAAAGTAGTTTGAAAACTAATATCACCTTAGTTCAAATACATGCCAGTACCAAGGTTAATTTTCCCATAAAAGCATGAGAGATAAGATAGCTCAGAAGGATCATGCCCATGATCACACTCCGCCACTACAGCCGGAGTCTTCCAATTCTTGCAGTAGCTATGATACATCACAACCTGCAACAAGTGGGAATAAACCCTGAGTACGAGAAGGTACTCAGCTAGACTTACCCGTCATAAACCAGAAATAATATGACACCAAGGAGTATGCAAGGCTTTCTTTCAGTGGACTAGCTTGACTCATTTGCGAAAAGCATAAGTTATCATGAATAAACTAAATTAAGTCCTTTTTCATCATATTTATTATAACCTATTCAATCTAGGTAAGCACCTATGCTAAAGCAATCACTTGATTAACCATTAACATCAAAGGTTACCATCTCAGGTTTAGCATTTCCAACATTATCCACATAACCATCTGTGTTCCATCATCATTACTACGATGCAGTAACTCGAGTCAAGTGCTCACTATCCAGGAGCGATGGCGATTCGAATCGATTATTAACCAGCTGGTAATTTATTCCTCACACAAACCTCACTCACCCGCTAAAGTGAGGTATTGGTCACCGAGTCAACTATTCAGGTAAAGTCGCGAGCTTGCCAGGAACCACATGTACCCGGGGGCCGCCCGACTGCTCTTTGGCCTTATCATCGCGCCCCCGTTTCCTGCCACTACTGCTCCGGTACAGTGCGTTGCGGGCAATCCACTCGGCCCGAATAATCTCCCGGCTTCGCGGTCGAAAGGTACTTTATTCGGCCAGCTAAATGTGAGGCATGCGTTCAACATGACCCGAGGCCCAACAACGGACGGTCCTTAATCGACACAGGCGGAAACTACAAGCACCCCAGAACCCTGTCTGGTTGCCCCATACTTATTCCGCCCGGTCTCCAATTATTCATCAACACTTGGTTATTTCCAGGATATCATCCATTCCATAGCTAAAGTATTCCAGTAACCACCTATAGTTGCCGGTGACAGGAAATCACCGATCGCTACCGGTCTAAGCAGGGCTAAGCAATATCTTCGATCCCGAACCAAAATAGGATTTCAGGCATATTTGCGGGACAAGGAAAAGGATATATATGCAACAAGTGTTTTCAATCAACTCCTATAACTTAATGCAACAATACATATATAACATATATATACTCAATTGCTTTTGTAAAATAGGAGGCTTAGAATGCTCCGGGGCTTGCCTGAGATCGAACACTGGGTTAGTGATTGACAGATGACACTCGCTTGGCGAGCATCTCCCATCCGACACTTGATTAGTCCTTCCATCTTCAGGATGGGTCCACCAAACACCGTCTTCAGGTTTGGCCTCAACATTTCATCCTTCGCGTGGTGCATCTAGCGAACCTAAATGAGATGCAAGATGCATGCGTATGAATATGATGAATGGTAACACAAGATGCATCACATAATCATTCATGTAAACACACGATTAAGACATAGACACCAAAAGCTAATTAACTAACATCACACAACCAATTAAAGAGGGCAAGCACATTAAGCATAACACAAGTTTAACAAGATCATAAGTATCTTAACTTGACCATTATCAAGGGTATAAGTCACACTTAGCAACACATGGAGTAAACAACCATAATTAGCATCTGACAATTTCTGGACTGCAAACAACATCTACATGTTTGGATCATAACTGGAGTTATACAAATCCAATAGCCATGCAACAAGACATTCTGGAAAGCTTATGAAATTTTCTATAATTCATCTTTAATCATCTTAGCATGATTCTTAAGTTAACCAAGTCAAACATGCATAATTACAGAATCTGGTCCAGAGATTCCAGAGAACAACTATTTCTGGAACCCAACTTGAAACAGTCATTACTCACAAACTATAAGGCCAAATGCCACCAAAATTTAACACAAGCTAGATTAATGAGTTATCTACAACTTTGTTATAAACATGTTTCTCAGCAAACATCATTTTCATGGTGCAATTACCAAAGTCCCAGAAACTGTCCAGGAAAGCATCGATTGTAAGAATAAATATTAACTTACATTCCAAACATACATTTGGCCACAACCAATGTAACCATCATAAAGTGTATGTTAAATGATTACCAAAAAGTATAGTGTTCATTATTAAATAATTTCTTTTAATGCATTTCTTAATTTATTTAAATAGCAAGGTGAAATAATAAACATATATCAAAAGTCCATAATAAAATCTATAAAAATTACAGTAGATCTTACATACACCCAATAGTCTACTGTATAAATTTCAAGTCATTTGGACATGTATATCAACCTCTATGAAAAAGACAAATAGTTATTGCAAGAATTCATGTGAGAGCAAGATATACTAATAACTCACTCAAATGGTAACCAAAATTCATGAAATTTTTACCACACATCAATCATCACATGAGTAGCATGCCACAAAAATTTCACTTCATTTGGAGCCCTAGATCTACAGTTATGAAAATAACAAATACAACTAGCATTAAAAACCTAGCTGCACAAATCTATTTTTACAGAGAAAACTTTAAACTAAAACATGCAATATTATAGATCTAGTGCATAGAGAATTTCACAAGGATTCCAAAAAGTCCTCATTTGCTATTTTACGATTTTTCTACAATTTACTATGATTTTCCAAAGTTCCTGCAAAAATAATTACAAATCAGTCCTCGCGCACTATTCACATGAGTCTATGACAGTGCAGAATGACCCCTCCCTTTAGTCGAATTCTTCCTCGAGGTCCCTGGTCGCGATTTACAGTAGAGGAGGCAGTAGAGCTCGCGGATTCGGTGGTTGTGGTCGTCGTCGGCCGTGGCTGAGGGGTGGGGAAGCACGAGGAGGTCCTCGCGCACCTGTTGGGCTTCCCAGCTCGGCGCGACGCGGTCCGTGGCGGTGCGGCCACGGTAGCAGGCGGCGGCGACGACTGAGGCACGGCGGCCGCGGCATTCCGGTGACGGTTGGAGCCAGGGAAGAGGCGCGGGAGGGGCGGCGCGGCGAGGGGAAGGTGATGGTGCGGTCGGCTTGGAAGAAAGACGGGCAAAACAGCGGGGACGCGGCGGAGCCGAGCTCGGCCATGGCGGCCATGGCGGGCGGCGCTCTGTGCGCGCGTCGCGGCGAGAACGGGAGTGGGGAGGCGAATGAGGAAGCTCCGGGCATCCCAATCGCGCGGACAGGAGTAGGCAGCAGCGGCAGAGGACGTGGGGCGCGTGGCGGAGGTGGGAGCGCGCGGCGGCCATGCACGGTGACCACGTTGGCATTGCATCGAGCACGTGGCGGGCGTCGGTGTGGGCGAGGTGGGGAGCCGATTTGGGCCACTTCCAGGCCGAATCTGACCTTGGGCCAAAAATAAAGTTTGTTCACCTCAGCATGCTCTACATTTTTGATTAAGGCACTCTAGTCATTTGAGCATCATAACAGTGGGTAATTTAGTCTCCAAAGTGGCATTGTCAATGTGTTGACGGCGATTAACAAACTCCAAAAATCGATGGTCAAGACAAGGTCCAACGAGTGCCATCTTTATACATGCTCTTCGCTATCATGTACACTCCAACTTTTATCTTTGGACCAATTTGAGTTGCTTAACAAAATTTGGAGAACGCGAGACGCCAATGCCGATGTCGACGAATTCTAGACTTAGAATATTTCTAAGTCCTGAAATCAGCAGCAGGTTCCAACTTCGAACCTCTGTTTGACTTAGTTCCAAGTTGATCTAGCTCTGGGTTCAAAAACAAAGTTTGCTCTACATGATATAGACTACAACTTTCATTTAAGGTCCAACCTCAAAACTGGTATAGAACCTATATTTCTACTTTGACCAAAGTAGGATCACGATAAAGCTTAAATTATCCTTTTTGATCAATTGGAGCATTTTCTGGGCATTTGCTCAACACGAACCTTTCATGACTTTTGTTGTAGAGTCCATCTAGAGTCTTTTGGGCAAGGTTGCAAGGTTTTAGTGATGATCTATATTTCCATCCACTTAATAATGCAATTCCAGCACTTAGTAAAGTCATTCCAACAAGCATATAACTTATCATTTCATGTGACTTTTTGATTTCAAACGTCATGAAACTTTTCCAGTGACCAATATAGATAGGTACTAAGGTGAGACACATGAAGATATTGCAATAACACCACCCGAGCATATATCTTGAAAATGAACTATATGTAAAGCAATGGTGCAACATCCAAGTTTAGGTTGGGCTCCTGTCCATAGGTTGACCTTGACATTCTCATCTCCACTTAATCTATCATATTTGAGCTCAAACCCACTGCTTAACTGGTGGCAAACACCTCGGGTGTTACAGTAGGGCATCCTCGTCGACGAGGGCCTATGTGGACAACTGAGGGATGGGCACAAGGGATGCCTCTGAGAACTTCTTGAAGGCAGGCGAGGGGGCGGGAGGCGCAGCGACAGCGGAGAGGGAAGCAAAGGGTATTCGAGGACGGCGCAGAGAGGAGAGGGAAGGCAAGGTGGAGAGAAGTAGCTACGGTGACGGTGGAAGCCATAGCCGTGGGGATGGTGTGGCGTTGTGGCGGTGGGCCATCTGCTTTACGTCGGCGGCGAGCGACAGGAGCAGCGGTAGGAGCAGTCGGGCAGGCGCACAGAGCAGCGGTAGGAGCGGCGGGGCGAGTGCGCAGAGCAGAGTCAAGAGCAGTGTGACAGGCGGCAGAGTGGGAGATGGACAGATGATGAATCGACAGAATATTAAACAAAGGTTGTGTTAGATGAGAATTAAAATTGGCATGGCCTCACGCCCCACGTCCGTCCGATATCCAGTAAAGAGTCGGACGCTCGGATCAAAGCATAACCAATACCCGATGGGTATTTACTCCATTAGATCTACGCGACTTGACTTATCTATCCTTAGTTCTTCCATACTCCCAAGGATCAAATATCACAAGAAATCTAGAGCGTTATATCCTTATGATTCAACTCACGAATTATGCAATGTGCAGGAGCCCGAGTAACCCATCTTTGTAAACGGAGGCAAAGGATCACTTGCTTGATTTGTAACAATTGCAATCATGTTTTTATCGGCTAACTATTAGCAAATAATGGATCAATGTAGACCCTAACTACAATACAGTACAACACTATCAGTTAGGCCCATGATTAGGAACACAAGCATCGGCATCCGCAATGCGAACCACCCTGCTCGTCCAGATTCATCCATCCAGGCTGAAAATCTGATTGGGTTCGCCACTCAACAACCCTGAGCTGTACAAGCTGAGTTGCAGACGCTTTTGCTTTGTTTTCTCTTTAATTTTCCTGTAAATGTGTTCTGATTGTAATAGTTCTCATTCTAGAAGGAGTACAGAGAGTGTCCTGATGGTTGTGTTTGTTGCTGTCCTTCCATGGACAAATTAGGAATCTCTCGCTAGCTATGGATGTGTTGCTCTCATCACTAGTAGCTAGCTGTCAGCATGATTAGTAACAATGATACTTATCGGTGGTTAACTCAAGTGTTTAACAATGCAACAGAAGTTCAGGTTGCATGCGTACTGAACCAACCACCTGCAGGCAGTTTGGATCGTGATGGCAAATTGGCTACCGTGGTTGAGCTAGTATCTCTCTGATCAGGACACCATTTTTACCTAAAAGAAAATATTTGCACCCTTCCCGTACGATTGGCTACTTAACTCCCTTTGATGGTCGGGTTGTTACCGTGGTAAATGTCCAATTGAACTTCATCAGTGGTCAATCCTCTGTTGGTTTATCTACATTGAATTTGATTTCAGTTTGGTTTTTTTCTTTTCAAAACCAATAGTCTGAACCTTAGTTGACATCACTATGCTGTGAAAACCAAAATGTAAACATAAAGTGCATCTTGAGCAGCCCCCTAATACCAACCCCTCTCGCTATAAAACTGTCATATTAAAAACAACTATGTTTTTTTAGCAGTCTCCAATACCTCTTTTTTTTCACCAATATTTTCGTCATCCCCATCAAATAAAGAGGGAGTCGTATTTCCCACAATACCATGGGAATCACCCAAGTACCATTTTCAGTCATCTTTTCTCTTACACTCCTATAGGACCCACCTTCCGTACGGATATTGAGGGAGATATATTGGAGTACCGTTGCAGCAACTCCTCCAGTATACTCACAAAAATAATATTAGGCTACCCTAATACTTATATGTTGGGAATAGATTATTGTGAAACGGGTGGAGATACTCTACAATCTCATAGAATTGACCTTGCATAAAAGAAGAAATGAGATGCCAAACGTCCATTATTGGACACCGGTATTATTGATTAAGCTGGGACGTTGAACTGGTTGATACCGTGATTGTGGCTTCTGTAACCTTCAAATACAGCGAGAGATCAACCGACATGGGTTAGCTTTCAGTTTCCCAATAAATTAAGCACAGACGGCCAGAAGATACGTATACATATTCAAACCCGGCTAACAACAGGAGAGAAATTAGAACTTATATTATTCCATCGGCACGTCGTCTTCAACAAACTTCCTTCCCGCCCACTCATCTCCATTTCCAGCACATGCCCAGCCCACACGTCGCACGCGCGGGCTCCTCCACATGGCGATTGCATTGGCGACCACCACCTACCTCTCGCCGTCCCCCCATGGCATCCCCCCGCCCCCACACCAAGATTAGCCGGCTAATCCAGCTATAAGAACCCACCCTTCCCCCTCCCCTCATTCCCCAGGCAAGCAACAGCTAGCTACAAGGCAAGGGCGCGGCGCAACAAATAATAGCAAGTGCGATCATCCTTTGATCCATCTTGCTAATAAGCCTGCCCTTCGATCTTCCTCATCTCCGACGTTCCGTTCGATCGGCAACGCACCTCAAGTCGCGATGGAGATGAAGAAGGTCGCCTGCGCCGTCCTTGTCGCCGCCGCCTCGGCCACCGTGGCCCTCGCAGCCGAGGCCCCGGCGCCCGCCCCCACCAGCGCCTCCTCGGCCGCCTTTCCGGCCGTCGGCGCCGTGCTGGGCGCCTCTGTGCTCTCCTTCTTCGCCTACTACCTGCAGTAAAATTCGAGGAGGATCGGAGGAAGAGACCAGGCCAGGAGCCTGCTGCTGGCTGCCATTGCCTGCATTCGGTTGGATTCTGTTTATATATATATGTGCTATATATATGTGTAAGTATCTTAATTTGGGTCTGAACATGTCGATTGATCCATCCATTCATTTTATTTGCTTTGCCTTTTCTCCCCTTTCTGTTAATTTCGATCTGTAAAGAGGGGAGAATGGGAGACACTATTTGTTTGGACATGACAATTGGAAATTAATCAATACCCATTTGTTAGTAGTTATGCTGTTATCATTTCAGCTTTCTGGCTATTGATTTTTTTTTCGTTTATTTTGTTTGCTCTGGTTTTCAAAATCGAGGGTTATATTACAAAGGTTGAGGCAGTAATGATTAGTTTAAACTGGATTTCTTTTTCTCGTAACCAAATGGCTCAAATTAAGTACAAAAACTATTCTTCGCTGATTATGGTTGCGAGTTGTCCTAATAATCAAGAAATTGTTGCGATTGTTGCAAAACTAACGCATCAAAAATTATTTCCTGAATTGTAACCTTTTGCGGAGAAAGGTTAACCATTAATGAAAAAAAATCAAAGAAGGTAATAAGGTATTCTTCACTCATCATATAGCTGTTCAAATTTAGAAATTATCTGTTTGTAGCAGCTGCCATCTGCAGACTGTGCAGTTATTCCGAATTAAGTTCTCTCATCTGTTACTTCCTAAAACTCAGATCTTCATGTCAAAAAAAAAGCAAACATCTTACAACACAAACCTTCTCTACATTCCAAATTTTTTTCTGTTTCATTTAAAATTTTTATTACCGTTTCCCCCGAAGTTGAACGGGGTTTAATTCATAGTATGAAACTATGAATTGAACACATAACTATGAATTGACATCATCCGCACGTTCAGAGTATGGGCTGTTAATTCACGTTCAGTTTATCGATTGTATGGACTAAAATCATTATGGACAAAAGGGGGGAAAAAAACAAGAGTTGAAAGAATGTCGGACTTCAAATGACAAAATCTAGCAGTAGTATTACAGAATTATATTGCTGTGCACAGAAGGCACAAAATTAACACCACCTCCAGAATTACTAGCCTAAAGAAATCAAATCATTACGAAATGCAAGAAGGAAAGAGAGAGAAACTGACACACACACACTCAGAGAGAGAGAGAGAGAGAGAGTATAAATTCGAATGCTACAAAAATATTTACAAGCTCAGAAGGGATAGTCAGTATATGAGATGAGCCTATCACCGTGTATCAGCAGCCCTGCCTGCAGTGTACTAAGCCAGAACCTTGCCCTTGCAAGGCCAAGAGCCTGACAGTCACTAACATAAGGGTTTCCCCATCCTCCATTAAGAAGATAAAGAAACACCCATTTTATATGGCAGGGAAAACATTATAGGCTCAATCAAAGGCTCACTTGGGATAGCGCCATACGAGAGTTCAGGAATTATAGGTGACCACCACGGTCTTCATCACCCTTGTTATCGGGGGTCGACTAGGGTATGCTGATGGGCATGACAAAAGGGAAGAACTCTGAAACTTCATCTCTAGAGAAGATGGAAGGTGACTGAGTACTGACTGAGCTGTGGACATCCTCATGTCACTGCCGGTGGCTATTTATAGCCAAAAGTGTCATTAGTACCAATGGTAATGCCTTTTGTCTGCTTAGAGTAAACCTGGTTTAATTATCGCTCGGCGCTTGTGTAACATTTTCCTGTCAAGAATGATCGTACAGCCGAGGTAAATCATTGCCATCCAATTGAATGGCGACAAAAGTTCATGGGTGGCCTAATGCATCCAAGACTACAGATAGGTGGAATCTCATTGCATTTGCTGTAGATCATATAGGCAGTGTCGGAGCTATGGAACGTGCCTCAACCTATATGTCCATGCCAGATGCAAATGCTTCACCCAAAACACTGTCACTTGTCTATCAAGTATCAACAGACAGGGTCGTAGTCCTGCATGCTGCAAGACTGCAACAATATATAGATGAAGCGACCAGACCTGAAACAGTGGGCCACAAGCTCTGATTGCTGCGAATTCATGGAGAAGATGCACACCCTCAGGCCTCAGCTTGGATCAGTTTTACTTTTTTTTTTCTTTCGTGAAATGCCTTGATCAATAATGTGCACCATGGCATGGCATGCAACTTCAGGTCCAGGATAGATTCCTTGCATTTCTCGAGACTTTCATTCTGTTGTCGTAATTTGAAAATACAACTCAGCTTTTCAGAGTAGGGGCTAAAGACTGTTGTGGCGGCCTACCCTGTTGTGCCTACCTACTGATTTGGAAAATATAGGACCTCAGTCATATGGTGAATTTATTTTAACAACATCAAATAGTGACTAATAATTTACCAAAGTTACAGCCCATTCTGTGTGGTGCTCACTCAGATTTACATATATATCAACACCGACATGATGTGTTACAGCTGAGGAAGAACACTGTAAGCCCTTTGTTTAGGATCGCTGTCGAAGCCTAACCATTCAGCCAAATGATGTGTTACAGGATCAGTTTTGCAGATTACGGTTTTATATGACACAAAGTTAGCCTTAGATGAATGCATATGAGAAGTTTTTTCTTTAAACCTATATTATTTTAATATAAAGTTATACTAACAGCATGAATTGATAAAAATTAAAGTTCCAAAAACAATGTATAATAAGTCTAGGCACCGCAAATGCTAACATCCTACTATTTTATAATGCAAAAACAACTTCTGTGACAACTATCGACGATGGAATTTTGTCTATCCAATGGTGGAATGTTGGTTTCATGTCTGTGCCTTTACTTAAAACTTTTCTCATGAGTTGGAATTGACTTTAGCTCTGGTTCTATTGATGCCCTAATTAGTGTAAAGATGGATCGTCAAGAGCCGACAGTACGGAACAAGCCACAAAGGATGACCACTCAGGCTACAAACTGGGGATTTTTTAATTTTAATCTTTTTTAAATCAATATTTTAATAATAACCACACAGAAAAAAGTATTTTCATGTCATAGCCCCTTTGGTCGCGCCAGGCCGTCTTTTTTGTTTTTTAGCCCTTTTTTTGAAAGATTCTCTCAAATATACCCCTGACAGTAAGATTTCAGAAAATGGACCCTAGGCTTGGCGCCGTCGACTTTGGCTCCAAGGTCACATGGCATGGCGCTAGGGCTATTGGCATCAAGATCCGCGACGTGGCATTGACGGCGGGCTTACGTGGCAGGCAGCATGGTGCCAAGGAGCATGGCGCCAAGGATCCTGGTGCCAAGATCCTGTTTAAACGACCAGCCCTTCTTCCTTCCCAAGGCTTCTTCCTTTTCTTTCTCCTCCCTCTCGGGTTTTTTTGTCTCACCACTTCTCTCTACCTCACGAATCGGCATTTTCGACTGTGGAAACTTGGATTTGATCCGTAGATTTTTCGAGAGCAAGGTATCCTCTCTCCCCTACTAGTTTTTTTTCGCCATGGCCGCAGTGGCTGAGCCTGGGCGGGCGGCCGTGGCGGGGAGGATGGGCCACGGCAGCAGCGCACGACGGGTCAGGGCGGGCGGGGGCGCCGACCACGGGCCGCGGCAGCTGTGCTTGCCCGGGAGGCTGCGCCGGCCGCAGCGGGAAGGACGGGCCGCGGCAGCCGCGCTTGGCCGGCCGCGCCGGAGCGGCGCATGGCGGGTCGAGGCGGGCGGCTGCGCGGGGGCACCAGCCACAGCCACGGCAGCCGCGCCTGCCCGGGAGGCCGCGCCGGCCGCAGCGGGGAGGGGCCGCGGCAGCCGCGCATGTCCGGGCGGCCGCGCTGGAGCGGTGCACGGCAGGTTAGGGCGGGCGGCTGCTCTGGGGAGGGAGGGGCGCGGCGCCTAGACGACCGCGGCGGGGTGGCCACCCAGTCGGCCGGCGGCAAGGGTAGGGCGCGTCGAGCGGCGAACGGCGGCTCGGGGAGGGGTGTCGCCATCAACGGCGGCGGTAGACGTGCGGTCGTGGGAGAGAAAGGAAGAGAAGGAAGAGAGAAAGGAAGGAAGAGGACCCACATGTAAGGCCACCTTGGTGCCAAGATCATTGGCGTCAAACTTGGCGCCAAGATCCACGGCACCAAGGTGACTGCCACATCGTCACCAGCTCTGCATCGGTGTCGACGTGTGCAAGGGGCTTGATGCCAATGCTGCTGGCGCCGTGGCGTTTTACCTTGGCGCCAATATCGATGGCGCCAAGCTCAGGGTCTAGATTTTGAAATCTTATTACCAGGGGTGTATTTGAGAAAAACTTTCAAAAAAGGGCCAAAAAACAAAAAAGACGGGTGCTAGGGCGCGTGGTGTGGCATAACCACGCTGTCACACCACATGCCAAGCTGGCGCGACAAAGGGCGCCACGGTGGCGCGACAAAGGGCACCACGGTGGCAACGGGGTTTGACCCGAGCTGGCGTGGCAGACCGCGGGACCTGGCTTGTCATGCTATCGACTCTGGCGCGATAGGCTCGTCGCGCCAGGCGGGCTGGCGCGACTGACGAATTTAGGTTTCTCCGGCCCGGCCCGTTTTCCTCTATCTCCTATCTGTGTTCCTCTCCATCCTGCGGCCGCCGCCTTGCCGTCAGCACGCCACCACCGCCCCCACATGCCTAGGCCTTCTCCTCTGCATCCCCATGCCACCCCGCCGGCCGTAGGCAGCAGGAGGCATTGTGCGGCTAGGCAGGAGGTAGGGCACGGCGCCGCCTCCTGTGCTCGGCCAAAGCCGACGCTGATGCCGCCGTCGGCGGCCCTAACCTCCCCCAGCACCGTCTTCAGCTCTAGGGGATCCTCCCTCATCGGAAGTAGGTACAACTCCTCCCTCTCCTCCCTCTTGATGTCTTGGTTTTTTGCCTCATAGGTTTCATGAGTAGGGTTAGGAAAATTGGTAAATTATGAAGGTATTTAGCGTTCGTTCATACAATGTGATGCGTACAATCGGTTGAGGATACAGTGTGCCCATGAATTCACCGTAAACTATGCGTTGCATGTACCTAGGTAGTTGATGCATGGAGGATATGGATTGGTTGGTTTGTTGCCTTTAGATATTGTGGTATGGTAATGTAGTAGTGAATGCATATGATTTCGTTCAGAAATGCATAGTTGTTGATATTGTTGTTGTCTTGGTTGGCATTTTGTAGATGGACCGCTTAGTGTGATTGTTTCATGGTGGAAAAGTTAAAGAAAATGGAGAGTTCGAAAGCATGCACGAACAAGTTTGTAACAGAACCATCCAAATTATAAGAGCACAAGTACAAAAACAATCACCGAAGTAATCAAATTCTCGCACTTGAGCCCATATAACTCCGGTAGTCCAATGAAATCGCGAAGGATTTCAAACCAAACAACATACAAGCCAAGATCGTAGTGATTCAACATAACAAGTCACATGTTACATCCATTTCACAAGTAATCAATATATACATCGGAGTTCAACAAAGTTATTACAACTTAAGTTCAAAAGTAGCGGAAGCAAAGTAATTTGAAACTAACATTAATCTTATTTCAAATACATGCCAGTACCACGGTCGACTTCCAACAAAAGCATTAGAGAGAAGATAACTCAGAAGGATCATGCCCGTGATCACACTCCGCCTCTACGGCAGGAGCCAACCAACTCTTGCAGTCGCCATGATACATCACAACCTGCAACAAGTGGGGATAAAACCCTGAGCACGAGAAGGTACTCAGCTAGACTTACCCGTCATAAACCAGAAATAAAGTGACACCAAAGATCATGCAAGGCTGATATAAAGTGGGCTAGCTTGACAATATTTTGCATAAAAGCTTAATATGGATAAGTAATCATTAATGCTTAAGCATCAAGTTAATTATCATTAACCTATCATCTATATTAGAACCTGTACTAGAGCACTCACTTTATTAGGAGCAAACAATATTAACCATAGCAGGTATAAATTGAGACAACCTTTCCATCGTTAGCCAATTAACCATCCGTTCAATTTAATGGAATGTACGTTGCCGCTGCTCAAGTCAAGTGCTCACTAACCGGGAGCGACGGTGATTCGAATCGAATTCCTATCTAGCTAGAGGGATATTTCTAACACTCACCGCGCAGTCCCCTGCCAGGGTCGCACAAGCCACCTTTCGTACAATTCAGGAATCGTGGGTCCGAATGATGTCGCAACCCCAAGGGCGACACTCCGCCAGGTGATAGGGACTCTAACCCCCCTTGGTCTCACGCCAATGTCCCCAAGCACATCCTTTCTCTCCTCCAAGATGCAACCTACCATTCGATTCCCGGCCTGAACTGTATTACTCGGCTTCGCGGTTGGAACGACTTATCCGGCCAACTAAGTGTTAGACTGCGTTCAACATGACTCAAGGACGTACATCGAATCGGTCCTTAAACGACTCAGACGGGGATAGATCCACACCCAAGACCTCCATGCCTTGTTGCTTCACTATCATCATCCCGCCCGGTCTCATTTCATTTTATTAATACATGGTTCCATTCCACGATAGCAATATAGCCAACCGTGCCATATATGAATATCCCTATATCTCGCAGGTGACAGGAAATCACTTGACTTCTACCGCTTAAAGCAGGGCTAAGCATCTACTCGATCCTAGTCTATGTAGGATTCAGGGATTCATATATCTGGACAAGGAATGATATAATGCAGCAAGGTTTTCAACCAACTCCTACCACTTAATGCAACAATACTTATAACATATATATAATTAATTGCTTTGAAGGTAGGAGGCTTATAATGCTCCGGGGCTTGCCTGGGATTCGACACAAGTCAGTGGTTGTCAGACATCATTCGCCGAGTACTTCCATCTTCGGGATAGTTTCCCAAACACCGTCTTCGGGTTTGGCTCCAGCACCAAATCCTTCACGTGGTGAATCTAGCGTACCTAGGTGAGATGTAAGATGCAAGTGTATGAATACATAGAAGTGCAATGGACAATGCATCACATACAGTAATCAAGGCAAGTACGAGGTTACGCTAAATACACATAAGCACTTCACCTTGCTTAATTAAATATCACACAACCTATCATGCTAAGATAGCAAGGAAAGTAATATCAAACATGACACAAGATTTACAAAGTCTCAGGTGTACTAACTTCATCATCAAGGGCATGAATCACACTTATCAACATGCAAAGCAAGTCAAGATGAAGCAACAACGATAACTGGAATATGTCAATTTCTGGACTTGCAAACAGTAGCTTCATAAATCAATCATATCTGGAGTTCCATAAGTCCAAATGACTTGCAAGAAGACATTCTGGAAAGCTTAGGAAATTATCTACATTTCATTTATAATCATCACAGCATGATTCCAAAGTTTCACATGTCGAATTTACACAAACACAGAAACTGGTCTAGGAAGACAGAGAGCAAGCAATTCTGTAACCCAACTTTAAATAGCTATTACTCCTAAACCACATGGCCAAATGCCACCAAATTTTAACAGCAGCTAGACACATAAATTATCTACAACTTTTGTATAAACATGTTTTACAACAAAGCACATTATCATGAAAAACATTGCCAAGTTCTCAGATCTGTCCAGAAACCTCGTTTGTAAGAAATAATTATTAACTTATGTTGCAAACATATAATTGGACAAAACCAACTTCACCAACATTTCATACATGACTAAAGAACACCAGAAAACATAGTGTCAATTACCCAATAAATTCTTTTAATACATTTTCTTAATTTATTTAGATAATTAGGTGGAATTATGACCATATCATAAAGATGCTCAATAAATTCTACCAAAATTACAGGGGTCTACAAATGCTCCCAAAAGTATAGTGTCCAAATTTCAATCCATTTCGACAAGTATATCAACCTCTATGAAAAAGACAAATAGCTAGTGAAATAAATCATGTGAGAGCAAGTTAAACCTAAAACTCAATATTTTCTGGGAACACATGGCCATAGGATGAATCAATATGATAGAGAAACATCATACTAAGGTAATGGAACAACATTTTCCATTTTATCATTTCTATATCATTTATAAGATATTTATCAAGCCATAATAAGTTAAATCAATAACTTGATCATACAGTAAGCAATGACCATGCAATTTATACCACAGTACATCCATAGCATGACAAGCCTACCATAAAAATTTCACATCATTTGGAGCAACACAACTCAAGATATAAAAATGACAAGCAATATAATGTGGATTTCCTTATTTATCAAGGTCAAATCAAAACCTTAAGAAAATAGTGAACAACTAGTGTGTTTAATATTTTTCCTAGCAAGCACATGTCATCACAAAATTAACAAAACAAGAATCACTATTTTTGGAGTTCTAAAACTCTAGATATGGCTCTGGTCAAGTATATAAGCATTTTTAGAGTATTTTTAAGGCTTAAATAAAGACATCAGAAAATATCTACAAACATGTAACAATTTATGACTCTACTGCATAGATCTCTTCTCAAGATTTCCAAAAAGTCCACTTTTGCTATTTTTGGAATTACCTAGCATGGGATATGATTTTTATAAGATTCACAAATTTTCTGAAATTCAAAAACGAAATTCTCCTTACCCTACTGAATTCGCTAGGTCTACCCGATAACGCACCCCAGATCTGGCACCACTTAACCGACATGCGGGACCTGCTGACCGGTTGGGCCCACCAGTCATTCACAGAGAGACAGAGAGGGACACAGGGGGCGGTCTTCTTCTTCTACCTCCCGACGCCGGTAGAGGAGGGGGGCCGGCCTTCGCGGCTCCAGCGAGGGGGTCACCGGCGGCGGCGGCGGCTGAGGGCGGCACGAGCACCAGCGTAGCGAGGCTCACCCGAAGATGGTCACGGCTCGGGGTGAGGTGGCCTGTGGCCTCCTGGCCACGAAGGCGGGCGGCTCCGGTGGTCGGTGCCCCGGCGGCAGCATGCCGTAGGCGGCTCTCGACCGAGGAAAGCGGCGCATCGGGGTCGGCGTGTGGCGGGGAAGGCGATGCCGTGCTTGTCTTAGGGAAGGGAGGAGGGACGGCGCGGTTCGGAAGCTCGAGCTGGAGCTCGAACCGGCCATGGCGGCTCGGCGTCCGCGCTCGGCTCAGAATGAGGAGGGAAGCGAACAGAGGCAAGGGCGAGCTCGGGAGACTCTCCAACGACGCATTGATGCGGACACTCGGAGGAGCACGCGGCAAGAGGAGGAGGCGCGAGCTAGGCATGGCTACCACGTGCTCGGACACGCGTCGCCCTTAGCGGCATTTCACAGAACACCTGGCGAGTTACGGTGTGGGCGAAGTGGAGCACCAATTTGGACCGTCTACGGGCCGAATTAGGTCATGGGCCCAAAAGCAAAGTTGAAGCCCGCATAACGCTCTACATTTTCTATTTAAGGTGTATAGTCATTAGGGCCACAGATTAGTGGATAATAAATCTCCAAGTTGGCAGTGTCAGTGAGTTGACAATGATTAACAACTACAAGAATTCATGACCAAAATGAAATGCAACTTATGCCATCTTTTTGTATGGCCTTCTCCTTCCTTTGAGCTCCAACTTTTACATTTGGACCTACCCAAGTTACTTAACAATTTTTGGAGAACGCGACATGCCAATCTCAAGGTCATTCGAGCGACAAAGTTGCAAACATGCTGTTTTAGCAATTGATTTTGGAGATCCAAATATACTCCAAATGTAATGACACTTGATTCATTGTGTCCCTCAAGAACAGTACTCCAACTCATATTAAGGAACCTAATTGAGCCACTATATGAAATTGGAGGATAAAATGTTGCCAACTTGTCAACTTTCTGCTGTCCACTCTAGGACTTAGAATATTTTTCTAAGTGCTGAAAACAGCAGCTGGTTCCACATAGTGATCTCTATTTGACTAGGTTAGAGGCCAAACTAGCTCTTGACCATTAAACAAAGTTTGTTCTACACAAGATGAACTACAACTTTTGTTTAAGGTCAAACCTCATAACTGGTACAGAAGTTAAACTTTCACTTTAGTCAAAGTATCAACTCGATAAAGCCGAAACTAGGGTTTTAGGCCAATCGGGGCAATTTCTTGACAATTGCTCAACATGAACCCTTCATGACTTTTGTTGTAGAGTTCATCTAGAGTCATTTGGGTAAATTTGCAAAGCTTGGTTGATGATCTATAGTTCCATTAACTTAATGGGGCAAATTCCAATAGGAATGGAACTTATCATTTCATGTGACTTTTTTATTCCAAACTTCATGAAACTTTTCCAGGGATCAATATAGATAGTTATTGATGTGAGACATGTGAAGATACTTTGATAACAACACCCAAGCATATATCTTTTAATTAAGCCTATATGTAAGCAAGGGTGCAATATCCAAGTTTAGGTTAGGGCTTATTTCCATAGGTTTGACCTTGACATCGTCATGTCCACTAATCTATCGTGTTTGAGCTTAAACCCACTACTTAATTGGTGATAAACACCTGGGGTGTTACAAAGTTCACTTCCTTAGTACAGCTCCTAGATTCAATGATTTGGTTAGCCATTGTCAGGATAAGTTTGGGTGGCCACTAAGCTTGAGAGGTAGATTTGACTGCAGGAACGAATGAGCACACTATGTGTTGATGGTTTTGTCATGTGAGGATGAATGGAAGAACTACATAGAAGTTATGAAGAGTAGCAGCGTTAGATGCTTGGAAGTTGTTGTGGAGAAGGGGTGTACGCCTTTTGTGGTGCCTATGGATGATAATGTGGATGTGGAGCCCGTTGAAAACGTAATCCAAGATGAAGAGTTGCTGGCGGTTGTTGTTACAGAAGTTGATAGGTCATTGGAGGTCGGTGCCTTGAATGATGAGTTCAATGAGGAAGTGTTTGTGGATGAAGGTGGCACTGGAAGTTGGGATATGGATGACATATCCGAAGGATCCGATGATGACAAAGTTGGTGTTGCCTCAGAGGACGAAGATGACTTGACTTCAGGGCAAAGTACTTCGAATGTTGTGTTAGAGGATGAGTACAGGTCTAAGCCTAGTAGCGAGGACGAGAGCGATTGTTGTGAGGCCGGGTTTACGGAGTTGATAGGAGTCGCAGTTGATGGGTCCTTGAGAATGGAGTACAATGACGCAGAACTTAGCCAATTGAAGGCCGTCCGTGTCAAGGTACCCTCAGTACCAAATTTCATGGACATTAGTATGGTTGACCAGGCAGTATGTGACTCTAATCTGACGTTGTTGGTAGATGATGTGGTAGAGAGTGAGGAGATGGAGATTAAGAAAGGAATGGTGTTTGATATGTTGGAGCATCTGAAGTATTTTCTGATGGATTATGTCGTAAGGTTTCACAGGCCCTATTATGTGACCCACTGCGACAAGAACAAGAGGTACACAGTCCTTTGCAAGCTTGGATGTGGTTGGGGAGTATGGGCTCAGAGGCAGAGAAACGAGAAATGGAAGATTCGAAATGTCAAGCAACCTCACACCTGTCGATCTTCGAAGCCGAAGGGTGTGCATGCCCAAAACATAGCCCAGTATCTTGGTCATCGCGTTGTTGGCATTGTTAGGGCTGATAGCAACACATCTGTTTCTTCCATGATCGAGACCAAATGGGGGTTTACTGGTTATAGAGTAAAGTACTCAAGGGCATGGCGGGCACAACAGCATGCTATAGAGTTGCTAGGGGGTGATTGGAAAGAGGCGTACAACCAAGTTCCTAGGATTCTAAGTGCCATGAAACACTTCAATCCAGGCCTTAGATGGTATCCTCTCACCGGTTGCATAGTAGATGACGTGGACGGCGTTCCGAAACATGTTCTGCAGAGAGTGTTATGGTGTTTTTCATAGTCCACGAAGGCATTCAAGCATTGTTGTCCATTACTACTTGTTGATGTCACCTTCCTTATAGTGTTCTGATGATGGCAGTTGGAGTACTCGTTTAGAAAGTGCAATGAATATTTTGTGAATCGACGGAACATAGCAAAGATGTCGAAGGACAAATGGGGTAGAGCCAGTACAAAACACTTGTATGTTGCCGAGACGATAGCTTCCAACTAAGTGGGGAAAGCTTTCGGACCATCAAAGCTAGTGTACTATATAAGATCAGCGGGAGGCACCAATCCGAGCAGCGAGAAGTACGGTGGCAGGAATTATAGGGTGGACCTTGAGAAAGCAGAATGCTCTTGTAACATTCCACAACTCTTTCATGTGCCTTGGTCACATGTCATCATAGCTTGTAAATGCAGGGGACTAGACTAAGAAAATGAGAAGTTCATGTCTCCATTGTATCTCATGTCAAACACTCTCAAAGTGTGGGAGTCAACCTTCGAGCCCTACCTAGATCCGACACAGTGGCCTTCGTACCATGGGTTGGATTATGTTCTCGACCCGGACCTTGTAAGGACAAAGAAGGGTAGAAGGAAGAAAAAGTGGCTCCGAGGAGTTATGGATGAATCCAATGGGTATAGTGAAGATATGTATGGTTTTGGAGACTTCGATGAGGCACCGGGTCAGGTCCGTTGCTCGAAATGCCACAAAACCAGTCACACCGCTGGCACTCATGACAAACGTAAGAAGGCAACCACATTACGAACACGTAATGGAAGTACTAGTGGTTCTAAATGTACAAAGTTACATAGGTTAAGTTAGTTGATGCTTATATAGTTCTTGCATTTGTTACTTGCTCTTTTAAGCATACTAGCAAATATGCACGTGCGACACGCACGTGTTTAATGTTTTGATTAATTATATATTTTTCTAATTTATATATGAATATGAAATTATGAACTAATTATCTCTTGCTTTTGAAACTATACATGCACTTGTTTGATAAACATATTTTTCTAACAAAATTTTTCAAAAGACTGTTTCTATATCATATAGAAGACTTTTTCCGATCAACAATATATAAAGTCATAATTCAATCCATATCACAATTCAGAATTGTTCATTACTTTAATATACAATTCTTCAGTTATGATACAAAATGTAGTAGTTAGTCAATAACTCAATGATAGAGACGATAGAATGCTAAAACCAAATCAATGAATAATTATTTTTTCCTTTATGTTATGTCTCCCGCATGCAACTGCATTAGTTAAAAGTACTACGAGGTGCCAATTAAGAATATTAAGTTGATCTGAATTACGAGATGATGCTCACCTAAATTGGTTTAAACTAAACTAATTTCTCCAATACCTTTTACATGAGGTGGTGCACTCCTCTGTGTGCCTTAATGCAGCAGCAGCATGCACCCCAGGACTGTTGTGCACGTGCACCTCGTCCAAGCTCTGTATAATACCCTAGAACTAACATAATCATCTCGTAAGAAGATAAGGGCCCAACCAACTCCCATGCTTTGTTCTAGTGCCGTTCCTGTAGCAGGAGACGAGATACCCAAAAACTCGGTACAATGTTCCATTGCTTCTACTGCACTATCCTTCTATGGCGATTCGGGTCATCTCTGATGCTCATTGGACCGGCCAGCTTTAAAACTCTAAGGGCGTTGAAAAAAGCTAAAGGATAAATTCCATGTTTCGTTATCTATGTGTGCTCTTCAGGAACGCATCTGTCAGCATGGTTCAACATTACTTTAAGAATGTCCATTGCCTACAAGCACAAATATAGCATTAGCAGACGACAAAAGTACAAAAAAATGTAGAAAGAAATATGTTAGATCGAAAGTCAGTGCTCGATCACATGCATGGATTGTTGATATAAGTGGATTGTCTGAATCCAAGGAGTTGAAGGAGGCGAGAAGCAAGGAGAGATAGCGTTCACGTCCTCCATGAGAGTACTGAGATGAGTTTAATCTTGTTCGTCTTGCACACACAATCTGGCGTCGGTGGGTCTTTCATGGAGCTGAGGTCCGGCGGGGCCATGTTCAAGACGGAGCGACGTCGCAAGCCAGATTGATCTGCTGCATGTACACATGAAGACCAGATGCTAGGACGTAGTGCTGTACACGCGCGAAGCTTGGACCTGGAGGATGGGTGCTGGACGCGGGCGCGAAGATTTGACGCCGCCATGCATGCACGGGGCCGCACCCATTCTTTGCCGACCTGTATGCACATGCACCTCGTACATGCCACGCATCTACATACAAGCAAGCAAGGAGGCCGCGGCCATGCATGTACGCACAAAATTAAAGTCGATCAATCTTTACCTCTTCGTGGCCGATATTGACAGTCCTCTCCTCGAGCGCGTCGAGGTCCTGGACGCCGAGGCTCTTCAGCGGCGTGATACTAGAGATCGGGCGTCACAGTGAGGTTGTTCATGATGATGTACTTTGCCATGCAGCATCGTGGTACACGTACAACAGCTGCTGCGTTGTGGCCGCGGTTGAAGGATGCCTTGTGGAGGGAGCCGCACATGGCCACCGCGTGCAGGATGGGCCTCACTGCCGCCGCAGGATGCAAACAGGAACGGGGATTAGGGTGAAAGAGATGGGAGCGGTGGTTCCAGGCTTGGGTAGGAAATTCCACGGTAAGAGAGAAAAAACACGAGGGGAAGTGCAGCCATATAAGAGAGAAAAAAGAGTCTTTTTTGGCTTGTATTGGTGTCGGAGTCCTCGAACATGATAATTTGGCTGGTATGGTTTCCTTTTTCGAGGTCTAGGAGGAATCTTAATTGAGGAGGAGTCTTACATCTTACACATGTAAGATCTCAGACGACGGATGACTCAAATAACATGACGTCTATATCCAACGGTTACTATAGAGGGAGAGCGCCCCTCAAAAAAACTTGCTCTTTTATAGTAGGATTACTTGTTCTTCATATTTTGATTATTGTAACATTTTGTTATTGTTTTACCTTTTTTTAGGATGGCGTAGCGGCAGTACCCCCTTCTTGACCCCTACTATGACAAGGACCACCGAGGCCACTTGATGGCTGACGAGGGCAAGGTAAGTGATTCACACTCTTATTTCCATTGTACAGTGAATGTGTAAAGTCCGCTATCGCTTTAATGGTTGTTGACATTGCTTGCTTGTTTGCAGGTGTTGCCCCCGCTGTGTCCACGCACTCACAAACCACTGGACTGGGACGAGCGCTACGCCCCCTACCTAGCAAGAGCCTAGTTTCTTAGTTTGGCTCGAGCTATCGTTGCTGGACTCCCAGAAAAGGATGGCCCACTTATCACTGCCTTCATTGACAGGTGGCGTCCGGAGACCCATGCTTCCACCTCCCTTGTAGAGATATGTCTCTGCTCCTGCAAGATGTTGGCTACATTCTGTGCCTTCGCTTGGACGGTCCTGTGGTGACAGGGACGATCAACATTGAGAACTAGAAGGACATGGTGCACCAGTTTACCGGCCACTATCCTCCTGACCCTAAAGAAGGAAAGAAGGCCCATAAGACCTCGGGTGTGAGTTCGTTGTGGTTACGCTTCAACAGGTGCCCACAAAACGTAGCTGACGAAGTCATTGAGAGGTACGCTCGTGTTTGGCTATGGCACATGGTGGCATGCTTGGGCTATGGCACATGGTGGCATGCTTGGTGTTACCACAGCTCAGTGAGGCGTGGGAGAACATCGCCCTCTATAGTTGGGGGCCTGCCACTCTCACATGGTTGTATCAGCAACTATGTGAGGGATGTAGGAGGGGCATGAAGACTTCAAACATCGGCGGCTGCACCTACTTGCTTCAAATTTAGATTTGGGAGCGCATCCCAATTGGGCAGACACATAGAGGCCCAATTCTAGTAAGTTATCCACTCTTGTTCTAGTGCTTTTCTTTGTTAAAATACATGAATTAAGTCACATGTTTGGGTTGTACTTTTCTTTACCAGGCATGGACACATGGTGATTCTTGGCCTCTCGTGTGCTACCTTTGGCACAAAACGAAGTGCGTTAAGGGTGAGCCAGAACGGCGCTACCTGCAGTACTCGAACGACTTGGATGTTTTAACTCCAAATCAGGTATGTTTTAGCACCCATGCTTCCGTATGTTTTCATAGTTAATAAGGGTCATGTACTAATTGTCACAATGTGCAGGTTGAATGGACTCCATATGACAGGGCCGAGGTATAAAACTTGAAGGTTCCCCCCATAGTTGAGGCGGAGAAGCAGCTGTGGCGATCCAATGTCCCGATGATCCTGTACTATGTAGTGGAGCATCACCTACCCCAAAGAGTCATGAAGCAGTTTGGTAGGAAATAAAACTTCCCTCTACAGCATGAGTCCACGAGCCGAGAGTTGCATGAGTAAGAAACTTGACATTTCTTTCCATATGCCTCAACATTGCATGGTTCCTACTTGTGTCCTCCATAAGTCATGTGTCCTCAATATAGTGCTCGAGGAAGAAAAGGTTCGGTGGCGGCAATGTCTGGCTCTAGAAACATTCGAAGTATGTCGAGCAATGGATGAACAAAGAGTGGGTCAAACTGACTAATGGGGCTCAGTCTTTGCCCAACGAGTACTGTGAGTACCTCCTATGGCTTCACAGAACCAGCAGAGTCCATGTTAAACCTCCTGCATTGAGCATTCCAATAGACGAAGGAGAGAGCGATGACAAAGACCCCTATGATATCATAACAAGGACAAGTGTGCAGCCGGAGAGAGCTCCTCTTGAAAACTACATGGTAAGCACTAAAGTGCAACTGTGCCATCTGAAATCTTAAGTTCACAACCACATTCTATGGAGCTTATGCAACAACTACAGGCAACTGAAAGCTCTATGTTTGGTGATGGTAATTAGTGACAATGCCCAAGTGCTAATCATGTGCTTAAGATTGTATGTAGCAAAGGATGATTAGCACATAGCATGGTGAAGCATGATGATCAAGTGTGGATGATAAAGTGCTTACCATGGTGATGAAGGAGGAACAAGGTGCAACCCTATGGAGCTCAAGGCTAAGGTATTTTGCTAGGGTTTGCTTTTGGTGACCAAGACACCTAGTGGGTGTGATCATGTTTAGGTTTAGTAGCCATACTATGAAGAGGGGAAATGGCGTATCATTTCATGTCCCGCATGTGCCTCTAGGTGACATTTCATTGAGAATATGCACTTGGATAGAGCTAATAACGCCTCGAAAAATGATTGTGAAAATGCTAAACACACTTGACTTGACGATGATCACTTGGTGGTGTTAGCACCTTTGCGAAGGCGGTGAAGTTTGAGCGGTAGAAAGAAATTGAAATGACCATTTTCCTTTACGCCGAAAGTTGGAAGAGTGGCGACATCACGCGATCGTTTTTCACTGAAATATCGGCGACAGACGTCGGCTCCGGGAGCAACAGATGCCGTGGGCGCGTCTGTCAGCCTGCCCCGGCTTGGCCATTGTTCGGCCAGAGCGTCAGACACATGGATGCCTGAGCGACAGACGCGTTGTGTCAGCGTCTGTCACCCAGGGTTTCGCGGTATGGGCAAACATACGAGCGATAGACGCTCAGGCAGCGTCTGATGGACGAGCATGGGACGCATCTGTCGATCGTTTTCATGAAATGGAGCTCTTTGTGTTGCGTCTATTGGGGTGACAGACGCTGAGGTGAAACTTGTGTACGCGTCTGTCGAATTGGGCACGAGACTGTTGGATTTCAAATGCGCGGACACGTGGCACTCGGGCATGCATCAGACGCCGAGGCACGCGTCTGTCGTGCATGATTTTAGCCCAACGGCTCTTTTCGAAAGGGTACGTCTATAAATAATTGGTTGTCAGCTCTTGGCTCCCTTTCTTGGACTTTTGACATTCTTGTGAGCATATTGAGCTGAGCCAAAGCATCCCCTCTCATCCCAACTCATCTCCTTTGCATTTGATTGAGATCTTTGAGTGAGATTGAGTGATTCAAGTGCATTGATCATTGATTCGCATCTAGAGACACTTGGGGGATTGATTTGCTGCAGTGTTTCTTGCTACTCTTGGTGGTTGCCACCACCTAGACGGCTTGGAGCAGCTTAGAGGAGGTCCGGCACATGTTGGTGTTTGTTCGTGGCCGGCTCCGGTGATTGTCTTGTGAGGGGTTCTTGTGGTTCCCCGGTGGAGCGCCGAATTCCAACTCTAGTGGATTGCTCGTGTCATTGCAACTCCTAGCCATTTGGTAGGTTCTTGTGGCGCCTTTGAGAGGCTCGGTGTGTGACCGATTAGCCATCGAACCATGTGGTTGAGGGGGACACAATGGAGACTAGCGTGTCGGCAAGCACGTGAATCTCAGGATAAATCATCGTGTCTTCACTTCGTTGATTGTGATTGATTTGTCTCGGTGGATTGATTATCTTGAATATCATCACTTAGAATTATTTCTTGGTTGGCTCAATTCATCGCCCCTCGGTGAAACCCCTCTAACTCACACTTGCATTACTTTCATAGTTGTATCTTGCTAGTTTGTTTAGTGTAGCTAGAGTAGCTCTTTGCTTTGGAACACCCCATAGGCTAGGCAAAACTCGTTTCTCACTATTTGTTATATTGATAAACTTGTTTAGCATAATTTGTAGAAATTTTTATTAGTCTATTCACCCGCCCTCTAGCCATCAAGACCTTTCAAGTGGTATCAGAGCCGTGGTCACCATTTGCAAGGCTTAACAACCTCGGTGTAAGATGGCTCAAGTTGTGTTCAACCATGTCAGGGGCAAGCCTCTATTCTTTGATGGTGTCTCATCTTTTGATCATTGGAAAAGAAAGATGAAGCAATATCTTGGCTCTATTCATGAGAAGGTTTAGGAGGTGACACATCATGATTATGCTATCATTGATCTCTACAACCTCACCAACAATGAATGCATCAACAACCAATGCAACACTATGGCTCTCAACATTCTCTACAATGGGATTGATGCAAAGGTCTTTGAGCAAATTAAGGATCTTGAAATGGCAAGTGAAGTGTGGACAAGATTGGAGGAAACATATGAGGGCACTTCAACGGTAAAGAGTGCCAAGCTCTATATGCTCAAGGACAAGTTTGCAAGCTTCAAGATGAAAGATGATGAGTCCATACCGGAGATATTCTATAGGCTCTAAGTGATTGTCAATGATCTCAAGGGGCTTGGAGAAAAGGTTGAGGATAAGGATTTCTCTCACAAATTTTTGATAAGCCTACCCAAGAAGTTTGCTATCTTGAGGAAGATGATCCAAAGAGAGGGTTTGGACAAGGTGACTCCAAACCAAGTGCTTGGTGACGTTATGACCGATGCTCAATATGATTATGATGAAGATGAAGAAGAGAAGAAAGAGAGCAAGGTCAAGCAAGAGAAGACCACCGCATTCAAAGCTTCATCCTCAAAAGGCAAAAGCAAGATCGATAGTGATGATGATTCATTTGATGATGAGACCATGGCCCTTCTAGTGCAAAACATGGGTCGGTTCATGAAGAAGAGAGGCTATGGTGCAAGAAAGAGAAGAGACTTCATGAAGGCAAAGGAGGTGCTTTGCTACAATTGCAATAGCCCCGATCATGTAGTGACTAAGTGCCCCTATGAAGACAAAAGACATCATAATGGGGAGTTGAAGAAGAACAAGAAGGAGAAGAAAGAGAAGAAGAGCTTCACTATCAACAACAAGAAGAAGGGTGGTAGCTATATGGTCACTTGGGATAGTGATGATTCCGATGATGATGATGAAGAAAGCTCAAGTGATGATGAGAAGCCTGTCCAGAGAGCATTTGCAAGCATCGCTCTCACCAATAAGCCATCGCTCTTTGACACTACATCGACATGTCTTATGGCCAAACCCACTAAGGTAAAATATGATGATAGTGATGATGATGGTTGTAGGAGTGATGATGATGATGAGAACTACTCCAAGGATGATCTTATGGACATCATTGACCAAATGAGAAAGGGCTACAAGAGGTTACACAAGAAGAGCAAGATGTTTGAGAAAGAGCTCATTGCAAAGAGCAATGAGAACAAGGCTTTGATGGAGGAACTTGAGGACCTCAAGAAGAGCAAGGAGTGCAAAGGATTAGAATAGGAGCTCAAAGCTCTTAGGAAATCCTTTGATAAGTTCAAAGCTTCTCGTGAGTGTCTAAAGAAAGACCATGAGGATCTTGAGATTGCTCACACTAGGCTTAAAGAAGCCTACTCCACTCTACTTGAGCTTGTCAAGGAGAAGGACATCATGCTAGAGAAGCTCAAGAAGAAGGTCGTGGAGGAGAAAGTCATTGTGACTTGTGATATTGGACTAACATGTGATCTTATTGATGATTCTATTATTGTTGAGTCCACTAACCCTTCTTGTAGTACATCTACTTCTACCTCTACTACTAGTGATGCCTCACTTGTAGTTGAGAATGAGAACATCAAGAAGGAGGTCAAAGAGCTCACTCATGCCATAGGCAATGCCTATGGTGGAGAGGCCCGCTTGCTAAAGTGCTTGGGTAGCCAAAGATTTTCTCTCAATAAAGAGGGATTGGGCTACACCCCCAAGAAAGGCAAGGCGGCCTTTGCAACTCATAGGTCTAGCTTTGTGAAGAGCAATGGTCGGTTTTACAATTGATGCAAGCAAGTTGGGCACCTAGAGCATAATTGCTACAAAATGAATAAGAACAAGAAAAATGCTAATGTACCTTACATCCATTTTGATTCTTGTTATGTGCTTATCAAGGGTGAGAAAGGTGTGCATGCTAAGTTTGTTGGTACACCAATTATGGGCCTAAAGAAGAAGGCTATTTGGGTACCAAAGAGCTTAGTGACTAACCTCCAAGGACCCAAATAAGTATGGGAACCTAAAAAACATTAATTTGTTTTGTAGGTCAATTACAAAGCTGGAGGAAGGCATTGAGTGCTTGATAGTGGGTGCTCTCAACATATGACCGGTGATTCAAGAATGTTCAACTCTCTCAAATCAAATGACAGTGGCATTGATAGTATCACATTTGGTGATAATAGCAAGGGTGATGTGAAGGCTCTTGGAAGGATTGCAATCTCAAATGATCGTAGCATTTCCAATGTGCTCTTAGTTGAAAAGTTAAACTTCAATCTTCTCTCAGTTGCTCAATTGTGTGATCTTGGTTTCAAGTGCATATTTGGTGTTGATGATATGGAGATAGTTAGTGTTGATGGCTCTAATTTGATATTCAAGGGATTTAGATATGAGAATCTATACTTGATTGATTTCAATGCTAGTGACCCTCAACTTTCAACATGCTTGCTCACCAAATCAAGTATGGGTTGTTTATGGCATAGAAGACTTGGTCATGTTGGCATGAAGCAATTGAACAAGTTAGTGAAGCATGACTTAGTTAGAGGCTTGAAGGATGTCACATTTGAGAAGGACAAGCTATGTAGTGCATGTCAAGCCGGAAAGCAAGTGGGCAACACTCATCCATTAAAGAGCATTATGAGTACTGCCAAGGCATTTGAGTTGTTGCACATGGATCTATTTGGGCCAACTATATACACAAGCATTGGTGGCAACAAGTATGACTTTGTAATTGTGGATGATTTCACTAGATACACATGGGTATTCTTTCTTGTGGACAAGAGTGATGTATTTGATATATTCAAGAAGTTCATCAAGAGAGTGCAAAATGAGTTTGAGACCACAATCAAGAAAGTGAGAAGTGACAATGGAAGTAAGTTTAGAAACACAAGAGTTGATGAGCTTGGAATCAAGCATCAATTTTTGGCCAAGTATACACCTCAATCCAATGGCCTAGTTGAGAGAAAGAATAGAACCTTAATTGATATGGCAAGATCAATGTTGAATGAATATAATGTAAGTCATTCATTTTGGACCGAACCAATCAACACGGCTTGCTTCTATAGCAACCGCCTCTATTGCCATAAGTTCTTAGAGAAAACACCATATGAGATCTTGAATGGAAGAAAGCCCAACATTGCATACTTTCGGGTATTTGGTTACAAATGCTACATCTTGAAGAAGGGCACTAGATTGAGCAAGTTTGAAAAGAAATGTGATGAAGAATTCCTACTTGGTTACTCCACTACTAGCAAAGCCTATATAGTATGGAACTTAGCTAGTGGACAACTTGAGGAAGTTCATGATGTTAAGTTTGATGAAACAAATGGCTCTCAAGATGAGGAAGACAACTTGGATGATGTGAGAGGAACTCAATTAGTTAATGCTATGAAAGAGATGGACATTGGTGGTATTAGGCTAAAGCAAGTGATTGATGTGGATGACAACAAAGATCAAGTGCTCCAAAGTCCTATTGTACAAGCTAGTGGTTCTCATGTGCAAAATCAAGCTAGTACATCATCTCAAGTGCAACAAGATCAACAAGTGGATAGTTCATCATCTCCAACTCATGATCACTATCAACATCCAAGCAATCAAGTCCAAGTGCTTCAACCAACTAACATTCCTAGAGACCATTCATTGGATTCCATCATTGGTGACATACAAAGGGGAGTTCAAACTAGATCAAGATTGGCATCATTTTGTGCACACTCTTCTTTTGTGTCAATGGAAGAACCCAAGGACATTGATAAAGCATTGAGAGATCTGGATTGGGTAAATGCAATGCATGAAGAGCTCAACAACTTCAAGAGAAATGAAGTATGGGAACTAGTTGAGAGACCTAGTGATCACAATGTCATTGGAACAAAATGGGTCTTTCACAACAAGCAAGATCAAGATGGGATAGTAGTAAGGAACAAAGCAAGACTAGTGGCTCAAGGTTACACACAAATAGAGGGTCTTGACTTTGGTGAAACATATGCTCCGGTTGCAAGATTGGAAGCAATTAGGATCTTACTTGCCTATGCTTATGCTCACAATATCAAGCTATATCAAATGGATGTGAAGAGTGCATTTCTCAATTGGTACATCCAAGAGGAAGTGTATGTGGAGCAACCTCCAGGTTTTGAAGATAACAAGAAACCCAATCATGTCTACAAGTTGAGAAAAGCTTTGTATGGATTGAAGCAAGCACCTAGAGCATGGTATGAAAGATTAAGAGATTTCTTGCTATCCAAAGGATTTGTCATGGGCAAAGTGGATACTACTCTCTTCACCAAGAAGATTGGGAAAGACTTGTTTGTGTTGCAAATATATGTTGATGATATCATATTCGGTTCAACCAATCAAGATTTTTGTGATGAGTTTGGGAAGATGATGGCAAAAGAGTTTGAAATGTCAATGATTGGTGAACTTAGTTTCTTTCTTGGACTTCAAATCAAACAAATGAAAGAAGGTA
Source organism: Saccharum spontaneum (assembly GCA_022457205.1). NCBI lineage: Eukaryota > Viridiplantae > Streptophyta > Magnoliopsida > Poales > Poaceae > Saccharum > Saccharum spontaneum. Next base: position 26,365,968 of record CM039615.1, read on the forward strand.
CATTTGTAAGCCAAATCAAGTACATCAAGGATATGCTAAAGAAGTTTGGCATGGAAGATGCAAAGGGCATTACAACTCCAATGAGCACTAATGGAAGCTTGGATAATGACAAGAGTGGCAACATGGTGGATCAAAAGCTATATAGATCAATGATTGGTAGCCTACTCTATGTGACGGCATCAAGGCCCGATGTGATATTTAGTGTATGCATGTGTGCAAGATTTTAAGCCTCACCAAGAGAAAGTCATTTGAAGGCAACAAAAAGAATATTGAGGTACTTAAAGCATACACAAGATGTTGGATTATGGTATCCCAAAAGTGCAAGCTTTGAGCTAGTTGGTTATTCGGATTCCGACTATGCTGGTGACAAAGTTGAGAGAAAGAGCACCTCCGAGACTTGTCAATTGTTGGAAAGATCACTTGTCTCATGGTCATCCAAGAAGCAAAATAGTATTGCACTATCTACCGCCGAGGCCGAATACATCACCGCGGGTAGTTGTTGTGCACAATCTTGTGAATGAAGGCAACATTGAGGGATTTTGGAATCAATTTCAAGAATGTGCCATTGCTATGTGACAATGAAAGTGTCATGAAGCTAACCAACAATCCGGTTCAACATCAAAGAACAAAGCATATTGATGTTCGTCATCACTTCATTAGAGATCATCAACAAAAGTGTGACATTGCTATTGAGAGTGTGGGCACTGAAGATCAATTAGCCGATCTATTCACCAAGCCACTTGATGAGAAGAGATTTCACAAGCTAAAGAATGAGTTGAACATACTTGACTTCTCCAACATGAGTTGATGCACCCCAATGATATGACATGCCTCTCCTTCGAGCCCCAAGGTATAATTGGTTGACATGTCATACATTCTATTCTAAGGACTTGTTTAGTGCATCTAGTCATAATTTACATGTTCTAGGTTCATTCATGAAAATCAAATGAATTTGAAGTTTATATGGTGCCACTATTGTTTCCATGACTTGTATGATCTAGTAGCAGCATATAACTTGTTTGAGAAGCTTGTGATCCTAAGTGTTTAATCTAGAAAGCTTGTCTAAATATTTGCTTCAACATGGTGCATGATAACCCTTCTAGTAAGGTGTGAAGAAGCTTGCCCTTGGATCAAACCGAAGCATTTCACTTTTGCAAGCAATCTAGATTGAACCACAAACTTGATCCTCACCCCATAATATGACATGATAATCTATCTAAAATTGGTCTCTTGTGGTCATTGGTGCCAAAGGGGGAGAAAATGTTGTTCACAAAGATAGAATCTCAAGGGGAAGAAAACCTAAAAGGGAGAAAATAATAAAAGAAGAGGGTCAACTAAAATTTTGAGCATACAAGTAGGGGAGCAAGCTCTTAAACATGAATGTTGCATTTCTTTGTGCTAATCATATGTATGATGCATAGTTATGCATTTCTTTTTCTCCGATACATTGCTTGTGTGATGTTTTGCTAGTATACAATTGAATGGTGTATTGAGGTACTAGCATGAATAGGAAGTAGTTAGATTTTTCTTACTTCATGTTTTCCAAAGTGGTACTAGAACCCTCCTTATAATGTTGATCTCATAAGGTTTCTAGTTATGCTTGTGCTTTTCTAAGTGGTATCTAACTACACAAGGTGCTAAGATGGTGTTTATCGCTACTCCGATGGTATCATGCTTCAAAGGTCTATAATCTAAAACACTTAGCACCTATTGGTAGTCAATGCTCCTATATTTTCCTATGTAAACATGTATGATTCCTAAATCCAAACATATAGCATACATGTAAGGGGAGTCATTGCTATCAACTTGACTTCATGATCACTTGTCCATATTTCTTACACATGGTAACATATTTGGGCAATGTGACATGAAGTCAATCAAAATTTTATCATAACATCTTTGTGAAAGGGTTGTCACCAATTATCAACAAGGGAGAGATTGAAAGCTCTAAGTTTGGTGTTGGTAATTAGTGACAATGCCCAAGTGCTAATCATGTGCTTAAGATTGTATGTAGCAAAGGATGATTAGCACATAGCATGGCGAAGCATGATGATCAAGTGTGGATGATGAAGTGCTTACCATGGTGATGAAGGAGGAACAAGGTGCAACCCTATGGAGCTCAAGGCAAAGGTATTTTCCTAGGGTTTGCTTTTGGTGATCAAGACACCTAGTGGGTGTGATCATGTTTAGGTTTAGTAGCCGTACTATGAAGAGGGGAAATGGCGCATCATTTCATGTCCTGCATGTGGCTCTAGGTGACATTTCATTGAGCATATGCACTTGGATAGAGCTAATAACGCCTCGAAAAATGATTGTGAAAATGCTAAACACACTTGCACTTGACGATGATCACTTGGTGGTGTTAGCACCTTTGCGAAGGCGGTGAAGTTTAAGCGGTAGAGAGGAATTGAAATGACCATTTTCCTTTATGCCGAAAGTTGGAAGAAGTGGCGATGTCGCGTGATCGTTTTTCACTGAAATATCGGCGACAGACGTCGGCTCCGGGAGCAACAGACGCCGTGGGCGCGTCTGTCGGCCTACCCCGGCTTGGCCATTGTTCAGCCAGAGCGTCAGACGTATGGATGCCTGAGCGATAGACGCGTTGTGTCAGTGTCTGTCGCCCAGGGTTTCGTGGTCGGGCAAACATACGAGCGACAGACGCTCAGGCAGCGTCTGATGGGCGAGCAAGGGACGTCTGTCGATCATTTTCATGAAATGGAGCTCTCTGTGTTGCGTCTGTCGGGGCGACAGACGCTGAGGTGAAACTCATGTACGCATTTGTCGAATTAGGCGTGAGACTATTGGATTTGAAATGCGTGGACACATGGCACTCGGGCATACGTCAGACGCCGAGGTCGCGTCTATCGCTAAAGCGACAGACGCGTCTGTTGCTAAAGCGACAGACGCGTCTGTTGTGCATGATTTCAGCTCAACGACTTTTTTTGAAGGGGTACGGCTATAAATACTTGGTGGCCGGCTCTTGGCTCCCTCTCTTGGACTTTTGACATTCTTGTGAGCACATTGAGCTGAGCCAAAGCATCACCTCTCATCCCAACTCATCTCCTTTGCATTCGATTGTGATCTTTGAGTGAGATTGAGTGATTCAAGTGCATCGATCATTGATTTGCATCTAGAGGCACTTGGAGGATTGATTTGCTATGGTGTCTCTTGTTACTCTTGATGGTTGCCGCCGCCTAGACGGCTTGGAGTAGCTTGGAGGAGGTCCGGCACGTGTTGGTGTTTGTTCGTGACCGGCTCCGGTGATTGTCTTGTGAGGGGTTCTTGTGGTTCCCCGGTGGAGCGCCGAATTCCAACTCTAGTGGATTGCTCGTGTCATTGCAACTCCTAGCCATTTGGTAGGTTCTTGTGGCGCCTTTTGAGAGGCTTGGTGTGTGACCGATTAGCCACCGAACCACATGGTTGAGGGGGACACAACAGGGACTAGCGTGCCGGCAAGCATGTGAACCTCGGGATAAATCATCGTGTCGTCACTTCATTGATTGTGATTGATTTGTCTTAGTGGATTGATTATCTTGAATATCATCACTTAGAATTATTTCTTGGTTGGCTCAATTCATCGCCCCTCAGTGAAACCCCTCTAACTCACACTTGCATTACTTTCAAAGTTGTATCTTGCTAGTTTGTTTAGTGTAGCTAGAGTAGCTCTTTGCTTTGGTAGCTTGCTAGCTCTAGTTGTTTTTCTTCTTGCGGTTTGACTTGTGCGGTTGAGTGAAATATATTAGAATTGTCATTTGGATACGTGGCTTGCAACACCCCATAGGCTAGGCAAAACTCGCTTCTCACTATTTATTATATTGATAAACTTGTTTAGCATACTTTGTAGGAATTTTTATTAGGCTATTCACCCCCCTCTAGCCATCAAGACCTTTCAGCAACTCAGCTAGCTTACCTTTCAAATGAAGCTGGAGCATACCTTGGATGTGCAGCGGGACATGAAGGTACTTACCTTCAAGAATTTGCACAGGTACTACCCCGATGATCATCTTGTTTAAAATGCACCTGGAATCATCATATACTAAACTAGCACTTCACAATGACATATTTGCAGAAGGTGCTGACATTTACTCAACGCATGGATTGCAAGTTGAGTTGCATGAGAGCTGAAGATGTTCAAGTTCCATTGCACCGAGCCTCGCAAGGAGGAGAAGGCAGTTCAAGGCAAGCGCGACACACTGACAGACCAGAGGGCTCCCGTTCTAGAGCTAGGGCTGACAAAGTTGATGAGGACACAAGTGATGAAGACTTCGATGATCCAACGTATGGGCAGGAGGTGGTTGGGGGTTCCCAAATGTTTGCTGCTCCTGATCCAACCCTAACTTAGGTGTGTGTGTTGACATTAATTAACACAATCACTAAATAGCAACGGCGCTAAAAATGCATGGTAATAAATTAACATGTCTCTAAATACTAGTCACCTTTTATATTTACCTATACTTCTTAGCATGAAACTAGGTTGTCATCCCTAGTGAATAAGCTTAGAAGTATATAAGGGGCACTATGATTTTATATGACTAGACAGAAATATAAATGATATAAAGATATGATCAATTAAGATTAAGAACAATTAAGGACATCTGCAAGCGGACAGATAATTATACTATTGTAGCATTTTACCTAGAGTATTACCAGGTTGTCATTTATAATTTTACCACTGGGAAGGTCTAGCTAAACTTCTATCTAGAGTATTGATAAACTTTATATTCATGATAAAGAGAGTAAACCAATGTTATGCATTCTTACTCAATAACAGAGATAAGTCACATGATAAAAGATATATATATATATATATATATATATATATATATATATATATATATATATATATATATATATATATATATATATATGATAAGTAATGATCAGTCATCATAAATAAATAAGTAGATACACTCTGAGCTCCCTAACTATTACTAATAACATAATCCAATCAGAATATTAGAGGAACAATTCCTAAGTATTCAAGTTACATGTCAAGCTACTACAACTAATAATCATCGTCAAGTAATACTACCATATGTCCCAACCACAATGGAGCCATGAACAGGAGAAGTTGAGTTCAGAAACCTCTGATATACGAATATATCCTTAACCAGACAATGCTGCTCTACTAATAATTTACTACAAAGGGGAAGGACTACAGAGGACTCAATGGGCCTATAAAAGTCACACCCGCGATCTGCCACACGACTCTAAACAACTGGAGGCATCCGCAGATATGCAAAGCATCTAAGCACCACGCTTATATAATGCATACCACTCATCTTATGGCCAAATAGACGAGCGCTATACGAACATGTGATCGAACTAAATAACAACCTAACTATACTATAATTTAAGTAGACAATGAACGATGCATTCAAGAACATAATAAAGATGAAGAATAATGTTGACATTGCAATAATTATGCAAAGACAGAATTACAATAAGAGCGGAGAACTAGAACATTACCAAAACTCCACGCTCGCCAACGATCAGGAATCCAAGCTAGGTTGACTCAGCTTGACTTCCTCTAGACCTGATCTAACTATGCTAAAGCTATGAACTAGAGGAACTCTGATGATCTAGGGTTTCTGGCTTCGGATGAACTGATCTTCAAATGACTTGATGCCTTCAGGGGGGTCTGCCCCTGTATTTATACCCCGGTGGGACGCACACGAGCCATTGGATCAAACCGACTTCACGTAGGGCTAGGATTGATCCTCAAGGTCGGTAGAAGAATACTCCAGAAGCTCGTGGAAGGGGGGAGAAGGGGTGGCCGCCCGGCCACCCCCCTGGCTGGCCAGCCCCACCTAGCAGGCACTCGGCCTCCGCTTCGTTCCGGTGTCTTCTGGGGTCTTCTATAGTATACTAGTATTTATCTTGCGGTGAAATTCCAATTTTTTTTAATAATTAGGTATCTCTCTCCACTTTTCTGCATAACTCCCTACAAACATTAAAATTCAACAAAGCTCATGGAATTCGTTAGATAACACCCTAGTCTTCTATGTTTTCATGTATTTTGACCATTCTCTCATGTTTATTTCACTATATATTGTTGACATTAATGACCGTCAACAGTGTGATCAGCTTTAAACCAGTTGTGAAGTAGTAGTCAACATCACCATCATATGAAAACATACTAGTGACCATACATGAAGTTACTATTTCCATTCATACTCTACAAACAACTAGTAGATCAGCCTCTATATGTGCTTGTCTATGTGTTTTGTAGGGTTCGTCCCAACGCTCGACACAAGCCCCACGACAAAACTTGCAACGTCGAGCCTGTGACCACACCGATGTTGGCACTCCTAATCTGCAACCCACACATCTAGGCCGCGAGCGTTGCCGTAAGCAACCCTACACGCCAACCCCATGAGTATGAGGTGGACTATGAAAAACATTTGGACTTTGTGAAATATGTGCACTTTGTGGAGTATGTCATGCATGTGGACCTTAAGTGGCAGTCCTTAAACCTTTGTATGTGAACTATGTGGATTCTATGTGAACTGTGTGGTATGTGAACATGGTATGTCAATGTCATGCTTGTGTGAAATATGTGGATTCTATGTGATGCATGTATGCGAAAATGGTATGTGAACTGATACTATTGATTGTTTCATTGTTCTCTATTCAAATAGTGGAGGGAAAAAGTAAAAAAATTCCTAGGTCTGTCGCGCCAAAGCAGCTGGCGCGACAGTCATAAGCTATGCACTGTACAAATGGTTATTGCGCCTGAGTCGACGGTGCAGCAGCCCTGTCGCGCTAAAGTTGACGACACGTCAGGCCAGTCATGTCACTGCCCTTAGCGTGATGGGATGGCCAAGCCCATCCTGGACCTTACTAGATAGATCCAGCTGGTGGCATGACTGCCAGCCGAGATGGCGCGACAAAGATGCCCCCGTCGCGCCAGCCACGGTGGCGCGACAGTTCAGTCGAGCCAGATTCTGTTGGCCTAGCAACCTTTTTAGGAATGCATTTTAATCCCGTACGACAACACTGTGATGATCAATTAAGTGTTCCATCTTTGTCATGAATTTATCTTCAATCACGACCTTTTGGCTCAACTATCCTAGTTTTGCCGAAGGAGCAACTCCCTTTTTCACCTTGAATTGGTGCAAATATGCGGAATTTCTTAGTTTTCGCGGAGGACTAGATCCAATAACCGGTGGTCTATGGTTGAGCGATATTTTTGACATACCATATATATCATCTACCATAAACCTACTGCATATATTGTTGACAACAAAAGGTCATCATCATGATCATCACTTACATATTGTTCACAACCACTACAACTAACACTATTCTTCCATCATATATAGAAGTAGTACCAAATGCCATGGGCATCTACCAAAGAAGGCACGCAATCCATAGTGCCAAACCTATGGCCACTTGCAAAATTACTTACAACGCAAAGTAATGTTTGTCCATCGATAATATTACACACGAGAAGGAGTTCAAACCGACCATTGTTCTTACAACGCAAGTTCGTAACCATCAAGATCACTTACATAAGTGTTCCATCATAGAAGCACTACTACTAACACTATTCATGCATCTACCATATACAAGTACTAACAAATGCCAAGCCATGGGCATCTGCAAAATATGTATGGCTGAAGCTGCCATTGCACAAAAGAAGCAGCGCTATTGAACAAGTCGTACGTAATGCCAAACCTATTGGCACCTGCAAAATATGTGCTGCACCAAACGCTACATCCTAGTAGTCGGGATCATAATGGTCATCGTCCTCGTCGTCACCTCGTCCTCCTCCTTGGGGGCAGGGAGATGTCCATCGTTCAGTGCCTCATCAGGAACTACAAAAACGAAACAGTGTCTCATCGCCAACAAATCTAAGAAGATGCACAAGTCAAAACCATTTACAAATGAAGTGCTCACAAAGCTGACGACATAAAGAGTTACGAGCCGACATGTCCCTCCTATGGAAGAAGGCAAGCTCCCTCCTTTCCTCCTCCTCCTTGAAGTCGTAGGCCTCCTTATTTTGTCACCAAAATCTAATGAACTCATCCTCGTGATAGCATATATTGATCTTACATCCGGTCACTCAAGGAAAGTCATCAACAAGCTTGTTCTATGTGGAAGGAGATGGCATGATTACACTGTACCTCCTCCTCACACCATCCTGCAACTCCTGCCGTTTCAATGCCTTCCTTTTTCTTTCGTAAGGCGAATAGATATTGACCTTTAGGCTCTCCATTAAGTCTCCACGACTAGGGAAATCCTCCCAAGTGCATGACCTCCCCACCTAAGCAAACACAAATCAATGAGCAAACAAACTGGTTGCGTTCGTTTATTTAGTAAGTTGACTGCTTGAGTGAACTCACCTATAACTCATTGGGCCCTCCATAAGCATTGCCACAATAATGTCCGTATCCTAGCTTAGACGGAACAACTCCTTCACGAGCCTTGATACCACACTTGCACTTTGGGTCCAGCATCCTTAAGCATGGCCATGGCTTAATGCCTGCTTGAAACTCTATAATTTCACACTTAGAAGGCCAGTGCGATTTTGGTCCATAGTTGTACTCCTCAAAGTCATAAGCTGGGAACCTCTCTAAAAAAGATAAAGTTGCAAGTGAGATGTTAGAATGTGGAAAACACATGCCACCTCGAAAAATAGATTCATTGCATGAGCACTTACATAATCACGCTGACCACACCGGTAGAAGGGAGTAAACATTCCCTTCTGACCTGAAAGTTGGAGTACCACAACCATGTCACAGTGGCATCTAGGACGATTGACAAGACGGTTTAGAGCAGCATCAACCTTCTCCAATTCTGTCATTTTAGGAGGGTTCGGTGGTGGAAGCACTCATCGAACAAACTCATCATATGGACTACTCTTCCAAGGGTCATAAGGAAACAACACAATGCTCGGATCAAACATTTCATCATCATCGATCCACTGGTAGAAGTTGCATCCGTCAATGAATGAACGAAGTTGGGAGGGACGACGCCTAAGTTCACAACAGTAGAATGCACGCCCGGCTGACTCAGGATGCCTTGACTACGTCACAAAAGCCAGTAAGCCACAAGCACACAACAGTGTTGGTATAGCTAGTGGGAATGGACCAATGCCACCATGATCGTTCGGATGGTGCACAAACCAATTCTCATTGGGAACCGCCATCGAACCTATTACAAAATAATAAAACCAAATTTGTCAAACACTATTATTCCAGAGTCTATCCAAAATATCATGGGTTTGGGTACAACAACTTCCACAATACACACAACCAACAACATGGTTAAACTATTTAATCATGAACACCCATGATTTGGAACCCTAGAAATTTCCACTTCAAACCATCTATACATATACAAATTCACTTGAAATCATAAACTTAGAGGCAACTTTAGTAACCACAACACAAACCAAATAAGTGTACAACCATTTGCCCCAAACCCTAGAACACTACCATCCACAAACAATCCAAAAAGTACAACATTCTTAAATGTAACCACAGAATCGTAGTCATTCTAGATTGGTTAGGCCAACAAACCTTAAGCTACCAAAACATAAGCAAATATTGCAAACACAAGTCCAAATCATAGCACTCTAGAACCATCAACCACACTCAACAAAAAAAACCAAGGATGAGAGAGGCATACCTCATGCACTAGAGGGATGGAACCTAAAATCCAAACCGAACCTTCATCAAAGAGAGCTATAGAATGGGGAGGAAGAGAAGAGAGAGAAACTAGATGAAAGGTTCAGCTTGTGCAGCTCACATGACTGAGAGAGAAAGAGAGAGAGTGGAGAGGGAGAGAAAGCGGTTGGGCGGAGCCCTTTTTATGGACTTGTCGTGCCAGCGCCTCTGGCGCGACAGGTTTGTCGCGCCACATGCACTGGCGCAACAGGGCGGGTCCCGCGGTCCGCCACGCCAACTCGGGTCAAACCCCGTTGCCACCGTGGCGCCCTTTGTCGCGCCACTACATGTGGCGCGATAGTGTGGTTATGCCGCCCCACGCGCCCTGGCGCAACAAAAGGGGCTATGGCATGAAAATACTTTTTCTATGTGGTTATTATTAAAATATTGATTTAAAAAGGATTAAAATTAAAAAAATCCACAAACTGGAGGGGGCCTTTCTTTTTTTTGTTTGTTTGTTCTAGTTCATCCAGTATGCAATAGTGATGCGTTGTACCTTGGGATATATGCTGGTGTTGGTAATGGTAGCTATATTCTTGTATTAAGTTTTATGTCATGCATCAAAATCACACTGTCTGATGAAGCCGAAATTTCATCCATTATATCTATAAAAAAAAGTTAGGTCAAGTAAAAATGTTGTTTTGAAAGAGATTGAATTCAAGCATGGTCCCCCAAAAAAATCAAGCATGGTTTTGCTATAATTTTTTAAGTAGAAAAAATGGAAATTTTGTACCTAAAAACTCGATCATCTTTGTTGATGCAACTAATTTCGTTTTCGAGAAAGATCAGAGAGAACATTATTAATTATATAGAAGGGAAATGTCTAGTTAACCCTTCTAGCCATATTGGCATTCCACATTTGCTTACTTCACCCATTACCTAGAAAACCAAGTAGTTTATCCTTAAAGTATTGAAAATTATGTAAATAATCCCATGGAGTGGTTTAGAAGGTGGTCTTTACCAACATGACATATTACATTATATACGATTAAATGGTTGTAAGTTAGCAAACAATAGAAAAAAATCATCATAACCCCTCAACCATAAAACTCAATATTTCAACCATTAAAGTATCTAATAACATTCAAATAGCTTGAGATGATTTTGTAGGACCGGTTCGCTACTATGGCCTACCACGTTGACCTGACTACTAGCGATGTAGCCATGGGAGGAGAAATTGAGAAGGAAGGATGGAGGGAGGATGTGGGAGGGAATGGCGGTGGGTGCAACCACAATGTCAGCTCAATGTTGTTGAAATGTTGAGGCACATCGGGAAGTTGAGAAAAACGCAGGAGATCGCAGGCTACTTGCAGTGGTGAGAGGAGAGAGAAAGAGGTGAAGAGGAGCATGGAACATGGGTAAAAATGAAATAAAAGAACCTAAAAGCAAGCATGGCCCAACATGGCACGCTATTATGGCCAAAATAGCTCTACAAAACTATAAGCGCCATTTGAAAGTTATTAGATAGTTAAGGGTTACAATACTAGGTTTTATAGTTAAGTGGTTTATGTAGCTAACTCTTGATAAGTTGGGGGTAGGGGGTTATGTAGATTTTTTTCATGTTTCTCTTGACTCACAACCATGACATCAACCAAGTAATATGTCACACTAGTAAAACCGCCTTCAAAACCTAATATTGAGTTTACCTGGACGATTTTAAATAATTTAATGCGTATAACATCCAGTTCTATAGATGAATGCAAATGATTAGGGGTTAAGTAGTCTTTTCCTTACTCAAAACAAGAACTATAATCCTAGGCCACCAAACACATCACAAACTAAAGATCTTATGCACACAAAACAACAAAATGCAAGATGTGTTTTGGCGACCACACGTGAAAAGGATGCAATTCTAGCACTCATGCCTGTGTTATCCTACAAATAATACAACTCTCCATGTTTAAAGTGATTTCTAAGATAGGCTTACTAATATGGCATGCAGGTCCCACATGCTATCATCATTCCTTGCCCTTTGCATTGCTAGCTAAATCCACCTATCGTCCTCCTCATATGTTCCCCTCCCTCCCACTAGTTACCCATAACCTTGACTTTTGTAATAACACTGTTGAGCCAAAAAATCAAGAGCCATGATGATTGCTCTCGTGTGCTACTGTCCATATTCCATCAAAGATAAGGAAGCAAAACATGCCACGTCAGCAAAATCATCTTCTTTGAGTGGGTAATTTGTTTAGTTTTGAAGTCGACCACATCCATCGCTCAACTGGTGATGGGCTTCCAAAAGGATGGACCTAACCCCCATCTGTTCGGCCCAATTCGAAGACAAAGCGCTGATATAACGATGCGATCCAACAAGAGCACGCGGGGCAACGCCTAGGGTTTCTCACTCTTTCGCGGCCGCCGTCACCAAGAGCAGGGAGGGAGGGAGCGCGATGGCGGAGAAGAAGCAGCGGCCTGGAGGGGCCAGGAAGGACGAGGTGGTCACCCGCGAGTACACCATCAACCTCCACAAGCGTCTCCACGGATGGTATAGTTGCCGACACCTCCGCACCCTTGGCTCTCCCGTCTCCCCCCAAACGTGATCTCGCGAAGCTTGCTGCGAACGGATCTTCCTTGCAAGCTCGTGTTGGTAGATTTTGGGCTGGGAACAAATCGATTGGGGGTGCCGGCGTGTGCGAGCTTGCACTTCCTTGTGATTGATCTCTGCATATTGGGCTAGCACGTTGTAAATGTTTAGTTCTCTGATTGTTTCTGGAACAATTGCGACCTCCGGGTATAGTCCAGTGCCTGTCTATCAACCTTGTGGCTGTGCACTCTACATACCCGGCACATTGGAATCTGCTCATCGTTACACGTGTTGCTCCTTTGAAATGCTACTATGTGTTACATTTGGGCAGGAAATTGCTCTAATTCAACGCCCCCAGTGGCTGGCCTGTTCGATGTGCTTGTCACGTTTTGTCCAGGTACCTCTGTTATTAGGACTTCTATTTTCTGTTGTAAAAGTATGATACTGCTGTTTGTGCTCCATGGAAGATGCGTTGCTGCCAGTTACATTCGTTGTGATACCTGTTGCATCTTGGTATATATATCCCAGATTGCTAGCAAGACAAATAGCAGCAATTTGTGCCTTTTGTACCATGAGGTGTTGGTGTATTGTATTATTCTGTAAACGTGCTCAATCCATGAGGTTTATCAGTTTTGTTCTGGATATCACAATTAGGCAAGCCAACTGCAAGCAAGTAAGATATTTTATATATCGATGAAATCACATGCCTGCTGGTACTCAATTAGATCTGCACTGTTCTTTGATTACCTGCACATTTTATTCTGGTTGGCCTGTATATAGTTGTTGAGCTAGTGTGCTGCAATTGGACTTGCCCTCTGATTATGTTCCAACTCCTTGTTTGAATGTGTAGTTTACTAGTTTCCGGGTATAGTCAGGTGCCTGCCTTCTTAAACATGTGGCTGTGCACAGTTACATGCCCGGCATAGTGGAATCTGCTCATCGTTACATGTGTTGGCTCTTGACATGCTGCCACGTGTTCCATTTGGGCAGGAAATATCTCTAATTTGATGCTCACTTGTTTGTTCCTTTTCTGGTACATTGTTTTTGTGGGGTCTTGTGAATTGCGTGAATCATGCTTTGAAGCTGCATCCTGTGTTGTACAAGTGTGCTGCTGCCGTTTGTGCCCTATTTTCCTTGATTACTGTCCTTCACTTGTGTTTCGTAAGCTGGATGGTTGTTTGCACATGCTTTTACTAGAGCACAAGCGGCAGCAGTTTGTGCTCACAGTACCATTGGATGTCCTCTCACTTTCTGTGTTTCATTAGTCCTTTGTCTTGTTCAATTTTCGATGCTTTATCACTGATATGATTTTTCATGTTCTCTGTCCTTGCACAATTCTGATATGCCACTTGTTTCAAACCAATTATCAATAACTGGCAGCTCATCCTGATTACCTGCAGCACCTTCAAGAAGAAAGCCCCCAATGCTGTCAAGGAAATCAGGAAGTTTGCGCAGAAGGCAATGGGCACCACGGACGTCAGGATCGATGTGAAGCTCAACAAGCACATCTGGAGCAGTGGTATCCGGAGTGTGCCGAGGCGCGTCCGCGTCAGGATTGCGCGCAAGAGGAACGACGAGGAAGACGCCAAGGAAGAGCTCTACTCTCTTGTCACCGTTGCTGAGATCCCCCCAGAAGGGCTGAAAGGCCTGGGTACCAAGCTTGTGGAGGACGACGAGTAGATCTGTCAGGGTTCTGATCTTCGTCAAATCATTTTTGGTGTTTTTGGGAGTTTGTTAGCACTAAGTTCGATAGGCTTGTGAGAAAACTCGGGGAGTCTTTTTTGATGTGGGCTGTTGTTCTCGGCTGGTTTTGAACTCTTCAAGATAGTTGGGACTTGTGTATTGTAGTCTGTGGATCCAAATCTTTTCTGCAACCATCAGCCATGCAACATGTCTGACGAATCTTGTTTCATTGCCATTTGAACTCGGTGAGTACGATTTATGTGTTGCCAAGCATCCGAGGTTTTATCGGGATTCATCGTGGGGATCGACCCTTCGCCATTCAGAGGCTTTACAAACCAAATTCTGAATGCTTGCAATCGGCTGGGGTGGCTGGCGGCTCTTGCCAAGGTATCATCAAACGCATTTACTCAAATGGGTTGAAAGGCCATATAAATTATGAACAAAATTAGCTGTGCATCGATGGCGAATACTTTGGGTCTGGGTGGTGACCAAAACCTGCAACGTCAAAGGTTTATCAGGTCACAGTTTCTTGGCACGTCACACTTTCTTAACACCCTGCCCCACATGTCATAGGCTCATTTTCGTACTAAACTTTGCTACAAGTGTAGCTACGATTTTGATCGTCACACTTTGTTTGGCAGCCATAATTTGCCGAAGGTTAGACGTGGCAAGTTTTGGTCACCAACCAAACAGGCCTTAAATTCTAGATCACTAAATTCACTTTGGCAGAGGTTACAATTTATATTGACATTTCTTTTCGTCTAGTTAATTCGGGTTAGCATCATAGCTCGTAAAATAGAATACACAAAGCTTTGGATGCTAACTGTACTGTTTTACACGCATGAAAGCTAAAGTCAATATGTTTCAGCAACCCATGAAAGCTTACAATTAGCTCCATCGTTTTGGATGCTAATTGTACTGTTTTACACGCATGTGCATACACAAGGTGTTAGAAAATTAGTAGCTACATCAGCTTTTGAAATGCGCATCTACACACAAGATTAAACATTTAAATTACTGTTATACTTAAAAATGACTTAATTTTTCACCATCACTTCGACGATCCCTTTTAACTAGTGCTAGAGTCTGCTGAGTTCAAAGTTTTGAGATAGATTAGTCTTGGAATTTGGGGGCATATTCACTTCCAGTACACCACTATGAATCTGGACCGCTTCGCTCATAGGTTTTTTTTTTTGGATAAGGACTTCGCTTATAGTTGTTCGTTCAAACTCATTGTCCTGAATGTACTAGCAGGCAAGTTTGCTAACTCTTTCCACTTCCACCAAATTGACGTCACCTACTAATTCTTGATCTACCAAACTATCAACATCACCTTCAAGAAGCTTGCAACCTGCATAGGAAAATAAGTAGCCTGACCTCTATCACTGGTGCAATATTCTTCTGAGTTTCCCCCTCCTGATATAATTTCCAATAGCATCATCCTGTAGCTATATTACGTCCACCTTAGGTGTAAGGCTGCTCCCAATGGGGTGTTCCATGTCTCAAGGAAGACACCCCATCTTGTCCCTCTTGCACTTGTTTACCATCTAGAAAGGCATGCCATGTATGTTTTTTAGAATTTAAGGAAAACATTACATCAAGCTGATATAAATCCTCAAAGAAGTACTTCTGACCTCTACTTAACAAGAAGCACACAATCAACAAAATAAGGGAGACCAACACATTCTAGTGACTATCAATTCATAAACTAGAATGACACCCAAATTCCTGAGAGAAGATATCCTTGTCCACCAGCACTGACTATTATGAGACCGCCACAACAATATCCTGTGATGCCTGCTTTTGCATGATAGCTCAAGTACATAGACAATGGGCAACCAATCAAATAATGGTTTTTAGCTTAGATATTTGTTACGAATGAGTTGTTAATTACATTGTTCTCATTAATGGCACATCTCTTGTTCCACAAAACTTGTGTTTGGTGTGTATACGTGCGCATAGACATCTTGTTGATAGTGTGCTGCCCTCTTTTTCCTTCTTATAAATACTCCTCCATTTTGACAATACTTATCCAACACGTGTGTGTGTGACGACATAATGTAAGAGTAATTTATGAATAAAATCCAATCAAGTTTGTGTTTTTTATAGAATAGTAGTTATTATATTCAGTAAAAAAAATAAAGTCACTCAATTTGACAAGAATTTACACAGTTTTTGTGCCTCCTAGACATGCCGACCAGACAAATATTACAAAAAAAAAAACAGAGGTAGTAAAATGGCAGCTCTCCTGTTCATTCCTAAAAAATGGTTAAATGTGTCATTCATATTCATGCTCGGGATATTTATTCCGAATAATAGAATTTATTGTGTTCGTCTTGAATAATCTTAATGTGTGATTAATTCATTTAAGACCACAAATATACATAATTATGTGCTAAATACTAATGTCAAGATTAATCTTGTGTACTTCCTTTTTGCCGAGGGGTCAAATGAAACAAATTCTGCAACATGAAACCCACAAAAAGTTATCGATTTATGTCATAAAATATGATTTAATGTGTCATTTACTCTATTGTAATTCACTTTATTATACGATTGCCTCAATCTTTTGCACTAAATATATAATTTCCTACTCATTCATTTGAATATCTCATACAGCATTAACATGTCACACCATTTTCCACTATAAATATGCCTTCCACATCTTCCGCAATACTTGCACAAGAAAAGCTTGCAACCATGTCGTACCATCTTCAATGGGTCTGCCAACCCAATACTCCTTCCCACCCCAATTGCCGTAAGACTTTGTTTTTACGTTCTGTCTAGTACTCAAACAGTTTTCTTTCATTCTGATATTAAGTTACAGTCTCAAGTTGAAATTGTTGCAAGAACTGATCCTCCAGAACTTGTACATTTGTAGGTGGCAATAAATTTTCCTGGCCTGAGCTTGTGGGAAAGAAGGGCAAGGAAGCAAAAGCTATTATCCTGAAAGAGAATCCTTATGTCAACAATGTGGTTTATGCCCCCTAAGATGCCGTTATTACTGACAACTATTGCTACAATCTGTTGAATTAGAATTTAGATTAATAGGATCTTTATCTTAGACTAGACATGATCACTAACTCATCTTAATGCGGAAACTAATATTAGATACTAACCAGAGTCGGAAGATGTCATTTGTGCTCGTGTACTTGATGTAGACGAAGAAGATCTTAGTCTTCACCGGATTGGGGCTTGATGCTCCTAGTCGGTGAAGAACGCGGTAGATCTTGCAATACCTAGACGAACGTGGGTAGATGTCCTTCCTAAAACTCTCTAGCGCCTGATTGATCGGTTATGTGAAAAGTCACGTGGATTGAACCAGTGTGATGCCAGAGGTGCCTCTCTTATTTATAATAGCGCTGTGGGCCAGGGGCCTGAAAGCATCTAGGCCCCGAGGTTTGGTTTCGGCAATTGATGACAACGCTTTATTACCATGACTAACGTATGTTTTGCAGAAACTTTGGTAAGTTAGGTCATGGAGATTATAACTGCTTTGGGCACCATGGTATTCATGCCCCTTGATGGAAATCGTTTTGGTTTTGAAAAGAGTGACATCAAGATTAAGGACGGTTAGTTCCGGATGTCGAGGTATTGAGATACATTCGGAATAGTCGTTAGGATCTTCGTTTTTCTCTTTTGGCCGTACTATAAAGGGGGACATGAGCGGGTAGCTTGTCCTAAGTGAGTCTTATGTTTAGGTGTGGTGCACACTTGTTAAACTTAGCACTAGGCAGCTCTAGAATAGCTCAAAGTTCAGTTGGAAGCAACTTGGTTCAAGTTGCGACGCGTTTCGGAAAGTTTAGGGTGGTTTTCCCTTGACCGGACGCGGTCCTCGGCTTGACCGGACGCGTCCGGTTAGTTCAAAACTGCGACTGGGTTTCGGCGCTGACAACCGGACACGGTCCTTGCGAGGACCGGACGCGGTGGTCAGAGCCGACACGTGTCACTTGAAGGGAAACACCCGATCGGACGCGACCTGGGTGTGATCGGCGCGTCCGGTCACGTTCCAGTAAGGTCCAGCGACGACCGGACGCGTCCGGTCATCACTGATCGGACGCGGTCGCGCGTCCGGTCTTGTTACAGTAAGCTCCCTGCACGATCGGACGTGTCCGGTCATGCCTGACCGGCGTGTCCGGTCACTCAGCCAGAATTTTGGTTTTTCGACCGTTACAGGGGACCGGCGCGTCCGGTCACTTCGACCGGCGCGTCCGGTCACCCCGTGTTTTGCTGAGTTGGCAGGTAACGGTTCGTTTCAACTGTGGGGTGTATAAATACATCCCCACCACCTCTTTTAGAGGTCTCTTGCTCATTTGGTCAGCTGAAAAACACCTTTGGAGTGCAAGGGAGTGCAAGAGCTCTAGTGAGGATTGTGTTTTGAGAATCAAAGCTTGAGAGTTCCTCACTAGCGATTAGAGAGTAGCAAGTGTGCATCCACCTTCTCATTAGGCTCGTTGTGGTCAAGTGAGAGTTCTAGCTTGTTACTCTTGGTGATCGCCATCACCTAGACGGCTTGGTGGTGATTGGGAGTTTGGTGATCATCCGGCAGAGCTTGTGGATGACCCAACTCATCTTGTGAGCGGTTTTAGGCGATTCACCGCGACGGAGTGTCGAAGAATCAACCCGTAGAGAGCACTTGATCCTTGCGCGGATCAAGGGGGAGCTACACCCTTGCGCGGGTGCTCCAACGAGGACTAGTGGGGAGTGGCGACTCTCCGATACCTCGGAAAAACATCGCCGTGTTCCTTGCCCTTATTTTCAAGCATTTACATTCTCGTATTTACTTTCATTGCTTGATTTACTTTCCTAGAATTGCCATGCTAGACTAGGATTGGAAACTAGGGTGCAAAACTTTTGTCGGTAGAATCTCTAGGAACACAAGTAGGCACTAGGGGTGAATTCCGGCTTATAGGATTTAATTCTTGCAATTAATTTTTAGAAAAGCCCAATTCACCCCCCCTCTTGGGCATCTTGATCCTTTCAATTGGTATCGGAGCCGAGTTGCTTCTAATTTAGGCTTTACCGCCTAGAGCAAGATGTCTAACGGGGAAGGACCACCTCCCACCTTTGAGGGGGATGCCTTTCCATATTGGAAAATCCGTATGGAGGCGTATCTCGAAGCCATAGATGTTGGGTGTCTTAGAGCCACAACCCAAGGGCTTCCCGCTATCAAGGATCCCGCAAACCCCATTGGTGACGAGGAGAAGTACGACCGGTGGAATGCAAAGGCCAAAAACGCAATCTACCGGGGCTTAGGCAAAGATATCTTCAATCGTGTGCGTAATGCAAAGAACGCTCATGAATTGTGGGAAAATCTTTGTGCTCTCCATGAGGGAACTAAGAGTGAGCGTGAGGAACGCTATCACCTTGCTTTAAAGAAAATTAATTTGTTTGAGATGCTTCCCAAAGAAAGTGCTAATGATATGTACACTCGTTTGAATGTTCTTGTAGAGGACCTCAATGCTCTTGGGCTCACTCAAATGAGCCAATCGGATGTTGCAAGGAAGATCTTGAGTGTTCTTCCCGTTGAGAAGTATGGTCACATTGTCACCGTGCTTCACCAAAGTGATCTTTCCACCGCAACACCGACACAAGTATTGGGGAAGATCAATGCTCATGAGATGTACATGCACATCACTCCGGAAGAGGGCTCATCATCTTCCAAGAAGAAAGACTTGGCCTTCAAAGCTAGTCATGACAAGAAGAAGAAGAAGGGCCAAGCCATGATGGTGTAAGAAAGTTCAAGTGAAAGTGATGTTGATGATGAATCACTTGCACTCATGGTGAGAAAGACCACCAAAATGCTAAAGAAGCTCAACAAGAGTGGCATCAAGTTCGATGGCAAGAAAAAGAAATTCTTCACAAGCAGCAAGAGAAAGCCAATCTCGGAGATGGATTGCTACAATTGTGGTGAACTTGGCCACTTAGCTCATCAATGCCCTAGACCACCAAAAGACAAGTACAAGAACAAGAACAAGGGCAAGAAAAATAATTCAAGTGATGAAGAAGAAGAGAGGAAGAAAAACAAGCCATACAAGAAGAAGGATGGCAAGAAGAAGGATTTCCATAAGAAGAAGAAGGGAGGAAAGGCATACATTGTTGGTGATTGGCTCACCGATATTGAATCATCTTGTGAGTCCTCCGACGATGAAAGCAATGATGAGAAAGAGAAGGTTGCCGTATTTGTGATGGGGCCATCATCTTCACCAACATCTTCATCACCACCTTCACCGCCTCCTTCACCATCATCGTCCTCTACTCACCTATGCCTTATGGCCAAGGGTGAATGAAAGGTACAAAATCATGATAGTGATGATGATGATGATAGTGATAGTGATGATGAATATGATGCACCCTCTTATGATGAACTTGTAAAATTGTTGAACAAATACACTAAAGTCATAAGAAGGACAAGAAATAAAAATGATAAACTTCAAAATGAAAATGAATCACTCTCATCTAAGCTTGAAAGTGCTCAAAAGACTAGTGGTGAGCTTAAAGATCAAAATAAAGTTATGTCTTCGAATCTCAAGGAGCTCAAAACTTCTAATAAAGAGCTTAAAGATCAACATGATAAGCTTGAGAAGAAGCATGATGAACTCATCACTAGACATAACTCTCTAAAAGAAAAATATACCACATTAAAAATTGACTATGATAGTCTTGTGGTTGCTAATGAACTTGCTCTTGAGACACATGATGCTACTAACAATGTTGTTAAGTGTGATATAGCTACATCATGTGATGACTTGATCATTGAAAGCATTGAGCAAGGTTCTAGTAGCAAAGGCAAGAGTGTGGTTGAGTCAAGCAACTATGATGATTATGCCAAGATCAAGAGTGAAAATGAGAAGCTTGCAAATGAGAATAAGAAGCTAAAAGGTTTGATGGCTCTTGAGAAGCAAACAACAAATGAGTCACTCATTGAAGAAAACAAAAAGCTCAAGCAAGAAAAAGAGCATCTCAAGACCGGCCTAAGCAAGTTCATAAGAGGTCAATATTTGCAAAGTGAGCTACTCATGAACACCGTAATGAAGATGGATAGAAGTGGTATTGGGTACTTGGCAAATCAAGAGAAGAAGGCAAAAGCTCAACAACAACAAAGCAAGTCAAAGCCCAAGCCAAAGAGATGTGTTGAGTGTGGTCAAGAAGGTCATTTTGCTCATGAATGCACAACTCCACCACCACAACCCTTGCCCAAGCATGCTAGACCCTTTGCCTTCAATGCTCATTACATGCTAAGAAAAGATTCAAATGGAAAGATGAAAGTTATGTTTTTGGGTCCCCTAAACAAGAATAGGCCAAAGAAAATATGGGTTGCCAAGTCACTAGTTGAGAAAGTCAAGGGCCCCTCTCAAGTTTGGGTCCCTAAACAAAAAGCTTGATCTCTTGTGTGTAGGTGAACTACAAGACCGGTGGATCTCATTGGGTTATTGATAGTGGTTGCACTCAACATATGACCGGTGACCCTCGTATGTTCACCTCCATTGAAGAGAATGGGATATGTCAAGAGAAGATCACATTTGGGGATAATTCAAAGAGCAAAGTCAAGGGTATAGGCAAGATTGCAATATCAAATGATCACTCACTCTCAAATGTGCTCTATGTTGCTTCATTGAGCTTCAACTTATTATCCGTTGGGCAACTTTGTGACCTTGGCTTCCAATGCTTGTTCACACCAAATGAAGTGGAAGTTTCAAAGATAGATGACAAGCAAGTGATATTCAAAGGCTTTAGATACAACAATCTTTATCTTGTTGACTTCACCTCTGAAGATGCAAATTTGATGACATGTTTGTTCACCAAGACCTCACTTGGTTGGCTTTGGCATAGGAGGCTTGCTCATGTTGGAATGAACACTCTCAACAAGCTATTGAAGAAAGAACTAGTGAGAGGATTGAAGGATGTGAAGTTTGAAAAGGACAAACCTTGTAGTGCATGTCAAGCGGGCAAACAAGTTGCAAACACTCATCCAACCAAAGCTTTCATGTCAACTTCAAGAGTGCTAGAACTTCTACACATGGATTTGTTTGGGCCTACAACATACAAGAGCTTGGGTGGTAATCTCTATTGTCTTATGATAGTGGATGAGTACTCAAGGTACACATGGACCTTCTTCCTTCATGACAAATCCGAAGTGGCAAATTGCTTCAAGAAGTTTGCAAAGAGAGCTCAAAATGAATTTAAAGTCAAGATAAAGAAGATTAGAAGTGACAATGGCAAAGAGTTTGACAACACAAACATTGAAGCTTATTGTGATGAAATTGGAATCAAGCATGAAATCTCTTCAACCTATACTCCTCAACAAAATGGTGTAGTTGAGAGAAAGAACCGGACTTTGATCACCCTTGCAAGAACAATGCTAGATGAGTACAACACTCCGGAAAAGTTGTGGGCCGAGGCAATCAACACCGCATGCTATGCTTCAAATCGCCTCTTCCTACAAAAGTTTCTTGCCAAGACCCCCTATGAGTTGCTTAATGGGAAGAAGCCGGACGTCTCATTCTTCCGGGTGTTTGGTTGCAAATGCTACATCTACAAGAAGCGTCAACACCTAGGGAAGTTTCAAAGACGTTGTGATATTGGTTTTCTTATTGGTTACTCATCAAAGTCCAAAGCATATAGAGTATTTAACCATACCACCGGTTTGGTTGAAGAAACACATGATGTGGAATTTGATGAATCTAACGGCTCCCAAGGAGCAATTGAGAATTGTGATGATGTAGGTGATGAACCCTTGAGGGAGGCCATGAAGAACATGCCTGTGGGAGACATCAAGCCAAAAGATGATGATGACGATGTACAAATTGTTGATCCACCATCTTCATCACGTGTGCCTCAAGATGATGACAAGAATGAGAGAGTTGAAAATGAAGACACTTATGTCTCTCATGAACAAGCCGAGGCACAAGCTCAAGATGTTGATGCTCCCCATCCACCTCCTCAAGTGGTTGATAGAAGAAACTCACCTCTACTTCAAGCACATCCACAAGAACTCATCATAGGGAGTCCTACAAAGGGAGTAATGACTCGATCCCAAAAGCTAGCTTCTTTTGTTGAACATCACTCTTTTGTCTCTTGTGTTGAACCTAAGAACGTAGAAGAAGCTCTTCAAGATCCGGATTGGGTGAATGTTATGCATGAAGAATTGAACAACTTCACCCGCAATCAAGTATGGACACTTGAAGAGCATCCTAAAGGTGCAAGAGTCATTGGAACCAAGTGGGTGTTCCGAAACAAGCAAGATGACCAAGGCATAGTAGTGAGGAACAAGGCAAGACTAGTTGCAAAGGGGTCCTCTCAAGTTAAAGGCCTTGATTTTGGAGAGACCTTTGCACCCGTTGCAAGACTTGAAGCCATTCGTATCCTCCTTGCATATGCATCACATCATGATATGAGACTATATCAAATGGATGTGAAAAGTGCATTCTTAAATGGCTTTATAAATGAACTAGTCTATGTTAATCAACCTCCTGGGTTTGAAGACCCTAGATATCCTAATCATGTTTATAGGTTGTCCAAGGCGCTATATGGGCTCAAGCAAGCCCCTAGAGCGTGGTATGAGCGCCTCCGGGACTTCCTCATTGAGAAGGGCTTCACTATTGGGAAGGTCGACACCACACTATTCACCAAGAAGCTTAATGGGGAGATCTTCATTTGTCAAGTATATGTTGATGATATCATCTTCGGATCAACAAATGAAGATTATTGCAAAGAATTTGGTGAATTGATGTCGAAGGAGTTCGAGATGTCAATGATTGGTGAGCTCACATTCTTCCTTGGGTTTCAAGTCAAGCAAATGAGAGAAGGGATTTTCATCTCTCAAGAAAAGTATACCAAGGATCTTCTCAAAAGATTCAAGATGGAAGAATGCAAACCAATCAAGACCCCAATGCCATCAAATGGACATCTCGACCTAGATGAGGGAGGTAAACCGGTTGATCAAACTCTCTATCATTCTATGATTGGTAGTTTGTTGTACCTTACCGCATCTAGGCCCGATATCATGTTTAGTGTGTGCATGTGTGCTCGCTTTCAAGCGTGCCCTAAAGAACCTCACTTAAGTGCCGTAAAAAGAATCCTAAGGTATCTTAAGCACACCCCAAGCATTGGTCTTTGGTATCCCAAAGGAGCTAGATTCCAACTAGTTGGCTATTCCGATTCGGATTATGCCGGTTGCAAAATTGATAGAAAAAGCACATCCGGAGGGTGCCATTTGCTTGGGAGATCTTTAGTATCTTGGTCATCTAAAAAGCAAAATAGTGTGGCTTTGTCCACCGCCGAGGCGGAATACATTGCCACGGGGGCTTGTTGTGCACAAATCTTATATATGAAACAAACCATCCTAGACTATGGAATTGTTCTTGAAAAGGTGCCACTTTTATGTGATAATGAAAGTGCCGTTAAAATTGCTAACAATCCGGTACAACACTCTCGCACCAAGCACATTGATATCCGCCATCACTTTCTAAGAGATCACGTTGCTAAAAATGACATATCACTAGAAGGTGTAAGAAGTGAAAATCAATTAGCGGATATCTTCACTAAACCGTTGGATGAGGCCACCTTTTGTAGGTTAAGAAGTGAACTCAATGTGCTTGATTGTAGCAACTTTAAAAAATGAGCTTGTGTTGTCCCTTGCATTGCATTGTATTATATGTCATGTTTATCTTATCGCAATGCATCTAGGGCTTGGCTAACACGGTTACGATAACCCTCCTTTGGAGGAGTGAAGAAGCCTAATCGTGGATCAAACTTGACAAGCAACCTAGTTTTACTTTCTTGTATTGCATTGCATTTGCATGGTTGTTAGTTTGTCGTTTCTTTTTAGTTTAGCCTTGAGCAACCTCTGTGTTCGTCCATGGATAGAGAGAGCATTTCGACGCTCCTAAAGGTTCAAAAACTCTATTGCATGGCCATACGTTGCTCCTCGGGTGTTTATCGCCTATTTTCTTAAAAATAATACTAGCCTAAGGCAATCTATTTTGAAAAATTTGAGGGTTTGAGTGAGGTCACTCATATTAGGTTCCAATTGGTGTTTATTTGTGTCTCTTTGAATTGGAACTTGATTGGGAGAAGTCGCGTCGAAGTTCGGAACGAAGAAGGGCAAAAAATAGTGACCGGACGCTGGACCGGACGCTGCACCGGACGCAGTGATGCTTCACCACCGCGTCCGGTCCCGGCGACCACCAGCGCGTCCGGTCATCCAGAAGACCAACTCCAGATCTAGTGACCGGACGCTGCACCGGACGCGATGCTGTTGACCACCGCGTCCGGTCCCAGTTACCACCACCGCGTCAGGTCATTCGCAATGATTTCCCGAGTACCCCTCGACCGGACTCTGTCCGCGTCCGGTCAGTCCTAACCGGACGCGTTCGGTCGCTCCAGGAGCTTACTGGAGTGTGATCGGATGCTGCACCACCGCGTCCGGTCATATCGACCACCGCGTCCGGTCATCGCGTGTCGAGCGGATCTAACCCCCTCATAAAACGGTTCGTTTTCGGCCGGTTCTTTTCATCTCGCTCGTGTCACCGCCGCCGCAGCCCTAATCTGCCGTCTCGCCGATTCGCCGGAGCCGCCGCGCCCCACCGTCTCCCTCGCCTCCGGCGAGCCCAGCCGCGACTCCCCCCGTGCTCCCTGCGCCTCCTCGCCCGCACCTGCCCGCGCACGCGCGCCAGCCGCGACCTTGCCCGCACTAGCCGCACAGCGCGCCACCGCCGCCCGCTCGCCTCTCGCCGCCGGTTAGCCATGCTCTTGCCGCCGGTGAGCCTCGCCCTAGGCTGCCAGCATCTCCCCCGGCCGTGGATTGCCTCGCGCTCGTCTCCGATCGGCTCTCGTCGAGTTGCCCTAACCCTAAACTAGGGTTTGCGTAACGCGATTCGGCTGTTCGTCGTCGAGGTTTTGTCACACGTCGTCTTCTTCGCGAGGTTGTTTCGCGACTCCTTGACTTCCTCGCTAGGGTTTGCCGTAACTTACTCTTCATTATAATCCTAATTATCTCGTGTTTCGGCAAATCAGCGCTCGTCCGGCGAATTCGGGAAGTCTCGCGATCTAGGTCACCTCATCTCGTCACCGTCTTCTCGTCGATCCGAGGTAGCTATCGCGTTTCGATTCATATCTTATCTTACATGCTTGCTATCTCTAGGGTTTCGCACCTTTTAGTTATATATGTTGCTTATAGTAGATCCATCTATTCCGTCTTTTCAGCGAGTTTGTCGGTGTGTCAGGGTGATATCAGTTTGCTAAATCCGAGGCCAAGCCTGAGGATACGGATTGAGGCCAAGCCTCTCAAGTGACAGTTCACCATCTTTCAGAGGTTTTCCATCAGTTTGTCAGCATGGTGCGTTGCAAGAACGCCGGTGGTGCTCCTGGTGACGGGGACGATAGTCCTCCTCGTCTGTCTGAGGTTGCGCGTGGAAAACGCATCAAGATTATGGCCAGGAAGAAGAAGAAGACACTCACCGATGCAGAGATTGCTCTGGCCGTTGCAGATGCAGCAGAGCAGGCAGAGAGGGGAAGCAGGAGCAGTGGCATACGCATTGGCGAGCGTCGCTTTCATCTTGAAGGTCAACAGCTTGGTACAGAGGCCACTGAGGGCACAAAGGACACAGGAGCTACGGATGCTATGTCAGTTGATCCACTTACAGAGGCTCCAGAGGCTCGAGAGGCTCCAGAGGCTCCAGAGGGCACAGAGGAGCAGCCAGCTCAGACTCCACCGCGTCGACGCTCCACACGCACACGAGCTCAGGTGACTCCTAGGCCAGAGGGCCAGCGTTGTGGAGCACGTCCTCCTCCTAGGGCTAGAGGTTCACCCCCGGTCGAGCACTTTGACTTGAGGGGTGCTACAGCACGTCAGGTGCAAGGGTTGAGGTTCGTTGAGGTCAGTCGGTGGTTCCCACCTCAGAGGGATCCCAGAGCTTCAGAGGGTTTCTATACTCCTCTACAGGAGGATTTCTACAGAGCTCTTGTTGATAGCGGTATTGCTTTTCGACCACAGAGGGTCTGTCGCCTTGAGTCACTTGTTGAGGTTGTGGGAGAGCAGCTTCGTCCGCACCTGTCCTTTCTGCCAGGCTTGTCAGATTTTCTTGGATGGACAGGTGCATACTGCGGCACATGGGTTAGAGAGTTCTATGCTTCACTGTGGATTGATCCTGCCCATGAGTTTATACACTTTGCATTCTAAGGCCGCGACCACAGACTGTACAGCACTAGAGTGCGGGAGATTCTCAGACTCCCAGCTTCTGACACGAAGATACATCAGCTCTGCTTTGGTCAAACTCCTCCACCCAGACGCCCTCACGGCGGGACAGTGCCACCTACTGATCTGATTCGACCCTGCTTCCATGAGCCATTTGGCGAAGGGTCTCGTCGCACTCCTGCCAGCTTGACACCACTAGCCAGAGTCCTGGATGCTATAGTCAGACGTACTCTTCTTCCTAGGCTTGGCTACAGAGAGGGATTGACTCAGATGCAGCTATGGGTTGTTCACCACCTCCTCTCACAGACACCGTTCGACATTTGGGATCTCATGCTTAGTGAGATGGAGGACACCCTAGCTGAGGGCTTCAAGGGACATCGTCAGCTGCCCTATGCTCACTGGATATGCTTCATTATCAGATCTGCCATTCAGCTACCAGCAGAGATCAGAGCTGAGATATCAGATACTACCACTGCTTTTCCTGAGTATGATATCCGTCAGATTTGGGCTTCAGTCACTAGAGATCAGGCCCTAGTGCCAGGACAGCGTGAGAGACCTGAGGTTCCTGAGACAGCAGCTGAGCAGGACGCCACTGTTGAGGGGCTTGCTGAGGCAGAGCTTGCCGATCTTGATGCTCAGCCTACTGATCTCCCTGAGGATGAGGCCTCTGACAACACTGACGAGGACTACCAGCCCATCCCTAGGTATCGTCTCCTCGGCCTCATGACCACGAGGCCGGTGGCTCTGGTTCAGCCTCCCGCTCAGACCCAGCCATGGTGGCTATCCTTGAGAGGCTGACCCAGGCACAGGAGCGACAGGAGCTACAGATCCAGCGACAGGCTCAGGACACAGCTGCAGCATTTGCACAGATACAGGCTCGTCAGGACGAGTTCCAGCGACAGCAGCTTGAGATCCAGCGCCAACAAGTTGAGATGCAGCGATAGCAGTACGAGATGCAGCGACAGAGTGCAGCTAGTCAGCAGCAGTATTTGGACCTTCTGCGCCATCTAGTCACTGTTGGGCTTCCTCCGCCTGCTTCTGTCCTGACTCCTGCTTTACAGTCCAGTGGTCCATCGAGTCAGGGACAGCCGAGCTTTCAGTTCACCTCTCCACAGCAGCAGATCCCCCAGTCGTTCCAGTCCCCGAGCTACACGCCTATTCAGACGGGGTTTACTCCTTCAGACCAGCCTCGCCCTCACCTCCTGACAGGCACACCCTTCGGTGATTACAGTGCTACTTACAGTGAGTTGACTGGTCAGCCGACACCCTCGCACACTACCACATTTGCTACTTCTTCAGGGTTGTCAGCTCTAGAGGCAGTTGTTCCTCCTGTGCCAGGGACGGGTACTACAGAGACTATTCCTTCGTCAGTTGCCTCGACCGATCCCCCAGCTATTGGCTCGCTACAGGCTCAGGTCACAGAGACGGCTCCACTTGTTGCTACTACGTCAGTACCTGTTCCTGCTGCTCAGACCCAGACCGCTTCACAGCCACGTGCTTCTTCAGAGGGTCAGCCAGATAGCTCAGATTCCGAGGGAGACACTCTGCACTTCGTGATTACTCCGCGCACCTTGGCACCCGACACGACTCTGTCTGTTCCCCCGTCAGATCCTTAGACTAGTTTTTGGCGATTGATGCCAAAGGGGGAGAGAGTAGTTTTAGGGGGAGTTTTGGTAGAGGGTTTTCGTTTTCGTTCTTTTTTTGTGTGCTACATTCATGCATCATGTTTACTTTTCAGTCATTGCATTCGTGTGACATATGGTCGTGTGAGAAACCTTGAGTCTAATGGTTTATCTAGTCACTGTGTTAATTCATGTCACCTGTTTTGGTTATAGCTCTAAGGTTGTGCTTCCGTGCCTTACTCCGTTTTCTTATGAGCTATATCTTTATGTGTACTAACGCTTTATGTCTTATCTTATGAGTACACTCTTTTGGCTTCGAGCACATAAGAAATTCCTAACCCTTTGTGCTTATTGTTTTTTGCTTATGTGAACCAAGCAGTTCGAAAACCTCATCTCCAATCTTTTGAATCTAAGTGTTGTCATCAATCACAAAAAAGGGGGAGATTGAAAGCATCTAGGCCCCGAGGTTTGGTTTCGGCAATTGATGACAACGCTTTATTACCATGACTAACGTATGTTTTGCAGAAACTTTGGTAAGTTAGGTCATGGAGATTATAACTGCTTTGGGCACCATGGTATTCATGCCCCTTGATGGAAATCGTTTCGGTTTTGAAAAGAGTGACGTCAAGATTAAGGACGGTTAGTTCCGGATGTCGAGGTATTGAGATACATTCGGAATAGTCGTTAGGATCTTCGTTTTTCTCTTTTGGCCGTACTATAAAGGGGGGCATGAGCTGGTAGCTTGTCCTAAGTGAGTCTTATGTTTAGGTGTGGTGCACACTTGTTAAACTTAGCACTAGGCAGCTCTAGAATAGCTCAAAGTTCAGTTGGAAGCAACTTGGTTCAAGTTGCGACGCGTTTCGGAAAGTTTAGGGTGGTTTTCCCTTGACCGGACGCGGTCCTCGGCTTGACCGGACGCGTCCGGTCAGTTCAAAACTGCGACTGGGTTTCGGCGCTGACGACCGGACATGGTCCTTGCGAGGACCGGACGCGGTGGTCAGAGCCAACACGTGTCACTTGAAGGGACACACCCGATCGGACGCGACCTGGGTGTGATCGGCGCGTCCGGTCACGTTCCAGTAAGGTCCAGCGACGACCGGACGCGTCCGGTCATCACCGATCGGACGCGGTCGCGCGTCCGGTCTTGTTACAGTAAGCTCCCTGCACGATCGGATGCGTCCGGTCATGCCTGACCGGCGCGTCCGGTCACTCAGCCAGAATTTCGGTTTTTCGACCGTTACAGGGGACCGGCGCGTCCGGTCACCCCGTGTTTTGCTGAGTTGGCAGGTAACGGTTCGTTTCGACTGTGGGGTGTATAAATACATCCCCACCACCTCTTTTAGAGGTCTCTTGCTCATTTGGTCAGCTGAAAAACACCTTTGGAGTGCAAGGGAGTGCAAGAGCTCTAGTGAGGATTGTGTTTTGAGAATCAAAGCTTGAGAGTTCCTCATTAGCGATTAGAGAGTAGCAAGTGTGCATCCACCTTCTCATTAGGCTCGTTGTGGTCAAGTGAGAGTTCTAGCTTGTTACTCTTGGTGATCGCCATCACCTAGACGGCTTGGTGGTGATTGGGAGTTTGGTGATCATCCGGCGGAGCTTGTGGATGACCCAACTCATCTTGTGAGCGGTTTTGGGCGATTTACCGCGACGGAGTGTCGAAGAATCAACCCATAGAGAGCACTTGATCCTTGCGCGGATCAAGGGGGAGCTACACCCTTGCGCGGGTGCTCCAACGAGGACTAGTGGGGAGTGGCGACTCTCCGATACCTCGAAAAAACATCGCCGTGTTCCTTGCCTTTATTTTCAAGCATTTACATTCTCGTATTTACTTTCATTGCTTGATTTACTTTCCTAGAATTGCCATGCTAGACTAGGATTGGAAACTAGGGTGCAAAACTTTTGTCGGTAGAATCTCTAGGAACACAAGTAGGCACTAGGGGTGAATTCCGGCTTATAGGATTTAATTCTTGAAATTAATTTTTAGAAAAGCCCAATTCACCCCCCCCCTCTTGGGCATCTTGATCCTTTTAGGGCCGAACCCTTAGAATTCTAAGGGCTGCCGCCGATCACAGCAGTGCTTATTTAGTTGGAATTAATGATAGAAATGGGTGGACCAAAAACTTATCTTTTAATTAAGCTCAAAATTAATCTCGGTGTTAGCCGGACCGATCATATTCCAACATACTCCCACTTGATCGAACGGCTAATGCAATTACGCAACTAATGTTCACTTCATACTTATGTTCACACTTAGTACTACAGTAAGACCAGACCAATGCGTCGTTAGTAGCATTAATCGCCACTAGTACCCCATTACCCATAGTTCACTGTAATACCTTGTTAGAACGCTTATTACTTATTGGGAGTATATATATGGCCCTATTACCAGGAATCAAGTTAGAGACTCTAAACTAAAAACCCAAATATATTTGTGCGCTCATAAATGGGATAAGTATTAAGCCTCAAATAATCAAACATGCCAGCATCAACTTAGTTCTTGTTTTTTTCTCAAGCTTAATAACTTGATCCTGGGTTCTTTCTTTCACAACATTTAATCAATGTGCTTGGCATCAGCATTTGATGTCTGTCGTTACTCGAAATAATACTGCAACTCAACTGTAGGTTTATAGCAGTATGTTAATACTCAATTTTGGGATAATATCTCTTAAGCTGCATGGCCTGTCGTATTCATGTCACTAATTGAGCTCATTTTAATACTAATTACATTTGGAGCTTTCAATAAATTTGTCCTTTTCTACAAGAGTAGGTATAATTTAATTGTGCACTTTCTTATACCTACTCAAGAGAATTGGCAATTGAATAATTCTTAATTCTTATAAGTGACACGATAATTCTTTTGGTGCCTCATCAATAACTTAAAATTCTGTAGCACCTTCCAGTGGACCTATTCTGGATTAATAAACTATTTTTTGCCAAGTATCCCAATGTCAAGTCTAGACTAGCATTGACTTGAGCATTCTTGAAGTTAATGACAGTCGAAGCATATGGAACGTCTTCCTCTCCAATTGTTACTAACCTTTTTTTAGAATATTTAGAGTAATTAAACTTAATGCATTATCCAATCTGCATTATGCGAATAGACAGACATGACATTTCAAACTCTATCACTTATGCATATAGTTGATATGCTTTTCATGATAATCCTAGTACTCATTTGGTCTTGTAATGTGTATCTTAATAGCCAAAAACTCAGAGGCTTCATCAAAATACATCATATTAAAAAAAATTGGGTGAGTAGAAAACTCTTATGTGACATTCCTATTGCCAGTAACTCAACTTCACCCATGTAGAGTATTAGGATAATAACCTTTTCCACTTTTTTTTAAAAACATAATGTCCACTTAATGAAATTCTAAACCACAGTGGGCTATGTTTTTGGTTTAAATTTCTTAAAACCCCCTTTGAAGTCATGCTTAGAATTGTAGAACCTTTTTTATAATCTACTGGTTTGACTTCATCAGGAAACTTATTAACACCCACACTTTATATATACTTATGGACCTAAGCTCATAAAATTGCTTAGTTTAGAATAACAAAATTTCTCTTCTGATGTGATCATATTATAGATTTATAATGGATCACAAGCAGTTTAATAACATTAGAGGTTTACTTATGTCCCTAATTATCTAATGGTTGCTACATATGCCTGTTGTGGCACACTAGTTGACTCTTGAAAATCCACAATAGAAATTGTAGTAATTTAAATGGAGGTATGCTAATGACTTATGGCACAAACTTAGATATTTATGTCTTCTTGATTCATTGATACAAAAAATCTAAGCCTGTATCTCTCCAAGATTTAATCTTCGTCCTTTGTGAACTCCCAGCTCCCACTGATTTTTGCATTCTTTAGAAACACATTCATCAAATCTTGTGCATTGGTGGTGGAACGGAAGAGGTTAATGGAGATGGCAATGTACATATTCCAGACGAGATCTGTGTGTCGTACACTGGTGATGCCGAGAAAGATCTTCATACATTGATCGACATCATCTTTCCGGATCTAAATGCAAACATGTCGAATAAAGACTACATCACCACCAGAGCAATATTGTCTACACGTAATGATTGGGTGGACATGATTAATATGAAAATGATTGATATGTTCCAGGGCGACGAGACGGTGTATCACAGTTTTGACTCCGCGGTAGATGATCCACATAACTACTATCTATCGGAGTTCCTTAACAGTCTAACCCCCAATGGGCTGCCTCCACACGTCTTGAAGCTCAAGCTCGGGTGTCCTGTCATATTGCTTAGGAATATTGATCCTGTCAATGGGCTATGCAATGGTACGAGGCTGGTGGTGCGTGGGTTCCGTAGAAATACAATCGATGCGGAAATCATGGTGGGGCAGCATGCTGGGAAGCGGGTGTTCCTTCCTCGAATACCATTGTGCCCTTCTGATGATAAGATGTTCCCGTTCCAGTTCAAGAGGAAGCAGTTTCCTATCAGGCTGAGCTTTGCCATGACGGTCAACAAGTCACAGGGACAAACTATCCTAAACGTGGGTGTGTACCTACCCACACCGGTGTTCTCTCATGGTCAGTTGTACGTCGCGATGTCTAGGGCCACATCAAGAACCAATATTAACATCCTTGCCCTCCCGCCTGATGCGGATGCACAAGAGGAGGAGGCCAAAAAGATGGAGAAGAAAAATGGTAAAAAGAATGCCGACGGGAAAAAAGGAAGAATGTGTCAAATAAAAAACATAAGGATAAGAAGACAACAATAATGGATGGAATGTTCACGAAGAATATTGTATTTAAAGAGGTTCTAATGCCATAGCGAGGTAACAGAACATTACTAAGGAATATAATGCATTTTTTCATTCAATTTATATTGCACAAATAATATCTCACTAATGCGATATTTGTTGCTGTTCCTAGGTATTTCTATATGGTTTATCAGATTCTACACGGAGATGTTGTATATATACACTTATGTGATGGCATAATGAGAATTAAACATGTGTTGTATTATTGTTACAAAAATGACACTGAGTGTTTTGTTCATAACTATTACACATGTATGTTCTCAAACCCATGAGTTTTTGTCGACTTTCGCCTCTACACGTGTAATTTGTATTCCCGTTGCAACGCATGGCCATCAACCGAATTAGCACCTACATAATTACAAACGTAAATTAATTGATTGAATAAAACCTACGAAGCAAGTTAGCGGTAATAATGAACATTAGTGCTAAACAACATCATACCAGTGGTCGTGGGATGGTATACTTATCTTTTTTAGCACATGTGATTTTTTGGTAATGAACTTTCATAGATTATCTAAAGATGGCTCAACCTTCTTCTAGGAGTAGTGGCTGTGGACAGACGTTAAAGGCTTCTACCTGTTGTAACAATAGTAGGTTTGTAAATTCAATTTCTTACCTGCTGCCCGTGCGAAAAATTTCGCATCGCCCACAGTCTCCCGCCTCGTGCAATCCCATGTACCCACCTCTTCCTCTCATTTTCCTTTCAAAAAAAGATCTTTAAGCACCGCAATTTTAGGACATGCAACACAAAACAGCACCACATGCAAAAGGAAACAACGCCACCCGTGAGAAAATAAATTCGCGTCGCCCACATTCCCCCCGCCCCATGCAATCCCACATTCCCACCCCTTCCTCTGATTTCCCTTTCAAAAAAAAACAGATTTAATCACCATAATTTGAGGACATGCAAAACAAAACAGCATCACATGCAAAAGGAAACAATGCCGTGCAACACACGTTGATTATGCCGCCCAACATAAAGGAAATAGAGAATCGATCGGCCTCCCCCTCGCATCGCCAGCCGCCCTCATATCTTCCCTCGTGCACCGGCGTGGTGCAGCTGCGCCTCCACCCCACCCAGGAAGCGAAGCACCAACGCCAGGACAACATCGGCTACCTCAGGCGGCTCATCGGATCCTCCCTCGGCTGTGAGTTGCGTGCGCAGTGTGGATGATCCTCCTTGCCGGCTGCCGCAATAGTGAAGAGGTAGCAACAACCGATCCTGAAATCCAGGTTTTCCCTCTCTCCCTACTGTTCATGATCCGGCAATGGCCTGCTGGCTTCAGCCACCTTGGATGGACGTCGGTGAACTGGTGTTTTTGGTGGGCACGTTTGTCATCTCGCCGATCCCGGCATCCCCGTTGCTGAACTAGGGATACTAGCTTGGATCGGGCTGAGCGGAGTGTTCATATATAGACCTGTCTCATTTGTTGATGATCTGGATGCTAATGGATTAGCTGCTGCTAATTAAGGGAGAAGAGCCCAACAAGATGCATTTTTTTTCAAAACTAATCACTGTTTGGCTGTTTAGCTCACCCTGTGCACACGTTGTCCTCCTCTTTGTCTCATGCAGGATCTCCTATACAACACCAGGATTAGATAGGCCTGGCAATCAGTTCGATCAGAGTGTTCAGGTAACTTGCACTGTTCAGGTAAAACTCAAATTTGTTTTACACTCGAAGCTTCTCTATTTCAATTTGTCAAAGTTTAATTTCAGTGGCTTGTCATGACTCCCCAGTCGATTTTTTTTCCTACAGTAAGGACCAAAATTAGTCACGAAGAGCATGGTGCCGCGGCGGACGCTACTGGAGCTCCCGGACGACATGTCGTCGAAATCACCGGGCTTGTCGCTGCGACCTCGCCGCACCCGATGGAGGACCTTTGCAGCCTCCGTGCCACGCACGTGTCCGCAGTCCACCCACGCACGAGCCGCATTACTTTTTTCAAATTTAATTTGTCTACCTATACCGTGCATGTGTCTTGCAGTTGCCAGACCATGCGCGTGGCGTGCATGGAGCACGCCGTCAGGAGACGCGTAGCGCTGGAGCGGGAGGAGTCCATGAGCTGGTTCGACCACAACAGCTACCTCGCCCTTGTTGACAAGCTGGCCGCTGCCGGCAACCCGGAGGCCTGCTTCGTGCTTGGGGTCAGGCTCATCTTCACACAGGGCCACACGGATCCCGTCGGCACTGCCTGCCTCAGACAGGCGGCTGATGCTGACCACAAGGTGGCGGCCTACGTGCTCGGCGTCCTCCACTACGGGCACGAGGAAGCCGAGCAGTACATCAGGCAGGTGGAAGGCGAGGGCGACATCGTCGCCCACACGTGCAAGCCGGAGGCCAGCAAGACCAACCGGGAGTACGTGAAGTGCCGTGAGCAAGTTGTCGACGTGGTTCAGGAGGTGATATGGAGGGTGGACAGAATGATGGACCCGGTGCCGGTGCCGCCGCCGGCGGTAAATTGCAAGGGCAGTGGCTGCGGCGTGGTAGAAGGATGGACCAGGGACTACACTGTCTTTTGTAGTGACGGCTGCAGGATTAGGCACGAGTACTCCGAGTTCTTCTCGCGAGTCTCATCATTCCATAGCTAAAGCCTAAATAGTACTTTGTGAAGAACATTGTAAACTTTTCCGCTTTCATATAGCATGCCCACCGGATATCAGGTGGAACAACTGATACGTGTTATTTATGCCTTGGAACACAGCTAATGGTAACGTTTTGAAGTTAATTGACATAGGCAGCCTGGGAGATGTATACACACTTATGTGATGGCATAATGACACTTTGACGCCATTTTAACCAGCCGGCTGAAATTCTATGCCTAACATCTTCATCAATGTCTCTATCCTTTTGTAGCATCGACCCTAAATACCGAAAAGTATCCTTCTTGGCCACCACTTGCCCATCGAGGCTAACGTCTCTCTCCTCATGCCTAGTCGCGCTGAAATCGCACCTTATGTACTCGGTCTTAGTCCTACTAAGTCTGAACCCTTTCGACTCTAATGTGTGCCTCCATAGTTCTAACTTCCTATTAACCCCTGCCCTACTATCGTCAACTAGCACCATATCATCAGCAAAGAGCATACACCAAGGGATATCACCTTGTATGTCCCTTGTGACCTCATCCATCACCAAAGCAAATAAATAAGGGCTCAAAGCTGACCCCTGATGCAGTCCTATTTTAATTGGAAAGTCACTGGTGTCGCCATCACATGTTCGGACAAACGTCACCACATCCCTGTACATATCCTTGATGAGGGTAACGTACTTAGTTGGCACTTTGTGCTTTTCCTAGGCCCACCACATGACATTTCTCGGTACTTTGTCATATGCCTTCTCAAAGTCAATAAAGACCATGTGCAAGTCCTTCTTCTGCTCCCTATATCTCTCCATCAATTGTCGTAATAAGAAAATCGCCTCCATGGTCGACCTACCAGGCATGAACCCAAACTGATTTTGGGTCACATGTGTCACTCTCCTTAGGCGATGCTCGATAACCCTCTCCCAGAGCTTCATCGTATGGCTCATCAACTTAATCCCACGGTAGTTAGTACAACTTTGAACATCTCCCTTGTTCTTGAGGATAGGTACTAATATACTTCTCCTCCATTCTTCAGGCATCTTGTTAGACCGAAAAATAAGGTTAAAAATCTTAGTTAACCATACTATCGCTTTGGCGCCTAGGTATCTCCATACCTCAATGGGGATACCATCAGGGCCCATCGCTTTACCTCCCTTCATCCTCTTCAAAGCCTCTCTGATCTCTGCCTCCTAAATTCTCCTCACAAAGCGTCTGTGGGTATCGTTAAATGAGTCGTCCAACTCAAGGGTAGGACCCCATTCTCCCCATTAAACAGCTTGTCGAATTACTCTCTCCATCTGTCCTTGATCTCCTCATCCTTCACCAGAAGTCGATTTGTCCCATCCTTGATGAATTTTATTTGGTTGATGTCCCTTGTCTTCCTCTCGCGGATTCTAGCCATCCTATAAATGTCCTTCTCTCCTTCCTTCGTGCCTAGCCACTGATAAAGGCCATCATACACCTGACCTTTTGCTACACTCACAGCTCGCTTTGTAACCCTCTTCGCTATTTTATAGCCCTCGATGTTGGCTGCACTCTTGTCATGGTGGAGACGCTTGAAACACTCTTTCTTCTCCCTAATAGCCCTTTGCACCTCGTCATTCCACCACTATGTGTCTTTCGCTTCCCGTTCTAGGACAAGAATATGAATTCTTTAGAGTTGGCTTTTTGCCTACTTGGGTTGATGACATGCGCTACATGTTCCGTTTGCATTCTGACTTCTATGTGTTTCTATCTACACACACTATGGTAAATGCACAATCGAGTATTTTGGGGATTCCTCAGATTCCTCATACATTTATGGCATTCCAGGATGTATACACTCTGGACGAGTTCATTTTTGTAGGTATATCTCATACACCTATATTTAAAATCACGTAGTTAACTGTTTATGTTCTTATTCCATCAACAACTATTGTTTGTGTTTGTAGATATCATTGGTATTGTTCTATATGTGTCTAATACCCAAGGAAGGGATGACCCGAGGAGTTTATACAAACATGTGGTGGTGATGGACGAAAGGTACTTGTTTAGGGCCTGTTTAGTTTCCAAAATTTTGCAAAATTTTTCAAGTTTCCCGTCACATCGAATCTTTAGACGCATGCATAAAGCATTAAATATAGATAAAAAATAAAACTAATTACACAGTTTAGACAAAATTCATGAGACAAATCTTTTAAGCCTAATTAGACCATGATTGGACACTAATTGCCAAATAACAACGAAAGTGCTAAAGTACCATTTCCCAAAAAAATTCGCGAAGTAAACAGGCCTTAGTTGTGGGAGATTGTAATAGATTGAAACTTTTATAATTAGTCGCCACTAATCAGTTTTGTAACTCGTAGGAACAACTGCATCATATTAAACGTCATGAAACCACACCTTTTGCGTCTCACCATCGGGGAATGGCGGCGAGCGGCATCAGAGTTGCGCACTCTAGCTGCCCTCCATGTACACATGAATAGAAAGAGAGGTACTACATTACAGATGCCCTCATATCTATTGTCTAATTAAAGTTTCAGTTGTTACATTTTGCTCGTGCATGATAGGTGGAGTGACCACTAACGATTTCAGTGAAATTGTATTCTCTCCTCTTTGTCGACAGGCAGATACATTTCAAGGTGAGATTCTTTTGGGGTCACTCATCTATCTAATTTCTCGTATATAGCACTGATCCAAAAGTTTTTTTGTTTATAGGCCTACGCGATCGCCTGCTTGGTGATGCAGCCGAACGTCAACGAGCTCAACAGTTTGCCCATGACACTGTGTTGTGTCTCATCGAGCGCAACCGTTGCGTTGGTGCTCCCGGTTATGGCTGTCGTCGCAGAGCGCCCCAGCGGCCGCCCCACCATCGCCCTTACATTGGTCGCAGTCGTGGACGTGGTCGCTGAGCGCCTCAGTGGCCGTCCCACCCATCGCCCTTCCATGGCTCAGCTAGCGTTGCACGGAGATGACTCGTGAACTTGAAGATAGATGATGTCATGATGACATCACCATGATATTTTTGTGTATAAAAATAAATGGTGATACATTACGTATATGTTTTCTATATTAAAATAAATGGTGAAATACATAGCATATACGAGGGTGCATGCTAACGCTCTGTTTCAAGAAAACATGTGTTCACAAATCATGTCACTATCCCGACCCGGCAACAGGAAATAGGAAAATATCAGTGTCAATCACGGCAAAATAGGAAGTACTTACAAATCTATTGTCTGCGCTTCCGGCTTCCCTGCGCCTCGCTCCAACACTGAAGCAAAGAAAATCAATCATCCCGCCCAGCTGCCCCCCAACACTGAAGCAAAGAAAATCTGTCTTTCAATCCTGCGCTCTAAAACCCGCGGCCTCGCCATAGCGTCTGCCCTCGCCAGCCGACCTCCCCCTCACATCGGCCGCTGTCCTCGCACCCTCCATCGCGAACCGGCTGTGTGTTTCGTCATAGCGCGTCACCATTTGTTACAAAAAAAAGATAACACGTTAAGGGCGTCACGATCTCTCCTACCAAAAATCACGTCCACATCCTAAAAAAATCCCGCGAACGCCACATGGAAGGCAATGGAAACACCGATGTAATCACCCTCACGGAAGCACCGGCAAGCATCATGATCGGGCATTCTTAGTTGCTGATCCGTGCCCGTGCGTTGAGGACTTTTTTACCTATAGTTGCTCGAAGTGACTTTGCAAGGACGCTGGTCAAGGTTCAAAATATGTTTTAGTACAGTATTGTCGATGCTCTTTAAATTGTTTTAGCTATCAACGCTGGTGTGTCTTTACACCACTCTTCAACAGGTGTAGGGTTAATCATGATAAGTATCCTTTCCCGCTGATCGAAAACATAAAGCATATATTTTCGAATGTGTAGCCATGGCAAAAGAAAATTAGGACTGCTTTGCTACAACTAAAAAAATAAAACATGGACATTTACAGTATTGTTACCTTTCAAAAAAAAGCCTCGTGCAATCCCACGTACCCACCCCTTCCTCTCATTTTCCTTTCCAAAAATAAACATATTTAATCACCATAATTTGAGGACATGCAAAACAAAACAGCACCACATGCAAAAGGAAACAATGCTGTGCAACGCGTTGATTACGGCGCCCAACACAAAGGAAATAGAGAATCGGTCGGCCTCCCTCTCGCATCGCCAGCTACCCTCGTATCCTCCCTCGTGCACTGGCGTGGTGCAGCTGCGCCTCCACCCCACCCAGGAAGCGAAGCACCAACGCCAGGACAACATCGGCTACCTCAGGCGGCTCATCGGATCCTCCCTCGGTTGCGAGTTGCGTGCGCAGTGTGGACGATCCTCCTTGCCGGCTGCCGCAATAGTGAAGAGGTAGCAACAACCGATCGTGAAATCCATGTTTTCCCTCTCTCCCTACTGTTCATGATCCGGCAATGGTCTGCTAACTTGAGCCACCTCGCGGCTGGACATCGGCAAACTCGTGTTTTTCTCTCTCTCCCTACTGTTCATGATCCGGTAATGGCCTGCTGGCTTCAGCCACCTTGGTTGGACGTCGGTGAACTGGTGTTTTTGGTGCGCACGTTTGTCATCTCGCCGATCCCGGCAGCCCCGTTGCTGAACTAGGGCTACTAGATTGGATCGGGCTGAGCGGAGTGTTCATATATAGACCTGACTCATTTGTTGATGATCTGGATGCTAATGGATTAGCTGCTAATTAAGGGAGAAGAGCCCATGTCAATTAGGACTATAAAGAAAATTTGGACTGCTTTGCTACAACTAAAAATAATAAAAGATGGACATTTACAGTATTGTTACCTCCACGCTACAAACTTTTTTGGTAAAAGAATATTGACCAGCAGTCCTAATTTTCTGATATACTGTAGCAACAACATGCCAATTTTTACAGTATTGTTACCTCCACGATACAAACTTTTTTTTTTGGGTAAAAGAATACTGACCAGCAGTCCTAATTTTTCTAGATTGGCATAGACAATTCAGCCCATTTGGTTATAAGTCCTCATGGCTTTGGTAGTGAAACCATTCATTAAACAAGAGTAGACTGAAAACCACTCAATGAAGAACTCACTTTAGTATTAAATTTTCAAGGAAAAATAACTCTAAAAAAACTGGTCAGATACATCTATAGCGGTAGAGGGGAATGGGAACGGAAGTCTCCAACTGCTCAAGTGCTCTGCGCTGCGAGGAATGTCTCGCTTTCAGCTTTGAGGAACTATGGCAATGGGAGAAAGTTGGAGTGGCGTGGTTGGTTTCGCCGTGCTCGTCCTTCAATTTCGTGCGTCGGGTGGGGGAGAGAGCGCGTCAGATTGGGAAAGAGAAGGGAAAGAGTCCTTTTTTTACCAAACACGTGAAAGCTAGGCTCACCCTGTAAGTTCGATTTGCCAGCTCCATATCAGAGTATTAAAAACTTAAGAGGTCCAACAACAGCTTTAGTCAGTAGGCATTCAAAGCTCCTATACACTTGACTGACATTTTTCCAAATTCATACACATATATTATTATGTATATAGTTATATGTGTCTATATATATATGTTTAACAACATATAAACTTATTCATGTACAAATACAAAAATACATCATAATTTGGGTTTGATTAAATCAGCTAAATAATTATCGCTATTTTTGTTTGGTTATTCAATTGAACATAGCAAATATAAATGATTTCATTATTAGTGCTTAAAAACTAAACTGAGAGTATATAATACGTTTTTAGAAAACAAATTTGAACAAAGACAATACGATTTTATATAGCTATATATCATTTTTAATTGTGAATTAATGACATCCATGTTTGATCTACCTTAATTATTTCAAAACAA
Source organism: Saccharum spontaneum (assembly GCA_022457205.1). Classification (NCBI taxonomy): domain Eukaryota; kingdom Viridiplantae; phylum Streptophyta; class Magnoliopsida; order Poales; family Poaceae; genus Saccharum; species Saccharum spontaneum. The sequence goes on from CM039615.1 coordinate 26,407,850, forward strand.
ATTAATATGTTTGTCTTTTAGGTCTCGATGGATAGTTCAGATGCGGAGGTTTCGAAAGAAAATGGAGGCTCTTCAAAAGATATTGTACAAATAGTAAATACCAGTAAGCCTATCGATGATTATGAGTTGTTGCAAGAAAGTGTGAGTACAGAAGTTACGCACAGAGATCTACCAGATGATCAGGGCTTAAGCATTGATACACCCCATGATGAAAAAGCCCTATCAACTTCTCTTGTAGATCCGACGGGAGAAAAAGAACTTCCCAAAATCCAAATCTTACAAAATAAACCCAAAAAGTCTATGTCCTCACCGGTTGCCTCAGAAGGTATTGATATTTTCCCTTTGATCGGATCAACTTTGAAAAACTTCTAATTGTTGTTGAATACTTTAATCCTATATACAAGTTTGTTGTCTTTTTCAGATTATGTTTGTACCGAAACTGATATAGCCATAATTGAATCTGTCAAAAAAAATTCCTTCTTCACCTGGGAAGGAGGAGCTTGTGCTCATAGACGATGTTCCGGTGTCAAGAAACCACATGGAATGTCTTTTTCAGCCACAAGAATACTTATCTGACGAGGTAACATATGCAAATCATAATACTCAATCAAACATTGGCAACTTCAATGTCCTTTCTCTCTAATGGCAAAATCTATGCAGATCATAGATGCTTATATTACACTGCTGAAGGCCCAGGAGGGTTTGAAAAAGAGGCAAGGGGGTACAGTCTATCTTGAAACTGCATGCTTAACCGCAGTTATGAAGTGGGATGGAGAAAAGAAAGAGTCCATCGTAGATCATTATCCTAAACGTGGCACTTCCCAGCGTCCTGGATTAGTCCAAAGGGTGCTAACTTACCTGGACCATGACATGGTAGCAATTATTTTAAACCATCTATTGGTCTTTCATTGTCAAATTTGTATGCCTGACAAATTATTTATTATTTGACTTGATAGGTGTTTCTTCCGGTAAATGTTACACATACACACTGGTACCTTGCTGTTATAAACGCTGACAAACGTGAGGTCCAGGTGCTAGACTCTTTGGGCGAGATGTTCGGCCGTGCAGACCTCCAAAAAATAGTGGGTATTTTCTAACACATCTATTTGTACACATTTAATATTTTAGAAAGACTAATTGATTCATTCTTCTATGAACAAATAGCGAGTTGGATTGCGGAAACAAATAGATTTCATATTGGAAGAGACGGGCTTGAAAGAGCACAAATGGCCAGATGTTGAGGTTGATATCTGGCCGGTTGAGGAGATTTTCCGCGGAAAATTATTGCAAAAAGATGGGTACGTCAGAAAAAATAGTGTCATATAAGTTGAATTTTGTGTCTATGCCTTTTTGATCTAATGTGTGCCGGAGCCTCTATTAATGTTGTATGTAGCTTTTCTTGCGGTTTATTCTTAATTACCTTTGTGGAGTATTGGACCGGAAACGATTTGTCTGATGAGTTCAATCAGGTAAACCATGCGTCTTACCACAAGTCATGAGTGTGCACTAGCTGTGGATTTTTTAATTAATAATTAGTTTGGTTCATACTATCGTGCAGGATGATATGAAAGAATTTAGACTGAAGCTTGCGATGATCTTGCTATCGTCGGAGTTAAATAAAAGAAAGGGTGCTCCATATATTGAAAGCGATGAAAATATTAGATGCCCAAGCGACTGTGTCATAATAGATAATCCAAATATGGCAGATCAAGCATCCACAAAGAAGAGGAAACATTCTGAGGGGGGCGAGTGCTTAGTCAAATTTGAGGTCAATGCCAACTAAGACCCTGATGAGTTTTGGGTATTTGAGGTTATGAAAGACGTGCCAATGAACAAGGAAGAGATGACTGAGTTACTGTGTGATTACGTCATGGCAATTCAGGATGAAGTGACGTTGAAGTAAACTACATGCTTATCTAAATTACTTTATTTACTAATAATAGTGTGCTCTCTTATATAATGAAAACCATCATCTGTGTCTAATGCTTTGCAGGAAGCCTTGGGTTAAAGGTTTTCATCCCTCCATGATTGCGTTAAGTGTCCACGACCTACAAGAGTTGTTAATGAGCAATCGAGATATCTCTGATAACTGTTTTAATTTAGGTGTTCGATTTCAGGCGGCTCGAGAGTACAATATAATGAAAAAATACAATAATATTACGAAGCATCACATGGACCTGAGATTTTGTGTAAGCACATTTTTATAATTGTTATCGTGCTATATCGTATTGTCTTATTTTTTTTGTTCTTCTAATTATATAAACTAGGCCAAATTATACTAATCCTAACTCTCCGTACCTTCTCTTTCAGAAAATGTGTGCTTTAACACAAATGCTAGAATTCCATAAAAAAATACACTAAGACAGAAATGGCTGCTGCGATTGGTGTATGTGGGGATATGGAATACAACTTAGCGCAGTGCAGATACGTAAGTCTTTTGCTCCCTACTTTTATCACTTGTTTCCTATATACTATTCTAATCGCTACAATGTTTGCAGTTTCTTTTGCCATGGCTACACATTCAAAAATATATGCTTTATGTTTTCGATCAGCGGGAAAAGATACTTATCATGATTGACCCTAGACCTGTTGAAGAGTGGTGTAAAGACACACCCGCGCTGATGTATGCTAAGTTTACTCTTGGATTTAGCTACAACTACACCGCCACAGTGAATATACATATTCCTGGATGGACAGAGGATGTTTTCAAATGGAAATTCAAATGGGAAGAAAACATTGCAGAGGACATAGATGGGTAACTAACTTAGAGACACCGTCGCTTGCAATAATAATATTTATGATATAACTATTTCTATATACTGCTGATCGTGAATCTTGCCACAGACATTTAAGTGGATATCTTATCCTACAGTATATGTCTGCATGGAATAGACGGTTGTCCACACATATTTGTACGGTGAGTATAACACTTTGTTTTTAGTTTTTGTGGAAGATTTTTCGAGAGACACAGTATTAGCCATGCGACAGACACTAATATATACACAAGATGGTATAGAGATGCGGCGAAACTTATTCGTGGATTTATTGGCGCACGAAAAAAATGGATATCGGAGATATCTTCCTGCCGATATTAAACATTATCTTAGCCGCATCACGGAAAGATCTATAAAGTAGAGTTTGTGTGCTTGCGACGTTACACACTCCATGACTGTGTTAAATTCATAAACTTTGCCTTTTAGATGAAATATCACTTTAACGTTGAATTTTATTTTTTTACAGTGTTGTTAACTTATAGTGCGATCCATGTATTTTTACTATAAAATATTAGTTATCCCGTAGCAACACACGGGTACACTACCTATTGATTAAGTCCAATCTCACTGCTTAGCTTGTAACTAACACCTGGGGTGTTACAGCGGTGTAGCATGGATGGCGGCCAAAAATGTTCAAGCGGGTTTGCTTTTTATTTTTAGGAGCAAATTATTAGAAACTATTGGTGTTATGGTTATTGTTTTTCCATTCCACTATTTATTGAAAAAGGTTGAAATACCAGATCTGGTGATGTGTTGTGTAATACCCTTGTAAGGATTTTTGGCATGTTTTTTTGCTAATAAAAAATTAGCTAGAATTTTTTCTTTCTCTTCTTCTACTAGATCTATGTAAGGTATTTTTGGCCTTTTTTGCTAATAAAAATTAGCTAGCATTTTTTCATTCTCTTCTTGTACTAGAACTATGGCAAAACTTTTGCCAACCTTTCAAAAAAAGATATATACCCTTCAGAAAAAATTGTCAGCCATGTCATACAGTGTTGGGTGGGTCCGCCTCTCGTGCAAATTGGGAAATTTTGCAAAACAAAAAGAAGTGCTCTGGCGGAACATCCATCCGAAAATAGGCATCCCAAGTTCAGCAGCAAGCTTCCAACTTTGGCTACTATGTTCGTCGGTCGCTCGACAACTTTGGCTACTGCGTTCGTGGTCGCTGGATGATTCAGATGAACACGTCTCATCCTCAAAGTGAACATGAAATTGTTTCTACGCTCAAGATGACATTTTTGTTGTTCAGAATTGTTCAAGCATGTATATTCTACAGGGGAATGAACAAGTACAAAGCATATACTGTCTACATTGCTGGCCTCTTTTACAACATCAACCAAAGTGGACTGAACTGTTATTCTATTGCTAGCGAGGATGAAAACGGTACGGAAATATTCCGAATCGATCGTTTTCGTTTTCTATATTATAATATCGTTTTCTATGTTATGATACTGTTTTCGAATTTCGTCAAACATGAAAATTTGTCATTGGTTTCACAACCATTTTCGACCTTTTTTTTTGTACTCCTTAACTGTTAAAATATAGAAATATCCTGAACTGACCGCTTTCGTTTTCTATATTGTAATACCGTTTCCGACCATTTTCATCATTAACTGCTGGTGATAATGTGTGTTGTATGAAACTATGAATAATGATGAATTATCTTTGTCTTTACTACTCAGCACCGTGAAATGCAATGATCTCCTTAAACCGGATTCGGATTCTGGGAATCCAGAACGACACACAGCACCATCGAATTACTAGCTTCACTGTTGTCGAATTACTAGATTTATTACTACGCATTTCCCAGCTTCTGGTTCGTCATACATGAACTGATTTATTAGCTTCAATCACACAATTTCCCAGCTTTTGGTTCGGCATACATACATGAAACTGAATTACAGATTGTTATGTCCGCTCTACTCACAACCCAACGGGAAACCGGATCTGTCAGTTGCCGCCAGCAGCGCAGAGGAGGGCGTCGACCTTGTCCTTGAGGTGCGCCTCGTCGTCGCCGAGGCGTGCGGCGGCGGCGCCATCCTCCCACCGGATCAGCGTGGGCACGCCCTTGAGCCCGAACCTGGGGTCCACCCTCCACGGGTGCGCCGGGTCGCGCCACGTGGGCTTGTCCCCGACGTAGGCGCGCAGGAGCACCGCGTCCCTGCCCTGCAGTGCCTCCTCCAGCCGCTCGTAGATCACCGGCTCCGCCACGTTGCAGTCTGCGGCGCCGCACGGCGACGGTGAGTAAGCATGGGAAGCAATATTGCTGAACGGAATCTTATCGTTATCGGCGACGGCGAGGATTCTTCTTACTTACCGGGGCACCAGGTGAGGGAGGAGTCAGGCTCGCGGTCGGCCAGGAAGAGCAGCAGCTTCACCTTGCCGTCGGAGGCGGCGTCCGGGGAAGCGAAGAGGCGGTCGAAGTGGGCGTCGAAGTCCGCCAGCGCCGCGTCCACCTTCTCCACCGTCATCTCGCCCTTCTCTCTACTTTGGCTGGCAGCAAGAGCGGATTGGGAGAGAGATTGGTGGGAAGACGAAGGAAGGAAGGAAGCAGACGAGACGGAGACGGCCGCCGAATTTATTCCCCGTTGTTCACGGTCAGGGTGGGCACATTTAGACCGAAAACCGAGAACCGACCCGAACCGAACCGAAACCGAACCGAATCATTGGTTTTTCGGTTTTTCGGTTCGGTTTCGGTTTTTGTTTCTCAGAACTTCGGTTATCGGCTCGGTGCTCGGTTTGTACGTAGAAGGGAACCGAAGAACCGAGCAAACCGAACACTCCACGTACAGATCAGCGAGTCAGCGACGCCGCAAGGCCGCAACGCACCTCTCGCAAGAGCACCTTGGCCCAATTACACAGGCCCACTCGGCCTCTCCACATTTCCACCACTCCCGTTCTGACCCAATCTGCTCCGTCCCCCACTTCCTTTCCTCCACGCGAGACACCCAGGGTCGAGATCGAGACAAGCCACTCGGACACTCCAAACCCTATCCTCTACCCTGGTGGCGCGGTGCTTACTTAGAGTCTGGGCGGAGGGTGCGGAGCAGCGAGCGCCGGAGTGGGCGAGCCAACGAGCGGCGCGGTGACGCTGCGAGCGTTGGGGCACGTGAGCGGCGCGGCGGCGGCTGCGACTGCGAGTCGCATCGGCGCATCACCGAGCGCCGATGGCGGCGGGGCGGCGGCGCGTCCAACGAGCCAGTGAGTCAACTGGACGAAGGCTCGGCGTGCACCGTGCGGCATCTAAGCATCTGTTAGATCGATTTTTTTGTCTTTTCCTCCTTCGTTCGTAATCTGAGATGAGATTCTCGGCACTTGGATTGGATCTGAAGCACAATATCTCCTTGTCTCTTTCTCGTTTGTCGGTGCTAACTTGCTTCGGTTTGTTCGGTGGAAACCGAAAACCGATTGTAAAAAACCGACACCGAATTGGTCGGTTTCTATTTTTTCAAGGAACCGATCGGTTGTTGATGTTTAGAAACCGAAGTTTTTAGAAACCGAAGAAACCGAACCGATCTGTCGGTTTAAACCGATTGCCCAGGCCGAGTTCACGGGGCCGCGTGCCGTGTGATTCCTTTCTGGGATTCTTCGCAGGCTGCCAGTGGTCCCCGAACCGCAACCCGCGTGTCGCGTACGCGAGCCGGAATCGAGGGAGGTTTGGGCCGTCTCTGTGGACTGAAGAGGCCCAAGCACAACTCTCAAGCCCAACAACCAAGTGCAGCCGAGTCCAACGGAGTCATCCATCGCTCACTCTCGTGTCGCGTCTCGTCCTCCTCCCCGATCGGCTCCGGCCTGCGGCGCTCGCGTTCGATCGTCCCCTTCCCTCTCGCCGGCCGCGTGATCCGCCTTCGGCGCGGACCCCGCGGGCGCGACGATGCACGACCCGTCGGAGATCCGCAACCTCCCCATCGACATCGCCTTTGGCCGCCTCCAGGAGTGGCTCGTCGACCGCAAGCGAGTGCCGCACGACTGGCGGAAGCGCCTCGCCGGCATTCGCGCCCGTGTCGCCGCCGCCTTCGCCGCCCTGCCGCGGGACCTGCACCCCTCGCTCCTCGCCCTCGACCCCGAAGGTAGCAGAGCTGTTCCCCCCCTCTCAGCGGATCGTCAGTGTAGGAATTTCGGCGAATTCGTCATGCTCTTATAAACCCTCCCGCCGAACCCCACTTCTTCCTTGCCTTGCGTCTATGTGGAATCTAATCCTTTGCCTCTCATTCCTTGCCTTGGTTCAGAAATTGGGTACCTTGAAGCAAAGAAGATATACGGCATTCTTCTAGACTCCAACACGGAGAGTCGCAACATATTTGGCCGCCTGACGGGATCTGCGGTAGTCTTTGCTTTTCCTTCTGCGAGACAAATGCATCGTATTTTCTAGGGTGATTGCAGTTGTATTTTCTAGACTCCAACACCGAGAGTTTGCTGTGCTGGAATTGAAATCCCAACTGATTGCAGTTGTATTTTCTAGGGTGAATGGGAGTCCATTGTTAAAGCTTATGAGAAGGACCATGTCTTCCTTGGAGAGGCAGCGCAGATCATGGTTCAAAATGTTAACTATGACATGTACGAAGTCTGGCTAGATATTTAGTTTGACTGCTAACTAAATTTGTGTTCAGCTGCGCTTGACCATGGTTAGTTGTTTTGATTTTTTGGCTCCTTCAAGTCCATATCAGAGGAAGCAGATGCAGAAGACTCAGCAGCAGCTTGCAGAGCTTGATCGAAGGGAGGCTGACATCAAGCGTCTTGCAGCATTGTCAGCTACTAGATATGTAGAAGCTTGCCAGGAACTCGGTTTGCAGGTCAGCTTCTCTACCTCTTTCCCAACCTTTGAAGGCATTTGGCTTATCTATCTGACCACCTGCACTAATTTTCCTACTACGTTGCTCACCACATCACACTGACCTGGAGTGCCACTTGTTTTAAACTTTGTCATCTGCAGGGAATAAATGTGAGGGAAGAACTAATAGAGTCTGCAAAAACACTTCCATCTACTTTTAGCAAAATTTTGGAGGTCCTGAACAGTGATCCTGTCTCAAATGCCATGGAGTACTACGCAACTTTTGTTAAGGACTGCCATACTGAGGACAAGGTACAATCAGAACTATGTCGAACATATCACTTACTGAATACACAATTTTTAGCTTCTAGAAACATTCTTGTGAATTTTAACCACTTTGTTCTTCTGAACTTCAGGGAAATTGTGATTCCGTGCTACACAAGCTGAAAGAGTTGCAGGCCAACCCTCCTTCTTTGCATGTCTCAGTCTATAATGAGATCAAAAGTTCTCTTGGAGAGGCACCGAAATCTCATGGATTTACTGTGAGTGCAGGACAAATTGACTCAAATGTTGCTGCTGATGATATTGATTGGGACATTTCTGTAGACGCTAATGAAATTGATTGGGACATTGGTGCTGTGGAACAGCCTGTCGAAGAATCTGGCAATGGCTTTGGATCATATGAAATTATTGACGCTAATATAGAGCTGGCCGGTTCTGAAAATTATAATGTTAGTGTCTCAGACAAATCCTTGAACAAAGAAGATCTTGCATCATCTGAGTTTGGTATTTGCTGGGACATCACTGCTAATAGTTCTGAAGAAATTGCTAGTATACAGAATGCTCCATCTGAATTAGAGCAACCACAGTCTCAAATGGTAACTGAAGATAGAAGTCGGTTGTTGGAAAAGGAATATAGGAATGACATTCTGGATGATTTACTTGAGGTATGTTGACCATCCCCCCTCCCTCCCCCCTCTTTTCTAGTTCAGATGATATTGCATAATCTGTCTTATTAAGACCTTTCCTTTCATCTTGTCTAGACTGAATAATAATGTTATTTTAGAAATTCAGTTGGTGACTAGTGTTTCTGTTGTATGATGAAGCTGCTTTCTGGATGCACCTTCTTATTGCATAGTGCTGTAATTCATTAATTTATGATAACTGAAACAGGTAAAATCATTTTTGACTCAACGCTTAGGGGAGATGAGGAATGCAGATACATCATCTCTACAGCATCAAGTGCAAGCTGTCTCACCTTTTATTCTCCAGCAGCATGCTCCTGATAGTTTGGAGAATATGCTTGTAGAGGTTTCTTCAGCAATCTCATTGCTAACTAATCAGAAGACTCTTGACCTTATAATGATCCTTAATTCTAAAAGGTAAGGGATTATGAAGCTTCCTGCTCCTTAATGTCTTTCATTACTACTAGTTCAATAAAGTAATGCAAACATTCTTTCTTAGCCTATTCTTGAAGGCTTGCATACTACACCAGTTTTTCCACCATAAATGTATAATGTGTCTATATTTTCTTTAACTGGTTACTGTTTCTTTCCTCTTCCCAAGGTTTCTGGACAGATTAGTGTCAACCTTAGAAGAGAAGAAGCATCATGAGGTTAAATTACGGGAAGGTTTAGGTGATTTATCTGTTAAGCGTATGGAGCTGCAAAACGCACTGTCATCATCATGGCCAAAGCAAGTAAGTGAAAAAAATTTTCCTTGGTAAAATTGGCTACAGAAAATACAATTTCATCACTTGCTGAGACACTCTGTAAAAGCATTGTTTATCTGATCGATGGTGATGCAAATATCCTGGCCATTTGCTATTGAACTCAATGCTGCTCAGATACATGACACTCCATTTGCTGGTGGATGATGGAAAAGATCACCTTTGAATTTCCACATTGTTCGCTAACTAATTTCATATTCCATTTGGGCAAATAGCTCTGCAGTGTGCCCCTGCAAATTCTAACAAGTACTGTGTCCAGAAATCAATTTCAATTATATTCTGTTGCTTTGTTCATCTGCACATATACTTCTACAGTTTTTACTGAGTTTAGTAAAAAACACCATGTAGTAGCAATCCATGCGAAGCTGTGATCTAAACTCAATAAGAGAACATAGTGTTGCAAAGATACATAGGCTTATGATTCATATTTGCTCTTTGCAAATTGGAGTTATTCGTCCATTATGTGCTAATAATGAACCAAAACACCAATATGTTTCCGTGGCCCTTGGACTTTATATAGCCAATAAATCTATTTTAATTTGCTGAAGGTGGAGTGTGTTAAATATTTTCCTTTTCACATATACAGGAGGCAGCAATTACAAAAACAAGGGAACTAAAGAACCTGTGTGAGTCAACACTATCGTCTGTTTTTGATGGAAGGCCAGTGCATATAATTGGAGAGATCAATACTTTACTGAGCTCAAGTGTTAGTCAATTAGCTGTATGACTGTATTTTTGTTCCTGGATCAAATAAGATTGAGATTGCAAAATTATTATCTTATATGGTATATATACTTCTGAATATTTATGATTTCCTGCTCCTGTCGCTTTGCTGCTTGGAAGTCCGTATGTATGGGTTTGAATTGAAGTATCAGATTCATCATAGGGACAAGTCATATTATAGCCCTCTCAGGACAAAATGAATGCAGTTGAGTTGTGAAGAAAGTAATATATGGTTACCAAAGGCTTCATTTATCAGTGAACAATGATCTAATCAATGTTTCATAGAAGTTGACTGCCCAGTCTTGGTACTTTTTCCTGATATACAGGGAAGTTGAACAACGTAATTGGCCAATTATATGATTCATTGAAGCCCTGTGCTATCTGTTATGAAATTTGAAAAATGTCCAGTTGCAAGGCTAAACATGCTGATGTTTGCAACATTGGTTTTAATGGTTTCAATTGTTTATGTTCGTCTGTGATATGTATCTGTTTTGTGTGTAGCATCTAATGTATGCTTCTGTAGCAAAAGGCCATTGTGTGAGTGACACGAGTATGCTTTTAAATCCTAACTATCAGAGCAGCATGACAGACTACAATGGTTTATGAGATGCATTTTTGTAGTATATTGTTACTCTAGAAATATCAGCATGCTCAGGGAAATTGCAGTCCGATCATCTTGGCTTTATAAGAATCACTTGTACAACACTAAAACTGGAAGCTGGAGAGTACAATAAAATATAGACGTTACATTTGTAATTGTAATGTTTCTCCATAGTACTTTGACTTGAGCAGTACAAAATTTCACTTATGAAGGAAATTCTGGAACCATCTGCTGGAACGCTTTGGATATCTTTTCAAACCATCCCTGTAGTCGATGTAATTAATACCAAATCTCACAGTATAACCATCCATCCACTCGAAATTGTCAAATAGTGACCATGCAAAGTAACCTTGTACATTAGTTCCTTCCCTGCCATGTCATAAGATTACTCTTGATTTTGGTGCATATAAATAAATAAATATTGTTTTGTATCTTATACATACATTTTCATGTATCGTGATAAATAATTGAATTATGCATCTACTACCAATCAAGCACCAGACTTACTTGAGGGCTCTTTGAATATGGAATAGGTGTTGCCGGTAGAATTCTATTCTGGTATTGTCAACCAAGGCTTCTTTAAGTGGTATGTTTACATTGTTAATTTCATCGACACCTGCAGCATAATGAGTAAATTTATCAGCTACTGTTCTGGATTCCTGAATAAGGCACAGAAGAAACTGATATAAAATGTGGTTAGACTGTTGAACCGTTTTCTGTGATGTAGATTGTAGGATTGTTGTATGTCTTCTTGGTGTATAGCAGGAGATCTTCTATTCCTTTTGGATAGATGTAGAGCCAAGGAGATCCAGCCTGGATACAAATATTCGTTGTTTTCATGCCTATGAATCTGCAATGACTTTCTAATTTTGTGCTAAATGACTAGATTATCTATAAATAACCCTTCATTATTTATCACCGACTCAGTTACACAACTGTAAAACATGAAGCAAGATAATTTTCCTTTTTGTGGAAGTCATACCTTTGGACCGATAGCTGTCCCGTTTCTTTCAACTGTTGTTACAATACAGGTCCAGAAAACTCTTAGTCCACCCAAGTAATTTGAATATAGAATAGAAATAACATGATTACCTGATTGATTAGTCCGTGAATCAGTACTATAGCTTTTGTTTCCATTGTTACTGTGTTTGGTATTCTGAACATATCTTGCTGTATAGTAGTTGAGGCCAATGAAGTCGAATGATCCATATATAGCTTTTGACTGTTCTTTTGTGAATCTTGGTAATCTATTACCAACTAGTGTTCTCATGCTGAGTGGGTAATCTCCCTTAGTTAGAGGATCCATGAACCTGTTCAAATTATCACCAAATTATGTAAGTAATTTCTTAGAAGAATCTTTCTGATTTTGATTTAGTGGAAACTTCAAGGACGACACCTGAAGTCTATCTAGTAAGAACTAAATGAAAACTCACCAGCCATACATAAATTCTAGCGCGCGCTTGGCAGCATCCTTATCTCGCTTGGAATTTGTGTAGGGAATCATCCAATTGCTGACTAGAGTAATTCCTATGCTGCCTCTTTGCTTCTCCTGCATGATTATTAATTATCATTGTAAGTGCAAACTATCAAGCTGCCTAAGTATATGGAAATGATTAATGAGTACTAGTGCAAACTATCATAACAAGCTGGCTGAACCTTGGAATTCTCGTCTATTGTCTGAGACACCTTTGATGTGCTAGTTTCGCTATCAAACATTGAGTAGAACTCTAGAAAATTCCCAGCACTACCATCTATTGTTTATAGGAGCAGATTGCGGCTTCATGGCTTATATATAATATCTACTATCATATTCTACTTTTGGAGACCTAATTGTGTAAAGATTTTCAATTAAATGTAATTAGAAGGTTTGTCACATTATTGATATATTCTCTTTGCATGCCAGAATGCATTTTGTTATGTTAATTGCATATGTTTGATTTGTTTGTTGCTGAAAGTAATAACAATTTGGAAATAAAATCCGTACCTGGTATTTGCCTCTGTACACCTGAACTGCTGCTGCATGAGCTAGAAGTTGGTTATGAGCTACAATATAAGGTTCCCTTCCAGAGTCTCCCATGCTACATCCTGAATTTTCCCAAGCAGAGCATCTGCCAGGTGCTAATATACCACTGGCATAGCCATTAATACTGAAACTCCAAGGCTCATTGAATGTTATCCAGTGCTTGACTCTGTCTCCAAACTCCCTAAAGCAGATGTTGGCGTAGTCACGGAAGTCTTCTCTGGTAATGATAGCTAAATATAGTAAGGCTTGATTCTTAGTTTGTTCTAATTTCAGTAGCAGTGTTATTATTGATCAGAGCAGATAATTTAGGATGCATTAAGGAAGATTTATATGGCATGATTGGTCAAATGTACTTACACAATAAGCTGGCTCAAAAATCCACCATACTGCTGTTCTAATGCTTGTGGGGAGTCCCAGTGAAAAAGGGTCACAAATGGTTGAATGCCTACATGTTGTTTAGACATTATGATGTAAACATATAATTTTCGACTATTTATGTTATGATGAGTATTTACCTTCTGAAATTAGCTTGTTAATGAGGTTGTTGTAGTATTTGATTCCTTCCATGTTGACCCCTCCACTCAGTTTTCCATCTGCATCCATGCCATCAATCCATCATTGCATCAACTAGAGGCTGAGGTTGATCTATGTGTTTACCTGTTCTCTATTTGAATTCTATTACCGTTTGCTGTAAATCAAAGTAGGAGTCTCCAAATTTTGGTATACTATATAATAGCAGCAATTCCAAATGGTTGGCTAGAATATGTTCAAAGGTGATGGGTGTTTGCTGCAGATCAAAGTTAAAGTCTCCAAATATTTTATAATAGCAGTTCTAAGCAGTTGGCTAGGATATGTTCGAAGTTTAGGTGCATGCAGCACACATGAGGACTATTTACTCTCAAGTGGCAAGATTCTTCTACAAATTTCTGAGACATGAAGTGTATGACAATAGGCTAGAAGAATCACTTACTAGGCAGAACTCTTGTCCAAGAAATAGAAAATCTATAGGCATTAAAACCTATATCCTTCATGATTTTGACATCCTCCTGTATTCGGTGAATGGCATTTGATAAATTCTTGGAAAATAAAAATGGATTGGTTGCTAGGATGGTAAATTTTCAACAATACCTGGTAACGGTGATAGGAATCAATTGCTATGTCTCCATTGCTTCCATCTGCTATCTTCTCTGTTGAGAAATTATGGGGCTTAGAACAAGAATCATGGTCTGGACTCTGGATCTGACCAAACTGTTGAGATCTGTATTTAGGATTTTATTTGATACGGTAGGTTAGATGGAACATTGTTTTCAGGAAGTTGTATAGTTAACTGCCTCGTGCGCTCCAGTGAGTTGTACTAGTTTGTACTTTTGACTTCTGAATAGACATCCCCATAGATTGGGTTCAGTTTGATCATATAATATACGTCTTCTTTTCCTTTTTGTTTGTTGCTGTTTGACATAAAGCAATCAAAATATTGGCTATAAAAGTTGTCGTTAAACTAGCTAACGTATTGTTTTTTAACGCAATAGCTAACATATTGTTTCATTTTGTAGATCCTCATCTTTTCGTTTGTACTTTGTGTCCGTATGTGCTTTTTTCTTTTTTTTCTTAGACTAGTAGGTCAAACGAAGATTGGTGGTCCTCAGAGGCTCTGATCTTCCCACGGAGTATGCCACTTACCGCCCCACTCATACGGCTTTCTAACTCCACTTCTTTTTCTAGCTTTTCCGTTTTGTTGGATCAATGGTAGTCTCAAAGATCTGGTAACCTCCAATATTTTTGACAACACGGTTCCGTTTTGAGTTGCTCATCTCTCTTCCCGGGGCATACTATAGTATCACATCATAGACCCTCACCCTAGCTTTATCTTCCTAGTCAGTGAACCGAAACATAGTGCATAGGGACTCTTGGAAATTGCGACACACGACGAGGTAACATACTAAGATCACATGCTGAACTGAAAGTTATGCTCTTTGGCTTGGCATATGGAACCTCTGAACATCACTTGTTTGGTAAGCACAATACAAACAAGTCCTTAATGAACTAAATTTAGTTTTGCCCAGATCAACTAAGCAAAGTGATTGTCTTTATTTCTAGGTTTAATCATATGCCCTTTTGCATTATCTTGAATGTTTCATTGTTCAAGAAATTTGTTTTGTTTGCTTTGTTAGTCAATAAACATTAAACAATGTAACCTGCAGGAGGCTTGTATGCGAGATGTCATGGTTTCATTGCCTGATTAGCATACTTTACACGATGTTGCAGGAAAGCACTTAAGCCCGGCATTGTTTTTAGAAACTGTCTAATCGTCCTATCAAGTTGTATTACTTTATGCTATCTTCAGTTGATTTTCGACAGACTGTCTGGTTGTCTGGTCTCAAGTTGTGACAACTGACAAGGTTTACTAATTACTATTGTTTTTTTCCTTCAAGATTCTGATTCGGGTTTAAGGTGATGGACACCCCTGCCCCCCGGTTTTTTTATTGACTCTGGTTTATCTTTTTGATCGCTATTTGCCTGAAAATGCAAGCTGTTCTGATCCTGTTAATGAGCAAGCATATCATTTGCAATGCATGCTCTTCCTCCTATACTCCTATGCAATTGTGAACTCCTGATTTGTTTCTGAGGTTTCTTGATGGTGCAATAGTGTTAAACTTAATCTTCATTTCAGCAAGGAGGTAGTACTTCCTAAGGTGTTGCCATGCAACTTTTTAGTTCAGTCAAGCGATGCTTGATGGCATGCTAATTTAGTGGGACTTGGTAGTTCTTAGTCCTGTACCCCTGTCCGAAAGCATCATACCATGCACCATTTGGTCAAACTAGTGTTAAAAACCTAAAATGTAGAAGTAGCTTTTGATCCTGTTTCAGCCCTCACTGGTGTGGCCATTTGGCCACTAAAGTCATACTAAGCTATGTCGACATGGCCAGGATCATGATGATCGAGTAGCAATAAGCATTAGCAGGTAACAGCCATAGGCATATTGGCCTGAAGGTGTGTCGTTAACTTTGATGGCAAGAGCTTGAAATGGAGGCAGGCATATGACCTGGGGGAGTGTGAGTGTAGGTGTCCCAGATGCTTGGCCCTCTGCCGCCTTCCCTCACCGCTCCTTCATACTGCACAGGTCAAACGCAGCATATATAAGAGCAAAACCACTCACTCTTTTCTTCCAGTAGCTAGCTAGCTAGCCTCTATCAGACGCTTGGAGAACTAGCTGCTACTTACCTGGTAGGCCGAGGACGCTGTGCCAAAGAGGAAGCCCTTGGGGAACTGGCTCCTTGAGACGTTGCTGCTTGCCTTCACGGCCGAGACGACAAGGAACGGCAAGACGAAGAGCAGGAGAAGAGGTAGACGCGACATGGCTGTGCGTGCAGATCGAGTTGCTGTGTACTTTCTTGCCCCGTGTGGCCGTGTTCGTGCGTACCCCAGGCGCTGAATTTATAGGCTGGCTGGCTAGTTCTTTGGAGGCGGTTCTGAGCTGGGCAAACCGGAGACCGTCATGTCATGTCCAGCACCAGTTGTTCCATATGCCACTGAGCGACCAGCGAAGTCCTCTAGGCCTTCCTCCCCCCACCCCCACCCTCCACCCCCCACAATAAGTTTACACACTGTCTCATCGAACGTTTGACACATGCATGAAGTATTAAATATAGACTAAAAAATAACTAATTGCACAGACTGCGACTACTTTGCGAGACAAATCTTTTAAGCCTAATTAGTCCATGATTTGACAATAAAGTGCTACAGTAACATGCGTGCTAATGATGGATTAATTAGGCTTAATAAATTCGTCTCGTGGTTTACTGACAGATTATGTAATTTTTTTATTAATATTCGAACACCCCATGCGACATACTCATGTGACATCTGATGTGACACCCTAAATCTTTAGCTATTGATGCACAATCCATAGACCCTTCGTCTTTTTTACGTGATTAACAAATGGCACATGGCTGGCCTACTGTTTAGTGGTTCAGCTGTACTTCCAGGTGTTTCTCTGATTATTCTGTTTTGAAGGCAAAAGTGCATTTTCATGTATGTATAAAAAATGAACATACTCAAACAGGGAAACTCTTAATTGGGTTAATTAGTTGTGATCTGTACTTGAAGTGCATAAACAGGCTGACCCCCCTCTCTGCCCTGTGGGCCTTCCCTCTGGTGTGGGCCCCCCTGAGTCCTTCCTTGCTAGGTATGTAAGTTTGTGGGTCCATCTTGAAGTCGGTTCACCTTACATGTGGGCCATTCTATCTACGTGCTTTCATCTCTAGCCATTGAGAAAAAACACAAGTTGATCCAAGGGTGGAGAATCACTTTGGAGTGCTTTCTTATGGATCATGGCAAGCTTGGGAGGCTGGTGGGCCCATAAGGGCTAGCTCATTTCTCTCCATTTTCTATAGTCCTGCATAGGAATACTCTAAGTTCAAGTGGAACTTGTTATTTGATAAAATATGCTTATCTTCCTTTATTCCGAGACTGTTGACGGTGTTTTTGAGTATGCTCTAGCCACAAAATTGCTTAAGAGAAGTTTAGGGCAATTAGCAAAAGCATTAGTTGGTGTTTAGGCTAGTTTAGGCCACATTAGCGTTTGGGTTTAGGTGTTAGCTTGGAGTTTAGTGAGGTTTGCACATCACTTTGCTACCGGTGCTTGCATGCACCCAAGCTTGTACACACTAGGGGCTTTGTAGTCTTGCAAGACCCTCGAACGGGTGGAATGGCAGCCTAGGTTGTACACTTGTACCAAGGGGATGGGGCCCACGTTATTTTGGTTGGAAACTCGATAGTGAAGACGACGGAGAATGATCCAAGAGAAGGCCACGCGGAGACCCACTTGTGCGTGGGGAAAGCGTGTGGGCTATCCACGAAGTTATTTGATCGGGAGCTTGCCTCCTGTGAGTGCATCCTTGCAAGGGGCTCCAACAAGTACTGGGCGGAGCGCGAGCTTCCTAATACCTTAGAAAAAATTGTCAACATGGCAGTTTGCATTCTTTAACTCATTTACATTTCCCCTCTTACTTGCATTCCTTTGGATTTGTACTTACCTTTCCTAATCTAGCTTGATAGGTTATTTGATAGGGTTAGAACCTAAAGTATAAAACTTTTTTTTGTTAGAAAGAGCAATAATACTTAGTAAAACCATAGTGCATATTCAGATAGTATTTTGTATAGGTTTGGATAAGTAGGTTTTAGAGGCCATTAGTTTTTAAGTTGCCTAATTTAACTCCTCTCTTAGGTGTCATGATTCCTACATAATATTGATATAATTTAAAGTGATTTGACAGTTTCATTGGTATGTGATTTGTTGAGTTTTTCCACTAATGGTAAACTATCAAAATAATAATGTATCCTAACGTATGCATGTTTACATGCTCTACACGGTGGCACATAGCATTTCATTTGTAGAAGTGAGTAATTTAGAAACATATATAATAACATATACTTTGTGGTTATTGTGTTATTTTATATGATAGCTTATATTAGTATTTATATATAGATTTGAAGAATATTTTTGTTTATTGTTTACAATAATATAGGTGTGTCATTTGTATACAAATTAGAGGTGTTACTAAATATTATCTTCTACTAAAAAAACTAAATATTATCTTTAAGAAAATAATGATAGATGAGTAATTTAGATGGAAACTTAGGTGGTACTTTGCATTATCTTACATAGAGCCAGGAAGATCTTTTTTCCTCCCAATGTTAGTTTAGTTAGAAACAGCCGGACAAATACTTGACGATTACTGGAAATCAACAAGTTAGCCATTTTTTTAAGGTGAGATTAAGGCCTTGTTTAGTTCATGGGCGAAAAGTTTTTGGGTGTCACATCCGATGTTTTATGGGATGCCGGAGGGGTATTCGGATAGTAATAAAAAAAACTAATTACATAACTCGTCTGGAAACCACGAGACGAATTTATTAAGCCTAATTAATCCGTCATTAGCACATGTGTGTTGCTGTAGCAATTATGGCTAATCATAGACTAATTAGGCTTAAAAGATTCGTCTCACGGTTTCCATGCAAACTGTGCAATTAATTTTTTTATCTACATTTAATGCTCTATGCATGCATCCAAACATTTGATGTGACGGGGTGAAAAGTTTTTAGGTAAAAACTAAACAAGGCTAACTTATCTGGGACTATTGCTACTGCAGCACCAGCGCTGGTCGCCGGTCCTAGCGTAGAACATGGGAAGCAGCATATTTGCGTGAGCACGTGACATGGTGACCAAGATTCATTTTGCTAAATTTAGTTTTCTGGGACAACAGTTTTAAAATTTAAGGCATGGAAAAGGAAAATAAATCAATTTGGGATCTAAGTCCTTTAGAATTTAGAAAATAATCAGAACATTCTACGTTTCTCGAAATAGTCCACTGGTCTACCTGTTTATTTGCAGTAATTTTTTTAATAATGGAAGTTTTTTTAAGGATACTCACATAAAGATGATACAAAAATCTTGGAACACACTCCTACCTCTACATATTTGATGCACATGGCCTATTAAAGTTGAAGAAAGTAGAAGCACTATGATGGCTGTCAATCTATATATTATTGTCACTCATGTGCCTTGGAGAAAAACTTCTTGGTCACATCTGCCAATATTTTGTGAGGCAAGCTTTTGGAGGATAGCCAATATATATATACAGATCCAATGATAATTGAGAATATAGCCTGCAAAGAGAATAATTGTTTTTCATAAAAAAATCATGACATTCATGCATAATCATAGCGGCTTGATCTAGTGGGTAGGGATGAAACTGGATCGGATATGGACAGATACCAGTGATCCTGTATTATGTCCCATATCCCATATTTTTTCTCGGATCTTAGAACATGATACAGATATTGATATCTATCTCATGTACATATCAGAAATTCAATTTTGAGTATTAGGATTCGGACACAGTCGGATATTAAATGTTCGGATTCAGATACGGACTATCCATATAGCGTTTTGACTGGGGTGAAAATGGTACGAATATTTTCTAACCGTATTCGAGATCGAACCCGTTTAGAGGGGTTCACATCTGTCCATATCCGAGTCTGGATATTCAACATCCGATACCGTATACATATCCAGCGGCGGATCTAGGATAAGCATCTAGGGGGCTAAATAATGAAGGTTTAGTGATAAAGCTAAAGATTAATGGTGAATTTGAGGCTAAGCTACAGTAATTTAAAGGCAAAAATCAAGCTTTGGGGGGGGGCTGCAGCCCACCCAGCGCCCCCTTTGGATCCGCCACTGTACATATCCGAATACTCAAATTGCATATTTATGATGTCGATATCCAATCATATCATATCCAACATGGTTGACACTATCCGTATTCGAATCCGAATTCGGACAGAAATATGAAAACAAATGTAATATCAATGATATCCGTCTGTGTTCGATCTGTTTTCATCCATAGTTTTGACCCTTTCAGGATGAACGGATATAAGGAAATATCGGTCCCGTTTTCATCCTTACTCGTGGGATTAGTAGCTTCAAATATTTCCTAATTTTTCATAGCTAACTATCAAACAAATGTGACATAGTATGACTAAGGCTGGACGAAAAACTCGAAGCTCGTTAGCTCGCTCGGCTCGTGGCTAGCTCGGCTCGGCTCGGCTCGGCTCGTTACCATAACGAGCCGAGCCGAGCCAAGATTTTAGCTCGTTAGCTATAACGAGCCAACTCGAGCTAGCTCGCGAGCGGCTCGCGAGCCAAACGAGCCATAGTTTTAGGAAAAAAGTCACCATAACTTATATTATGTTTGTATTACTTCATGTCTTGCACTCTGCAAATGGTTGATATATTAGCTCATACGAATATTTTATTCAATTTAAGGCTATTAGATATATTATTTTTATATTATTAATATTTTTAAGCTTTTGATAAATGCAAATATTAAATTTTGTATATTTTTTATAACTGGCTCGCGAGCCTAACGAGCCAGCTCGAGCTTTTAACGAGCCGAGCCGAGCTGGCTTTCTGGCTCGTTAAGATAACGAGCCGAGCCGAGCTGGCTCGTTATCCTAACGAGCCATAACGAGCCGAGCCGAGCCGAGCCGAGCCGGCTCGTTATCCACCCTTAAGTATGACGTTGAAGAAGAGCTGAAGCCACCTCTATAATAGCCCAAACAACACAACTAAAATTATATTCAAAAGAGGTACTTAATTGTTTGGTGACAAAAACAATATTTCTTGCTGCTCGTTAAGTTGCGCTTAGCGAAATTATCCTATTTACAGTGACAGGGATATATGGTGCCTCAAGAGCATTTCCAAGCATGGGAGGCAGAAAGTGTGAAGCTCCAATTGCATCGCCATCCAACCACGATATCCTCCTAAAAACAATTAGATAATCAAACATTTCCAATTACTGGAATGGGTCAACAAAGCATCAATCCTTTGTTGTGTAGAGTAGGGCTCTGGCACTACGGGTTGCCGGAGTAGTGAACTCCTCCATCCGTGTACCCCAAAGAACAACACAAACGGTCAAATGCTCATCCCAACACTGACACCGGCCAACTTGCACGGTCCCGGTAAATTCAGGCCCGTCTTACTTGCCAAATCCGGCAAGGTGCATTGCATTTGGAACTAGTGGAAACTTGAAATGACATTGCAAAGTTGATTAGTGACGCACTGACGCTCTAGATGATGGTCGAATATTTTGCGAGTCATGTGGTTTTACGTATTTATTAAACATGTGTAACAATAATGATATTACCTCCGTCCGAAAATAATGCAATTTCATTTTTATTTATAGTCAAGCTATCAAAATTTATCCAAGTTTATATAAAGGGTAAAATCTATTTTTAACCTCCAACTTGCATGGTTGTGCATTTTTTTAAACCTGAACTATGAAATTGGGTACCTGCAGTGGCGGAGCCAGGATCTGAAGGTTGGGTATTCTCGCTTCGGCATCAGAAAAAAACCATCCATAGCTTCAAAATATAATCAAGAGTAGTATATTACCTACCGATAATTAAAATTATAAAAATAGTCAAATAACCAATAGGCAATTGAACTATAAATCAGAAAACTCTAAATCTCAACCAATAGGAAGTGCCGAGCTGAAGAAGTGGAGACTGCATACTAGAGGTAGAGTGCTGGACTGCTCACTGCTTTGAATCTGGAGGTGGAGGAGTGGAGAGGCACTGAGGCAGAGGCCACAGCCCGTCAGCCAGTGGGTGCGGGAGTGCAGGCTGCCAGCGCCTGGCATCCGGCTGAGTGGAGATGTCGAGTGCCTCAATGGGCCTAGTGGGCCAGACTAGGAAGTTGGGAATTCGAAGGCCAAATCAAAAGACCATTTTTTTCATTGAATTGGGCTGCAATGAGCTAAAACAGGACAGAATATTACATTTTACATATATATACATAAGTATATACACATATATACTTAAAGGAGTGCCAAAAAAGTTAGGTATTCCTGAGAATACCAGGGAATACCCTTAAATCCGCCCATGGGTACCTGGTGCAGCCAACTATTAAAACCGGACCAATTTGGTCATCTTGCTAGTTTCAAAGGTGGTTACCAATTTTGTAAAATTATTAACAACTAATTTGATCTAAAAAATTCATATAAAATTCTATTTTAAATCAGAAATATACGAAACTAGTACATTTTTGCCCGTAGTCATTCACACTAATTTAAAACAAACAAGATCAAAATAATTCCAAGTAGAGCAACACGGATAGAGATAGATAACATTTTGGAAGTAAAACGTTGCTAGTTTCACACTTTTCTAATTTAAAATAAATTAGTTCTGAAACTTTAGAGATTTAAATATTTTTAGTAGTTTTATAAATTAAAAAAACCGCCTCTAAAATTGGTCAAATAATCAAACTGGTACCTAGTTTCGTAGTTCAGGGTTGAAAATCGGACTACCATATAGATTATTGATTGAAATATGAACTTTACCAACATATATAATACATCAAATTTTGGTACAAATATTCAAGAGCAAGGTTAAAACTTGTTTAGTTGGCAGGGGCCTCCCTAGACTTAGTGAGTTGGTCTGGCAAAATAAGTTTCACCGGTGTTAATTACGAAAATGGGGTTCTTGTTTTCACTCAATCCAAATAAAATGATCCTGGTATCATTCTAAGTTTTGATGGGACGACACTACTGGTTTTTCTCTGAAAAGACATCGTTTATTTTGCGTATATATAAGCATATGTTCCTATTGAATCAGTTGGATCAGATGGTCCGTTACCGTCACATTGCTCAAATCAAGAATATTTCAGTGGAAACACTATCATGGTGTCCGCACCATTTCGTTGTTATTGCACGACAATGATATTACCGAGTGGTGGTGAATTAGGTTGGTTGTGGCTAGCCGCTAGCTAGCTCTAGTGTTGATTCTATCAGAAGTGATCCAAATAATTGTGCTATTATTAGGAGTTGTTTAGTTCTAATGACTAAAGTTTAGGAGGTGCGATTAAAGGGTGTCACAGGGGTATTCGGATACTAATAAAAAAAACAAATTACATAATCCGTCAGTACTCCGCAAGACGAATTTATTAAGCCTAATTAATCTATCATTAGCACATGTTTACGGTAGCATTTTATTGTCAAATTATAGACTAATTAGGCTTAAAAGATTCGTCTCACAAAATAGCCTCAATTTATGTATTTAATTTCATAAATAGTCTATATTTAATACTTTATACATATGTCAAACATTCGATGGAACAACGACTAAAGTTTAGGAGGGGAACTTAACGCCCCCTTAGAGCTTATATTTGATGCATAGGGCTAATTGTTACCTTTTTTTAGTTCTAGACTATTGAAACCGAAGCTAATAGGTGAGCTAATATTTTAGCCAAGGCTTCAGCTACTTGTTAGCTAACTATTTGACCAGTCTCAACAAATTTAGACTATTTTTTTAGTCCTAATTAATAACTAGGGCTGGATGATCCGAGGCCCTTGTACTTCCCTACATCGACAAAAATGATGGCAGAGATTGCCAAGGCACCAACACCTGGAGCTAGTGCTAGACTACTGGCTTGCTGTGGCATTCAGAACTACCACTACATCTGAAATTCAGTTCACCGCCACATGAGTTTATACACTTCAATGGGTGCGAGACAAACAAAATACATACGAATCCAAGATCTCCATGCTTCCGCCTATAGGCAGAAAGACCCGCTTTGGCATAGCTGGGCAGGCACAGTAAAAGGAAAAAAAAACTGATGATCTCCTGCCGCCGGGGGGGGGGGGGGGGGGGTGGTTGTTGTGCGCAAAGAAAGTTACAGGAGCCTGTGGTGGCAGTCTGTTGATGTGAAGCAAAGCATGGTGCTGACCAATCAGTACAGTACCAACCAATTACTAGATGTGGGGCTTTCATTCATACATTTCCTTCATTAACATAAGCAAAACTTCGGATGGCTTGCAATCAGTATTATATATGTTTACACCCATGTAGATGTAGGCCTAGCAAACACAAAGATGACATAATTTGAAGATTACTACTAAAAATATGATGAATGTGACAAAATTGAAGAGCATCTGCCTAATCGATACCAAAGAATCTACTCCATTCCCATTCCAATTTTGGCTATAGCCCTGCCTCCGCCGCTCGCCGCGGGGTGCTCTTCCGGCGGCTTCCTGACTGCCGGAAGCCATTGGACCGGATCGACTCATCATTGCTGGACCGAGTGCTGGAGCTGTTCTCCTCGACGTCAAGATTTGAGTCCTCTTCTTCCTTGGGCACCCTGTTCCTCTTGTTGCCACCAGCTCCTGCGGAAGCATGCTCTGTTCTTGAACCCTTCAGCTTGGCACCATCGCCTACCCCCACCACATAGTCCTCGTCGCCATCGTCGGCTACCTCCAGTTTCTTCATCTCTGCTTCAATGATCTTCTTAGCGGCGACACGCTTCTGCGGCCGTCCCCTCCTCTTTCTTTCAGACACGACGACCTCCTCGCCGCTGCTCCCCTTGTCCTCGTGGGTCCTGCCATTGGTGAGCTGCTTCCTCCCTCTGCCTCTCCCCCTACCCATTGATGATTCAATTCTTACAGAAGAAGAAGCTGCAGATGTATGTAGTACCAGGCAACTGAGGAAGCTACGAGATGCGATGCGGCCTACTAGTATTCTGTTTGTCTTGTTGCTTCCTTTTTGGAGCTCACAAAAATCTCACTTGTGACTTGAGAAACTTGCTCTAGGACAGTGCAGCCAAAACAATCTAGAAAGCTGCAATAGAAAAATCAAGAACCTAATGTAAAACCCAAATTGGGACATGATTGGATATTCTTTTTTTGAATAAAACATGATTGGATATTCAAGCATGAATGACAGACTAAACTCCTCAGAGTTCTAGTTAGATAGATCCGCATCAATAATCTCAAGAAACATATATCCAGATACATATTCCTAATCTCAGATTGGAATGCGCCAATATAATCCACAAATGTCACCAACAGAGTAGAGCAGAAGCATTTAAATGATTCCATAACCAATAGACAGAGGAAATAGAAAGAAGCGATGATATATCTAGATGCGGCCTATTCTGTTTGTCTTGTTGCTTCCTTTTTGGAACTCGCAAAAATATCTCACTTTGTGACTGAGAAACTTGCTCTAGGGCAGTACAGCCAAGACAATCTAGAACGCTGCAATAGAAATATGAAGAACCTATTGTAAAACCCAAATTGAAACATGATTGAGTATTCAAGAATGGATGACAGACTGAACTCCTTAGAGTTCTAGTTAGATAGATCCGCATCAATAATCTCAAGAAACATATATCCAGTATAAATCCCTAATCTCAGATTAGAATGCGCCAATATAATCCACAAATGTCACCAACAGACTAGAGCAGAAGCATTTAAACGATTTCATAAGCAATATCAGAAAGAAGCGGCTGACCTTTCATCAAACTAGTACGTCCTTGAAGAAACATCCACCTGCAAACTCATTTCCCCAAGCTCAGCAGTCAAAAGATGAACTTTTTTTTCTCTCTTTCCGCTAGCACCGAAGGGGGCAAAATACTGCAGATTGGCACTGATCTTGGATCGAGATTGAGACACCGGGAAGGGAGAGACAGAGACCCACCACAGATCAAGAAGAAGCCATGGCCCAAGGTTGGTTCTGTTTGGGGAAAGCTGGAAGATTCTTGAATGAGGCTAGCAGTGCAGTGATGCTGTGTGGCCTGTGGGCGCCGGCTGGACTCCTGGTGCGTGAGCTCCAACAGTAGCTGTGAGCTCCCTGCGGCTGCGGGACAGCAGCAGCGGCAGAGTACTACTGTACACACCACGCGATAAGAGAGAGGGCCTGTGTAGCTGTGCTTCCTTGCTGAAGTTGCTTTTCCGTGGGGCTGCTGTCACTCGGTTGCTCAGGCTCCGTATGGTTTCCTCATTTTTAAATTTAACTCCCATCACATTAATATTGCTGTAAATGTATAAAGTATTAAATATAGACTAATTGCATACATATCAACACAGATTAGGAGTAATTTACGAGACGAATCTATTAAGCCTAATTAGTCAAGATTGGAAACTTTATGTCAAATAAGACGAAAGTGCTACAATATTTGTTAAACTTTAACACCCCAAATCAAATATACCCTTAGGCCTTGTTTATATTCCAGAATTCACCTCTAAATTCCACTATGAAAAAAAAGATTTCCCATCACATCAAAATGTCGGCATATATATAAAGTACTAAATGTAGATGAAATCAAAAACTAATTGCACAGTTTTGTTGTACTTTGCGAGACGAACATGTTAAGCCTAATTAATTAAAATTTGAATAATTATTACCATTAAAAAACAAAAGCGCTACAGTGCTCGAGGGTGGCACTGTGCAAATTTGGCCACCCCGAGCTGGGATCTAAACAAGGCGTTACTTTGTGCTTCGTTTACCAACCGTTGAAAACGAGTGAGCTGCGTTCCACTTCCCCCACTGCCACTGGGCGCTGCCCCTGACAGATGCCAATTTATAATTGTAATTAGGGCATCCTCGGCATAAATTACTGCAGCGTAATGACAAGCTTACTCGTAACATTTTCTCGTGCTCTCGGGGGAATCAAAAGGCGAAAGAAGTGCTGCAAGGATCCCAAGACTGACAGCCAGGGCCCAGGGAACAACAAAACCAGGGGCCAGCAATCAACTGCCGCTGCCGTCAAGATCCATCGGTGCACTGTAGTTCCTCCGTTCCAATAACTGCCGTTTTTGTTTCCGTGTCATAGATTTGATTACATTTGTAAAAAATGTTATGGTCATAAATAGCTTATAGTGATATGAATGCATGCATCCTTAAACGGCATGATAGGTGAAAATTTGTGGATTGTGCATAGTCTGATAGATTGAATATAATATTTCCTCTATTCTAAATTATAAGATGGTTTTGACTTTTTTTAAATAATCGAAAAAAGCCAAAACATCTTATAGTACATGTATTCACTAATATGTGCAAGAATAACCAAATATTTGTGAGATACCAAAACGAAGGTAATATCCAAATTCAATTAGCCCAAGGTAGCGTTTCCAACAGAGGGCCCTATTCAGACGTTATCGGCAGTCAAAGTGATGTAATTATTAGCTTGACTCTAAGTGTACCAAAATTATAATAACCCTATAAGTTTCGGACTTGGAGGTATTAGGGTCTGGAATATTAGTACTCAGGGAAACTTTCAGACAGGTTTGCTTTGCATGTGGTCCTGCACAGTACCCAAACCAAACATTTTATGACAGCGAGTGCATTCATAGCAAGAGTAAAGAATCCGCATTATTTTGAAAAAGCAAACCATCTGCAGCAACCATATTCACCCTTTTCGTTTGGTTGAAAAGTTATAACTAAAGTATTGTTCGTTGATTTAAACCTTATTTAGTTTCAAGACGTAAAGTTTTAGGATGTCACATCGGGTGTCACATGGGGTGTTCGGATACTAATAAAAAAACAAATTACAGAATCCGTCAGTAAACCGCGAGTCGAATTTATTAAGCATAATTAACCAATCATTAGCACATGTGTTACTGTATCATTTTATTGTCATATCATTGACTAATTAGGCTTAAAAGATTCGTCTCGCAAATTACACATAATCTGTGTAATTAGTTATTTTTTAATCTATATTTAATACTCGATGCATGTGTCTAAACATTCGATGCGATAGAGTGTAAAGTTTTGGTGTGAAAACTAAAAAATACCTTATTGTAAGAGAAAAATACTGTTCGTTGGCTAAAAAATTACGGCTCATAAGACAAGCAAACAGGGCAATCATTGACAAGTTCTGGCGTTTTCCATTATCTTGGATTATTTCGATGCTTCATTAATCTGCACTACCTTTTTTTCCCCCTGAAATGAATCATGGTGACTCCGAGATCGAGTGGGCCTGGCAGCTTTAGTTAACTACCCAAAAATCTGTTGGCGTGAGGAGGCGGTATGAGCAGCAGGCCATAGTTTGGGCCCGGGTACGGGCGAGGCTGCGCACATCTGGAGTTTGCTTCTACGTGGGAAGACGAGCACGATTATATGCCAAAGCCTTTCTAAATCTTACACTCTAAATCATCACTTAAAGAGTTATTTATATGAAATCGTTTTCTATATTTTTTCACTCTCTAACAATTTTTCTATATCTAATACGCATTCTAGAGAGTCATTCTTATCTTCTATTTTTAGCTAGCGAAAAATCCGAAATAAAAGATAGCTATATTTGAATGACCATTTAGAAAAACTGTTAGATGATAATTTTTCATCAAAATCTGTATTTCTAGCATTTAGAAAGAATACAGAGTCTCTTGGAGATGCTCTTGGTTAACTTAGCCCTTGTTTAGATTGAAGATTTTTTCAACCCGATAAATAGTACCACTTTCGTCTTATTTGACAAATATTGTCCAATCATGGACCAACTAGACTCAAAAGATTCATCTCGTGATTTTCAACTAAACTGTGTAATTAGATATTTTTTTTACCTACATTTAGTACTCCATGCAAACGGCTAAAAATTGATGTAATGGAGAGAGTGAAAAAACTTGGAATTTTGAGGTGAACTAAACAAGGGCTTAGTTAAGTGAATCAGCCTCTTTAGAAATCCTAGTATTTGTGGTCAGCGAACACACTGGTGCTCACATGTCACAACTGGCTGTGCCTGTACATGTACCAACACCAGGAAGTAAAATTAATTTTCCAGGAAGCCACCATGATACAAGTCTGACTACGAGAATGCTGCTCCTCATATACTCCGACAGATTTTATTATGTAGTGACGAGGTCGCGCCAGAGCTTATATAGACCAGTAAACCGCCAAAATTCCATCTCCGTACGGGATACTAGATGCCTTGCATTGTAGAACATCTCCGAAATCTAGGTGCATGTCCGGGTGTTTCGCTTCACAACAATTCCTGATCGAACTGCTTCACTATTCTTGCAACGACATGATAGATTGCGCATAACTTACAACTAAGATTCTTACACACTTGCATCACTGAAAAAAATAGCATGCGATGCTCGACACATTATAGCACAAAGATGAACCCCTATACAGGAGAAAAGACTAACCACCCAAACATTTTGTAATGTCCACGTCTTGCTTGCATCCTGGGTTTACGAGGAGCAGGACAGCATGCAGACTCCAGGTCTGTATGCCCAGGCTGGTGGCAACCGCGCATACTTCTCCATTCCCGGCTGCTCATCATAAGGATTCTGCATTACTTTAAGCAGCCGGCGAACCTCCTCATAATCACCTTGCTCAGCTGTGTCGATAGCAGACTGGCACAGATAGTTGCGGAGAATATACTTTGGATTAACAGAGTTCATCGTGGCTTTTCTTTCTTCATCAGGAATGCCACTCTCCACCAGCTTTCACACAGAATGAATAACACCATTAGACTGGAGGTTAAGATATTAAATGTAGCAATATAAAAGTCTGGTAACAATGGTAGAGCATAATAAACCTTGATGGACCTTGGACAGTGCAGATGACAATTCACAATGTATAGAAATCAGGAAATATGACTATTAGATGAATTTTAGAGCATAGTCACATAAATTCAGAGGGAATGCAGGTAAATTTTCAAAGCACAAGGGCAGCAAGCCTGCAACAAACAGTGGGAATTTCTGCCCAAACCACAACATGTCACTCAGTTTCCAAATGATCATTCCAACTTCACAAAAAATGGCAAAGATTTTTTTTTAAAAAAAAGAACCAAACAACAACAGAAATACCAACAGTAGCCAAAACAGTGCGCTATCACAACATCAAACCATCCCTTTTATGATAGAAGTGCATATGGAGGAAACAATTACAGAATAGGTGACCCACCTCTTCAATGTAAGTCTGTACCCAACTGATCCATGCTTCCTTCCTTTCTTTCCCAATATCTAGGAGAGCAGCCTTCAGTGGAACAAGCAGCTCATTCTCCGGAATACCAGGATCCGCTTTGACATTCGAAAGAAGACGGAAAAAGTTGGTATAGTCAACCTTATCAACTGCCAAGTTGTTAAGCAGCTTACTAATTAGCTGCTTATTATACTTGGTTAAGCCCAGCTTTTTGGTCATGATAGATTGATACTCATCCATGAACTTTGTCCCATACCTGCAACAAACAAAAAATCAAAATGTTCACACAAATAAGTTATTGTCGTCTACTGCCAATAATTGTTCAGAATGGAGGAAGAGCTCACCTCTCCATCACATAATTTGCCTCATCTTTGCTGATAAGCTCAGCAGATGATAGTGGTCCAGTAAACTGAGCAATATTCCACAAGCCAACATCAGGTTGATTTGCAAAACAATACCTCTTCCCAGGAAGATCAGTGGTATTTGGAGTATAGCTAGGATCAAAGGCATCGAGAAAGCCAAATGGTCCATAATCAATAGTTAGGCCCAGCACACTCATGTTGTCAGTGTTAAGTACACCATGGGTGAAGCCAACACCTTGCCATCTAGCTATCAAGTAAGCAGTCCTCTCTGCAACCTCAACTGCCCAGGCTATTACAAATGGATTGCAGGTGAGGAAAGGTTAGTTCTCCAAGGATTTTGAAAGCAAAATAAAATGAGGTATAAAGATATTTGCCTGCATATTGTTTGATGTGAGATCTATTGTTGGAGAATCTCCAATAGCTGCCTCGAATGACAAACCTTCACTCTTTTTCATATTTTCAAGATGCGGAAAGTGTAGACGTATCACGTAGTCTGCCAAACGATGCGGAAAGTGTAGACGTATCACGTAGTCTGCCAAACGACGAACAATTTCAATGTCCTCTTTGCCCCTTGAAGCATGTATCTGATATGAACCAAAACGTAAAAAAGACGGTGCAACACGACAAACGATTGCACCTGGTTCTTCCTTTGCATTGCCACTGCGTATATAAGACAAATGATTAACACTAGAAGCATATCAATAGGTACAGTGTATTTACTGAAAACCTTCAGAAACATGATCCTTAAAACAGAATCTATTTTAAACTGCTGCCAGTCAGTGTTACAAATTGCAGGTAGTAGTGTTATAGATTGCAGGTAGTGGTAATGTAACAAAGGTTCTCTAAGCATAGCATACCCTGGTGACATAGTAAGAGCAAAACTCATCCATGTTCGCAGTATTTTTTTTTTTAAGAAAAGCCTTCACAGGAAAGTGGTCCTATACAGCATACACAGGTGATATGTGAGTACATGAGACTTGACGTCATTCGCAGAAATAAATAACATGAAATAACCCAATCCACACTCTACAATCTGCAGCTTGTGTTCAAGAATAATTTAGGGCAGTTTCGTGCTTTATAATCATGTCTAGGTCAATAAGAATAACAAAAAAAAGGCACATTAAAACAAAAGCAAAAGACCAACATACTACATTGCCACCTGTGCACAAATCAAATAATATAAAAGGACTTATGAAGCAAGCTGTCATTCAGTGAAATAAACCACTATGCCTGAAGCACAAATAAACAAATAAGTTCTTAACAGTGATGTTTCAACCAACCGCTATTACTTTGGTATAGTATATATCTGGCTCAAGCAGCCTTGATTCAAATATTTTGTCCTAGATCATATACAGCCTTTTTCTACCTTTCCCCCGTTTTGTTGAAAATTTATCTTATAGAAGTGGAACACAGCAATGAAACATAACATGGCTTAACAGTGTATATTGAAAAATTAAGATATCATGACATACTCATAGAACATATCTCGGACAACTGATTTTCCAGTTTCAACTAGACAAAGAGCACGAGTTGTAGGAATGCCTAGACCGTGCATGGCTTCACTGCATAAGAATTCACGAATACTGCTGCGTAGGACAGCAAGACCATCGGCAAATCTGCTGTATGGAGTCTTTCCACAACCTTTGAGCTGCAACTCCCACCTCTCACCTCGAGAGTTGACAACCTCTCCAAGAGTTATCGCTCTTCCATCCCCCAACTGACCAGCCCATACACCAAACTGATGTCCTCCATAGCACTGGGCGTAGGGCAAACTGCAGGTTGTTATCCATCAGAATGTTGATTACTTGGCTGTCTGGAACCAAATAGTAAGGATATTAAGTGATGGTACAACAAACCTTCCCACTAGTGGAGTTGCTCCTGAGAAAAACTGAGGAAAATCAGGTCTTTCAAACCTGAAAATACACAAGATAGCACATAAACAATTATGAATTTCTGTTCAACAATATCAGCAAGGATACCAAAAAAAATGAGAATTGGATGAGTAGGCAAGGTAGGGGAAAAACACAATTCTATGCAGAAAGAAAATGATAACTGGAGGGGGGGGGCACATGTTAGAACTCAACCTATGCAATAAGGACAAATTTCTAACTTCAGTAGCTCCTGACTTGTTCAAGTCCATATATTAATCGCAAAGAGATCAAACCAACGACGTGAGTAGCAAACGAGAGGAAATCAGAGGATAGGTCATCTCGATAACAGGAGGAAGAAACCTTTTATCTCTGTTCTGTTTCTTCATTTTTCGAAATACAGTGCTATAACTGACAAGTGGGAAACCACCCATGGGACCCAAGTGGAAGAGCAGATGATGTGTACAAGTTCCAAGAGTCTTAATGGTGAGCGCAAGAAAGAAAACAGAGAAATTGAAGAAACAGAACAGAGATAAAAGGAAGGCTTCATCATCAGGTTGATCTCACCCGCGGCAACAGGTGTGAGAAAATTCAGCAAAGATATTCTAATGTTGTTATCCAAATATTTTGTGAACTTGCAACAGATAAGTTGCTAAGTGTGACCAGCTGCCGCCTAGCACCTAGATCCCCAAGGCAGCCAAATGTCCTCAAGGAGGCAAGGACAGGACTATTGTATGTAACAATTCTAAATTTCCTTTTTCATGTAATGGCATGTTAGAAGTAGTTGTTTGGATTACCTTGGAGCGCGTAGGCACTATGTTGGACTACCTAGGCACATCGATTACCCCATAATCAAGGCAGCAGGACACCACTTATTGCCCTGATGCCACTAAGGACTAAGTGCCATCTTTCAAACATGCTCATCACAGACCTTAAGAGTAATAAGTCAGCTAACGCTTATTTTCTTGAATGAAATCTGCAGGTTGGAATATTTTGTTAAAATAAAAACAAAGATCATGGAGATGTGACTAGCTGTTACTCCTGTTAGACTACCATGTGGGCCTATTGCCATATGGAACGACCATATCATAAAAGTTTCAGCATTATAGCAGCTCTTTTAGTGACTGAAGTGGCCAAGAACAAAACATGTCTGCCAAAATTAAAAGGTCTAAGTGTCTTGCTACACTTTTTGTTTCTCAAAATATGGTTATTCCGTAACACACCTGCTGCTTGTCAACTCCTTAGTTATGATTAACGTGCTTCCAACTTCCGATGAATTCAAAGTATCTTAGATATTTTTGCAATTTCTTTTCATACCCATACACATCTCACTAGTTGTGTAGTATGAGCTCAACCTGGTTAGCTTTCAATTCAACAAAGATATGTGCTTAGCTTTATTCCTCTCACAAAGACCAAAGATAAGACTAGAGTTTTTAAACAAGAATGTGAGCACAATTTAAAAAAATCCACACCTAAATAGTACCACTATTTCATTCTTGGATGGAAGGTTTTTGAAGCTGGGGAAGAGCATGCAGACATTAATCAGTACTCACATAAGGATCAGTGGCTAGCAGGTGATATCTTAAGAGTTAAAATAGCAGACAATTTGGTGTGTTAAATTAGCCAGGACTCTACCCAGTGGCACACAAGAAGGACACAACTGAAGAAATTCGCTGCAGCGGATACAATTGGGGGTAAATTCAAGTGGTTTTAGTAGTGTCAACACTAAGCAACTTTGTTTCAGTGCATCCAAGAAACGTGCGATAAAGATGTCCCTGCTTCGCCAATCGCCATCCCTTAGATTTATTGCAACTTAGCCCAGGATGCCCACTTGTAGACAAGCAGCTAGAAATGGGAATCGTAACAATTAAGGATTTGAGGCCTCACTCTTTGTGATCCAGATCGAGTAGATCGGCCACGGAGTCGGACCACGCCACCAGCTTGGGGTTATCCACTTTGGCCGAGGGAGACACCTTGGAGTAACAGGCGTGCAGGACCTGCAACAGCACGGCAGGCAGGTGAGCTAGCTGCTAGCTAAACAAAAACACGAGGAAGGAAGCAGCAGCTAATCGAGCGCAGCCAGCAGCGAGCGTAAGGGGAGGAGGAGGCAGGCCGGAACCTCCCGCGGGATGGCGTCGGATCGCGGGTCGCCGGGCAGCTCGCGGACGAAGGAATGGTCCCAGGGTAGCTCCTCCAGGGCGAGCCGCCGAGGGGCGGCAGCGTCCTCTCCTCCCACGCCGACTGGGGGCGCCTCCGCGGCGGCGTGTGGCCCGGGGGCGGGAGCAGCGGCGGAGGCCATGCCGCGTGGCAGCGGGCGGCGGCGCGCGCCTCGGTGAAGAAGCGGCGGCGGGAGGCGGAGGGCGCGAGGGGCCGGGGACAGGGACGCGGAGGGGAGAGGGGAGAGGAGCGGGAGCAGCCTATGCGGCCTGGTGAGGAGGAGGCGGGCGGTGGGGAACTGGGGCGGCATGGCGACGCGTGCCACGGCGTATTTGGCTTGCAGGGGCGGAGGGCGGGGTCAATCCCGTGCTCCGTGCTCTCGTCCGTGCTGGACTTGTGGTGTGGTAAGCGGTGCGGGCCGGCTGGCTGGATCCATCTCGGGCGGGGCGGGGCGGGGCGTCCAGTCGGCCACGGTGGATCTTGGGTCGGCTGGACTGGGGGGTCACACGTGGTCGTGCGGGGAGGAACGTGGCCAGACGTGAGGATATATCCGTACGTGTGTCGTGCCGCTCTTGGATCGTCGGCGTGTCAGCCTCCTGTTCAGACTTCGCCAGATAATTAGGGCCTTGCTTAGATCTGGAAAGTAAGAATTTTTCTAACTGTAGCACTATTTTTTGTATTTGATAATGAGTGTCCAATCATGGACTAATTAGGCTCAAAAGATTCGTCTCGTGATTTATAACTAAACTGTGCAATTAGTTATTTTTTATCTATATTTAATGCTTCATGCATGCGTGCAAAGATTGATGTGACGGAGAGAGATTGAAAAAATTTCAACTCCTCAATCTAAAAAAGGCCTAGGGCCCAAGGCGTCGCGGCTTGGCTGGGCTGGCGTGGGTGGTGCATTGCGTTCAGGTGCAGCAGACGTAGAGGTTGTTTGGTTGGGAGCCACGCTTCGCCACGCCACG
This sequence comes from Saccharum spontaneum, assembly GCA_022457205.1. Lineage (NCBI taxonomy): Eukaryota > Viridiplantae > Streptophyta > Magnoliopsida > Poales > Poaceae > Saccharum > Saccharum spontaneum. The sequence continues at coordinate 26,443,083 of CM039615.1, forward strand.
CTGTGGCCCGCCATCATTTCATTTGGCAGTGTTTGGTTCAGACGTAGAGTTTGGCAGCCACCGCACCACCCTCACAACGATCGATTTGGCCGCCACGGTTGTGGCACCGCCATAGTTGGCATGGTAAAAGCTGGCTTCAAACGAAACAGCCTCGTAGCCCATCCTGCCATTTGCCGTCCATCCATGAGCATCCAGAAAATCCATCATCGCATTGAGGTAGATAGATGCATGGGCCAAATCTAGGGTCATGCTGGCGCCCGGACGTCCGATGGGATTGAATCCCATCAGACGCCCCTCCGTCCCGCGGCCCCGGCCCGCTCCCCATACGGAAGAAGGAAAGGAAAACCGCATGGGGAACAGTCGTACCGCCGCCTTTAGCCTCTACCTGACATGCCCGCCTGCCCTACCCTGCGTCCCGCCCCTAGCACGCGCGGCCGCGACGGAGGTGGGCAGGGCGCCACTAGTTGCAACATTGGGGAAACATGTTGCAACATGGAAAAAGACATATTGCAACATCTTAAAAAATCGACTATAGCAAGTCTTAAAATCGACTACTGCAACATCCATACAAACATGTTGCAACTTCGGAAAAAACATGTTGCAACATAAAGAAAAACATATTGCAACATCTTAAAAACCACTGTTGCAACATCCTAAAATAACTATTGCAACATCTAGAAAAACACATGTTGCAACATCCGAAAAAACATGTTGCAACATAAGAATGAAACATCTTAAATCGACTATTGCAACATCTTAAAACGACTATTGCAATATAAAAAAACATTGTTGCAACATCTCAGAAACGTAGTCGCAATATTCAGAAACACATGTTGCAACATTCAAAATAGGCTATTGCAACACCGCAATGGGGTTGGGGGCGCCGTCAGGGATGCAGATCGAGCCGGGGATGGGCCGCCGTCGCCTGCTGGGTGGAGGAGACCACCACAACCGCTGGATCCGCATCGTGCTCCATGGATCCACCACGAGGAGGCCAGTGCTCCATGGATCCACCACGGGTGTAACACCCCTGGTGTTAGTTAGCCTCTTAATGCATTCGTAATGCATGATCATGGCATGGCATTACCATAAGCATCATCATTTCATGTGAATCCTTGCTTGAAACATGGCTGTGTTGTTAGGGTTTTTTGTATAGATGGACACATGTGATGCTCTAACACGATCTCTAGTAGCTTAATGTTTGCTTAGGACACCTATGGGGGGTCATTGTTCATGTTGACCATCTCATCCAATTAAACCTCTAACTCATAGTTGACCTAGTTTGACCCATAGAACCTCTTTTGCTTCCTAGTTTCAAAAGTGTTACCAAATGGTTGTTTAAAGGTTGGGCAACCTTTAACAAAGTTGTAGCAAACTTGATAAGGAACAAAAGTTGTAATATGGACATCTCATGAAAATGCCTAGAACCTACTCAAACTGGGCCCACAAGTCAGTGTGCAGTGCTGTTTCAACACTTAAAATTTTCTAGTCTAGAACTGCAGTACAGTTTCAAGGTACACTACTTTGGAGCTCTTTATCTTGCAAACCAGGATGTTTCAGCTCAAACTCTTATTGACATGTTTGTAGTACTCACATAGATCTATGATTTTGTCAATAGTACCATCACCTAATTCTCACTGGTTTAGGAGCTAGAGTTCTTTGAAAATCAGTTCTTTGAAAATCATGTTTCAGTCGGGTGGGTTGACTGAATCTCGGGTTCAGTTTCAAGGTGCCTCCCTTTGGGACCTTTTATCTTCCAATTAAGACCGAACTAGCTCAAGTCCATATTGACACAATTGGATATCTCATGTAGGTCTACAAGTTTGCTAATGTAACCTATCGCTAAATCGAGCTGGTTTAGGAATTGTTAGGGGGCAAAGTTGGGCTGTCAGTCGGCTAAGGGAAACCCTGATGGGCCATCTCGGCCTGGGCACGGTGGCCGACAGCGCCAGGCCGCGCTCGCCACTTGGCAAGCTGCCCGCCGGCGCGTGTCCACCAGCTGGTCCGCGCGGCTCGCCAAGACGCCACGCCACCCCCTCCAGCTACCCACTCCCTCCATTTCCTCTCCCTGCTTTTCCTCCATCTTCTTCCTCCTCCGCAGTCCGCCATTGGCCGTCGTGAGCTCCACCACGCACAGCTCCGTCACCACCGCGTCCTTCCTAGATTGGCTCGGCCAAACTCTCCGCCACTACCTCCTCTACGCGCTGCTCGTCTTAGTTGAGCCGGCCGGGTCATAGGTAGAGCGTGCGGGGTCCTTCCTTCTCCACTGACATGCTCGGAGCTCCGCTCACCTTGCGGTCCACCGTGGCCGGGGCAACACCGTGCTTTTCTTTTCTCCGCGTGGGTTGTTTCGTGTCACTTGAGTCGGGTAGAAACTATAGGAGCTCCCAATCTTGTTGCTACCGAATCGAGCTCACCGGAACGGGTCACCGCACTGGGCGCGCCGCCATGGCTACCACGGCATCGAGCTCAGGGTTCGCTGTGCTTGCTTGCCCAACCATCGATTGGAGGCGTGTCCCGTGAGTTGTAGTGGTAAAACTAGCTATGCCGAAGACGATACTGGGGGAAATCAACCCATTGGCGTGGAACGCTGTCGTGTCGGAGGTCGGGGTCGCCACCGACGTCCGCCATCGCCGTCGGCAGCCATGCCCGGTGCAGTAGAGCTTGGGGAAAGGGTGGGGTCTAGGTGCGGGGGTGACGGGGTAGAGCGCGAAGGAGTGCTCGGCTTCGTCGAAGGGGTCGCCGGCGGCGATGAAACGCCGGCCGGAGCTCCTCCCCTGCTCCCCGTGTGTATGACGGGCGGGCCCCGTCTGTCAGCGCCGTCGGGCTGGTTCCAGTGGAGCAGGCCAAGTTGTGGGCGGGAGCGAGTTGTGGGCCGAGCGTCTCCTCCGGGCCGGCCCAGTTAGGTTTAGGAAATGGTTTTTGTTTTTATTTATTTCACAGAGTTGATGCTAGATTCAAAAATTCATATTTCTTGATTGGTAGCTCCAAATAATATGGTTCCAAATGTGTTGTTCTCTATGTGAGGTCTAGTTTATTATAAAAATATAAAATGTGCCATGTTTTATGATGAATTAAATAGTTATTAATTATATCTTTTATTCATGAAGTTATTAATTATATCTTTTATTCATGAAGAAAAATGAGAAATGATATCTCTTTCTGTGAAGCTCCAAATGGCATGAAATTTTTATAGTGAACTGCTCATACCATGAATAGATTATGGTTAAATTTTCATGCAATTTGGATGGGGTTCGGTGGAGTTATATAATTATCTTGTTTGCTTGATTGGATCTTGTGTGAATTTTCATAATTTTTCTATAGATCCAGTAAGGGTGAAACTTGGTGAGTGTTGTTCTTATGTTAGAAAGATGCTAGGAAAAATATGAAATCTATTGTTTGATACTTTTCAATAGGGTTTCCTATTTATGCTAGAAATAGACCTGTCATCTGTTATTTTTGATATCTCCATATTTGCTTGTCAAAATGAAGTGAAATTTTTATGGTAGCCTATGTGAAGCATTAGGTGGCTACTGTATTTTTGTAGATTTTTATATATAGTTTTACTATATGTTTCTTTAATCACCTAATTAACTAAATAAATTATAAAAGAATATTAAATAATTTATTTAGAAGTTGGCATTATACTTTCTGATGTTTCTTTGGTATGCACAACAAGTTGGTAAACTTGGTTTGGTCCAATTATGCTTTTGAATCATCACTAAATATTTAATTAGTGATCCTGCCATTTTTGGACAGAATTGCTAGTTAAGAGAATCACCCTATGTTAATGATGTTTTCATGCTTGGTGATCTATAGCAAAGTTGTTGAGAATTTCATGAACTAATTGCTGGTAAATTTTGGTAGCATTTAGACTTATAGTTTAGAAATGACAGCTGTTCCAAGTTGGGTTCAGTTTTAGAAGTACTCTTTGTCTTTTAGAACAGATTCTGTATGTATGCTATTTTAACTTGGTAAATGGTGAAATCATGTTTAGATGTTTATAAATGAAAGGTAGGCAATTTCATAAGCTTTCCAGAATGTCCTCTTTCAGGTCATTTGGATTAGTAGAACTCCAGTTGTGAGTTTTCTTAGCTACTGTTGATAATATGTTATAAATACTAATGTCTGGAATCTTGTTACGTGTGTGTTTAGTCTTAACTTTGTGATACTTAGTGGTTTCTTAGGAATGTTTAAACAAGTTAATACCGGAGAGGAAATTTGCACCTAAGATTGAAGTGATTTGAATAGAGCACCACATAACTTGGTTTTGTGCTTACAACGTTGCAATGTCATTGCATTCATCTTCACATCATTCGTGCACGTCCATAAATCATCATGTCATTATTGGATGCATACATGAAATTCATTGGATGCATACATGAGATTCATTGGATGCATATACATGCAATAGGTGTGCCAAGAATCGTGTTACGAGCGAAGTTCCGCTGGGCGTGGGACCTGAAGTTGAAGTTCGTTCGAGGACCGGAGGTCAGTCCGACGAAGCCGGAGAAGACGTGGGAATCGTTCTTGAAGTCGAACCTCAATCTCTCTTCTTTCGGTTAAGGCAAGCCCCGGAGCATTATAAGCCTCCTACTTTCAAAGCAATTATCTATCTATACATGTTATATGTATTGTTGCATTACGTGATAGGAGTTGGTTGGAAACCCTTGCTGCATTGATAACACTCCTTGTCCAGCAATTCGAACCTTGAATCCTATGTAGACAGGATCGTATCTATGCTTAGCCCTGCTTAATTAGACCGGTAGAAGTCGGGTGATTTCCTGTCACCTGCGAGCTATAGGGCTTTATCAGGTCACGGTTGGCTATACTTGCTATCGTGGAAGTGAACCATGTGTTAATAAAATGAAATGAGACCGGGCGGGATGACGATAGTGAAGCAACAAGGCATGGAGGTCTTGGGTGTGGATCTATCCCCGTCTGTGTCGATTAAGGACCGAGACCTGGAGCCTTCTATGTCATTTTGAACGCATGCCTGACATTTAGCTGGCCGGCCTGAGGTTGCCGACCGCGAAGCCTAGTAGCTCAACTCAGGCTGCGAAGTCGAAAAGTGAAAGTCGCCTCGGAAGGGAGCCAGAGGGTCCAAGGGCAGGTGAGTTAAAAGTCCTGAGCATCCTGGCCACTGGTATCCCTGAGAATGCGGCGCTGTTCGGGCCCACCCTGAGTTGTACCAAAGGTTATCTACGGCTGCCTTTAGCGGGGTTTGCCGGGTGAGTGTCAGGAATACCCCCTCAGCTGAGTTGGAATCGATTCGAGTCGCCGTCTCTCCCGGATAGTGAGAAACTTGACTGGTTATCTCCAGCGTAGATACACTAATTATAATGATGGTTCGGAATTGATGATAATGATGATGATAGCCTTATTATACCTGCTATGGTTAATATTGTTTGCTCTTAATAAAGTGATTGCTCTAGTACAGGTGCAAATCTAGTTTTCAGGTTAATGATGATCAACTTGATACTTAAAGCATATAATGGTTATTTATCTGTATTAAGCTTTTCTGCAAATGAGTCAAGCTAGCCCACTTTATAAAGCCTTGCATAATCCTTGGTGTCACCTTTGTTTCTGGTTTTTGACGGGTAAGTCTAGCTGAGTACCTTCTCGTACTCAGGGTTTATTCCCACCTGTTGCAGGTAGCAGATTCGTACTTGTTGCTGCAAGTATTGTCTTCGCCATGTGGGCGTGAAGACTAGACCATATGGGCATGGTCTCTGTAATATCTCTTCTGGTATGCTTTTGCAGGATGTGACTATGTACTGGCAGTATTTGACTTAAAATGGTTTCAGAAATTATGTTGCTTCCGCTAATCTTTACTTTGGTTTTGTAATAAAAATATTTGTACTCCGATGTATGAGATTACTTTTGAACTGTGTAACAAGTGTTGTGTTATGTTGAATCATTACGATCTGGTTGCTCTCGGTTTGGTTTGAAATCCCTCGCGATTTCGTGGACTACCGGAGTTATATGGGCTCAAGTGTGAGAATTTGATCACTTCGGTGATTGTTTTTATACTTGTGCTCTTATAATTTGGACGGTTCCGTTACAGCTGGTATCGGAGCAAGATTCAACAGTAAACACATCATTTGTGTATTTAAACAAAAGCTTTTGTGAAAAATCTTTATTCTAAACTAAAGAGTGCCAGTGGTCATATCCTATATGCCCAAATAAGGACTATTAGGTGGCTTACTAAGATACTAACTTGGGGGTTCTTGCTTGTTTTTTATTTCGTTGTCCATACGGCGTGCTATTGTATGGATGCCATCCGCTTGGGTGGTAATGTATGGATCAAAATACCTCTACGCCCTGGTAAGTGGGAGATGTGAGAGCATGACCGTCCAACCATCGGTCTAGGGGAGAGTAGTTGTGGTTACTAGCATACTTACATGTTTAATCATGTGATTATGAGAGTACTTAGTTGTGGGTATATCTGTCGGGTAGCTTTGATACTGAAGTATATACATCGGGGGATGTATGTATGGAAAGTATTTAGCTTACTGCTTTCCTTTGTGTGCTATATTGGGAATTGTTGGGCTGAAATGCAATTTTCTGCAGGTACACTAACAACGTTTCTTGTAGAACGACTAGTTATCGTTATTGAGAGAACGTGTGTATGCCACCGAACTATACGCTAGAATTTTAAAATTCTTTCTAGGTTTGTGAGGACGTACGGTTCGTGCATGCACCATGTTCGCATCATACATTGCATTCTGCATTACTCCCTCCCTTATAAATTGCTTATCCCATTCTTTTAAAATTTTCTTTCCTCCAAACAGTTGTCCCATAAATAGTTGCATTTCTTTCGTGAAGAATTGGGGGTAGTCAACCAACCTAGTGGAGTGGTCAGTGGTGTCAGCCTTGAAACCCAATTCATACCTGGCCGTGAAGGAAGGCAAGACAATTTCAAGATGTATCTCATCGAGTTGGGATGTGTTTTGATCTGCAATTCGCCTCTCCATTGCTTCTACCGTTGTATCCATCCTTGTTTGCTACCCCATCTTTGGATAATACGGTTTCTATCCGCCTAATTCTTGACACGTAAGGATTCCTCATGGGTGTGTGTTCGGTAATGGTGTTGCGATTAGTACTCCATGGTGCCGCGATGAAACCGGGAGCCTCCTGTGGCGCGCGACACAAGGTTGTGCTGCTCGGCACGCGTAGGTATCAAGGATTGCTAGTCATGATCCATTATGGAGCTATACCAATGTGCTATCTTCTCGTGAACCTTTTTCCCTTGGATATTATTCCCTATCTTGTCTAAAGATCAGTACCTCAAACCAAGAGATTTCCTTCCTCTGAGATTGGAATTTGGATAGTTGGATATAATCTCTTCCTCCTGCCTACATAATTCATCAGCAGCCTTCCGACGTCATCAACGCTTACTAGTTTCAACTACTTGCAGATGTCTCGTCAGCTTCGCTCTAGCAGTCGGAGTCGTGGCAATACAGGACTATCATCGTCTCCTTCGCAACCTACCTCTGCTGAGTTGCTGCAAATGCTTGCCGAAAGTCAACGTGCCTTGGATGAGAGTGTTAGAAACCATGTCCATCAGGAACCTGAGCCTGCCCAGTACAACAACTATAAAGATTTCTTGGAGACTGAGCCTCCTATTTTTTGAGAAGCAGAAGAACCACTTCAAGCAGACGAATGGTTGAACACTATCGAACAGAAGTTCCGTGTGCTCAAGGTGGCAGATGATATGAAAACAGAATATGCTTCGCAACAGTTGCAAGGGCCTGCAGGTGTTTGGTGGTGTCACTATCGGAACACCCTGCCCGAGAATATGGAAGTAGTTTGGGATCAGTTCAAGGAAGCATTTCGGGGACATTACATTCCTGCTGGTCTCATGGCAATCAAGCACACCGAGTTTATGAAGCTCACCCAAGGAGACAAAAGCGTAACAGAATATCTGCATGTTTTCATCAACTTGTCAAGATATGCTCCAGAATTTGTTAACACAGAGGTTAAGAAGATCGCAAGTTTTAAAAGAGGGTTGTGCCCCAAATTGATGAAGGCCATGTGTAATAGCAAGTGTGTCACTTTCAACGAGTTTGTCAGTGATACTATCCTTCAAGAGAACTGTAATGCTGTGTATGCTGCTTCTAAGAGCCACGAGAAATCTCATGAATCTAATGCATCTACGACTAATACTCTTGTGGTGTTTACACCTCAGTATTATTCGCCTGGCATATCTGCCAGATATCACCCATATCAGAAATAGGATCCGGTCAAGAGGAGCAGTATTAAGAAAGGAAAGCCTAAGGCACCGCCAAGTAACCGGCCATGTTGGAATTGCAAGATGTCAGGTCATTGGGCCAAAGATTGTCCTCTTCCGCAGAAGAAATCACATGATAATAATGTAGATGTATGTAAAGGGTATGTTCGATACACCACTGTGGAATCTATCCCTACGGGTGAGATTATCACTGCTGGTGCATTTGTAGTAAACCAACATCCTGCAGTTGTGTTGTTCGATTCAGGTGCTTCCCACTCTTTTATCAGTTCAACGTTTGCAGCCAAGCATGGTATGAAGGTCGTTACCTTAGATAATAGTGGTTATAATATTAGTGCTGCCGGGAATAATGTTTCAACCAACCAGTTGGTCTTAGGAGCAAAGATCGAGATAGAAGGACGTCTGTATGATCTAGATCTCGTGGTATTACCAGGATTGGGCCTAGATGTTATCTTAGGTATGAAGTGGATGAGTGGAAACGGTGTTCTGATCGATACTTCTACGAGAGTGGTTATGTTGAGGGATCCAAAAGATCAACAAGCTTTTCTAGTGCAACTTCCTAGAGACATCAGCCCTCAGACTACAGTTAACGCTATGATATCAAAAGCAAAAGAGATTGCAGAAGTCCCGATAGTGTGTGAATTTCTAGATGTTTTTCCCGATGAATTGCCAGGATTACCTCCAGATCGTGATGTAGAGTTTAAGATTGAGTTAATTCCGGGTACTGCACCAATTTCTAAAAGACCGTATAGAATGCCGCCGAAGGAGTTAGCTGAACTCAAGACCCAACTTAGTGACCTTTTACTGAAAGGGTTGATCCGTCCTAGTTCTTCTCCGTGGGGTTGTCCTGCTATATTTGTGAAGAAGAAGGACCAGTCTCTGCGTATGTGTGTAGACTATCGACCACTCAATGCAGTCACTATCAAGAATAAGTATCCATTGCCTCGTATTGATATCTTGTTTGATCAGTTGTCTAAAGCAAGGGTATTCTCGAAGATTGATCTGAGATCTGGTTATCACCAAATTAAAATCCGTCCGGAAGACATACCAAAGACCGCTTTCTCTACCAGATACGGGTTATATGAATATCTCGTCATGTCTTTTGGTCTGACCAATGCTCCTGCTCATTTCATGTACATGATGAATTCAGTATTCATGCAAGAGCTGGACAAGTTTGTAGTGATATTCATTGATGATATTCTCATCTATTCTGAAAATGAAGAAGAACATGCCGAGCATCTGAGAATCGTTTTATCCAGATTACGTGAACATAAGCTTTACGCCAAGTTCAGTAAATGTGAATTCTGGTTAAAGAAGGTACCTTTCCTCGGTCATGTATTGTCTGGTGAGGGAATTTCAGTAGACCCGACTAAGATACAGGAAGTTATGGACTGGAAGGCACCAACTACAGTACATGAAGTTCAGAGTTTTCTTGGATTGGCTGGCTACTATCGTCGTTTTATTCAGGATTTCTCTAAAATAGCTAAGCCTATGACTCGACTACTCGAGAAGGATAGGAAGTTTGATTGGACTCCGGAGTGTGAACAAGCTTTCCGCACTCTACGGACTTTGTTGACATCAGCTCCTGTATTAGCGCAACCTGACATTGAGAAACCGTTTGATGTGTATTGTGATGCATCGGGTACTGGTTTAGGTGGCGTACTGATGCAGGGAGGCCGAGTTATTGCGTATGCTTCACGTCAGTTAAGAAAACATGAAGTTAACTATCCGACTCATGACTTGGAGTTAGCTGCTGTAGTGCATGCTCTGAAAATCTGGAGACACTATTTGCTTGGAAATATATGCAATATTTATACAGATCATAAGAGTCTTAAGTACATATTTACTCAACCTGAGTTAAATATGCGCCAGAGAAGATGGTTAGAGTTGATTAAGGATTATAACCTCCAGGTGCATTACCATCCGGGTAAAGCAAATGTGGTTGCTGAGGCCTTGAGTAGAAAGTCTCATTGCAACTCTTTGATAGAAGAAGATTTTCATTTGTCTCATCTCTTACATCCTATTGTAATCTATCATATCACTGTAGACTGTTCTTTGAGAAGTAGAATCATTGAGTTACAAAAGACGGATACCGGTGTATTTCACATCAAGAGAAAGATGAGAGAGCAAGAAACTAAGCACTTTCGAGTGGATGACAAAGGAATTCTCTGGTTCAAAGATAGACTCGTTGTGCCAAAAGATAGAGAGCTCAGAAATCAAATCTTATCTGAAGCCCATTCTTCTAAGTTGTCCATCCATCCTGGTAGTAGTAAGATGTATCAGGACCTCAAGCCGTACTATTGGTGGACCAAGATGAAAAAGGAAATTGCAGCCTACGTCGCTAGGTGTGATAATTGTTGTAGAGTTAAGGCCATTCACATGAAGCCTGGTTTACTCCAGCCGTTGTCTGTTCCAGGTTGGAAGTGGGACGACATTGTTATGGACTTTATTGTCGGATTACCAACCACCCAAAAAGGTTTTGACTCTATTTGGGTTATAGTTGATCGTTTGACAAAATCCGCTCACTTTATCCCGGTGAAAAGTAACTATCACCCACACCAATATGCTGATATTTACTTCCAAGAAGTCGTACGTCTTCATGGAGTGCCTGGGTCTATTGTCTCTGACAGAGGACCGCAGTTTACTGCTCGTTTCTGGGAGCGCCTACATCAGAATCTTGGAACTAACTTGGTCCATAGTTCTGCTTATCCTCCGCAGACGTCGGGGCAGACTGAGCGTGTGAATCAGATTCTGGAAGACATGCTTAGAGCTTGTATCATCTCTTGTAATGGCTCCTGGGAGAAATGGTTGCCTCTCGCTGAATTCTCTTACAACAACAGTTATCAAGAGAATATCCAAATGGCTCCTTTTGAAGCTTTATATGGTCGCAAGTGTAGAACTCCTTTGAACTGGGTGGAACCAGGAGAAAGAAGATTCTATGGTATTGACTTTATAAAAGAAGCCGAGGAGCAAGTTCGTACTATACAGAAAAATATATCAGCTGCTCAGGCTAGACAAAAGAGCTACGCAGATAAGAGGAGGAAACCTATTGAGTTTGAAGTAGGTGACCAGGTCTATCTGAAGGTGTCCCCTGTGAGAGGAGTAAAGCATTTTGGGATCAAAAGAAAACTTGAGCCTCGATATGTTGGACCTTATCGGATTATTGAGAAAAGTGGAAGAGTAGCCTATAAGCTCAATCTACCTCGTGAAATGGGAGCTATCTTTCCAGTCTTCCATGTTTCTCAATTAAAGAAATGTCTCCGTCTTCCCGAAGAAAGAGTAGATGTAAGACGCATCAAGTTGAAATCCGATCTTTCGTATGAGGAGAAACCGGTATATGTTCTGGATACTCGGGAAAGGGTGACTCGAAATCGAGTAGTCAAATTATACAAGGTGGTTTGGAGTAATCACGGTGAACGTGATGCAACTTGGGAAAAAGAGGATTATTTAAAGGACAACTATTCCGCTTTCTATGAAAAATGGTACGACTTTCAAATCTCGGGACGAGATTTTTATAAGGGGGGAGGGCTGTAACACCCCTGGTGTTAGTTAGCCTCTTAATGCATTCGTAATGCATGATCATGGCATGGCATTACCATAAGCATCATCATTTCATGTGAATCCTTGCTTGAAACATGGCCTTGTAACATTGCAACATTGTGGTTTCTATGTGTTTCCTTTATGTGTTGTTAGGGTTTTTGTATAGATGACACATGTGATGCTCTAACACGATCTCTAGTAGCTTAATTTTGCTTAGGACACCTAATGGGTCAATGTTCATGTTGACCATCTCATCCAATTAAACCTCTAACTCATAGTTGACCTAGTTTGACCCATAAACCTCTTTTGCTTCCTAGTTTCAAAAGTGTTACCAAATGTTGTTTAAAGGTTGGGCAACCTTTAACAAAGTTGTAGCAAACTTGATAAGGAACAAAAGTTGTAATATGGACATCTCATGAAAATGCCTAGAACCTACTCAAACTGGGCCCACAAGTCAGTGTGCAGTGCTGTTTCAACACTTAAAATTTTCTAAGTCTAGAACTGCAGTACAGTTTCAAGGTACACTACTTTGGAGCTCTTTATCTTGCAAACCAGGATGTTTCAGCTCAAACACTTATTGACATGTTTGTAGTACTCACATAGATCTATGATTTTGTCAATAGTACCATCACCTAATTCTCACTGGTTTAGGAGCTAGAGTTCTTTGAAAATCATGTTTCAGTCGGGTGGGTTGACTGAATCTCGGGTTCAGTTTCAAGGTGCCTCCCTTTGGGACCTTTTATCTTCCAATTAAGACCGAACTAGCTCAAGTCCATATTGACACAATTGGATATCTCATGTAGGTCTACAAGTTTGCTAATGTAACCTATCGCTAAATCGAGCTGGTTTAGGAATTGTTAGGGGGCAAAGTTGGGCTGTCAGTCGGCTAAGGGAAACCCTGATGGCCATCTCGGCCTGGGCACGGTGGCCGACAGCGCCAGGCCGCGCTCGCCACTTGGCAAGCTGCCCGCCGGCGCGTGTCCACCAGCTGGTCCGCGCGGCTCGCCAAGACGCCACGCCACCCCCTCCAGCTACCCACTCCATCCATTTCCTCTCCCTGCTTTTCCTCCATCTTCTTCCTCCTCCGCAGTCCGCCATTGGCCGTCGTGAGCTCCACCACGCACAGCTCCGTCACCACCGCGTCCTTCCTAGATTGGCTCGGCCAAACTCTCCGCCACTACCTCCTCTACGCGCTGCTCGTCTTAGTTGAGCCGGCCGGGTCATAGGTAGAGCGTGCGGGGTCCTTCCTTCTCCACTGACATGCTCGGAGCTCCGCTCACCTTGCGGTCCACCATGGCCGGGGCAACACCGTGCTTTTCTTTTCTCCGCGTGGGTTGTTTCGTGTCACTTGAGTCGGGTAGAAACTATAGGAGCTCCCAATCTTGTTGCTACCGAATCGAGCTCACCGGAACGGGTCACCGCACTGGGCGCGCCGCCATGGCTACCGCGGCATCGAGCTCGGGGTTCGCTGTGCTTGCTTGCCCAACCATCAATTGGAGGCGTGTCCCGTGCGTTGTAGTGGTAAAACTAGCTATGCCGAAGACGATACTGGGGGAAATCAACCCATTGGCGTGGAACGCTGTCGTGTCGGAGGTCGGGGTCGCCACCGACGTCCGCCATCGCCGTCGGCAGCCATGCCCGGTGCAGTAGAGCTTGGGGAAAGGGTGGGTCTAGGTGCGGGGTGACGGGTAGAGCGCGAAGGAGTGCTCGGCTTCGCCGAAGGGGTCGCCGGCGGCGATGAAACGCCGGCCGGAGCTCCTCCCCTGCTCCCCGTGTGTATGACGGGCGGGCCCCGTCTGTCAGCGCCGTCGGGCTGGTTCCAGTGGAGCAGGCCAAGTCGTGGGCGGGAGCGAGTTGTGGGCCGAGCGTCTCCTCCGGGCCGGCCCAGTTAGGTTTAGGAAATGGTTTTTGTTTTTATTTATTTCACAGAGTTGATGCTAGATTCAAAAATTCATATTTCTTGATTGGTAGCTCCAAATAATATGGTTCCAAATGTGTTGTTCTCTATGTGAGGTCTAGTTTATTATAAAAATATAAAATGTGCCATGTTTTATGATGAATTAAATAGTTATTAATTATATCTTTTATTCATGAAGAAAAATGAGAAAATGATATCTCTTTCTGTGAAGCTCCAAATGGCATGAAATTTTTATAGTGAACTGCTCATACCATGAATAGATTATGGTTAAATTTTCATGCAATTTGGATGGGGTTCGGTGGAGTTATATAATTATCTTGTTTGCTTGATTGGATCTTGTGTGAATTTTCATAATTTTTCTATAGATCCAGTAAGGGTGAAACTTGGTGAGTGTTGTTCTTATGTTAGAAAGATGCTAGGAAAAATATGAAATCTGTTGTTTGATACTTTTCAATAGGGTTTCCTATTTATGCTAGAAATAGACCTGTCATCTGTTATTTTTGATATCTCCATATTTGCTTGTCAAAATGAAGTGAAATTTTTATGGTAGCCTATGTGAAGCATTAGGTGGCTACTGTAATTTTTGTAGATTTTTATATATAGTTTTACTATATGTTTCTTTAATCACCTAATTAACTAAATAAATTATAAAAGAATATTAAATAATTTATTTAGAAGTTGGCATTATACTTTCTGATGTTTCTTTGGTATGCACAACAAGTTGGTAAACTTGGTTTGGTCCAATTGTGCTTTTGAATCATCACTAAATATTTAAATTAGTGATCCTGCCATTTTTGGACAGAATTGCTAGTTAAGAGAATCACCCTATGTTAATGATGTTTTCATGCTTGGTGATCTATAGCAAAGTTGTTGAGAATTTCATGAACTAATTGCTGGTAAATTTTGGTAGCATTTAGACTTATAGTTTAGAAATGACAGCTGTTCCAAGTTGGGTTCAGTTTTAGAAGTACTCTTTGTCTTTTAGAACAGATTCTGTATGTATGCTATTTTAACTTGGTAAATGGTGAAATCATGTTTAGATGTTTATAAATGAAAGGTAGGCAATTTCATAAGCTTTCCAGAATGTCCTCTTTCAGGTCATTTGGATTAGTAGAACTCCAGTTGTGAGTTTTCTTAGCTACTGTTGATAATATGTTATAAATACTAATGTCTGGAATCTTGTTACGTGTGTGTTTAGTCTTAACTTTGTGATACTTAGTGGTTTCTTAGGAATGTTTAAACAAGTTAATACCGGAGAGGAAATTTGCACCTAAGATTGAAGTGATTTGAATAGAGCACCACATAACTTGGTTTTGTGCTTACAACGTTGCAATGTCATTGCATTCATCTTCACATCATTCGTGCACGTCCATAAATCATCATGTCATTATTGGATGCATACATGAAATTCATTGGATGCATACATGAGATTCATTGGATGCATATACATGCAATAGGTGTGCCAAGAATCGTGTTACGAGCGAAGTTCCGCTGGGCGTGGGACCTGAAGTTGAAGTTCGTTCGAGGACCGGAGGTCCAGTCCGACGAAGCCGGAGAAGACGTGGGAATCGTTCTTGAAGTCGAACCTCAATCTCTCTTCTTTCGGTTAAGGCAAGCCCCGGAGCATTATAAGCCTCCTACTTTCAAAGCAATTATCTATCTATACATGTTATATGTATTGTTGCATTACGTGATAGGAGTTGGTTGGAAACCCTTGCTGCATTGATAACACTCCTTGTCCAGCAATTCGAACCTTGAATCCTATGTAGACAGGATCGTATCTATGCTTAGCCCTGCTTAATTAGACCGGTAGAAGTCGGGTGATTTCCTGTCACCTGCGAGCTATAGGGCTTTATCAGGTCACGGTTGGCTATACTTGCTATCGTGGAAGTGAACCATGTGTTAATAAAATGAAATGAGACCGGGCGGGATGACGATAGTGAAGCAACAAGGCATGGAGGTCTTGGGTGTGGATCTATCCCCGTCTGTGTCGATTAAGGACCGAGACCTGGAGCCTTCTATGTCATTTTGAACGCATGCCTGACATTTAGCTGGCCGGCCTGAGGTTGCCGACCGCGAAGCCTAGTAGCTCAACTCAGGCTGCGAAGTCGAAAAGTGAAAGTCGCCTCGGAAGGGAGCCAGAGGGTCCAAGGGCAGGTGAGTTAAAAGTCCTGAGCATCCTGGCCACTGGTATCCCTGAGAATGCGACGCTGTTCGGGCCCACCCTGAGTTGTACCAAAGGTTATCTACGGCTGCCTTTAGCGGGGTTTGCCGGGTGAGTGTCAGGAATACCCCCTCAGCTGAGTTGGAATCGATTCGAGTCGCCGTCTCTCCCGGATAGTGAGAAACTTGACTGGTTATCTCCAGCGTAGATACACTAATTATAATGATGGTTCGGAATTGATGATAATGATGATGATAGCCTTATTATACCTGCTATGGTTAATATTGTTTGCTCTTAATAAAGTGATTGCTCTAGTACAGGTGCAAATCTAGTTTTCAGGTTAATGATGATCAACTTGATACTTAAAGCATATAATGGTTATTTATCTGTATTAAGCTTTTCTGCAAATGAGTCAAGCTAGCCCACTTTATAAAGCCTTGCATAATCCTTGGTGTCACCTTTGTTTCTGGTTTTTGACGGGTAAGTCTAGCTGAGTACCTTCTCGTACTCAGGGTTTATTCCCACCTGTTGCAGGTAGCAGATTCGTACTTGTTGCTGCAAGTATTGTCTTCGCCATGTGGGTGTGAAGACTAGACCATATGGGCATGGTCTCTGTAGTATCTCTTCTGGTATGCTTTTGCAGGATGTGACTATGTACTGGCAGTATTTGACTTAAAATGGTTTCAGAAATTATGTTGCTTCCGCTAATCTTTACTTTGGTTTTGTAATAAAAATATTTGTACTCCGATGTATGAGATTACTTTTGAACTGTGTAACAAGTGTTGTGTTATGTTGAATCATTACGATCTGGTTGCTCTCGGTTTGGTTTGAAATCCCTCGCGATTTCGTGGACTACCGGAGTTATATGGGCTCAAGTGTGAGAATTTGATCACTTCGGTGATTGTTTTTATACTTGTGCTCTTATAATTTGGACGGTTCCGTTACAACGGGGAAGCCCACCATGGCCGCCATCGAGGTTGGGGAGGGCGCGCTTGGGTGGAGGATGTAACACCCACGGTGTTACGTACCTGATTAGCAAATAAGTTAAGACTTAACCAACATGATAATATATTTTCGTACGTTTGAGCTTTAAATTCTTGCATGAAATGATAATGTTTTTATAGGCTTTTAAAACATGACTATAAAATAACTTTATATTTAATAAAGTAACATATGTATATACACACACAAATAGCGCACGCACGTGTTTTGTTTTGATAAAGCATGCTGCTATATTAATTAAAGTAGTGTACAAATTTATTTTTTTTTTGGTATCTCAGCGTATAAATATATATAAACATATATGCATGTGTGTAGATTAGTGAAAAAGAAATGATAACATAATTATCTATATGTGCTGGTAAAAAAAAATAATTAATAAAAAAATTAGAAAACCCAAACACACGCCACAGCACACTCAGCATGCACTCCAAAGTCAAAACGCCTGCTTGCATGCGTCGCTGTTCCGCTGCCTGCCTGCTCTACCATTCTTAATTGGGGGCAATGGAGCCTCTCCCTCACGCACGCCTGCTGCAGCACGTCTACTGCTGCCGCATTTATGCACGCTGCACAGGAACGCTACTGCTGGCCTCTGGTGCCTGTCGCTGCCTGCATGCTTGCCTCTGCTGGTCGCTGGCCCGGCCGCATAGCTTGTCCGAGAAGAAAAGCTTGCCGCCTGTGCTCGCCAATCGCCTGCATGCACTCGTACGCGCCATCATGAGTCTGCAGCCAAAAACCAACGCCAAGCGATCGACGACGAAGGCCGTGCGCCGCCCGCTGCCGCTGGCCGCGCCTAGTCCGGCCGCTACTGCATCACCTCTGCCGCCGTGCTGCCACTGCTCTGGCGCCTGCCGTTCCGCTGTGCGCCGACACGTGTCCGCGGCCGCTGGCGTGTGCAGGTCCATGCCCTGCCATGGCCGCGCGCCTAGCCTCGCCACTGACGGCCCGCTGTCCTGCTGTGGCTGCCGTGCTGCGTTTGCTGCCCCGCTGCCGTTCCGTGCCGCGCGATGCTGCTGCCTCGCTCTGAGCTGATGGAGCACATGGGTTAACATGCGCTCAACATTCCTGTTGGCGGTGGTCAGATGTCCAACCTGCTCTCTCAGTGCACGTACGTCTCCCTCAGAGACCACAGTCCTCTGGGTAGCCTGATCCCTCTGACGAGTCAACTGGACCATCTCTGCAGTGAGCCTCTCAATCTCGGCGTCGTGATCCCTCTGAAGCTGACGTCGGTCGTCACGAGCCTGACCAAGAGCACCAGACACACGTCGCAAGCTACCTTCCACTCTATCGAAGGCCTTCATCACTGCGAACATGACACTAATGGTGGGGTTGTCACTGTTCTGTGCTTCTGCTACACTAATCTCTAGGGACCTTCCTCTTGCCTGCTGCCACGAGTCAGTGGAGGGGTTGCCTCTCAGAAAGACTCCAACTATAGTTGCTGCCAACTCCTAAGGAAAGCGATCCATGATATCCCTCAGGATCCCAAAGGCTGCCCTCTCAGCGGCTTGTTCAGCGGTCCTACCAGTCGACTCATAACGCCAACCAGTCCACTCAGAACCATCACCTCTGGGATGAACAACTGCTTCCACAGTCACCAAAAGACCTTCCCCCAACTGCTCATTTGCCCAGAAGTAGTGGGGCTCCATTCCATCAGGATAGCCTACATAGCTGAGCACTCTCCACAAGAGCGTAGGCATCCCAAACTCTTTAAGAAACGTGTGACGCTGACGAGTGCGTGGAGCAAGCTGATGATGGGGAGCTCTGCTTGTGGACTTGCGAGCTGTCTGCTTGGTGCGTGTCATCTATAGCAAAATTTTATTACCGCAGTAAGAACAGATTTTAAGTTGGCATTTTTATCAAAATGAGATAATCAACTTATAAGGGGAGGAACAATGCCATGAATGAAATGCACAAACATGATGCATGCACGTTTCGTGCGTCCTCACAAACTTAGAAAATTAACAATTACTAGCGGTATAGGCGGTGGCATACAACGATCTCTCGTAAACGTAGCTAATACGTACTACTCGATAGCGCTATTATGTATCTGCAGAAAGTCACTTCAGCCCAAACCTCACAGTATGAAAAAATATATGCAAGAAAGCAGTAAAGTAAGCTACTCGCTCTATACGCATCCCCAGATATGAGTATAACGGTAGCAACTACTCGAATCGTCGTCCTATTGACGGCATCGTCACCACATGACGGAATTCTCACACATTGGATACCTTTATACAAACATGCGCATGGCATGTAAGTGTTTCGGCATCACACAAGCACTTTCCTAGATCGGCAGTGTATCCGACCATGCTCTCACATCTCTCACTTACCAAGGCGTAGAGGTAATTGATTCATACATTACCACTCACGTGAATGACACTCATACAATAGCACGCCGTATGAGCGACGAAATAAAATATGATGCAAAACCCCCAGGCAGTACTCAATTAAGCCACCTAGTGTCCTTGCTGGGCATAAAGGATATGACACTGACACACTCTTAAATTTTAAAATTTGATTTAAAATACAGTTTTGTTTTATAAATACCCATGTGAACAGTAACATGCTAAACCATGCTCCGATGCCAGCTGTAACGGATCAACATGATTATACGAGATTAAGTAAGAAAATCTTCCACCGAGGCAGATAATTTATCAAACTTAAGCCAGTATAACCTAAGATTCCGTGAAATCACGAAGGATTTCAAACCAACCAACATTCAACGAAGATCATACTGATTTAGCAGCCACAGTCACATGCTACATAAAGTTCGCAACGAAAGTTGAATACATCGGAGTTCAGAATAAAATTTATTACAACACAAGTTCAAATTAACATAGCAGAAGCAAGTAGTTTTAAACCACACACACTTAGTTCAAATACAGTGCCAGCAGATAGTCATAGTCCACGAAAGCATTAGATAAGACGAACGGAGTGACCATTGCCCTTGGTCCTAATTGTCGCCCATCGCCGGATACAGACAGTTGATGCAATAACCATAGTACATCTGGCCATCTGTAACAACAATGGGAACAACGCCCTGAGTACGAGAAGGTACTCAGCTAAACTTACCCGTCATAAACCAGAAATAAAAGACACCAAGGAGTATGTAAGGCCTTTATAAAGTGGACTGGCTTGGCTCATTTACGAAAAGCATAATTTATCATGAATAAACTAATTTAAGTACTTTTTACACCATTTTCATTATAACCTGTTCAATCTAGGTAAGCACCTATGCTAAAGCAATCACTTGATTAACCATTAATATCAAGAGTTACCATATCAGGTTTAGCATTTCTAACATTATTCACTTAACCATCCGTGTTCCATCATTGTTACTACGATGCCGTAGCTCGAGTCAAGTGCTCACTATCCAGGAGCGATGGCGATTCAAATCGATTCCTAACCAGCTGGTGATTTATTTCTCACACAAACCATGCTTCCTCCGTCAGGGTCGCTTTGATCACCAAGGACACTTTCCAAGAAGCCGCGGGATAACAATCATGGACCGCACTACCTAGGGACCGCCTGACTGCCAGGACGCACCTTGGGCTCACTCTTCGCGTCCCCGTCATTCCCCTTCAGCACCAGTCTACCAATCCGAGTTTATCCTGACTCGAAATAGTGTCACTAGCTTCGCGGTCGAAAGGTACTTTATTCAGCCAGCTAAATGTGAGGCATGTGTTCAACATGACAAGAGGGACGAGCAACGATCGGTCCTTAATCGACACAGACGGAATCACTATAGTCCAAAACCCTATAAGACTCCGCCCGATCTCCCTTTATACATCAACACTTGGCTACTTTTTATGATCACAATTATAGCTAACCATAACCAGGTATCCACCTATAACTCGCAGGTGACAGGAAATCATCCGACTTCTACCGGTCTAAGCATGGCTAAGCAATTATTCGATCCTGACCTAACAGGGTAAAAGGTAACCAGGTGGACAAGGATAATAAATGCAACAACAGTTTCGCTCAACTCCTATAACTTAATGCAACAATATATAAAACTCATATATAAAGAATTGCTTTTATAAAGTAGGAGACTTATAATGCTCCGGGGCTCGCCTCTTTCGAATGAGCTAGGCTGATGGTCTACGCATTCGGGCAATTCCTCGCCTTGCTCCTCTTCCTCGGGCACCTCCTGTGCCTAGGGCTCTTGCTGATCATTCCAAGTCTGCTCCTCCGGCACTGCTACCTGCGATTCCTCCTACGATCCTGTATGATGCAATTGCATAAGTAAACATGTAGACGGTGCATCAAATGCGGTGGAATGCTATGATGACATGATATGCAGATGAGCACATTGAACTGATAGTATGAATTACAACAAAGTCTTCTACAAGGTAGTCCACATCATTCAAGAACATGTACCACAAAACATGTCATCTACTCTTCTACTAGTTAGCATATAATACTCACACAAGTGCTGTCACTATTTGCCAAACCCTAATAACTTAACCCATCAAGTAACACCAGCAGGGTATTTTGATGCTTCAAAGATACACCAAACACTTTTTATTACTTTTAATTACTTATAAAGAATAAACTTTTATTTCTTATTTAAACTAGAGTTACATATCAACACCTATTTCTGTTGCAGGTAAAAATCTACAAAAATTACAGTAGCACACTTCTATTCCAAATAGCATACTACAAAAATTTCATGGAATTTGGATAAGTAAAACTATCTATATAAAATAAACAAGCTACAACATATTAATGAGCATGAAAAATACTTTGTACTAGAAAAAGTATCAAACAATAGATTTCATATTTTTCCTATGTTACCCACAGTAAATAAGCACATCACAAAAATTATCACATGCATGTGTTATACAATTTTTGCTCTCTACCAAAAATAACAAAAATCATCAATTAAAGGCATTTGAACTACACTTCAATAATTTTTCACAGAACATGTCTCATAAACATTTTTCCTAGAAATTACATCACTAAGGAAGACTAATGAAATATGAACCACATTTTTCTCATCATTATTCTATTTACTACACATTTTCTAAGATATCAGCATTTATACTAATTAAATAAATCTACACAGAAAAGTATCACCAAACTAACATGCAATATTTTTAAACTGTAGATCTACTCATGAGAAACACTACAAAATTTGTTTCACAATTTTTGGAGCTAAAAATCTTAAGTTATAAATTTTAGAAGCTTTTTCACCATTTTTGGAAAATCCTTTTCTTTAAAAACCAAAAATCTAACCGGCCCTAAACGCTACGCACACCCCAGATCTGCACACTGCAAACATACACGAGACAGACAGGCGGGACCCCGCGGTCAAACGGGCCCACCTGTCAGCCGAACCGGCCAGAGGCGGCGCTGACTGCCGGGATCTCACCACCGGCGGATCCTCTGGCGACGGGGAGGACACCACCGTATTCTCCGCTGCAAGGCGAAGCCAGGGGTGCCTAGAATGTGGCCAGACGAGCTCGGCATCGAGCTCGCCGGCGTGCATGGCGGCTTGGTGGCTCGGCTCGTCGTCGACCGGCCAACACCGACCGAGAGGGGCCGCGTGGTGAGGTCAGCGAGCTTCACCGCGCGAATGCGGTGCTCGTGCGCTCGAGAAGTGGGCGAGAAGGAGGATGGAGGGGTGAAGTCCACAGAGCGGCTCACTCCGGTGAGCTCGGCCAGAACTCCGGTGAGCATTTACCGTGGCTAGGGGCCGAATCCTCGCGGGTCGTGGCGAGCACTGGATGCGCAATGAGAAGGCGAAGCGAGGAGGAAGACGGAGGCGGTGGCGGTGAGCCAGAGCGGCGGCTAAGGCGGTGGCGGAGCTCGGAAGCCGGCAATGGCACGGTGGCCGCGCGGCTGCTGTTGGCACATTGCTATGGAGCGAGGAGAGGGGAATGGAGGCAGCAGGTGAGGCGGGCGAGCGCGCGGAGGGAGTAGGCGGGCGCGGAGGGACGCGGGGGCCACCGGAGGGTGCGTGGCGCGCGGCGTCGGCGACGTACGGCCACGCGGCGGCCGGCTTCTGCCGCGGCGCCACGGCGCGTGCGCGCGTGCACGGGCGGGAGGAGGCAGACGCGGGCGCGGGCCGGGCCGGCTTGCGCGAGCGGGCCAGAGCGGAGGCGGCGGCCCGTTAAGGCCGGAATTTCCTTTTCCTTTTATAAATAAATTTTCAGATTTTCTAAATTGATTCAAATTCAAATTTTGAAGATGAAAAAGACATTTTCACAAGTTGTCCCCAATATAAAAGTTGTTCAAAATTTAATTCTCTACAACTTTCATTTATAGCATTTTTCAAAATTTTGAATAGATTTTGAATTAATGATTTAAAGTCAAATTTTAATTGAAAACTCAATTTTCTAGAATATTTTTAAAAGCAAAATTTGAGGAGATTTTGAATACAAAAGTTGCTCCAAAAATCATGTTAATTAATTCTAGATTATCTAAAATTTTGATAAACATGTATGTGATGATAATGGTCATGCTTTGGATGATAATGCATGCTTAACACCCAGGAGTGTTACAGGGCCTGCAGTGTTGGGGGCTTAGAGTCCGAGCTTGGACGGGGACCTGGACCCCTTGACAGGAGTGGAGCGGGTTGGTCTTGCTTGTGCCCGGGGTACAAGCAAGGCGTGTGTTTTCAGGGCACCCAGCTAGGCATATTGATTCATGAATCACCATTTCTGCGTGACGGTATGGCTTGACTACGCTCTGGCATCGTAGTAAGAACTGACAGTTGAAAGATGAAGAAATGGTTCCTTTTGCTCAACCCTAGTTGATTATAGACTAGGTGCTTACATAGAAGGTTGGATAAGAAATAAAATACGGCTATTAAAAGTAAGAAATTAAGGACACACTCTTAGTGCTGCTTCTCGCAAACAAGAAACCCACAAGCCAGAAAGCCTTGCATAATCCTTGAAGTCTTTTTTCTTTCCTCCTAACGGGTAAGTCTTGCGGAGTATAATTGAGTACTCAGGGTTTGTTCTACCCTGTTGCAGGTAACAGGTGCTGATAAGCTGACACTTGTGTGTGAAAACCTCCTGGTGGGCTGAGCGATGATTTACT
The DNA here is from genome assembly GCA_022457205.1 of Saccharum spontaneum. Taxonomy (NCBI): domain Eukaryota; kingdom Viridiplantae; phylum Streptophyta; class Magnoliopsida; order Poales; family Poaceae; genus Saccharum; species Saccharum spontaneum. The sequence goes on from CM039615.1 coordinate 26,467,002, forward strand.
TTACGATACGGAGTAGAGTTTATTTATTCAAACTCTCACCAAAAGTTTTACAAGGAAAATACTATTAACTTGTTATCATTTCATGCATATAAACGTTCTTCATGTTAATGTTTATCTTATCATTAAATGATTTAATTTCCACTGAACTCTGATAACATTTTATATTTCGCTATTATAATCAAATAATGAATTACTCTAAGGTTGTACTAAAAGCGATGTAAGAAATGCAAGGATGTTGTAATCTTTACTCTCTCATTTGTGATCTTGATGTAAAAATGTGGATCTTCGAGTTCTCCCTTGCGGTGTGCTCGATGGAATCACATAGTTTAGTGTTCTCCCTTGGGTACTTAGTGTCTAATGGAAGACGAGTACTCTTGAAAGGGCATTAGATTAGGCGGTTCTGCCACAGAGGAGGCACGTCGAGCTCAAGCTCCCCCCGGGTGGATGGACGGTGGCGCCATTGTGAGGGAAGGAGATGCCTAGGTGGGGGAGGAGGAAGGTGCTGGGGAGCATGAGGCCACCGGCGACGGCGGGGGAGGCAGCCATGGCTGTGATAAGTCATGGGGAGGAGCAACCGGAGAGTGAGAGGATGAGGGAGGTAGGCTGGGGCACGCGGCTCGGGCAGGGAGCGTGTGGCTCGGCAAGCCGACGCCACAAGAGGCAAGGGAGGGAATGGTAGCGAGCATCTCGGTGACTCCGTGGGCGTGAAGAGGATGAGAATGGGGAGCAGGCCGAGCGGATGAGGATGAGGCGGAGCGGGTGGAGGAGAATAAAGGGGCATTGAGTGGAGGAAATGAAGCCACGTCCGTCCGACGCGTCGGACGTTTGAAGCACAGTATTACTACCAAATCTAACCTACTTTGCCCGTGCACACAGAATAAACAACGCTTGCATATGGTATGCACCGTGTCTCCCTATGTACATTACATTTTATGGATGGTTAATCAACACAATCTTTGGGCGAGTCAACGGGAGCACTGCCTATGGTTCTGAGCAAAAGCTCAGCTTAGATTAGTCTGGACCAGTGGCGAGATCTCCTTGCTAAAGACATCATTGAAGAACCTTTTGTTGCAGTCTCTAGGATTGACCCACTCATCACCTTGACATATGGCTCGGGCGAAAGCCTTACCAAGCACCTACGGAGTCACCTCTTCTTGCTTAGCCGATGATGATTACGTTACAACATCATTCACCTCCCTAGATGCATCGTTGAAGAGCTCTTGTGTCTCGGTGTTGCCCTTTCTTCACTCTTTTGGTCTATTTGTGGTGTTAGATATGCCACAATGTATAAAATGTAAAATTATATAATGGGCTGTTTTGGGCCAATATATGAAATCAGGTGGGGAACGCCTCCCCCTCGTTGACCTTAAAAAATCAACACAATCCAATGCTCGTGGTCTTCCTCCGTCCAACTTCATTGATCCATGATTGATTTGGTCTATTTATGCCCATAAAAGACAGTATGATACATGTTGTTGGATCATGAGATGAGGACATGTGGCAACCATCCATGTCATATATGCATGGAGGTATGGTGCATACTGTATGCATTGAATTTTTTTCCCTTGGTGAGGGGGCATTCGTCCTCCATCCAGATGCCCAGTTCCCAGGTGTTGTTCTAGGCCTTAGCCTTCGAACATTGGGTTGTCGCTCAAGTAATCGAAAGCACCAAAATTACCAAACGAAAGGAACAGGAAGAAAGAAAGGCACTTACAAATGACTCAAGGAATCAGGGTTTCATTCCTCCTCCCTACATAGCTCTCCTGGAGCTCAATTTATACATATCCGTATCTTTTACAAGGATAGAAATGCCCCTCCAATTACCTAGATCCTAAGGCATATTCCAAATCATCGGGGCGTTTCTGGTTCATTCCGCCTTTGGCCTCCCCTAGTAAGCGCCTTCCTCGCCTAGTCCCTCCTTCTTTACACTGGCACAAGGGGGCCCACCAAAGGAACTGCTTTGCCTCTATTGTTCTGGTTGCTTCCGCCTTTTCGTAACACAAAGACAAAATGGGATTACCTGCACAACATGCGCATACCAAGTCGAAATGAAAGTGTCATGTTGAGCGAAAGGGCTTTTGCACCCTTCCGACGAAATATCGTCAACACGGCCAAAAGACCTTTCGGCTAGACAAAAGGCCTTTCGGCCAACCAGAGGCGTTATCTCCCGATGACCATGCCGTTAGCCAGACGTCAATGCCAATAAGCGATGGCCGAAAGACCTTTTGGCTAGACGAAAGGCCTTTTGGCCAACCGGCAGACGTTATCTCCCGACGACCATGCTGGTAGCTATACGTCAATGCCGATAAGCGATGGCCGAAAGACCTTTCAGCTAGATGAAAGGCCTTTTGGCCAACCGATAGGCATTATGCCTTGATAACCATGTCGACAACCAGACTCTAATGGCAAAAGGTGATGGCCAAAAGACCTTTTAGCTAGACAAAAGGCCTTTCGGCCAACCTAGTAGCTCTAGCGGGCCTTTCGGCAATCGTTAGTGAAATAAGGATGATAGATAAAGGGAAATAGGGGGGACCAAAACATCATGCCATCCCCCAACAGTAGCCCTCGGTGCCTCCATTCATCACTTGCGTCGAAGGGGGCGCCGCTTCTTTATCATGTTTCGGCCTACGGCGCCGTCCCCCCGAGTTGCGAAACACGCGCCTGACTGATATATACGCAACCCTTTCGGGTGTGTTTGTTGCCTCTTGGCATTTCAATAGCTAGATGATCGCTCATAGCTTCCTGCACTATCGGCTGACGTTTTGCAACTCCTTGGTGGCTTCAGGTTTCATTTTTGGCTTAAGTAATTTGTTCTTCTTATTTTTGTTGCTTTTTTGTGTTTCCTTTATAGTTTATTGTTTTTTCTTTCTTGTTGCATTTGTGATTTTGCCGTCTCTTTAGATGGCTTGCTCGGTAGAGACGTATTCATCCTTCGATTCATCAAGCAGGAATGATAACAACTCAGGGTCTTTGGACCAGAGGACTGATAGGACAAAAGGTCATTCGTCATAGACTTTGGTTTCGTCTAGCAGTAGGGCTTTTGGATCTTCATGCCGAAACCGACACAGTGGCCATGACGGTACTGTTGGGTGTTCCGCTGGCATTCAGCTAACAAATCCAAATGAGTTTGAAATGTCAGAACAAGTTTGGGGCATTCTTGTGCTGCCTAGAGTTAATCATTCACAATTTCAAGAATATGTGAACAAGGGGTACATAGCTCCGGATAGTTTGGGACGTCCACAGTTTCGTCCTCCTAGTGATGAGATTGTGCCACAGCCTTGGCCATACGAGGCAGACTCAGCTGGGCGAAGTGAGGAGTGGGGGAAGATTTCGCCCTTACTTCCCAATGGAAAATTAGCATGAATCTGATCGAAGAATGGATAGCCCTTGGTTGAAAGCTGTTGTGCATCTGCACCAAGTTTGAAGGCATAGTTGACCTTGATGGGTATAAAGACCCAACAATAGTGTGCGAGAGGCCAAATGCTTTCGGTAATGATAAAGTATTCGTTGACTTTGCTGCTGAGCCGAAGCCTCCAGTGTTGGAGTTTTTTGTGTTTAGTTTTTAACAAATGGTTTTAGGACTGAACTTAAAAGAATTGATGCTATCTTTCTGAAAGGGATGGACAAAAATTAGAATACTGGCAGGCTTCGCTGCTAGACCCTTGGCAGTGTTTAGTGAAAAGTGACGCCATCCACCGACCCTTTTAGTGAGGAGTGGCGAAACGCACTCGAGGGTTTCGTTGCCAGCCCTTTAGCATGACTTAGTGAAGAACGGCACTGCCCCCAACCTTTTCGATGAAGGTGGCAATACGCATGAAAGGGCTTCGATGCTAGCCCTTCAGTGCGATTTGGAACAAAGCGGTGCTATCCCCCAACCTTTTCGGCTAGGGTTGGTGATACACGCGCGATATGGTTTTGTTGCCAACCCTTCAACACGACTTAGTGAAGGATAGTGCTGCCCCCAACCTTTTTAGCGGGGGGTGATGAAAAGCGCGTGATAGGTTTCGTTGCCAACCCTTTAGTGCAACTTAGTGAAGAATGGTGCCACCCCAACCTTTTCAGCGGGAGGTGGCGAAACGTGTTGTTGGTGCTTCTTAGCGTAAGCAGAAAAGTCTGCAAGCGTACAAAAGTACGATTGTAGCACTTCACCCGGTGGTATTCAAGGTATCGTATTTCTATGAGGAACGGAGGTGTAAGTAGTCTTTTGGCTAGTTTGCCTAGCAGAACAAAAGGAAGGATAACGTGGGTAGTGAGGTTCTTCTAAGGTCGAAAACCGTAAGTTGAGATACCTATGTCACTACAGACATACTTCAGGCATCGGCGTACACTTGGTCTACCAAGCGATACCAGCCTACGGCTCTACGCTGTATTTGAACGTGGGGGATTACAAAAGATAGACAGGGCTATCACCACCTGCTGCCACCCCTCATCCGTGGGATACGAGGCAAACAGAGTTAATGTGTAGCTTCGACACCACATCTACACTAACCGCTACTACTCTAGCATTGGCCAGGAACTTTCATCTTTATCAGGAGTCCTCTACTAGAGCACCCGCCACGAGGACAGATGACAAACCCGCAAGTAAGTAGTAACAAAGATAACTTTTCTTAAGGGATCAAAACCAAAAGATGAACACAAACTTCTTACTCCAAGCAGTAAGATGAACGTAGAGGTACAAGTGTAGAGGGGGCCAACAAGTCTGGCACTTCGTCCACTCGATGTACAAGGCTTGTCGAGTACAAGAAGTAGAGGGTACTGCTACTTTGGTATTCCTCTAATTCTCTCTCTGTCACTCCCTAACTAGTCTAGTTAGAAGCTAATGAGATGTGTGTAGCCCTTCTTCTTCTTCTTCTTCTCCAAATGTGTATGATGCTCTTGAATGTGAGGAGGGGGCTCCTTTTGTAGCTTGAAGATGGTCAGTTTGCTTAGGTATTTAGGAAACATCGCATGCAACCGCCTCCTGGGGCATTAATTGCACCGCCTGAGCAAGGTGGGGCCGAGCGGAGCGTGGGGCGATGCGGCTGCACCATTGGGCTGGCCCTCTCGCTACTGCCTTGCTTTGGTGGGTTGCTGGTTGGGCCTGGATGGTTCCCATGCTGGTGTTCTAGCCCAAGTGTGGAGTTTGGATAGGCTTTCTTGTTGTTTTGCTTGAATGCGCCTTCTCGATTACGCATTTTGGTGTATTTTCATGTATTGCCCTGCAATATATATATATACAAAATTCATGGAAAATGTGAGTTGTAAACCCTAATTCTAAGTTTCAGAATTCATATTTGTTTTATTTTGTTTAAATGTTGGTGGTAGAAATATGAGTTAAGCACCGCCAACAAGCTCCCCCACACTTAGTCCTTTGCTCATCCTCGAGTAAAGTTCTAAGGACTAAGCGGGTTCATCTCCTTGATTTTAAAAATCTGCATGCAGGTTATTCCAAGCTTCACCTACACTTGTGAACTTTCAAGTGTCTACCAAAGTATCTTTGGTAATTAGAAAACGGAATAGCTTGGATTCAAATCTTCTTACTTCGTCCCTGCTCACAAACTTGGGTTTTTGTATGACTTTGAAAACACAAAGATAGCTTTTGTTCCTTAAATGATTCTTTCAAGTCGCTCAAATTTGTAAGTGGTTCCTCACCAAGGCATATTTTGAAATTTTGCCTTCTCTTTTGATCATCCTACTTCTAATAAGCTTATATGGAACTTTGGGTAGGGATGAAAATTGTGGGGCACACTTACCTTGCATATGTTGTAAAGTCAAATCCCGGACCTCACCAGAGGGAAGCGTTATACCCTTAGATCAAAATAGTGCAAGTGTATGGAATTTTTGGTGGAATTATACTCCTCTATTTGATATGATCTCTTTCTCTAGCTTTTGTTTTAAGACATGGCTATCTTATTCTTCTATGAGCCTTCATGTGCTCATCATTTTTAATACTTTTGAGACCTTTATTGTGTCCCTATTTGTTTCTAATACTTTTTGCATAGCCTTGCTGTCTCTTTCTAGAAATATGCTAGAGAGATCGTATTTTAGAGCATGGAGTATTTATTTTGGTGATGGAAAACATGTTGTAGCGTATTCCCAGTGTAGGAATAGCTAATTATTTTGTGGTGTGTACGTGAGTTTTGATCTTGGGAGTATCAAACATCTCTCAATAGGGGTCACAAAACTTGACCAAACTCAACACAAAGTAAGGGACATATATGGAAGGTTTTTGTCATATATGAACATATATGGCCTTGGTAGGTATTTGAATGTCATTCAAGGAACATGCTATTTGAATTTTGTTTTATAAAATAAATCCCAAGTACTTTGTAGGAAATGAGGAAGTGTCATGTCATCCTACTATATCTCATTTGTCAATTACTTAGATAGAATAGGTTCCCTATTATAAGTGTTCACAAGTTTTAGGAATATTAGCAAGGAACAAAAAGTATGCAAACTTTTAATCACAGGAAGACATGGAGATGGAGCATTTTTAGTTTATTTATTTTCAAAGCTTATATTAAATATGGAGTGAGAGGGTGAAAGTTGCACAAACCGAATTTGAATTTGACCACCTTTTTGTGCAACTGAGTTGGAGGTGAGTGTGGTTCCTCCCCCCACTTGTTTTCTTACCTGTTCTCATTTGACACAAAAGAGAAAGAAAACAAGTGCAACAAATATGTCTAATAATAAAAGCTTTATTCAATTATAAAATGATAGGCGCATTACAAGATTAGAATTCAAAATGATTGGAATGAAAAACTTGAAACATAAAAGTGCGCCTAATTTATTTAGTGGGAGTGGTCTAGAGAGGTTCGTCTAAAGCATCTACCACCCCTGCTGCCTTAGCCACTTTTGCTAATTTCTGGTCGAGCTTGAAGCGCAAGCTATTGATGTCATCGACCAGATCTCTAATTTTTAGGAGTTTGTGGCTAAGCTGTCATTAAGGTCCCAAAGGAGATCTTGCAGGCTTTTATTCTCGGAGCTAAGAGAGGCGATGGAATGACCCTTGGAAGGTGCGTCCTCCTCGTCACTGCTCTCATATTGCCCTGCGGGTCTTTTGATTGGCGGGAGCTTCCTAAACCTTTTAATCCTAAGGGGCGCACCCGAGGATTCTGACTCCTTCCCTGACAGAGCTGTCTTGCTCACCGACTTTTTAGCTGGTTTGCGCATGAGCACCTTCTAGTACCCTCCATCGGGTTTGCGCACATCTACCACGGTGTAAGAAGCTCTTGGCCTAGCGGAGGGTAAGGATGAACTAGCGCGTGAAACTGAATTGCCCGTAGGCGTTACAACAGAGCGCTTGCTAGGTCCGCTAACATCGGGTGCCTTCCGCTTGAGGCCAATGGCGCCAGTGGTAGGTCATGTTGGTGCCATCTTCTTCTCCTTGGCACCACCTTGGGGCGCCTTGGAACGTGCCATGGTCTTGAGGCTAGAACCACCACTCATGGCATAGCTAGGTGGTGCCATGATAGCGAGCGGTGCTTCAGTGATGAGCCTTGCTTCTTTCCTCATGAATGAGCTCTCAGGTACATGGTCAATGGACGTCAGAATGCCATCAAGGTTGTAGGTGGAGCAAGAGCCCTTGTACAAGGTGAGAGCGTGGCTGGCCATTGCTGAGCTTAGAGCTTTGAGTGCTATGTGGAGGGAGAGAAGAAAGCTTGTAGCTTGATGTGAGGAAAGGAGAGGCTACAGGGGGTTTTATATAGGAGCTCGAACCTCTACCGTGAAGGAAACAAACCAAGCACTGCCATGGCTACAATACACAGGAGATCAAAGAGATGCACACAAAGATTGGGGGCTAGCGGAGCCACGGGTGGTGCGCCCTTCGCCTGATTTTTCGTTCAGGTGCACTTGCATGCATGGGGATTCTAGGGATGCTGGTGTTGGATTTTTATTCTCTAGAATCACAACGTGATAGAGCAGGATACACTTGTAATCATTTGAATCAAGAGAATATTCATATTTTGAATTTCACATGATTTTGTATTAATGAGTGAATATTTATGTGATCAGCAAAAATCAAGCAAGAATAAGCATGAATCATGATTTGTCTAGTGAAGGTACAAGGGTCATTTGTCCTTGATTGCTTGCTTAGAAAGATAAAACAATATTTTTATATTTTGAGTAAATGAAAGAATATGTTAGCGTAAATAATTTTTTTTAATTTTCATAAGTTTTGAATAAATTTATCAAAAGCAATTAAGTCTATTCTATCTATTTCTAAGTTAGTGTTATAAGAAGGCTCTAGAAAAACTTTTAAACGTTGACCGTTGTTGACGGTCACAAACGTCAATTATAAACCGTCAACATTACCTACATATATGCTTAATTACATCACCAAACATAGGCATATGAGTTTAAACTAATGAGTTCCACAAGTTTTGATGCTCTCACTTGTTTTGCAGGACATTTAATTTTTCACCGAATAAAAGTATCTCAAATGATGAATTGGAGTGCACCATTGTGAAGAGCTCGCCGAGATGATAGAAATAATGTATTATTTGCTATATTTGGAGTCCAGAATCAAGAGATATTAATTCTGCATCAAAACCAAGTTGAGAAGAATCTAGAAGACATGAGAAGATGTGCCACCAAAGGTGGGGTCCACCTGCCATAGGGGCTAGTCGGTCGGCCCCACCCCAGGTCGGCCGACTTGTGGGTCCCCCTGTTAGCCACCACCTTCGCACGTTGGTTCTCCACCGCCTTAGGGTTTGCATCTCCATCCTTGATTGAAGTTGATTTAATCTTAGGGCTTTGGTTCATCCCACCGGCCTATATAAGCAGCCCTGTACCTCCTGAGGCAGAGGCAATCTCTGAAACCCTAATTCATATCTCTCATTCAGAGATTAGGGTACACCAGGAGGATTAGGTCTAGACTCTCCAATGTAGTAGATTAGTAATTCGGAAGCGAGGATCAAGTTCCAGATCTAGTCTTGGTGGCTTGGCAAAGCCTTGTATCATCACTTCTTCATTTTGTAAGACTTATTCTTAATTTATCATATCCTTATCTACATGGCTATGCTTACTTTGAATGTGTATCTTGCTTAGTTAAGTTTATCAATACTTTTGTGTGCGGGTTCATAGAGCGCTTAGATTGCTATAGTTTATCGATTGGGCTAAGTAGCCGAGCCTCGTGTAAGCATGGTGCTTATACGATGCTCTGCCTATGAGTGCATCCTGTTCTCTGGTTGGGTGGTAGCAGCGGGAGGTGACAACCCCGTCTATCCATTGTAGTCCACTCCGAATTGAGCAGGTTCTTAAATTGTAGGACCGTAGTCACGTCGGTAGAGTTATCTATTGTGGGTACTCTACCGTCTAAGTGGCGTCCCCCGAGCACTAGAAGATGTATTTTGACGGCTCCCTCAATATCGACGGTGCCGAGGCAGGTGTGTACTTCATCTCGCCATCTGGGGACAAGCTGAGCTATGTTCTCCGGATCCACTTCAAGGCCTCCAATAACGCCACCGAGTATGAGGCGGCTCTACACGGCCTCTGTATCGCCGTCTAGCTCAACATAAAATAGCTCATGGTGTTCGGTGATTCTGCTCTGGTCATACGCCAGGTAAACAAGGACTGAGATTGTACAAGCGAGAAGATGGATGCTTACTGTACATAGATCAGAAAGCTGGAGAACAAATTCTATGGTTTAGAATTTCATCACATGGTCCGGGCTGACAACGAGGCAGCCGATAAGCTATCGAAGCTAGGATCAACCCAGGCAGAGATCCCCCATGGAGTTTTTGTTCAGGACCTTATCAAGCCATCCATTAAGGAAGAAGAGAAGCCTGTAACTAAATAGCTGCTTGCAGACCAGCTGGTCGCTATGGTTCTGACCACTGGCACCGACTGGAGAGGGACATTCATTAGGTATCTCACCTCTGTAGAGGTTCTCCAGGACAAGACCAAGATAGAATGCCTCATATAGCGTAGCAAGCATTATGTGCTGGTTGAGGGGAAGCTTATGCGCAAGAACATGAAGGAAGAGTTATTGCAAAAATACGTATCCCAGGAACAAGGCGTGAAGATTTTGGAGGAGATCCATGCTGGCACTTGTGGCAACCATGCTGCTTCGCGCACATTGGTCAGTAAGGCTTTTCGAGTAGGTTTTTATTGGCCCTCAGCTGTTGCCGTTGTAGAAAAGCTGGTTCGTCATTGTGAGGGGTGCCAATTCTTTGCCAAGTAGACTCACGTTCTAGCTCATGAACTCCAAACCATTCCAGCATGCTAGCCTTTCGCATGCTAAGGACTAGACATGATTAGGCCTTTCAAGTCGGCTCCAGGAGGCTTCCGCTAGGTTTACGTCATTATCGACAAATTTTCCAAATGGATTGAGTATAAGCCTTTGGTCATGGGCACCGCGAAGAAGGTAGCTGAGCTGCTCGATGAAATCATTCACTGCTTCGGCCTGCCTAACACTATTATCACTGACCTGGGGTCCACGTTCATCGGTAACAATTTTTGGAACTTTTGTGATGACAGAGGTATAGTTGTCAAGTATGTTTTGGTGGTGCACCCAAGGGCTAATGGACAGGCCGAACGGGCAAATGACATGATTCTTGATGCATTGAAGAAGAGATTGTATAGGGAAAACGATACGCATCCTAGGAGATGGTTGAAGTAGTTGCCGACCGTGGCCTGGGGACTGAGAACTCAGCCTAATCACAATACTGGTGTTTCCCCGTACTTCATGGTCTTTGGCTCTGAGGCTGTGCTGCTAGTTGATATTGCTTTCCAATCACCAAGGGTCGAGAACCATGACGAGGAGAGGTCAAATGAAGCCAGAGAGCTTGAAGTTAATTGTGCCAAGGAATAGCGCCTTGACACCTGCGCACGCACGACAAAGTACATGGAGGGCTTGCGCAGGTACTACAACCGCAATGTCAAGGACAGGTTCTTCGTGGTCGGTGATTTGGTTTTGCATAGGAAACAGAAGACAGAAGGCTTGCACAAGTTAGCATCGTATTGGGAGGGCCCTTATATGGTCAAGGCAGTCACTAGGTCTACTTCTTATAGGCTGTGTGATTTTGACGGAGTTGACGTCCCAAACTCGTGGCATATCGACCACCTTAGGCGCTTTTATGCCTGATCCACTACTAAATAAAGATATGTACTCTTTTTGTATTTCAAGTATTTAATAGAAGTTTCGGCATACTTTTTGCTGTCATTTTTTGTTCATCATGGTGCCTCTTAAAATTTCTTTTAAGCGGTTTGCCGACCAGTTTTTTCTCCTACTTGAGTTTCTCAGAGCCGTCTCTATTTTTGACTCCTCCCCACACGTGCATGAGATCCGTTCACGGCGTTCCGGGTGGTCGGCAGTAGCTCCCTAGCGAGGTCAGCAGTCTTACGCGTGCCTGGGCTCCACGCCTCGCGCTCTGGACTGTTGGATGGACCAGGGCTAGTGAGACTCTTGGACGGATTAACTACTTGCGCTTACCATAAAACACGATAATAAATAGAGTTTTTGTGACTAAAACCACGATCACATTTATACAAAGATATAACATCTAGTCCGTGTGGGCACCGAGTGCTCCACCACAAAATACTTAATGTTCACAATGAGCACTGAGTGCTCTATCTTAACTTTACAAACAAAAGAAGTTTTTCTTGATTTTAACTCACTGACTGGTCCAAGTAGTCCTGAGCTGCTCGGCCTTCCTTGGATCGGTGTTGCTGGACACGCCGGTCTCAAGCCTCTTCAGGTCTACTCTAGGGTAGTGTGATCGTACCACGCCTAACAGGTTGGTGGCCACGTACTCGCCAGCATCGTGGATGTACTACTTGAACCAGGTCCAGGAGCTATGGCACTTCTTGACAATGGCTTCTGGTCAGGCTAGTCGGTCGGTCGACGCCTCTTCAGGCTCCATTCCGATCGCACTTGGACACCCACTGGTTCTTCTCCTTGATCAGTGCCTCCATATGCATCTTTATGTTCTGGCGTATGACTGCACTCAACCACAAGACCATGATGTGCATGATGAATAATAGTGAAGAAAATCAACAACTGAGTTGTCGATTACTTACTCGAGAAGTCCTTGTCTAGCTTCGTCACCCGCTCCTTTAGCTTAGTGTTCTCGCTGGTCAGGCGAGCAACCTCGCTTTTGAGCTCCTTATCGAGCTGCTCACTTTTCTTAATAGGCTCCTACTTTGTTTCTGATAGCCAAGCTAGTTTGTCAACAAGAAGCATATTCTCTGCCTCCATGCCTGCCGAGCAGAGCGTGGTTTGTCAACAAGTCATAAGAAGAATAAAGCGTGAAGATCTTGTTGCATACCTTTCTTTTCCTGCTCAAGGCAGCGGTGCTGCTCGTCTACGGTGGCCTGCAGTGCGTCCCGCTCATTTCAGGTCTGCTGTAGCATCTCCTACAGACGCACTATGTCCTCTTTCAGGACACCGTTCTCTTCCACGGTTGCGGCAATAGTGTCGAAGCACTGTTTCCGGTACTCCGATGTCTTCTCAATGCTCTGCAACACAAATATGGATTAGTGATAGCAATCTCTACAAAAGCCTAATGAGGATGCATAGGGCTTCTAGCACTCTTACCTTTGTTTGGCCCATCAGGTCATCAACTGTTCTCTGTAGTTTGCGGATGGCCCGGTGTTGACGGTCCTTAAGTACCAAATATAGTTATCAAATAAATAAAGAAAAGGATCCAAATGCAACCAACACCTAGACTTAGGATTTTATCTGACACAATTCCATGAGTTTTGGTGTTTGTCTGTTTTTGCAGGGGGTTATCAGAAAATACGGAGGAAAGGCCCACACGTCGGGTTTACATAGAGATAATAACGTGTTCACCGATTTTCTATCATCTAGAAGACTCCAGAAGCCACGAGAACGAACGGGAGGCCGAACGGGCCCGGAGGCAGGGCGCCCGCCCTGCTCCCTAGGGCGCCCGCCCTGGCCTGAGAGCCAATCAGGCTCCGTCTCGCGGATTATGCTCCACCGACCTAAGGGATCAAGGAAAACCGTGCGATTAATGTCGGTTTGATCCGATGGCCCATGTTCACTTGAGGGGGCTATATAAGCAGGACCCCTGGCCCCTAGAGGAGGCACTCCCTCATTCTCATTCTTCAAACCCTAATCTCAGGAGGAGAGTCTCTGATCAAGCCCTAGAGCCACCACATCAACTAGATCTCTAGTATAGCATAGCTACATAGGATTAGAACTAGAAGGAGTCAATCTTCGATTGGTTTCCGGATCTTTCAAGAGGATTCTTGGTAATTCCTTTACTGTTCTTCATTGTTCATCTTTGTTCTTCAATATTATGAATACAACTTTGTTCTATTTCAATATATTGATTATGACTATGCTCTACTTGTTATTATTTGCGATTATATTGTTCTTAGTTTATCGTAGTTATACGCTTGGCTTAGTTAGATTGGAATTATATACATGTTTAGGATCGTATAGCGTTTATCCATCGGATCCATGGGTAAATGATAAATATTGTGTAGGCGTGGTGCTTAGACCATATTTATCTGTGATTGCACCTTATATGCCGGATCGTGGGGTGCTCCGCGATGGTGACAGCTTCGTTGGTTCTTATATAGTCCCCCTCCCGTGTGTAAGGCAGGCAGAGAAACATTATTACGGGGGAGTGATTGCTATGTTTCTCATCTTCCTTGATAATATCACTATGCATGGGCGTAGTCCTTTCTCGCAATGATTGCCAAGTGTACTTGCACTAACTATGATATGCTAGACTTTATAGTTAAGAATAACTTAGGAAATATCCTTGTAGTTCGTCCTAATACCATGCTAATGACTTGCTAGAATATCTGTTGAGGTGCTTATCATTATTATATGTGGCTAGCTGATCAGATTAATTATCTTTGTCACCATTCATACTTTATCTATATTTTATGTGACACTTACCCCTGTATGCAAGAGATAGATGAATGCTCTCACTTATACATGCAATGATTGATACTCATTCCTATATTCCATTCCATAATCAACATTGATGTTAGTAATCCCTTCCCAGTGGTAAAAATATAAATAACGATACTTGGAATACTTCTCGGTTAAAATGCTACATCGGTATTAATCTGTGCGCTTGCAGATCTTATTTATTATTTATTTAGAAGAGAAGTTGCATATTTCAATACCGCGTCTCTCATGTCATGCTGGGGATGACAACTTGGCTTAAGTGGCATGAGGGATAGGTTCGACATTTTTGGCGCCGTTATCAGAATTAGAAAACTAAGTCTACTTTTGGTAATGACGTTAAGAATGCCCAACAAGCATTTTTGGCGCCGTTGCCGGGGAAGGTTGATTTACTAACAAGGAATGAATACGGAATTTGAGTCATCATTCGCATCATTAAGTGATTGAGATCATCAATTCTCCCATACAGATTTACCCCTGTATTTTTCCATTCTTATTGTTTTGCAGGGTGATGTATGAATAGAGGACATCTTCCAGAAAATTTTGTTGACAACCCCGAAGCATTAATCAGAGGGGCAAGAGCCAAGCTCAAGAAGTCAACACTTCGACGCAACACTTCATCCAATTCAGAAGACCACCGAAGTTTCATCCGGAATTTGTCAACAGAGTTCGTAGCCATGGCGAACAAGACGATCCGCGAGTTCTCAGCTCCCACTACGGACAACATCCGCACTAGACCTGCCGCGGCCATCGACAAGAACTTTGAGCTCAAGCCAGGGCTCATCAACATGGTACAAGCCAACCAGTTTTGTGGGAAGCCGCACGAAGATGCAAGTGCTCATCTCCAACACTTCCTAGAGATTTGCAGCACATTCACTATATTAGATGTTCCCAGAGACGCCATACTACTTCGCCTTTTCCCATTCTCACTATTGGGGAGAGCGAAGCAGTGGTTCTACGCGACGAAGGATAAGAACACTACGTGGGCACTCTGCTCTACGAACTTTCTAGCTAAGTTCTTTCCCATGGGCAAGACCAATGCTCTCCGTGGAAAGATTACAAGTTTTCAGCAACAACATGATGAATCCGTTCCAGAAGCATGAGAGCGCTTTCAAGATTACATCCTAGAATGTCCCCATCATGGAATGGAAAGCTGGCTACTTATGCAGACTTTCTATCATGGGCTCATCACTAGTGCTCGTGAGACCATGGATGCTGCAGCTGGAGGCGCATTTCTATCACTCAACATACCACAAGCTACAGCCCTTGTGGAGAAGATGGCGTCCAACCAAGGTTGGAACGAAGAGAGGACTCAAACACGCAAGAAGGGTGGAGGTATGCACCAGCTCAAGAAGGTAGACATGCTGTCTGCAAAGTTAGACCTACTCATGAAAAAGCTCAATGACAAAGCTGGAGACAAAAGAGAAGTCATGAACGTCTACGACTCTCACATGACTTGTGAGGAATGTGGAGACACTGGACACTCAGGCAATCACTGCTCTGAGATGCTTGAGGATGCAAGGTACATCAACAACAACAACAACTACAACCGTCCTCAACAAAATCAAGGTTGGAATCAACAGAGGCCTAACTACTCAGGTAACTACTCAGGTAATTATCAAGGTAATAACTCTTACAACAACAATAATAATTTTCCACCCCTGAGAGAGTTAGTGTCTAATCAAGGAAAGCTAATGGATAACTTGTCTAAGAAATTGGCATCCAATGATAAAATACTAGGAAACATAAATAATAGAATGGATAATTTCTCTACTGCCATCAAAAACCAAATTAGCTTTAATAAAATGATTGAATCTCAGTTAAATCAAATAGCTGCTGCTGTTCCTGCTACTAACCCCGGTATACCATCATAACCGGAAGGATTAGAATCTGCAAATCTTGTAGACATGTTTGATGCAGGTAACTATTGGAGTAATCCCACTGTCGGAGTACATAATGACCTTCTGCCAGTCAAGAGAGGCGATCCAGGACACCCCGTCATCCCGATCTCCATCGGCATGGTGGACTTCCCAGAAGCACTCTGTGACTTTGGCTCCAGCGTCAACATTATGCCCAGGGTACTCTATGAAAAATTCTTTACATATCCTTTATCAGAAACAACTATGTGTTTGCAGCTTGCAGATCGGACACTAAGCTTTCCTAAAGGAATATTAAAGAACATGTGTGTCCGAGTTGGTACCTCGTATGCTCCAGCTGACTTCGTGGTGATAGAGACCGGGTCCGATGAGAGGTCACCAGTTATTCTGGTAAGGCCATTCCTGAACACCTCGGGAGCTGTCATCTACGCCAACGCTGCGAAGATCAACTTCAACATCAAGGGGAGGAAGGAGACGTTTTCCTTCAAGAACAAGATTACACAAATCCCAGAGCAACCCCAACATGAACCAAGGAAGAGGACCAACAGGAGGAACAAGCAGAACAAGAACAACCAAGGATGGACCGAATCAGCTAAGATGGTCACTGCAGTTCAAGGAGGTCAAGATGGTTGACTCAAGTCGCCCTTCCTGAACAAGAAGGACGACCCAGGTATGCCAAGCATTGAGTGCTCAATCAATGGATACTCCTTTTAGAAGGCGCTCTGCGACACTGGATCAGGCGTCAACATAATGGCCACAGTCACCTATCAGCTCTTGTACGGAACCATACCCTTAAAACCAACATACACTCAGCTCCAGATGGCAGATCAGATATCCCGAAAGGTCGAAGGTATAGTAACCGATGTCCTTGTTAAAATTAACGATCATTTTGTCCATACAGACTTTCAGGTCATTGACATGGGAGACGACGAGTACGATCCACCCATCATCCTAGGAAGACCGTTCCTAGGCACCGTCAAAGCAATCATCTACATTGGAACCGGAGAAGTCCATATGCATTTCCCCTCTGAGAAGGTACGCCGCTACTTTAATGACCCTAACTATATAGTTGAAGATTCTAAGCAGGTCAGGACAAGAAGAAGGCGACGTAACCGTAACCAAAGGAGGCAAACCATCAAGGATGTATGGGCAGACTATGAAGGAGAGGTCATAAGGCCTGAGGATACACAACAGGGGACCGAAGCACCAAGTCGGGTATGTAAAGCGAAGACAGTTACACAAGAAGAGGAGGCGCTGCCGGAACCACCGTCTACGCCACCCAAATCCTAGGACAACTAAGAAGAAAAGAAGTCCTGTTCGGAGGACTTAAAAACATCGAACGCCATGCCAAGAGGTAAACTTGGTAGTTATCATTTTCCCTTTAATTATTGCTCAGTTAATCATATTCATTCTGTCTAAAAAAATGTTGAAAACAGTAAGTCCCATGTGAGTATGCGAGTGGCATAAAACCCATAAGTACATTCACTGTGGTGGCATAAAAAAATAAAATATAATAATAATAATATATTTTTTCTGTTCTATAAAAATGAAAATAAAAATAGAGAGTGACATTTATCAAGGAAGCTCAAACATGATAAAGGCTAGATATTTATGCTAACGCTTAATCAAGTTCCACGAAGCTTTGTTGTCTATTTGAGCTCCACAGAATTCAGGAAGACTAGCAGATGAAGGACATCCTAATCGTTGTCAGGGTGCTGCCGACATTCAAATACACCTCTGCACCTGCTAGCTACATCAGAAGAAATTACGTCAAGATCCAGCTTGGGGGAGAGCACCCCCATTTATCCCGATAAGTATTTTTATCTACATTTATACCTATGCTTTATTAAAATAAAAAGATGCATAATCATGAAAACCCAAATAAATATTTTGTGTTTACATATATTTGCTTAGTTTAATAAATAAATAAAGTAGCTATGCTAAACTGAATCTTGAAAATAAAACTCTAGCATGGATATGATGAATAGTTGCTTTGCCTAATTTTCAAATTTGTTCTCTCTCTAGTTTAGACATAACTGTTATAATTTAAAACTGGCTCTAAACCTGAACTAGTGGGAAGAGAACTTAATCTGAAGTCTAAGTTGTTAGCGGATATGATATGGGAAGGTTGAGCTGCTGTTTATCTGTTCCTAGAGATGCTAGAATTCTGGAGAATTTTATCTTTAAAAATCTTTAAAATGTTGCATGATGAGTTGCTGTATGATGAGAGTTTAAATTCCTACCACAGCCATATATACATGCTTGTTAGAATAAGAGCCGCACTTTTACTACTTACTGCTTATGGGCATTGAGTGTGGTCGAGCTGTGTAGACCCTTAGGAACTTGTCATGTGGTTAAAATCAAGATTCACTTGCACGTTCACTCATACATGCTGCTTCTATTCCGGAAGTACGCATCCACATATATCCACTCATTTCCATCTCCAGATTCACCCAAAATTATTCTACTCCTGACCCGGGAGAGAATAGCCAAAAACATTATCCCATTCCTATTATTCCCTGTGAAGTTAATGCTCAAGTCATTTCTACTACCACTTGCTATATTTTCAAAAGAGGGAGATTGCTCTAAAAAAAATACGAGGAAATAAAAAGGAGCAAGTGCTCGGAACCTCGAAGAAAGAAAAAGTGAGACAAGAGGTAAAAATGGACAAGTGTCCGACAATAGAATTAGGGGTACAAGATACCCACCTGAGAAAAAAAAGAAGAAAGAAAAGAGAAAAAAAGAAAAAAATAGAGCATCTCATTCCCCTCAAAAGTTTTAAAAAGCAAGAAAGGTATGTATTCCCTCAAAAAGAGCATTAGACTTTTGTTATCACCATACACCACTCATTCACCACACATGCACATCTTGATTTGACTTATTGACTTGTTTCTCTGGATCCATGGTTTGACTATGCAATAAATGTTCTATGAGTATGTATACTGTATCTCCCACCTATGAGCTCCGGATATCAAAGCCTTATTAGAGTAGGGTGAGAGAGAAGGCAATGTCACTACGCCTTATACCATAAATACCATATACTTTGAGAGAGAAGGCATATACCATTACTGCCTTGGTAAGGATCCAGAAATACCACAAAAGAGAGACCCGAGAAAGTCATACAAGGAATCTCTGAGTTTTATTTGAAAAATTTGCAAAAACTCCAGAGCTATAGCTGATCAAGAATAAGAGACATGGCGTTTGACTAGACCGTTCTATCTTTTAACCACTCAACATGCAGGTGACGGTTGCAAGCCCCATGGTGAAAGGTAAAATGAGTAAGTTTTAAGTCTTAACAGTTTACTCTAACTCAGGGATGAGACCTTATTTGAAAGCATATGTACCGTCAACGTTCAAAGGCGTTGCAGCAACTTCTGATCCATAATGAGTCTATCCTTGCTCAGGGACGAGCAAGAGGTAAGCTTGGGGGAGTTTTTTGACGGTCCTTAAGTACCAAATATAGTTATCAAATAAATAAAGAAAATGATCCAAATGCAACCAACACCTAGACTTAGGGTTTTATCTGACAGAATTCCATGAGTTTTGGTGTTTGTCTATTTCTGCAGGGGGTTATCAGAAAATACGGAGGAAAGGCCCACACGTCGGGTTTACATAGAGATAATAATGTGTTCACCGATTTTCTATCATCTAGAAGACTCCAGAAGCCACGAGAACGAACGGGAGGCCGAACGGGCCCGGAGACAGGGCGCCCGCCCTGCTCCCTAGGGCGCCCGCCCTGGCCTGAGAGCCAATCAGGCTCCGTCTCACGGATTATGCTCCACCGACCTAAGGGATCAAGGAAAACCGTGCGATTAATGTCGGTTTGATCCGACGGCCCACGTTCACTTGAGGGGGCTATATAAGCAGGACCCCTGGCCCCTGGAGGAGGCACTCCCTCATTCTCATTCTTCAAACCCTAATCTCAGGAGGAGAGTCTCTGACAAGCCCTAGAGCCACCACATCAACTAGATCTCTAGTATAGCATAGCTACATAGGATTAGAACTAGAAGGAGTCAATCTTCGATTGGTTTCCGGATCTGTCAAGAGGATTCTTGGTAATTCCTTTACTGTTCTTCATTGTTCATCTTTGTTCTTCAATATTATGAATACAACTTTGTTCTATTTCAATATATTGATTATGACTATGCTCTACTTGTTATTATTTGCGATTATATTGTTCTTAGTTTATCGTAGTTATATGCTTGGCTTAGTTAGATTGGAATTATATACATGTTTAGGATCGTATAGCGTTTATCCATCGGATCCATGGGTAAATGATAAATATTGTGTAGGCGTGGTGCTTAGACCATATTTATCTGCGATTGCACCTTATATGCCGGATCGTGGGGTGGTCCGCGATGGTGACAGCTTCGTTGGTTCTTATATAGTCCCCCTCCCGTGTGTAAGGCAGGCAGAGCAATATTATTACGGGGGAGTGATTGCTATGTTTCTCATCTTCCTTGATAATATCACTATGCATGGGCGTAGTCCTTTCTCGCAATGATTGCCAAGTGTACTTGCACTAACTATGATATGCTAGATTTTATAGTTAAGAATAACTTAGGAAATATCCTTGTAGTTCGTCCTAATACCATGCTAATGACTTGCTAGAATATCTGTTGAGGTGCTTATCATTATTATATGTGGCTAGCTGATCAGATTAATTATCTTTGTCACCATTCATACTTTATCTATATTTTATGTGACACTTACCCCTGTATGCAAGAGATAGATGAATGCTCTCACTTATACATGCAATGATTGATACTCATTCCTATATTCCATTCCATAATCAACATTGATGTTAGTAATCCCTTCCCAGTGGTAAAAATATAAATAACGATACTTGGAATACTTCTCGGTTAAAATGCTACATCGGTATTAATCTGTGCGCTTGCAGATCTTATTTATTATTTATTTAGAAGAGCAGTTGCATATTTCAATACCGCGTCTCTCATGTCATGCTGGGGATGACAACTTGGCTTAAGTGGCATGAGGGATAGGTTCGACATTTTTGGCGCCGTTATCAGAATTAGAAAACTAAGTCTACTTTTGGTAATGACGTTAAGAATGCCCAACACCCGGTCTGAGTGGTCTTCTTCGTAGAACACCCACTCGTCACCCTGCTTCCTCGCAACACGAATGCATTGGGAGGCCACGACTTCTTTGGCGCAGATGGTTTCTTCCATCTCTGGCTCCTCAATCGCAGTGGCCTTCACTGCTGGAGCCTTTGCGGCAGGGTTCTCGGTGCCACCCCCGTAGACTAGTACTAACCCCATTGTACTGCTTGAGGCGGTAGTGGGCTCCTCGGCAGCAGCCATGGTCTCTTCATCGTGCTGCTGCTCCGTGGGGTGCTGATAGGCAACATCGCTGGACTCGACGCACACCTCTACTGCGCGGCTGCTCTCCCCAAACGTTTTCTATGGACTTCGGCCTACACCAGCCTAATAAGCCAATGTTTCAGGGCAACAACAATGGGTTATAAAATTACTTACAAATCTGAGCGCCTGAACATGGCTCTGAACGGGCTCCCGCTCTCTGTAGTGCGGGTACCAGCCGCCTGGCTGCTGCTCGCCTGCTCCATCCCGGCTTGAACACGCGTGGGGACTATTGAGCTAGTCTTCCCATGCTTGGTGTGGCCATCTTGGCCGAAATCGTCACCCGGGGCGGCATTGGAACTCTCGGCGATGTAGCTACTCGGGGAGGCGTCGCTGCTTAGGGAGGCATCGCTGCTCGGGGCGGCGTCGCTACTCGGGGAGGAATCGGCACCCTTGGCGGCATTGATGCTCGCAATGGTGATGGCGCTTGTGGAGGTGTTGGCGTGCGAGGTGACGCCGCGTCCTCTGCCGGCGTGCCAGCGGGTGCTCCTCCTCCTCCTCGTCAACGGTCAGCCGGTTACGACCTTGCATTGCTTCCAGCTACTCTCTTCACCATCAATGATCAAAGGACCCCCTATGCCTAGGGGGCCAAAAGCTTTCTTCTTCTAGGAAGGCCCCTCCGACGCAGGGCACTTCCCAGTTGCTTGCCTCATCAGATGAGGCTCGGGGTTCTTCCCTTCTTCTGCGCTACTATCACTGGAGGCCAAGATGGGATCAACGTGCTTGGTTGCCTTTTGCCGACACCGCATGCGGGTATGTTGGGGCCGGTCCACGCCGGCCAACCACTCGCCAGTGGGTACATCCGAGATGTACACCTCCGCCCACTCCTGGTTTTCAATCTTGCACAAATCAGAGATAGAATTAAGAGTACAGTGTGAAACAGGTGCTCAAAACAATACAGAGTCGTTGAATTTACCTGCGGTTGAGGCGAGGACAGCTTGTACGCCCGCATCACCTCGGCCAAACCTTTGTACGATGCCATGTCAAACAGCTGCGCCAACCACCAGTCAACCTCATCGCGCGTGAGGTTCCTTGTCGACTCCCTAGTGGGGTCTTCCGACCCAGAATACTCATATAGCGGGTGCACCCGCTCCTTGCAGGGTTACACCCGCCTGCAAATGAAGTTCAATGCTACCGTCGGACCATCAATCCGGTTCCTGTCAAACATCCCGAGCAACTCCTCAACCTGCACCATTTCGGTGCCAGATGGTCTTGCTGACCAGCTCTCTTGCTGCTCCGAGATCTAGGCAACATCACAAACAACCCACAGTTCCTGCTCTTGCTGAACGTAGAACCATTTCTTGTACCAATCTCTTGTGGAGGAGCTAAGTGGCACGTTCAGGTATGCAGCCTTCGTTTCATCACGGAGAAGAAGATAGGCCCCTCCGACAATCTTGGATCCGCCCACTCCCCCCTTCTTGAGATAGAAAAGTGCCGCCATAGATTGAAGTGGGGCTGGATGCCAAGATATGCCTCATAGAGGGTGATGAAGATGGAAACAACAAGAATGGAGTTAGGGTGGAGATTGCAGATGCTAACCCTATAATAATCACAGAGCTTGTGCAGGAAAGGGTGGCAAGAATTTCCAAATCCACGCCAATAGAAATCTTCAAAAACTACAATTTCACTAGGACGGGGATCTAGATAGCTCTCACCAATTGATGTCCGCCATCCCCCGATGGCGGCGTCAAGGAGCACGCCGGTGTTGACGAGCCTTTCGATTGTGGCCGGCGTGCTAATCGACTATGTCCACTCCGCTGCCATCACCTACGCCCTCACTCCTCATGCACCGCGCGCCATTGCTCTTTCTTTCGATCACGAAATGTGGTTGCGAGGTGCGGAGGTGGGGGCAGTGTGATTAGATTTGGCGGGGATGTGACGGATATAGCTGGTTTGGATCTAGGTTTTGCGCTGGAGCTTCGGTGGTGAAGGAAATGGCGAAGAAGACGAAGCGAGCAAGAAGGTAGGCGAGCTAACACGAAGCGAATGAAGTAGGAGAAGTCGAGCGCCGCCGCTCGGGTATTTATAAGAGACGAAGGGACCCTTTGACTTATAGGGTTTTTGGGTAACCGTGCCCTATGCGTCGCTTTTGCTCCCTCCATCATTGTCTCCAAGTGGGCCTCGACTGCAGTTGTGGACCCCAGCGTGGGCCTATTTTGTCATTTTTCTGTATGGTCCGATTTTAGCGCACCAGTGCATTTGTGGTCCCACAGCTGAGCTGTGGATTGGGTCTGCAGCAGAGCTATGGACTGGGCCCGTAGCTGAGCTGGGGGTCACCTCGTAGCAGAGCTGGGGGCCGCTGCGTGGCAGAGCCATGGGCTATTTTTAGGGCTATTTCAGTCCACAACTTTGTCCACAACTGAGCTGGGGACTGCGTTTGCAGCAAAGCTGTGGATTGGTTCTACAGCAGAGCTAGGGACTGTGCGTGCAGAGAGCTGGGGACTTCTCCGTGGAAGAGCCACGGTTTATTTCTCAACTGAGTTTGAGATGTTCCTTTCTAGACCCTGGCACCACATGATCAATTCACATGCTGTCAGGCTCAGGGACTAAGTGGGCACACTTCACCTCGCGGTGAATGTGCTTAACGTTTATAGCAAAATTGACGAATAGTGCTAGAGGCGCGACCCCTACCTTAACACATTTAGATCCTGAGGATCACATCTCTTGACATTATGGCAGAGCCAGTGGTGCTGAGCATCATTAACTTTCCACAATGAAACTTAATTGGGCACACTTCATCAAAGATAAATTATTTTTCTTTTTTCTTGAAGCACCACACATTTTTCCGACAAGGCGTTTTCCGACAAGTGCGGTGGTCAGCTATCAGCTGAGTTGGTCGGAAGAGTGGGAACATTCCTCAGCAGTCAACCTTTCTGGTCGGATGCTTCATGACTACAAGCCTCATTGGTCGAAGAAGGACAAGATGACGTGTCGCATCAAAATACATAGTGCTCGGGGACTAGCTGTAGGGGTATAGACCCGTATACCCTCATAGCTCAACATGGGCCACACCGGACAAGGTAACCCAATATGCTAGAAAGAGCCATGCGGATCTCAGAACTCGACGAATCTGTGGAGCAAGCAGAGACTACTTGACGATCAAGGAAAGCTAGTCGGTTTGGATAGATATCGTATCCTCCGTGGATACAACAGTTGTAACCGATTGAAACTAGATTCCTTAGATCTATAACCTTCCTCTCGTACTATATAAGGCGGGCAAGGACCCCCCTCAAAACATATCATCACGCATCAATACAATCCACAGAGACGCAGGACGTAGGGTATTACGCATCTATTCGCGGCCCGAACCTGGATAAAATCCATGTTCATCTTGTGTCACAATTTAGTTCATTGTCTTGCGCACCTCCACCGATAATCTACTACCGTGGGCATACTCCTCGATAGACTGCCGACCACATCTCGTCGACAGATACATATATACTTTAACCATGTAATAAGAATGACATAGGAATTCACCTCACCCGAGTTAACTAGTTTACATTAGTGACCTATCCCATGAGTGTCATTATGCTTAACTCCTATCATCATATTTATCCCCTGCTCTAGCTATGTTGGTATGTTAATGGTTACTGCTTTGCCATTACTCAATAAATCTTTACTCCATTGTTTCCCTGTGGTAAAATATAAATAACGATACCTGAAATACTTCTGGTAAAATGCTACAATAGTATTCTGTGCACTTATGGAATCCTTCATATTCTATTTACGTTAATAAATACCAACAACCGTTAACTTTGAAAATGTTACCGTCATCATCCTAGATGGTGATTGTGCCACGTGGCGAAGTGTTGATGGTGGTGTACGGTCCTTGCCATTTGCTTCTTAGTTTTCCTTCACCGAAGAGTTTGACTCGGGAGTTGAACAGAAGAACCTTATCTTCCTCCTTGAATTCTTTATATTGGATTCAGTGATCGTGCCATCTCTTAGTTCTTTCTTTGTAGAGCTTTGCACTGTGGTACGCCTTCTCTCACCATTTTTCTAGCTCGGCAATTTGTTTTTGACGATTTTTGCCGGCTAGCTTCATATCCATGTTCCAGCTCTTTATGGCTCAGTGAGCTCGGTGTTCAAGCTCAATTAGTAGATGGCAGCTTTTTCCATAAACTAGCTAGAACGGTGACATGCCAATGGGAGTTTTATAAGCTGTCCTGTATGCCCAAAGTGCATCAGGTAGCTTATCTTTCCGTCCTTTTCCCATTGCATTGACCGTTTTCTGCAGGATACTTTTGATCTGTTTATTTGAAGTTTCTGCCTGACCGCTTATTTGAGGATAGTACGGGGTGGCAATGTTGTGCTTGGCCCCAAGCTCTTTTAGGAAGGCTCTGAAGGTTTTGTCAATGAAGTGGGATCCTCCATCGCTTATCACCATTCATGGTGTTCCAAAGCAAGGGAAACTTCATGAAACATCTTCCTTGCATGCCTGGCGTCAGCAGCTCGACATGGTAGAGCTTCCACCCATTTTGACACGTAGTCAACAGCGATGAGGATATACTCGCTGTCATAGGACTTTTGGAATGGCCCCATGAAGTCAATGCCCCAAACATCGAAGATCTCCACTTGTAGGTTGTAGTGGAGGGGCATTGCATTGTGAGCTGTAATGCCACCTTGCAGCTGGCATTTTTGGCACCTTCGGATGAACTCCTTAGTTTCTTTGTACATCATCGCTCAGAAGAACCCGCACTGCCAGATTTTGACTTGCGTGCGGAATACTCGGTAGTGGCCGCCGTATAGTGCTGCGTGCTATTTCTCGATGATTTGCAGTCCTTCTGCCGTTAATACACATCTCCTCAACAGGCCGTCAGAGCACCTTTACTATCCACTATGAACTGGCGGCAAGCAGCTCATTAAAACTACACCTTATTTCAAAGCCGTTCATCCTCACGTCCATTCATCTTTTGCAAATGCCAGAGGGCATTATTAAGTGATGCGTCACCTTTGGCCTTTAGTATTATGCACCATTGACAGGGGGGCAAGCTACTTCGTTAAATCTCTCATCGTTATCAAATCTCCCATCACATCGAGTTCTTCACCATGGAAAGGCTTTCACATGCAGGCTACAGCGGCAACACCATCTGATCGGATGGTCTCAATTCTCATGGTCAAAGAGGAAAGTGGCTCTCACGTTCCACCTGATCGGATGGTCTCAAGTCTGAGGGTCAAAGAAGAAAGTGGCTCTCACGTCCCAAGACAACAGCGATGATCACCAAAGTCTGTGAACCAGCCGTATATTCTCAACATTTTTTCCTTGGAATTCCTCAACTATTTTAATCACATCAGTGCCGTCTACCATGAAAATGACAATCTCTTGTCAAGGCATCGTCGCTGCCGCTATTGAGATGAGCTCATGAGCATCGTGGATATGCCAAGCTACTTCAGAAGCTCTACCTTCTACCATTACCTATCAATTTTCATATCTTTAGAACTGCGACATCAGCAGTCTACAGTCTTCCATTGCCGGTACTTTCTTTTTTCTTTTTTTTGAATTACACAAGTATAGACGCAGACGCTCAACAAATACGCACACTCACCGCTATGAATACACGTACGCAAACCCTACCCTTATGAGCACATCCGAAAGACTGTGCCCTACCACTGAAAGTACAACGCCGTTAAATCCTGAAATAAATCTAGAAAAATGCGAGTACCCGTGCTAAGTCGTCCCGATGGACACGTACTACCACAACGAACCTAACTAACTGAGCTACGCTCAGTTCACGTAATTTCTTATTTTTGACACATTAGCTCACACTCACTACTCACCTAGTTTAGCTTCTCTCTTTTTGCATTCAAGCACCACTACGCATTAATATTTATTTATTTATTTCAAAATATTTGTACATGTACGGCTTCTTTTCCAGTTTGGTTGTAGTTAATGAAATTTCTTGCGGCCTATCCCTAAAAAAAAGTTTCTTGCTGCCTAAATTCATTGAGATTATTTCTCAAAAATATGGTCGCAAAGTTTACATTGTATGATAAAGTAACATAACTATTGCGATTATTTTCGCAAAAAAAACTATTGCGATTAAGCCTCCAGGTTTTTTCTCACCTACTCCTTTATTCAATTTTTCACAACCATATACACAGTTAGATATCAAGGTTCCCTTCATTCACACGTGGCTAGTTGAGGCTTACGCGGTGAAGGACTCCGTCAAAATAAGATCTCTCTTTTGGGCAAACGGAATATTTTGAAGTTGTTTCAAATGATACAAGAAGAGATGAAATGTTAAGCAATTATGATGTTAATTAGATTCATAGATAGACTGTTCCAGAGTAAATTGCCAATCTGTTGGTTTTTTAATTGTTATAAGGTTCGTATATACTAATCATTTATAAGTGCACAAGGCAATCAGATGTAATGGCCGTGGAAAATTTGTTATAGGTGAGCAATTTTTTTTTTTCATTTGTACTTTTTTATATTAATTTTGATGTCATGTAATCTATTAATTTTCTTAGTGATCCCAACATTCTTAAGTCTTACACAAGATATTATCCCACAGCAACGCGGCAGGCGTTCTTCTAGTCCTAAAAAAATAGATGCCATTGAAGATAAATGTGGAGGAATATAACAAGCAAAACACTAACTATATTTATTAATTAGCTAATTATGGGAGTACTTCAGGGACCAACCGATAGGCGATAGGTAATAAAACCACAATAAGAACAAGAACAAAAGAGACGAAGAAGATAATAAAAAGACTAATTCTAGATTATATAGATACTACTAGATTAGCATGAAGAAAGACTAAGCAATTTAGACAGGAATTAGTATAATTAACAAGTAAATCATTAGAGATTACCTTTTCTTTGGAAATGGAAGCTTTTATTAAACCAAAGAGCAATACATCGAGTTGATACACAGACTTTGGAACACTAGCTAATAGAGAGGGTACTATGGGGGTGGGGGTGGGGGTGGGGGGGGGGGTGCCCGCCACTGGGTTGGGCCACACACAGCCATGCCTCAAGTATGGTGGTGGCGCAGCTGTGGCGCTGAAAAGCAACGACATAGTCTATGGCAAAATGAGACCGTTTTTCCTTGTGATTGTCTAAATGTTTTCACTAACCAAACACGAACTATATTTATGTGTGCGAACACAAGGTTGACAAGTACTCTTGTGTGTTTGTTTTGTGATGAGTGATTGTCAATGTGATCCACGAAGTAGGTTGAGTAGTGACTAACCCTACCATGACGAAAGCTATGTGTGTATGTCTCTTGGCTCATGGTGTGCAGGTGTGGAGCACGGAGGCGGTAGTCGACGGCGAGATGAAGGACGTGCCGTGCCGACGGACCGGGAGTGGTGAAGGGCGGATGTGAGGCTTGGACCGAGGGACCAAAGGCCGGGTGACTAGCTGCGGTGGCTGACACTTGGGACATCGACGAGTGCGAGTGTACATGGTGATGAAGACGGCGTCGGCCAAGTGAAGATGGAGACGATGGCGTCGTGGAACTTGGCGGAGGCCGGTGGGCCGAGTCAAGGAGGAAGGCGAAGGCGTCATGCTTGGCGGGAGGTCGGACACGCGTCGACATCGGGGGTTTGGTGGTTTCGTCCTCAAAACCATCGGCGGGGGACGCGTATAGAGTATGTTACTCACGAGCGGTTTGGTGGTTTGGGCCTCAAAACCATCGGTGGCGGGTTTATAGGTATGGGCCTCAAAACCTGGGCAAGGTTTCGAGGCGGAACGGACGGCTCGTGGTGGCATCGGGGAGTTGGCGTCGAGGCGAAGCTACCAGTGAGGAGGCGCAGTGGCCGTCGGATCAAGATGAAGACTGGGTTGGACCATAACGCCCTTGGGCTAAATGGTTTGGCTCATTTGTATCCAGGGGCAAAACTGAGAATGTGTAATAGCCCTGTTAAATAGGATGAGGGAGCCCCCATCTCCCTCACCTCCTCCATTTTTATTTTCTCCTTTAGGGTTTCTTCCTCTAGGTGCTTGTGTGAGAGAGAGGTCCACTAATCCACCGATTAGTGTAAGAACCATGAATCTTTGAGGGAAAGAGGTCTCGAATCCTCCAGTGTCCTCCGGTGTTTGGCGGATGAAGCAATTTATGTGTTCTTGATGTGTTCTTCACGAGCTCCTCTCTTCCCCCCTCTAGTTCTACCTTCGATTCATCATTTCTAGACCTTTTTGATCCGTTCTTTTTGCGTTGATTTGAGCTATGATGTGAGTTGAGCCTTTCCACCGAAGGAAATCAACTAATTCCTCACGAGCTCGTATATCGGGTGATTTCTTGGTCTAGGTCTCAAGAACCGGTGTTTTTCGCTCTCCTACCATTTTCCGTTGATTGGCTTCAAATTGGGCGATGACCTCTTAGAGGTAGCTCCCCTACTGCCTTGTGATTATGCTCACCAAGTTTCATGGCAGTCGGTGAAGATTTGGGTGCAAATTTGTGGATCGAAGTGTAGAGGCGATTTTCGGAGCTCCCTGTTCTTGCTGGAACGCGATTCGCGGATAGTCCGGGGTCCATTCGCGGACAGTCCGGCCCTCGAGAGCAGTTTCTGGCGAGTTTCTGGAGTTGCTGATTTTTGTACTGCGGACAGTCCGCGCCCAGGGGGGAGACAGTCCGCAGTTCATTTTTCGAACCGTGTCCTGGTTCCGATCAGTGTGGTTTCCTGTTTTTGACCTGCGGACAGTCCGGGCCTAGACCGCGGGCAGTCCGCCGTTCATCGCTGAAAGCGTGTCCAGAACCTTATCTGCTTGGTGTGTTTTTCTGGAAGTGACCTGCGGACAGTCCGATGCAAACGCGGACAGTCCGCTGCTGTGGTCAAGTTCCAGCACAGTTTCTATTGTCCGTCCAGCTGTTGCCGCCCGACAGTCTGAGAGGTGACCGAAGACAGTCCGAGGACTGACTTGTAGACAGTCCGCCACCAAAGCCCGGACAGTCCGGTACTGCGCAGAGAAGGCTTTTCTTGTCCGTTCTTTGAGGGTTTGTTTCTAGCGTCTCTCGAAGGTGTTCCGGTGTGCCTAACACTTTGCATGAGATATCTTGCTACCAGTTAGCACGTGTATCACTCGCTTCTTGTGTGAGTTCGCTTTTGGGGTTGTGGATCGAGCCGAGGACCAAAGTTTTCGAAAGAGATTTGAGACTCCCATTCACCCTCCCTCTGGTCGCCATTTCCGGTCCTTCAATGTGGCGTTGCCACAACAGTGGTGTACCAAAGTGTGCGCGGGCATCAAACACCCTGAGCCAAAACCTCCATCAGCTAGGGGAGCCAAACCATGCTGGAGAAATCCTCTTCATATCATGAAGAGTATTGAAGTAAAAAAAACAAGCTCCAGCAGATCCTTTTAAATCTGTTTTTTTTCTCAAATTTTCTCAATTAAGACGACTCTCCTGAATCCCTCAAAGGCCTTGTTTAATTACCCAAGTTGGTGTGTGCCAAATTACTGTTTGGTACTGTAGTAATTTTATTTTTATTTGGTAATAATTGTCTAAACATTGATTAATTAGGCTCAAAATGTTCGTCTCGCAAAGTACAATAAAACTGTGAAATTAGTTTTTGATTTCATCTACATTTAATATTCCATGCATGGAATTTGGACCCCAATTTGAGAAACTAAACAAGGCCAAAGAAAGAAAAGAGCAAATCGACAGTAAAAAAAAAGAAAAGAGCAAATCACCCTTTCACCTCTCGGAGTCATGCATCGAGCAGTGTTGGCGGAGCAGGTGCTATGTCGTCAGGCCGCGCTGGATAGAGGAACGAACGTCGTCGAGCCAACTATGTCGAGACGGGGAACGAGCGCCGCGGCGGGGAGGGAATGAGCGCTGTCGAGCTGGGGTAGAAACATGTGCCGCATCGGGCTAGGAGAGCAAGCGCTGCGTCCCTAAGCCGCACTACCAGGCCGTGTCGTGTGGGGGAAGATCTGTACTGCTGTTCCGCGAGAAACCAGTCCAAGACAAGAGAATGGGAGAGAGATGTGAGGAAATAGAAACTTTTTCTAACCCATTGACATGTGGGCCTATATGTAAAGGGCATAGAACATTCTCAATCTGCTACTTCCTCGATTCCAAATTTAAAAACATTTTAGCTTTTCTATCTACATATGTTTGCTATACATTTAGGGGTGTTTGGTTTGAGGAGTTAAAGTTTAACAAATACTGTAGCACTTTCGTCTTATTTGACAAAAAGTTTCCAATCTTGTATTAATTAAGCTTAATAGATTTGTCTCGTAAATTACTCTTAATCTGTGTCGACATGCATATAATTAGTCTACATTTAGTACTCTATGCATTTGAGAGAACATTGATGTGATGGGAGTTAAACTTTAACAAGTTGAAATCAAACGGGCCCTTAGATATACTCTATGTCGGTACATAATAAAAGTAATATATATAAAAAGATATATTGTCTTATAATTTGAAAAGGAGGGAGTACAACACAAGTCTCTTGTCTCTTTTAGTTTTGTTTTCTCAATCTCCTATTTAATTAAAAGAGATGGACACATCTAGAGACCACCTCCATAGATGGCCTGACGGCCTCCAAGCAAATGTGTGTCTCTAAGAATTATTTATAGAGAGGAAGTCTTAAGGTAACTCTGCTGAGCATCAATTTATAGAGGCAGTCTCCTTAGGATATCCATCTCTATAAATAATTTTTTAGCATGGTTTTAAATCTCTAGCTATATGCCACTATCTCCGGCTATAGCTGTTTGAGAAGGATTTAACTATTTTTGATGTAATTTAGCTGTTAGTTGTCGCTATAGCCAGCTATAGCCGGCTATTTATTGTTTTGGAATATAGATCGTTAAATGCCTTAGCCAACTATTTAAACAATAATTTTTAGAGGCGGATATTTTAAGATACCTGACTTTAAGAATTTCTATTAACAGTGGCGGCCATTCTAAACGTCTGTTTTTAAAATCGATTAAATGAGTTGGGCATCTTAAAACGCCCGCCTCTAGAAATAGTTGTATTAAAAAATATTTTATATTTTTTATGAACTCAGATGAAGATGAACTTTATATGAAAATTATAGCCCTCGGTGTGATCTACAAAGTCTCGATGTGATCTACAACTTTATAGTTGAGAAGTTTCTGATTTGAAACTTAAGAATCCCAAAATCTTCTTTTAAATTCTTAGATTTCGACATTTAAAATTTCCCAACAACATCGAATGCTAACATGGTATATATTAAAGTTGTAGTTATCAGTGCAATCTACAACTTTGTAGTTGAAATATTTTTTTATTTGAAGTTGGTTAGAGTTCTTAATATGTGCTTTTAAGTTTTTAGATTTTGAATTCAAAATTTAGATTTCCAAACCACCTTGAATGTTTATATGGTTAATATCAAAGCTTTAGTGGCTGACCCAATCGGCAAATTTGACTGGAATAAGAATATTTTTACCATTTTTTCTGATGAGGAAAAAGGTTACAATGATGACACGTTTTATTCTCTTTCAATGGAACATTTGACTACAAACAGAAATACAATAGGTGATCGTTACCTATTTGTGTCCACTTTTTTTCTCTTCTTTGCTTATATGCATGTCTATATCAGCAAACAAATGCGCATAATATGTAAGCGCATCATACAAAAGCTTCCTTATTGAGTAAGTGAACGTTTGACATGGCCACCAACCCACCACATTTCGCAATAAACAGATGGGTAGTATCAACGGACAAGTGAAAATTACCTGTCTCTCGTAACAAGAAGCATTTCATTTCTATCGCTGTTCTTCTATCTCTGTTTCTACAAAAGTAAAGGCTAAGGGACCTGTCTACGCGTGCATAGTATGGTGAAGCTCCAAACTAAAAAGAGTGCTCTGCTCGGGATTTCCTTTTTCCACAAACATCCAACATGACCGATGCCCCCCTCAATTTTCTTTTTATTTTTCAATGTGGAGGACATGGTTTTCCTCCACGCTCGACTCCACTGGACAGCCACACGCGCCACACACCGCTTTGGTTGAACCTACGTAGCCTATCGTGAGATTGTTGTTCACCAGGGATGGTAACATGCTATGGTTGATGAGATTGCTGTGATGGAGCGCACTAGCACTTGGGATCTTGTTCCTTTCTCACCTCACATCACTCCTATTAATCACAAGTGGGTCTATAAGATCAAGACTCGCTCTGATGGCTCTCTTGAGCGCTACAAGGCTCAATTGTTGCACATTGTTTTCAACAGGAGCAATGCCATGACATGAGGAGACCTTTGATCTCGTAGCTCATATGACCATAGTTCGTACTCTCCTTGTTGTGGCTTCCATTCGAACCTGGTCCATTTCTTAGGTTGATGTTAAGAATGCCTTTCTTAATAGAGAGCTTC
The DNA here is from genome assembly GCA_022457205.1 of Saccharum spontaneum. Taxonomy (NCBI): domain Eukaryota; kingdom Viridiplantae; phylum Streptophyta; class Magnoliopsida; order Poales; family Poaceae; genus Saccharum; species Saccharum spontaneum. The sequence goes on from CM039615.1 coordinate 26,500,408, forward strand.
GTGAGGAGGTCTATATGCAGCCACCTCTAGGATACTCTGTTCCTCTTGGCACGGTTTGCCACTTGCGTCGCTCTCTTTATGGCCTCAATCAAGCTCCCTAAACTTGGTTTGCGCTTTTCTTCTCTGTTGTCACTAAGGTTGGTTTCAAGCCTAGCGAACATGACCTGCTCTCTTTGTTCACGCTTGCAGCCACCTCTAGGATACTCTGTTCCTCTTGGCACGGTTTGCCACTTGCGTCGCTCTCTTTATGGCCTCAATCAAGCTCCCTGAACTTGGTTTGCGCTTTTCTTCTCTGTTGTCACTAAGGTTGGTTTCAAGCCTAGCGAACATGACCTGCTTGTTGATATTTGGTAACGCAATTAGGAAATAGGATCCGCAAGCGCACGGATATCGGTGAGCACTTCACCCGAGATGTTATCCTGGGTATCGTATTTATATTTTTACCTTTAGGAGAAAGAGTGCATCTGACTAACCAAATCTATTACTACTAACCTTTAGGCTACAACCACTATGATTCGATGTGAGTGATGTATAGAGAAGACTACAACCGCACTCTTCTTCTAACCTTGGTAAGGATGATCTACTATTCTATTGGGGAGGTTTACGGAATCTAGACACCACAAAGGATGTTCAACCCGCACCTATAAACCCTATCGATCCTGCTAACGGGATATGGAATACAAAGGTAACTCAGAATTGTCACGTTCCTCGCTACTACCACGGTCCGGCTAGACGAGGGGATATCTATGAGTATCCTAGCTTAAACACCACGTTTACGCTAGAGATGATTACTCTAAACTCTACGCGAAGAGATCAAAGTAAACTCATAAACCAAAGAACAATAAAACAAAGAACTTACTAGAATTTAGAAGTCGAAATACTGAAGAATCCTGAGAACAAGCCTCGGGTTAGAAGAACTTGCTCCCGCAGGTACAACCTCGGAGTAGACACCGACAGGCCGGCTTCCTCCGATCTACACCTCCACTCTATCTCTCTCAATCTAGTAGAACTAATTCTACTTTCACATTGGATGCTAAGCCCTAAGAGGTGGGAACTCTAGAGGGAACCTCTCTCTCTAAACCCTAACTAGAGATATGCAACTGAATAATGAATTGGGGTCTTCTCCACCAGGGGTCAGGGGCCTTGCTTATATAGCCCTTTTGGATGAATCTGGACCGTCGGATCAAACCGACCTTCATCCTACGGTTTTCCTTGATCCTCAAAGGCGGTGGAGCATAATCCGCGAGACTCGACCTGATTGGTCCCGGGGGCAGGGCGGGCGCCCTAGGGCACAGGGCGGGCGCCCTGTGTCCTGGCCCGTTACGGCTCCCGTTCGTTCCCGTGGCTTCTGGAATCTTCTAGATGTAAGATAATTACGTGTTCGGTTAATATCCCGTCATTAATCCGACATGTGGGCCTTTCTTCCGTATTTCCTGATAACCCCCTGCAGAAATAGATAAACAGCAAAACTCGTGGAATTCTGTTAGATCAAACCCTAATTCTAGGTGTTGCTTGCATATAGGTCCTTTTCTTTATTTATTTGATGGTTATAATTGATACTTAAGAACCATCAACAAACACCCCCATACTTAGGCTTTTACTCGTCCTCGAGAAAAGGTTGGTTAATAAAACATCTGGGGTTGAAACATTCTTTCATACCTGCAGGGTGTTGTAAAAATCCACTGTGCACTTATAGTCAGGGAAATATATGGTCAGAGTAAAGAGCCTTTCTTCTTCTTAATCCCTATCACTTGGAGTTTTTACATATTTTTGAAAAGAAAAACTTAGCATACCTTTATCCTCATAGGTGCTCTCAGAGTCACTCATTATCTTTTATATTTCTCTCTGAGGCTGTTTTGATTTTGCAAAAATAATTCTTTAAGCATACATACCTTGCATTTATTGTATGGTCAAAACCGGATCCGAGGAGAAGAATGCCATACTCTTAGATCAAAGATTTTGAAAATTAAAAACTTGTCACTCTTACTAGCATATTGCTTATTAGAGGGACCATGGGCTATCATTTTCTTTCCATCATATTTTTATCATATCTCATTTTTTTTCATTTTGGGTGGATACCGAGGTACCCCTAATTCTACTGCCGGACACTTGTCCATTTTTTTCCACGAGGTTATCGAGCACTTGCTCCTTTTTATTTCCTCGATATATTCATAATTTTGCATAGCCCATGCCTCTAACGCAATAATACTTCGGAAGAGTGAATCTTTCTGAATAAAAATGTCTTGATCTTAGGAGTATGATAAATCTCTCAACAAGGGTCTAACTTGTTTTGAACAAACTCAATACAAAGCAGATAGCTTTAATTAATATTTTCATGTTTAGCAGACATATAAAACTTGAGGATGGTAGCTATAATTTTGAAATTTAAAACAAATTCTCCAAGCAATAAAGATACTAAGAATAAGGTACTCATACCCTTACCATCTCTTATTCCACAATGACTTTTAGCAACACATGTAACACCTCAAGTGTTTAGTCCTTAATTGCATTGCATTTGCATAAGCATGACATGCATAATTCATGTTTAGTATTTCATGTAATGCAATTCATGTGTTGATTAGGGCTTGCTTGATTGATTTCATAAAGTATTTGTTAGTTGGTGTAACAAAAAAGTAAAGTCATCAATCATGACCTACAACACCTTAGCTATACTTAGAGTAACATTTGGATCAAGGTTCATGTTGACCAAAATTACAAAATTGCCCTCCATGACAAGTTTGACTTCCATTTGACCATAGAAGGTTCTAGTTTGACCAATTAGAAAGTCTAATTTAGAGACCTTGCATGGAAGAGCACCCTTAAGCAAAGTTGTAAAGAAATTCATGGGGAACAAAAGTCTCAATATGGCCATCTCATGAAAATGACCACAACATGCTCAAAAGTGGCCCACAAGTCAGCTAGTAGTGTAATTCCAGGACTTAGAATTTTTCTAAGTCTGGGATTGAACCTTACAGTTTCACTGATGCCTACTTTAGAAGCTTGTAGTCTGCAAACCAAGCCAAACCAGCCTTCACTCATATTGACAAAATTGTAGATCACATGTAGCCCTACAACTTTGTCAATATCACCCAAGCCTGGTTCTCAATGGTTCAAGAGATATCGTGTCATGGAAATGACCTGTCAGTCGGCATCTCTAACTGAAAACCGGTTGCAGTTTCACTGAACACTACTTAATGCCCCTATATCTCACTAACCAAACCGAATCAGCTCTGGAGGCCTATTACAAAATTGTAGAGCTTACATAGCTCTACCACTTTGATAATTGGAGTCTCCACTGAAACGAGCTAGATTAGACGTTAATCAAACCCAAAGTCGCGCTGTCAGTCACTACCGATGGCGTCAATGAACCGCGATTCAGTTCGTCAGTGGCCGACCGGCCACAGGGCAACGGCGACGCGTGGAGGCGCGGTGGCGCCCGTACGCCGGCCCTGGCCCCACCAGTCAGGCCGCGACGCCTTCAAGACGCCACGCCGCGCGAGCCGGCCTCCATTCCTCCGCCCCCTCTCTCTTCCAGTCGCAAGAACACCGAAACCGAGCCGCCATTCCCCTTCTTCTCCGGCGAGCTCGAGCGCGAGCTACGCCACCCCACCGGCCGATTGCGCTTGCCAAATCCTCCGCCACGACACCCTCCATCCCCTGGACCTACCGAAACCCACGACTGAACCCTAGGTGAGCAGCATTGTCTTCTTCTCCGCCTCCGAGGGGTCGCCGGAGCCCGCCATGGGACCTCACCGTGGTCGGGTGCCTCGGGTCCTTCTCCATCCCCCCTTACCAGCAAAACGGAACCCCCGTGCCTCGGTGAAGCTCGTACCGAGCTCAAACCGTACTATCCGTCTTCACCGGCGGCGGTGCGCCGCCACCGGAGGTCACCGGCCGCCACGCACGGCGGCAGGCCCTCTCCTCCCCATCCCCATCCATCCTACGGGTGCCAATCGGTGCGCCGGGTGACGGAGATCACGAGGCCGTGCTCGGTTGGCCGCGCGAGCTCTTCTCCGGCGAGCGCGAGCTCACCGGAGCTCGCCGGGTGCCGGCTCCCCTGCCTGCGGTCGCTGACCGCGGGGGTCCACCCGTCAGCGTCGCGCGCGGGCGGGAGAGCCGAGCGGGCCGAGCGCGCGCGCGGTGTGGGAGTATGGGCCGGATTTCATTCCCGGGCCGGCCCAGTTGTCCGAAATAAAAATGGATTTTTATTATTTTGATACTGATTTTTGTAATACTTGGAAAAATAAGAATCTAGGGTTTTAGTGATCCAAAAATCATGAAATAAATTTTGTTAGAATCTACTGGATGTGTAGTATTTTAGAAAAATATAGATCTGGCTTGAGATGTTTAAATTCTGTAAGATTTTATTAGATCCTTTAAATGTGTTTTGGAATGCATGCAAATTTGTTTAATTTATAGCTTGAGCTGTAGTGTTCCATAAATCATGAAATTTGGTGGGTAGGTTAATCTATGCTAGTCTTAGCTCTGGTAAAAATTTGGGCATCAGTACTTAAGTAATTTTCAAGTTATAAGGCTATCATTTTATTCTAGGAATTAATTGAAGGAATTTTTATAATTTTTCTACATGTGCAATGTTCTTGTAAATTTTTGGAGAATGTCTTGGTACCCTAGAGTGTCTAAGAAAAATATGAAATCTGTTGTTTGATACTTTTCAATGTGATTTATGAATTATGCAAAAATCAGCCTTTTGGGCTTGTGAATTTTGTATAGGGAGTTTCTGTGAATAAAACTGGTTCAAATTTTTACTGTGGTCTATTTGGAGGTCAGAGAGTCCCCTGTAATTTTTGTAGAATTTTAGGAGCAGTTTACATATATGTTTGAAATTCTACCTAAATAATTAAGTAAATTAAGAAATGGGGTTAAATAAATATTCTAGTTGGCTCCACCTTACTTTCTGGTGTTTTTATACCTAATGTGAACTGTTAGTAACATTAGTTTGGTTTTAGGAGACTTTGGTTATATCAACAAATATTTAACCTTTGTAATTTTAGGTTTTCTGGACAGCTGGAAGTATTTCTCAGTTTGACCTTTGATAAAATTTGTTGCTGGGAAACTTGTAAATACCAAAGTCACAGTAAACTTGATGAACTAGCTTGTGTCAAAATTTGGGAACATTTGGCTTAGTAGTTTGAGAGTTACTGTTGTTTTAAGTGGCAGTTCAGAATCTGCTACTCTCTGTTTTGAGAGGACAGATTCTGGAACTTGTGAAGTTTGACGTGGAAAACTTATGAGTTTGGGGTTGAGGTCTGAAAATGAATTGTAGAGTATTTCTTAGGCTTTCCAGATTGTCCTAGATCATATCTTTTGGAATTATAAATCTCCAGTTGTGATAAAAACAAGTGGCTGCTGTCCAGTATGCTCCATTGTGATGCCTTGTTGATTGATATGGTGTAATATCCTAAGACAAGTTACTTTTGTAATTGTTAGGTGTTAGGGCTTTAACTGAAGATGAGCAACTTTATCTTAGGCTAAGTAGATTAGGTGAGTACTCCTCTACCGGAGAGGAAATTTGCACCTACTCTTTTGAAGTGATTTGAATAGAGCGCTAAATTGTTGTAACGCATTTCATTCCGAGCATATTGCATCTTTCTTTATGCATTCATGAGATTTATTATGCACTCATGCAATAGGTGTACCGGAGGGGGTAACGCTCCTCGAGTTCGAGCAGACGATCCCAGAGGAAGTACTGAGTCAACCGGGGGAAGCAACAGAAGACCCCAACGTCGAAGAAGCTCCATCAGACGATCTACCAGAGTGCCCGAATCACGTGCCTTCCACCTTCCTTAAAGGCAAGCCCCGGTGCATGCTGAACCCATCAATTTATAAAGATATCTTGAGTACTTTTAATTGTTTACTGCATTAAGTAGTAGGAGTTGTATGAAAACAACTGTTGCATTCCACCTGTCCTTGTCCAGATATTGTGCCCCAATCCTATGTTAAGTGTAGGCACGTGTCAATGCTTAGCCCTGCTTACTACGGTAGAAGTCGGGTGATTTCCGGTCATCCGCGAGAGATAGGACTGGGTCGCGAGTGGCTTATGGCTATCGTGATGGAACCATGCCTTAAAATGAAATTGAGACCGGGCGGGAGTTCGATGGTACAGCTGCAAGACACTTCACGTCTTGGGTGTGGAGCCATGCCCGTCTGAGTCGTTTAAGGACCGATTCGCTGTACGTCCTTGAGTCATGTTGAACGCAGTCTAACACTTAGTTGGCCGGATAAGTCGTTCCGACCGCGAAGCCGAGTAATGTGATTCAGGCCGGGAATCGAATGGTAGGTTGCTTCTTGGAGGAGAGAAAGGATGTGCTTGGGGACATTGGCGTGAGACCAAGGGGGGGTTAGAGTCCCTATCACCTGGCAGAGTGTCGCCCTTGGGGTTGCGACATCATTCGGACCCGCGATTCCTGAATTACATGAAATGGTGGCCTGTGCGACCCTGGCAGGGGTCTGCACGGTGAGTGTTAGAAATACCCCTCCAGCTGGATAGGAATTCGATTCGAATCGCCGTCGCTCCCGGTTAGTGAGCACTTGACTTGAGCAGCGGCAACGTAGATCTCATTAATTAAACAGATGGTTAAGTGAATGATACAATGTTGCCACAATTTATACCTGCTATGGAATAATATGAATAATTGTTTGATGATAATCAAGTGCATGTTTAGTACAGGTGCTAAGATAGATGACAGGTAAATGCTAAAAATAACTGCTAGTACAGGTTATAAGAGTTTCAGCTACTTATGCCTTTATGCAAAATGTGGTGTCAGCTAGCCTCTTGTGTAAGCCTTGCATAATCCTTGGTGTCTACTTTATTTTTGGTTTACGACGGGTAAGTCTAGCTGAGTACATTCCAGTACTCAGGGTTTATTCCCTCCTGTTGCAGATGATATGCTTTACCAAGGCTTCTGCAAGACTTGTCTTCACCCCGCGGGGGATGAGGACTAGATCACATGGGCATGATCATCTTTATGTACTTACCTCGTTCTTTTGTGGGATGTTGATCTATCCAAACTGGCAGTATTTAAGTAACTTCAGTGTGTGTTAGACTTCCGCTACTTTCAAACTCGGTTTGTAATAATTGCTACTCCGTGGTGTTAACTTATTTCTGAATTACTTGTGAAATGTAACGTATGATGTGTATGTTGAATGATGCGATCCTGGTTGTAAGCAGTTTGGTTTGAAATCCTTCGTGATTTCGATTGACTACCGGGATTATATGGGCTCAAGTTTGAAAATTTGAGCGCTTCGGTGCTTGTTTTCGGACTTGTGCTCTTATAATTTGGTCGGTTCTGTTACAGCTGGTACCGGAGCATAATTCAACATTAAGCACATCATTACGAGTAATTAAAAACAAAAGTATTTGTTTGCGAAAAGGGTTAAAACTTTAAAAAGTATTTTATAAGTATGCCAGTGATCACATCCCTTAGCCCAAATAAGGACTCTTAGGTGGCTTATTATAAAGACTAACTTGGGGGCCTTGTTTGTTTTTGTTTCGTCGTCCATACGGCGTGATATTGTATGGATGCCATCCACTTGGGTGGTAATGTATGGATCAATTACCTCGACGCTCTGGTAAGTGTGAGTTGTGAGAGCATGATCGTCCAACCGGCGGTCTAGGGGAGAGTAGTTTTGGTGGTTTGCATATTTACATGTTCAAACCATGTAACTATGTAAAAGCACTTAATTGTGGGCATCTATCCATCGGGTAGCTTTGATACTGAAATATATACATCCGGGGATGTGTATATGGAAGGTATTTAGTTTACTGCTTCCTTGTATGTTATTTTGGGAATTGTTGGGCTGCAATGGAAATTTTCTGCAGGTACACTAACAGCGTAACGTGTAGACCGATAGTTTCGCTTATATGAGAGAACGTATGTATGCCACCGTTTAGCGTTAGCATGTTAGTTTTCTACTAAGGTGAGAGGACGTACGGATCGTGCATGCATCATGTTTAATTATATCATACATGTCATTTACTCCCTCCTTAAAAATTTTAATAGTCCCGACTAAAGATAAATTTCGTATCCCCTAAATGATTCTCACTTTAAGTCACATCTTGTTGATACAGATGGCTCGTACCCGGATGACAGCCCGTAAATCAACGGGTGGAAGGGTCCCTCGTCACCAGTTAGCTCCACGGGAGCCCCGTCCTGAGCCCTCCGAGGTGGAACAGTTACGGGCTGAGCTGGCTGAGGTGACCGCTGCCAGGGATGCAGCACGGCAACAGCTGGAGCAAGTAATTCATGATCGAGATCAAGAAACACTTGCCGTCCAGAGGTTGACAGTGGCCAATCGCAACTGTCAGCGTATGTTGGTCCGTGTAATGGAACAGAGGGATGAAGCCTGGTACGAGGAGAACGTTCTGAGAGCTCGTCAGTTTGAGCTCGAACAACAGTTGGAGAATGCTGAAGAATACAATGACAATCTTCATGAAGAAGTGCACCGCCTGAACAACCAGCTAAATCCTCTGCTACCTAGGAACAACAATGTTGATGAGGAGATGGGTTCCGGAATCTTCATGGCAGAGGATGATGATGATGAAGTGGAGGTCAATGGGCCACAAGATGCTCCACCTGCGGAAGCACCAGAGGAAGAGCCAGAAGAAGAAGAAGAAGACGAAGAGTTAGAGCCTGTCAGTGATGAGGACGGCGGGGAGATCCTTGACACGGACTCGGAGGATGATGCTTAGAGTAGTCGTCACGTACCTTTAATGTTAGGATCGTCTTTTGCGCCTCCCTGTGTAGGAGTGAGGCCTTGTAATAATTTGACGTTGGGATGTAAGGTTGAACCGTATGTTTCCTGAATGTAGTTTGAACCTGATAATTTCGATCGCAATGGGATGTCTTATTGTGTTGTGTTCGATGATGGTGTCACGATTAGCTCCCTTCGGTGCCGCGACGAAACCGAGGGCCTCCTATGGCGCGCGACATAAGGTTGTGCTGCTTGGCACGCGCAGGTATCGAGGTGGCTAGTCCTGATCCAACATAGAACTCTCCATGGAGAAGTCTCTTTGTGGTCAGTTTGAAGTCGCCTTTCACAGTCACTAACAATCTTGAAATCAAATCAAAGTACCGGGCAAAAGGTCAAAATCACGTAGATAGCAACGTAAACGATCCGATAACCGTTGTGCTCCCTGTAAGTGAGCCCTTATCGAAGAACGTCTTGATGGATTACCAAGTACGAGTTCGGCAATTGATGCGCTTGAATGGATCGTGCGGTTGTGATGAATTATTGTGTCTTATTTATTATGAGAATTTTATTCTTGAAGACAGTTTGACATTTCGCAATAATTCATCTACAAATTTCCCACATCGTCAGTGCTCATGGGATATGCATTTTGCAGATGTCGTACAATCTTCGTAGAGGTCGTGGAAATGAGGAGGAGGACCAGCCGCCCCCTCCGCCACCACCTACTCCGGCGGAGTTAATGCAAACAGTAGTTGAGGGGCAGCGTATGTTGGCCGACGCATTGCGCCAAATGGCCAATCGAGAGGCTCGGCATGGTCGTCAGGGCCCGGAGCCAAACCAATACAGCGACTTCAAAGACTTCCTGGATACAAAGCCCCCGCTTTTTAAGGAAGCGGAAGAGCCCCTGCAGGCTGATGAATGGTTGAATACAATTGAGCAAAAGTTTCGTCTGTTACGCCTAACTGATGAGCTGAAAACGGAGTATGCCTCCCATCAATTGCATGGTCCAGCAGGCATCTGGTGGAGTCACTATCGCTCCACGCTCCCTGCTAATGTCCCGATCGCTTGGGATCAGTTTAAGGCGGCATTCCGGGGGAATTATATCCCTCCAGGTCTGATGGCAATCAAGCATACAGAGTTTATGAGGCTGTCACAGGGAAACAAGAGCTTAACTGAGTACTTGCAGTCCTTCAACAACTTGGCAAGGTACGCCACGGAGTTTGTGGATACTGATGCCAAAAAGATTGCTAGTTTCAAAAGGGGCCTCGGCCCAAAGTTAATGAAGACTATGGGTACTAGCAAGTGTACCACTTTCAATGATTTCATCAGTGATGCTTTGACACAAGAGAACAATAATGCTATTTATTCTGCTTCTAAGAGCCGGAAAAGGGCCCTTGAGGCAAGTGCTTCTCAGTCAAGGGCCTCAGCAGCACCCAGGTCTTCTCCACGCCCGCCTGCTCAGAATGCAAGGTTCCGTCCGCCACAGAAAAAGACGGCTGCGAAAACTGGGTTCCGTAAGGCATATACTGTCGCTCTGCCAAAGGGGACTTCTGGTCAGAGTAGTTCTAGTGTTCCTCCTAGCAATATGCCTTGCTGGAATTGCAACAAGCCAGGTCATTGGGCCCGGAACTGTCCGTACCCTAAGAAAAATGTCAATCAAGGTGGTCGTCAGGGACATGCTCACTATAACAGCATTGAAGAAATTCCATCTGGTGAGGTAGTCACGGCTGGTAAGTTCCTAGTTGACCAACACCCCGCAGTGGTACTTTTTGATTCAGGTGCTTCGCATTCCTTTATCAGTCCTAAGTTTGCATCCAAATTTGCACACAAGTTGCATACTGTTGAAGGTGTGGGTTATTGTATTAGTGCTGCAAGTGGGAATATTTCCACAAACAAAGTAGTGGGGAACCTTAAGTTTGAGATAGAAGGGCGAAGTTATTCGCTTGCTCTATTGGTGTTACCGGGGTTAGACATAGATGTTATCTTGGGAATGAATTGGATGAGTCAGAATGGGGTACTCATTGACACATCTGCTCGGGTAGTTATGCTCAGAGATCCTACCGACCAAAAGGGTTTTCTAGTTCAACTTCCCAGAAAAGTTGAATTGTCGGGGGAAATTCATGCGGTGCAAGCAAAGGCGTTGGTTGAAATTCCCGTAGTAAATGAGTTTCCGGATGTTTTTCCCGATGATTTGCCGGGACTTCCTCCGGATCGGGATGTGGAATTTAAAATCGAGTTGCTGCCTGGTACCGCACCCATCTCTAGGAGACCCTATAGAATGCCTCCAAATGAGTTAGCTGAGCTTAAGGTACAATTGAATGAACTTCTGAAGAAGGGGTTGATCCGTCCTAGCTCATCTCCGTGGGGTTGCCCTGCTATCTTTGTAAAGAAGAAGGATCAAACCTTGCGGATGTGCGTGGACTATAGACCTCTGAATGCAGTCACTGTCAAAAATAAGTATCCTCTGCCGCGTATCGACATCTTGTTCGATCAATTGTCCAAAGCTAAAGTCTTTTCCAAGATTGATCTAAGGTCTGGGTATCATCAGATTAAAATCCGTCCTGAAGATGTTCCAAAAACAGCCTTCTCGACGAGATACGGCCTTTATGAGTATCTTGTCATGTCCTTCGGTCTGACTAATGCCCCAGCGCACTTCATGTGCTTGATGAATTCGGTGTTTATGCCCGAATTGGACAAGTTTGTGGTGGTGTTCATTGATGACATCTTAGTGTATTCTGAAAATGAGGGAGACCACGCGGAACACTTGCGTATTGTCCTCAGCAGATTGCGTGAGCATAAACTGTATGCGAAGTTCAGTAAATGCGAATTCTGGCTTCGGGAAGTACCTTTTCTTGGGCATGTATTGTCCGATGGAGGTATTATGGTGGATCCCGCCAAGGTAGAAGAAGTATTGAATTGGAAGGCTCCTACTTCGGTTCATGAGGTCCGGAGTTTTCTTGGGTTGGCTGGCTATTATCGTCGCTTCATCCCGGATTTCTCAAAAATAGCCAAACCCATGACTCGGTTGCTGCAAAAAGACACCAGGTTTGTCTGGACTCCTGAGTGTGATACGGCTTTTCACCAACTGCGAACCCTCCTAACCTCGGCTCCGGTTTTGGCACAACCGGATATCGAGAAACCTTTTGATGTTTACTGTGATGCCTCAGGCATAGGTTTGGGAGGTGTTCTGATGCAGGAAGGCCGAGTAATTGCATACACTTCACGGCAACTTCGGAAACATGAGGTGAATTATCCAACGCATGACTTAGAACTGGCCGCAGTTGTTCATGCTTTGAAGGTGTGGCGGCATTATCTGCTGGGCAATGTCTGCAATATCTATACCGACCACAAAAGCCTCAAATACATCTTCACCCAACCTGAGCTAAATATGCGTCAGAGAAGATGGCTCGAGTTGATTAAGGATTATAATCTTCAAGTGCACTATCACCCAGGCAAGGCAAACGTGGTTGCGGACGCTTTGAGCCGTAAGTCTCATTGCCATTCCTTAGTTGAAACTGATTTTCACCGATCCCGTCTGTTACATCCGGCAGTCTTGTACAACATCACCGTCAGTGGTACTCTCAGAAATAGAATCATTGAGCTCCAAAAGACTGATCCGGGTATATTTCACATAAAACGGAAGATGAAAGAGGAAGAAACTAAGCATTTCAGGTTAGATGACGAAGGTGTGCTGTGGTTCAAGGATAGGTTAGTGGTACCAAAGGATCGAGAGCTTAGAGATCAGATCCTGTCCGAGGCACATTCTTCCAAGTTGTCCATCCATCCTGGTAGTAATAAGATGTATTATGATTTGAAACCACTTTATTGGTGGACCAAGATGCGGAAAGAGATAGCTGCATATGTTGCTAGATGCGACACCTGTTGCAGAGTGAAAGCTGTGCATATGAAAGCTGGGTTGCTTCAGCCACTTTCCATTCCAGGCTGGAAATGGGAAGAAATAAGTATGGATTTCATTGTCGGACTTCCTCCTACAGTCAAAAATCATAACTCTATCTGGGTAATTGTTGACCGTTTGACCAAATCAGCTCATTTCATCCCCGTGAGAGTGGACTATCGTCCTACTGACTATGCTGAGTTGTACTTCAATCAGATAGTCCGGCTTCATGGGATACCTCGTACAATCGTTTCTGATCGGGGTCCCCAGTTCACTGCTCGCTTTTGGGAGCATTTGCATCACCTTCTGGGAACCAAGTTAGTGAGAAGCTCTGCTTATCACCCCCAGACATCTGGTCAGACGGAACGAGTTAACCAAATCTTGGAAGATCTGTTGCGGGCATGCGTCATTTCATCCAAGGGTTCTTGGGAAAAATGGCTACCTTTAGCTGAATTCTCGTACAATAACAGTTATCAAGAGAGTATTAAAATGGCCCCATTCGAAGCTTTGTACGGTCGCAAGTGCCGAACTCCACTAAACTGGGTAGAAGCTGGGGAAAGAAGGTATTATTGCATTGATTTTGTCCAGGAAGCCGAGGAACAAGTCCGTACTATCCAGAAACACATGGCTGCAGCCCAAGCTAGACAGAAAAGCTATGCTGATCGTCGCAGAAAACCACTCGAATTTGAAGTTGGGGACTTCGTTTATTTGAAAGTTTCTCCAATGAAGAGTGTCCAACGTTTTGGCGTTAAGCGGAAGCTTGCACCAAGATACGTGGGTCCTTTCCAGATCATAGGCAAGAGTGGAGCTGTTGCGTACAAAATCCAGTTGCCTCCTGAGATGAGAGCCATATTCAATGTTTTCCATGTATCTCAGCTTAAAAAGTGTCTTCGAGTTCCTGAGGAACAAGTTCCGTTAGGAGATATCAGGCTGGAATCCGACTTAACCTATGAAGAAAAACCAGTCCGAGTGATCGATACTCAGGAACGAGTAACTAGAAGTAAAGTGGTTAAGTGGTACAAAGTGATGTGGAGTAATCAGGGTAGTGAGAGTGATGCTACGTGGGAACGGGAAGATTATTTGCGGGATGGTTATAAAGAATTCTATGAAAAATGGTACGCTTTCCAAATCTCGGGACGAGATTTTTATAAGGGGGGAGGGCTGTAACACCTCAAGTGTTTAGTCCTTAATTGCATTGCATTTGCATAAGCATGACATGCATAATTCATGTTTAGTATTTCATGTAATGCAATTCATGTGTTGATTAGGGCTTGCTTGATTGATTTCATAAAGTATTTGTTAGTTGGTGTAACAAAAAGGTAAAGTCATCAATCATGACCTACAACACCTTAGCTATACTTAGAGTAACATTTGGATCAAGGTTCATGTTGACCAAAATTACAAAATTGCCCTCCATGACAAGTTTGACTTCCATTTGACCATAGAAGGTTCTAGTTTGACCAATTAGAAAGTCTAATTTAGAGACCTTGCATGGAAGAGCACCCTTAAGCAAAGTTGTAAAGAAATTCATGGGGAACAAAAGTCTCAATATGGCCATCTCATGAAAATGACCACAACATGCTCAAAAGTGGCCCACAAGTCAGCTAGTAGTGTAATTCCAGGACTTAGAATTTTTCTAAGTCTGGGATTGAACCTTACAGTTTCACTGATGCCTACTTTAGAAGCTTGTAGTCTGCAAACCAAGCCAAACCAGCCTTCACTCATATTGACAAAATTGTAGATCACATGTAGCCCTACAACTTTGTCAATATCACCCAAGCCTGGTTCTCAATGGTTCAAGAGATATCGTGTCATGGAAATGACCTGTCAGTCGGCATCTCTAACTGAAAACCGGTTGCAGTTTCACTGAACACTACTTAATGCCCCTATATCTCACTAACCAAACCGAATCAGCTCTGGAGGCCTATTACAAAATTGTAGAGCTTACATAGCTCTACCACTTTGATAATTGGAGTCTCCACTGAAACGAGCTAGATTAGACGTTAATCAAACCCAAAGTCGCGCTGTCAGTCACTACCGATGGCGTCAATGAACCGCGATTCAGTTCGTCAGTGGCCGACCGGCCACAGGGCAACGGCGACGCGTGGAGGCGCGGTGGCGCCCGTACGCCGGCCCTGGCCCCACCAGTCAGGCCGCGACGCCTTCAAGACGCCACGCCGCGCGAGCCGGCCTCCATTCCTCCGCCCCCTCTCTCTTCCAGTCGCAAGAACACCGAAACCGAGCCGCCATTCCCCTTCTTCTCCGGCGAGCTCGAGCGCGAGCTACGCCACCCCACCGGCCGATTGCGCTTGCCAAATCCTCCGCCACGACACCCTCCATCCCCTGGACCTACCGAAACCCACGACTGAACCCTAGGTGAGCAGCATTGTCTTCTTCTCCGCCTCCGAGGGGTCGCCGGAGCCCGCCATGGGACCTCACCGTGGTCGGGTGCCTCGGGTCCTTCTCCATCCCCCCTTACCAGCAAAACGGAACCCCCGTGCCTCGGTGAAGCTCGTACCGAGCTCAAACCGTACTATCCGTCTTCACCGGCGGCGGTGCGCCGCCACCGGAGGTCACCGGCCGCCACGCACGGCGGCAGGCCCTCTCCTCCCCATCCCCATCCATCCTACGGGTGCCAATCGGTGCGCCGGGTGACGGAGATCACGAGGCCGTGCTCGGTTGGCCGCGCGAGCTCTTCTCCGGCGAGCGCGAGCTCACCGGAGCTCGCCGGGTGCCGGCTCCCCTGCCTGCGGTCGCTGACCGCGGGGGTCCACCCGTCAGCGTCGCGCGCGGGCGGGAGAGCCGAGCGGGCCGAGCGCGCGCGCGGTGTGGGAGTATGGGCCGGATTTCATTCCCGGGCCGGCCCAGTTGTCCGAAATAAAAATGGATTTTTATTATTTTGATACTGATTTTTGTAATACTTGGAAAAATAGGAATCTAGGGTTTTAGTGATCCAAAAATCATGAAATAAATTTTGTTAGAATCTACTGGATGTGTAGTATTTTAGAAAAATATAGATCTGGCTTGAGATGTTTAAATTCTGTAAGATTTTATTAGATCCTTTAAATGTGTTTTGGAATGCATGCAAATTTGTTTAATTTATAGCTTGAGCTGTAGTGTTCCATAAATCATGAAATTTGGTGGGTAGGTTAATCTATGCTAGTCTTAGCTCTGGTAAAAATTTGGGCATCAGTACTTAAGTAATTTTCAAGTTATAAGGCTATCATTTTATTCTAGGAATTAATTGAAGGAATTTTTATAATTTTTCTACATGTGCAATGTTCTTGTAAATTTTTGGAGAATGTCTTGGTACCCTAGAGTGTCTAAGAAAAATATGAAATCTGTTGTTTGATACTTTTCAATGTGATTTATGAATTATGCAAAAATCAGCCTTTTGGGCTTGTGAATTTTGTATAGGGAGTTTCTGTGAATAAAACTGGTTCAAATTTTTACTGTGGTCTATTTGGAGGTCAGAGAGTCCCCTGTAATTTTTGTAGAATTTTAGGAGCAGTTTACATATATGTTTGAAATTCTACCTAAATAATTAAGTAAATTAAGAAATGGGGTTAAATAAATATTCTAGTTGGCTCCACCTTACTTTCTGGTGTTTTTATACCTAATGTGAACTGTTAGTAACATTAGTTTGGTTTTAGGAGACTTTGGTTATATCAACAAATATTTAACCTTTGTAATTTTAGGTTTTCTGGACAGCTGGAAGTATTTCTCAGTTTGACCTTTGATAAAATTTGTTGCTGGGAAACTTGTAAATACCAAAGTCACAGTAAACTTGATGAACTAGCTTGTGTCAAAATTTGGGAACATTTGGCTTAGTAGTTTGAGAGTTACTGTTGTTTTAAGTGGCAGTTCAGAATCTGCTACTCTCTGTTTTGAGAGGACAGATTCTGGAACTTGTGAAGTTTGACGTGGAAAACTTATGAGTTTGGGGTTGAGGTCTGAAAATGAATTGTAGAGTATTTCTTAGGCTTTCCAGATTGTCCTAGATCATATCTTTTGGAATTATAAATCTCCAGTTGTGATAAAAACAAGTGGCTGCTGTCCAGTATGCTCCATTGTGATGCCTTGTTGATTGATATGGTGTAATATCCTAAGACAAGTTACTTTTGTAATTGTTAGGTGTTAGGGCTTTAACTGAAGATGAGCAACTTTATCTTAGGCTAAGTAGATTAGGTGAGTACTCCTCTACCGGAGAGGAAATTTGCACCTACTCTTTTGAAGTGATTTGAATAGAGCGCTAAATTGTTGTAACGCATTTCATTCCGAGCATATTGCATCTTTCTTTATGCATTCATGAGATTTATTATGCACTCATGCAATAGGTGTACCGGAGGGGGTAACGCTCCTCGAGTTCGAGCAGACGATCCCAGAGGAAGTACTGAGTCAACCGGGGGAAGCAACAGAAGACCCCAACGTCGAAGAAGCTCCATCAGACGATCTACCAGAGTGCCCGAATCACGTGCCTTCCACCTTCCTTAAAGGCAAGCCCCGGTGCATGCTGAACCCATCAATTTATAAAGATATCTTGAGTACTTTTAATTGTTTACTGCATTAAGTAGTAGGAGTTGTATGAAAACAACTGTTGCATTCCACCTGTCCTTGTCCAGATATTGTGCCCCAATCCTATGTTAAGTGTAGGCACGTGTCAATGCTTAGCCCTGCTTAGTACGGTAGAAGTCGGGTGATTTCCGGTCATCCGCGAGAGATAGGACTGGGTCGCGAGTGGCTTATGGCTATCGTGATGGAACCATGCCTTAAAATGAAATTGAGACCGGGCGGGAGTTCGATGGTACAGCTGCAAGACACTTCACGTCTTGGGTGTGGAGCCATGCCCGTCTGAGTCGTTTAAGGACCGATTCGCTGTACGTCCTTGAGTCATGTTGAACGCAGTCTAACACTTAGTTGGCCGGATAAGTCGTTCCGACCGCGAAGCCGAGTAATGTGATTCAGGCCGGGAATCGAATGGTAGGTTGCTTCTTGGAGGAGAGAAAGGATGTGCTTGGGGACATTGGCGTGAGACCAAGGGGGGGTTAGAGTCCCTATCACCTGGCAGAGTGTCGCCCTTGGGGTTGCGACATCATTCGGACCCGCGATTCCTGAATTACATGAAATGGTGGCCTGTGCGACCCTGGCAGGGGTCTGCACGGTGAGTGTTAGAAATACCCCTCCAGCTGGATAGGAATTCGATTCGAATCGCCGTCGCTCCCGGTTAGTGAGCACTTGACTTGAGCAGCGGCAACGTAGATCTCATTAATTAAACAGATGGTTAAGTGAATGATACAATGTTGCCACAATTTATACCTGCTATGGAATAATATGAATAATTGTTTGATGATAATCAAGTGCATGTTTAGTACAGGTGCTAAGATAGATGACAGGTAAATGCTAAAAATAACTGCTAGTACAGGTTATAAGAGTTTCAGCTACTTATGCCTTTATGCAAAATGTGGTGTCAGCTAGCCTCTTGTGTAAGCCTTGCATAATCCTTGGTGTCTACTTTATTTTTGGTTTACGACGGGTAAGTCTAGCTGAGTACATTCCAGTACTCAGGGTTTATTCCCTCCTGTTGCAGATGATATGCTTTACCAAGGCTTCTGCAAGACTTGTCTTCACCCCGCGGGGGATGAGGACTAGATCACATGGGCATGATCATCTTTATGTACTTACCTCGTTCTTTTGTGGGATGTTGATCTATCCAAACTGGCAGTATTTAAGTAACTTCAGTGTGTGTTAGACTTCCGCTACTTTCAAACTCGGTTTGTAATAATTGCTACTCCGTGGTGTTAACTTATTTCTGAATTACTTGTGAAATGTAACGTATGATGTGTATGTTGAATGATGCGATCCTGGTTGTAAGCAGTTTGGTTTGAAATCCTTCGTGATTTCGATTGACTACCGGGATTATATGGGCTCAAGTTTGAAAATTTGAGCGCTTCGGTGCTTGTTTTCGGACTTGTGCTCTTATAATTTGGTCGGTTCTGTTACAACACAGGGTTTTGAAATAATTTTAATAATTGCAGGTTTCCAGGAAATATCACAGAGTGAGATTGATCATGATTATAAGCATTTTTATCCTTTTAATTTATCATGTTTAGAGAGATAAAATTCTGCACAAACTAAGGTGAGTGTGTAAGTGTGTAATAAAAGTGTGCAGAGTGTGTACCTGGTTCATGGAGTGGTGCGATCGAAGTGTGTGTGACATGTCAGGGAATCTCCCCCATACTTGTTTTCTTAAATAACGTACCTTCGTCATTTTGAAGTGTGATAGCTCCGTGGGATGATGAATGAATTACCTTGAATGGTCCTTCCCATTTGCTCCGAAGCTTTCCATGCCCGAAAAGCTTCACCCTGTAATTAAAAAGTAATACCTTATCTCCGGGTGAGAACTCCTTCTTCTTGATCCTCTTGTCATGCCATCTCTTGACTCTTTCTTTGTAGATCTTTGAATTGTGATATGCTTTCTCCCGCCATTCTTCTAACTCCGATAATTGCATTCTTCTATGTTTTCCGGCGATATCTAGGTCCATATTCCATCTTTTTATGGCCCAGTGTGCCTTGAACTCAAGTTCAACAGGTAGGTGACAGGTCTTTCCGTATACCAATTGGTATGGAGACATTCCAATTGGGGTCTTGTATGCTGTCCGGTAAGCCCAGAGTGCATCGGGTAACTTGTCCTTCCATGCCGTTCCCATCTCGTTCACCGTCTTCTGAAGAATGTTCTTGATTTGCTTGTTGGAAGTCTCTGCTTGGCCACTTGTCTGAGGATGATAGGGAGTAGCGACATTGTGACGGATTCCATGTCTTGATAGATAGTGCTCGAAGCGCTTGTCAATGAAGTGTGATCCTCCATCACTTATCACTATCCTAGGGACTCCAAATCTTGGAAATATGATTTCCTCAAACATCCTCTTCGAACTGATATTGTCGGCATGTTTGCAAGGTAGTGTCTCTACCCACTTGGAGATGTAATCAACCGCCACCAAGATGAACTCACACTTCTTAGATGGGGGAAATGGACCCATGTAGTCTATTCCCCAGACATCAAAGAGTTCAATCTGAAGGTTGTTGGTGAGTGGCATGGCATCCCTTGTATTTATGTTTCCGTGCCTTTGACATGGCCCACATCTTCTGATATATTGCTTCGTGTCATCGTACATCGTAGGCCAGTAGAATTCACATTGCCAGATCTTTGAATGTGTACGGAATGCTCCATAGTGTCCTCCGTATGGTGATGAGTGACATCTGTCGATGATCTTCAATCCTTCCTCAGTGGTCACACATCTTCTAAGTAGGCCATCAGCGCATACTTGGAAGAGATATGGCTCATCCCATATATGTGAACGACTTTCCTGAATAAGCTTCTTCTTGTTTGCTCCGGGTGGTACATAACCTGAAACCATAAAATTAACAATATCTGCATACCAGGGGTCAGATCTGTTAATCCTATAAAGCATGTCGTCCCGGAGTGAGTCATTAATGGGGGGTTCCTGTGAATTCTTAAAGTACATTCTAGACAAGAGATCAGCAACAGAATTTTCTACTCCCTTTTTATCTTTTATTTCTAAGTCAAATTCTTGGAGTAATAAAATCCATCTGATTAAGCGAGGTTTAGCATCTTTCTTAGTTGTCACACCCCAAAAATTTCAGTTTTGGGATGTGACTAGAAAACACCAAAAACATAACAGAAGATTTTTACTATTTTCTAAAATATCCAACTTTATTTAAGTTGTCCACAATTTAGATGTTGGAAAATGTGAGTTTCTAATTTTTCTTGGAATTTAAACAAATGGTTTGTTGCATTTCATGCCTTTGCATAGTGTCTTTGTATGAAAAATGAGTTTAAATGTTTTTAAATGCGCTTAGGGTTTGATTCAAATCAAATCTCTCAAGATCTTTGATCAAGTTTCCATAACCTCAGAACCATGATCAAATCCTTGGAAACCATTCATCTTGATCCTTGTTCCAAAAACCTTGGCGGGTCTTCAAGTTTCATCTTGTCAAAACCCTAACTAGCCCGGTCTCTCTTTCTCTCTTTTCTCCTCATTTTAGAGCTTCTAATTATTTTCGACCAAGTTTTCTCCAAAGCACTAAATCTATGCTTGATGGCCAATCATTGTATGTCATCACTCTCACACAATTCTACCATCATGTTCAAGTAAAATCACTCACATGTCACATACCCGAGTTAATCTCATTTCTTCCTCTTATCAACCCAATGGCAGCCCTAACATTGTTCTCTCTTTCTAATGGGCTTATTCTTTTCTCTCCTTTACTCACCCTGGGCAACATCATCATGGACTCTTTTCTCTCTACCTTTTCTCCTCTTGATCAAAGCCCACAACCCAAAAAGACCACAAGCAACCATCCCCGTAATACTATCATCGCTTCGGGCCAAACCCGGTCCAAACCTTGCATTAACTCTCGCCATGGGTCAAAGCCCAACCATCCTCCTCTCCTTTGTGATCCAAAATCAAGTCCAACCAGCCCTCTAACTCTTCCTCTCCCCTCTCCCACGTCACTCCTTGGAAGCTCCTCCATTATGCACAAAAATATCCACCAAGGCAAAGAATATCAAACCATGACCCTTTGCCTTGCTACCCCTTCACCTCCCATCACTTTCCCTTCATATTTACCTCCACCATCTCCCCCTCACGCCTCCCCCTTCATTTCCCACGTGAAGAACAGAGGAGGGACGCCCCTGCAGCTCCCCCTCCTCCCCCATGGCTGCCCCGATCAACCGCAACGCGAGAAGGATGCCCCGTTGCACTACATCGTCGTCACCGGCCGTCGTCGATGCATCTTCTTGATCCACCACACCCTTCCCCTTGGTGAGAACACTCCATCATCTCTCCCATCATGTTTTCATGTTTACCTCTGCATATCAAGTACCTTAGATGACGTATGGTTGATCCCCGGCGAAGTTTACCCGATGTATGTGTTGCTGTCTTCGCGGCCAGATTTGCTGCTGTTGACGGAATCGGCGTTCCTCGCTGTTTCGTGGCTCCAATCATCAAACCCTTTGGTCAAATTGTGTATAACATCCTTGAACATGTCTCTGTAATAGGGTTTCTCCATATGAGTTGTGAAATTACAGATATTGTCATCTCCGTGCCCGCTGTTCCTGCTGTCTAGTCAGATTGCCGCTGTGAGTTGTTTTGGCGTTCCCCGCTAATCCACTATCCAAATCATCGAGCCCTTGAACGTACATGTTCATGACATCCCTGCACATGATCCCACAAGTTGGTTCGGCTATGCAATCCCCGATGGCCGAGATATGGAGATGGAAGTGCCGACTATGCCTGCTGTCCAAACAGCAGACACCCTGTTTTTGGCAACGACGTTCCCGTTGATCCAGTGAACCCTAGGATGCATTCTTTGGCTATACCATCATCTATATAGTTGCACATGCCTCTGCAAAGTTTCATGGCGATATGACCAAAGATGAAAGATATATGTTCATATCTTGTGCTCGCTGTCCCTGCTGCCCCGCAGCAGTGCTGATGCCGGTTGGCATGCGTGTTCCCGATGTTTCGCCGCTCCGGTGGTCAAGCCCTTCGACCACAATGTGCATCATATTCTTGCACACATATCCGTAAGTTTTCTTGGTCATATGAACCACAACACTGAGGATATAAGCATCACCATGTCGCTGCTCCTGCCATGTCAACAGCCATGTAGTGCCACCTTGCAATCCTGTTCCCCGCCTAACCGACGGTCAAAACATCATGTTCTTTTGTCATAATATGTTCCATGCAGTGCCTTGCAACCCCATCCAACGAATCACTAAGAGCAAATATTTTAGTGCAGCATGATCAGTGTAAACAATTATCTTAGCTCCAACTAAATAAGATCTAAATTTATCAATGGCAAAAACAACAGCCAGAAGCTCTTTTTCAGTGGTTGCATAATTAAGTTGAGCTCCTGTCAAAATTTTACTTGCATAAGCAATTGCATGATGCTTTTTATCTTTAGTTTGTCCTAAAACTGCCCCCACAGCATAATCACTAGCATCACACATAATTTCAAAAGGCAACGACCAATCAGGGGGTTGAATGATTGGTGCAGAGATGAGTGCTTGCTTTAATAAATTGAAAGAATTTAGACATGCATCATCAAATTCGAAAGGAGCATCCTTGGCTAGCAAAAGAGTAAGTGGTCTCGCAATAAA
Source organism: Saccharum spontaneum (assembly GCA_022457205.1). Lineage (NCBI taxonomy): Eukaryota > Viridiplantae > Streptophyta > Magnoliopsida > Poales > Poaceae > Saccharum > Saccharum spontaneum. The sequence goes on from CM039615.1 coordinate 26,523,195, forward strand.
TGAAAAGTCTTTTATAAATCTGCGATAAAAACCAGCATGGCCAAGAAAACTTCGAATTCCTTTTATATTCACAGGTGGAGGTAGTTGTTCAATTACTTCAATTTTAGCTCTATCTACCTCAATACCTCTTTCAGACACTAGGTGTCCTAGCACTATTCCTTCTCTAACCATAAAATGACATTTTTCCCAATTAAGGATTAAGTGCTTTTCTTCATATCTTTGCAAAACCTTATCTAAGTTCTCAAGACAACTATCAAAAGTTTTTCCATAAACTGAGAAATCATCCATGAAAACTTCCATAATCTCTTCAATCATATCAGAAAATATAGACATCATACATCTTTGAAAAGAAGCTGGTGCATTACATAACCCAAAAGACATTCTACGATAAGCATACGTTCCATATGGGCATGTAAAAGTGGTTTTGCTTTGATCATCAGGATGGATAGGGATCTGGTGATACCCTGAATATCCATCTAGAAAATAGAAAAACGAGTGTTTTGCTAACCGCTCAAGCATCTCATCTATAAAAGGCAAAGGAAAATGATCCTTTTTCGTGGCTTTATTAAGTTTTCTATAGTCTATGCACATCCGCCACCCAGTGACGGTGCGTTGCGGAATTAGCTCATTCTTATCATTAGTAACAACAGTCATGCCTCCCTTTTTAGGCACAACTTGAACAGGGCTTACCCACTCACTATGCGGCACAGGATATATAATCCCTGCATGCAGCAACTTTATAACTTCTTTTTTAACTACCTCTCTCATCGCGTTGTTAAGTCTACGTTGAGGCTCTCGAGAGGGTGTAACAGAAGGATCTGTCGGAATACGATGGGTACAAATCATAGGACTGATTCCTGTGAGATCTTGAAGTGAGTAGCCGAAAACAGAGTGGTGTTTTTCAAGAATGGTCATTAATCGCAGAGTTTGCTCCTGAGTGAGTTTATTACTAACGATCACAGGAAACTCTGGATTATTGTTTAGGAAAGCATAGGTAAGACCAGGTGGTAAAGTTTTGAGTTCTATGGGGGGTCTAGGTGTTTCTGCAAACTCATCTAAGGGTTCAGGTTCAGAAGGTTCGACCTCTTCTTCAGTGAAGAAGGGGGCTTTCTCTTCTAAGTCTGGATCATCTAAAAGTTCTAGAGATGCAGCCTTTACCTCCTCCATAGGATCAGTCAAAAGATATGGCTCGGTCTTATTATTCAAGGAGTGAGTTATTGTAATTGGAAGTTTAAAATCCTTTCCCAAGGAAATGTGGAGCTTTCCAGTTTGACCTTCATAAAGGAGTCTTCTAAAAGGTTGTCCAATCAGTAGGTCGAAACCCCATATATCAAAGATATAAAAGTTCAAATGAACCATGGAGCCTTCTACCATAAAGGGTAGGACATTAATAATTCCAAGACTGGGGACTAATCGTCCCGAAGATTCCTTTATGACCTTTGTTGTGGGGGTTAAAACAAGTTTCCCAAATAAATTAAGTGCAAAAGCTTCGGACATAATATTGATCCCCACAACAGGATTATAGAGAGCGTTAAATTGATTAGAATTATAAGCACAGCGTATAGTTATAGAGGGTGTGTCCACTCGGATTACTTCAGAGGAAAGCTCTGACTCCTCTAACCATTCGCTACTCATAACCGAGATAAGCTCTCTCAATTGACGTTCACTTGGTAAACAAATGCTAAATTGGCCGTTTTGGGGTCGGTCTATAGAATGGTAGTTTGAAATGTTTCCAAAATCGGCAAAGAGATCGGATTCTATGTCTAGCATGAAATCAGATGGTAGAATTTCTTCCTTTTGTGGCTCAGAACCTGGGATAGCTAAAGTAGATGAAAAATTTGGCAGAGTGTCTACTTCGGCTTCGTAGGTTTTATCATGGAGGGCATTATCCATCTCAGCTTCTAGGATTCTATTCAAGATCCCCTTAGCTTCATCAGTAGGGATACGAAAGAAAGAACCTCTAGTCATAGTATGCAGCATTTGTTTATTATCTTTCTGAAGACCTCGAAAAAAGTGAAATAAAAGAATAGTGTCTTCAAGCAAAAGTTTTGGACCAGATTCTAAAAGATCAGAAAAATGTTTCCAGGATTTCCCCAAAGTTTCATTATCTTTTTGTTTAAAAGATAGGACTTCGAGTCTAAGGTCACCAGTACGGTCAAGGGAATAAAAATCTAGACAAAAGTTGGCTCTTAAAACTCCCCATTCACCTTGCTGTTGACTTACCTTCTGACTATACCATCGTCTAGCTTCTCCTCTTAAAGAAAAAGGAAAAAGCTTCCAACGTAAAGTCTTATCAGAGATGCCATCAATGCGAAGACAATCGCATGTTTGCTCAAAATCTCTAATATGAAGGTAAGGATTTTCGTCTTCCTTTCCCGAAAAGGATAGGTTCTCAATCATGGCAATTAACCTTGAACTTAACCTATACTGGGATGTTTGGATAGGCTGTGATGACTCCCATGGTAAAAGGTCAGTTGCTGAAGGTGTTGCGGCATCAAAGATAGATATAGAACCTTGGTTTTCCATTTTTGGTAAAAAAGAAAAAGAAAGAATGAAAAAGATAAGAAAATAAAAAGTATGAATACAAGCTAGTAGTAAGACTCAAGGTTATCTCAGCAAACCGTCTTTCTCCCTGGCAACGGCGCCAGAAATGTTTGTTGATATTTGGTAACGCAATTAGGAAATAGGATCCGCAAGCGCACGGATATCGGTGAGCACTTCACCCAAGATGTTATCCTGGGTATCGTATTTATATTTTTACCTTTAGGAGAAAGAGTGCATCTGACTAACCAAATCTATTACTACTAACCTTTAGGCTACAACCACTATGATTCGATGTGAGTGATGTATAGAGAAGACTATAACCGCACTCTTCTTCTAACCTTGGTAAGGATGATCTACTGTTCTATTGGGGAGGTTTACGGAATCTAGACACCACAAAGGATGTTCAACCCGCACCTATAAACCCTATCGATCCTGCTAACGGGATATGGAATACAAAGGTAACTCGGAATTGTCACGTTCCTCGCTACTACCACGGTCCGGCTAGACGAGGGGATATCTATGAGTATCCTAGCTTAAACACCACGTTTACGCTAGAGATGATTACTCTAAACTCTACGCGAAGAGATCAAAGTAAACTCATAAACCAAAGAACAATAAAACAAAGAACTTACTAGAATTTAGAAGTCGAAATACTGAAGAATCCTGAGAATAAGCCTCGGGTTAGAAGAACTTGCTCCCGCAGGTACAACCTCGGAGTAGACACCGACAGGCCGGCTTCCTCTGATCTACACCTCCACTCTATCTCTCTCAATCTAGTAGAACTAATTCTACTTTCACATTGGATGCTAAGCCCTAAGAGGTGGGAACCCTAGAGGGAACCTCTCTCTCTAAACCCTAACTAGAGATATGCAACTGAATAATGAATTGAGGTCTTCTCCACTAGGGGTCAGGGGCCTTGCTTATATAGCCCTTTTGGATGAATCTGGACCGTCGGATCAAACCGACCTTCATCCTACGGTTTTCCTTGATCCTCAAAGGCGGTGGAGCATAATCCGCGAGACTCGACCTGATTGGTCCCGGGGGCAGGGCGGGCGCCCTAGGGCACAGGGCGGGCGCCCTGTGTCCTGGCCCGTTACGGCTCCCGTTCGTTCCCGTGGCTTCTGGAATCTTCTAGATGTAAGATAATTACGTGTTCGGTTAATATCCCGTCATTAATCCGACATGTGGGCCTTTCTTCCGTATTTCCTGATAACCCCCTGCAGAAATAGATAAACAGCAAAACTCGTGGAATTCTGTTAGATCAAACCCTAATTCTAGGTGTTGCTTGCATATAGGTCCTTTTCTTTATTTATTTGATGGTTATAATTGATACTTAAGAACCGTCAACACTGCTCTCTTTGTTCACGCTTCCTCTCGTGGTTGTATCCTTCTTAATGAAAAGTTCTTGATGTCTGATTTGGGACCCCTTTTCCTTGGGGTATTGAGGTCTCTTTTATGCTTTACGGCATCTACCTCCTCTAAGAGAAGTACATTCAGGATATCAATTTTTCATGCTGCTCTCACTGATACTCGCACAACTGATACACCTATGAAATTTGATGTTCACTTGTGCCCCACTGATGGTGAGCCTCTTGACGATCCTACTTGGCCTTGGCTATCTCCGTATCACACGTCTTGATATTTCTCATTTTGTCCACATTTTGAGTCAGTCTGTTTCTTCTCCTACTCAGGTCCACTATGCCCACCTCCTTGATATTTTGCGATACCTTCATGAAACCATTTCTCGTCGCTTTTTCTTTCCTCGCTCTAGCTACCTCTAGTTCGAGCTTACTTTGATGCCACACGCGCACACCATCGCTAGTCACAAGTCACGTATTTTTCGTGTGAAAAATGTGTGCTTTGTAGTTACCGCCGCTCGAACCCATGACCTCATGCTTCGCGCGTTCGTCCTCTAACCACTCCACTTTTAAGACACTTGTGTATATTTAGGATATTCGTCCTAGCCATTTTATATTTATCTGATTTGAAAATGAGGACCCGAAACTAATTCGAATGAAAAAGTTGTCAATTATAAAGTTTTATAACTTTTTGAGATCTACAACTTTGGTTTTGGTCATTTCTCCATCCTAAGTCGTTTGAAAATTTCAAATTTCAAATGTGAGAATTCAAACATAACTATTGTTGGATAGATGATTTCAAATGAAGAAATTATCAACTACAAAGTTGCATAGAATTTTGAGATCTACAACTTTTATTTTTGCAATTTTTCCATATGAGGTGGTTTGAAAAATTCAAATTTCAAATATGAGAATTTAAACGTAATTTTTGTTGTATAGATTATTTCAAATGAAGAAGTTTTCAACTACAAAGTTGCATAACTTTTCAAGATCTACATCTTTTGTTTTGAACGCTTCTGCATCCGAGATCCTTAACTACCACTGCACACTCACTTATGACATAGAGCATGTGGATTACTTTGGTATGAACCTCTATATAATCTTGTGAATCAAATATTTTGGCATCAAAATGACTTCAAATAAAAAAGTTATGAACTACAAATTTGTATAACTTTTCTATATCTACAACTTTTGTTTTGGTTGTTTCTCTATCTAAAATCCTTTTCTACCACGACAGTCGATTTTTTGACTTTAGAGGATATGGACTCCTTGGTATTATATCTATAAAAATCTTGCGATGCATATCTGGACATCTAAACGATCTCAAATAAAAAATATTTGAACTAAAGAGTTGTATATCTTGTCGAGTACTACACGTTTGGTACAAAGTTCGTCTTCATCAGACATCATATGAGAAAGTTATGAAGTTTTTCGTGCAGCCTATCACTGCTGGTTCAAGCCACGAACCGGCAATGATAGTATCGTTACCGGTTTTAGCTAAAAACCGGCAGTGATGACCCAATATCACTGCCAGTTGATCCTATCTCTGTCGGTTTTAGCCACAAACCACCGGTTGGTAAGCAACGGTAGTGAAGCTCTCAATTTTCCTTATCGTGGTCTCCAGATCGATCGCACCATAACCTTTGGTCCTCCAAGCGCACAGCAAACGCCTGGCGTATGTATGTTCTACACACGAAAGGATGGACGACTTATGTTAGCCATGCATCTCCTTGGGTCTTAAGTTGTTCTTGTCTTAAAAAGATTTGCCTGGCTCAAAGGGTTGAGTTGTAATAAGTTGGTCTAATTTCTCTGAGATAAAGCCAGGAACTACTTTGAAGTTCCCAAAAAATCAACAGGCTGCCACCGAGGGCGAGAACACCCTTCTGATCCGAGTGATAAGGTATGCACCATCCGCATTACTTTTTGTATGTAATCATCCAATGTTTTAATCCAATTCCTTGCTAAGGATCTCAACAGAGGCCATGGCCATACTCAGCAGAGTATGAAACAAAAGAACCTATCTCCTTGCATCAAGACTTTAAGTTGGAGACTAATCAGAAGAGCTATAGCAACTGGAGAAAGAGGAGGACGCTACTCAAACAAAATAAGTAAGCAATGCACTACATGTAACATGACTGAAAATGATGCACATATGTTCTTCCACTGTACTTTTGCTAGGGTTGTTTAGTTCCCTGCAAACCCTCCATTGTGCACTTCAGTGCTACCCATGGAGCCAGATGGAGTATAGGAAATAGTTCCAATACGTGGAAATCAACTGACCATAAACAAACAGATGCAAACCGTCCTCACCACCCTATGGTACATCTGGAAGGCCAGAAACGATAGAAGATTCAATAACAAAATTTGGACTGTTTGGCAGGTACATAATGCAGTGGTGGACAATATTAATGCCACATTGCTATCATAGAACCAGGAAGGAGAATGGGAACTCAGAGGAAATGCGATCACAATGGACAAACAAATCCAGGAATGACTTTGCATTCTGCAGGAACAGATGGCTAGGGACTACGACAACCTATAGATCCACCAAGGTTCACGCAGGTCCGCAAACAGAGAGAGGCGAAGAAGGAGCAGACACACGACACATCGGCAATAACAGCACACACCAAACCCACCATTACACAGGGTCATGCTTCCGGTCCTGTTTCAAGGTACAAGAATCTACTGCGATGCTTGAACAGCCCCAGACCAAGCACGTACAACATCTGTCCAGACCTGCAGACCTTGGTGTCTTCATCATCAACACTCACCTACAACTGACACTATCCATTTACATCAAGGGGACAGTGCAACGCAGCAGCCCTGGCACTAGCGGCGTCGCTGGTCTCTGAGATGGATATACAGGATCTAACATACCTCACAGATAATCAACAATTGGTCACTTTCTACAATGGATCAGACCTATCCTCGCCACCAGACTGGAACATCAAATACTACACCTAGAAGTTCATCGATCACAACTCACCAATAATTACTATGTTTTCAAGGTACCAAGAAGCCTGAACACCACGGCGCACCTTTTAGCTTCACAAGCTCACCAATCTTCAGTCGTACATCTCGATGCTCTGTCCATAGCCTGCTCTAATCAGGCCATTGTAAACATATGCCCATTAAGGGAAGCACTGAACTCTGTATCCTGGGAGTGTTTCTCCCTCTTAACAGCTTCTTTGCTGTTAACATAATTTATTGCTTCTTATAAAAAATCGTTGGACACATGAGCCTGGTGTTCCCAATTTAGTTGCTCAAAGAGGTGCCTTTTTGCCTCTTCGTTAGGGTCGCAAATTTCAAAATTCTCTTTGTCAGGAGAAGGCTTGCATGCTTTGCTTTCAGGATGGTTTCAGTTTGTCAAGATCAATATGCATGCTCTCGTGGTTAGCAGGGGAAAAACATGACTCTGAACTCAATGTTTCCTCCGCAACAGTGTCGCAGTTAACTGAAATCTCACAAGCACCAAAGTTTCACGCCGGCCACCGGCCCACACGCCTTCTACAGAGCGGTACAGCCTAACCAGAGACTCATACAGATCATTTCGGACCTGTTTGTTTGCCTGGACTAGGGTGGCCGGCGCGTACCGTCTCGGCCTGGCCAGCTCTAGGCAGCCCCAGCGGTGCAACTGGGCATGTTTGTTTGCCTGGCCCAAGTAGGGTTTGGCTGGTGGTGTGAAGGTGTTTGTTCGCCTGGCCCAAGTGGCAGATTTCCCTAACTACCATCAACTACCACATTGGGAAGTTGTTTGTTTGCCTGCACAGCCCATACTTGGATACTAGCAATTTGTTCCGTTCAGTTTTAACAACACATAATGCAGGAGTTCAAAATAAATAATTGTACTAACCTAATACATCACAGCAATTATAATGATCAGTTACAATAGGTACACATGCTGTTATCCAAGTACATCTTGAGCACATTTCATAGATCATAGATAACAACACGTGAACAAGTTGAATACATAATTCCAGATTACAGGTTCTAGCTGAACGAGCTATAATCATCTCAGTTACAAGAGTTACATGGGCTTGTTAAATCCAAATCAAGTTGAATTACAAACTAAGCACTGGCGGTACCATAGTTTGCCAGGACAGAACAAGAAGAAACCAACATAAAGGCCTAGTTGCACAAAAGCAGTAGGTAGTAGCAATGACCGTAGGCATAAGAACAGATTGTTAGCAGAAGAACAAGTAGTGCCACCTCTTGATTAGGGTCTAAAGTCCTTGGCCTCAGACTTGTTATACTTTTAATCATCAAAAAGTCATTGCTAGCTCTGCACAGGCGGTGAGGCAGGAGCACAAAAACCACTAAAGAGGAACAACACATAAGAACTGTTAATCCAGACAGCACATAATTGGACAAGTCATAAAAAAATTATGATTCAAATGATAAGAGGGAGCTAGCTCTTCAGAATTAAGATGCCATCATAGGCCTTTCAAGTAACGTCCTTGAACTGTCTTCCTCGCAAACAACTAGCCAGGACAAATAAGCCAAGGCAAATCATTTAATCACTGGTGGCACTACTTGAAAACCCAAAGCATTGCTCAAACAAAGTGGCAAAGGTAGTAACATAGGGTAGGAAAAAGGACAAATCATTTCAGATCTAATCATTTCTGGACAGGTTGTTGTCACACCCGGTTTTAAGGACAAAACCAGACATATACCATATATGAAATAAAGAAGTCAAATCTCACATATAGCCGCAGATACGTGTAATATCAAGAGACAAATGCTTAATAAACATAACGCAATAGTATAAAATATACCTTAGAGAGCAACACAGCGGAAAAACAACTCCGAACACCGGGTGTAGACTTCACTCCAGGAATAAACTGACTGGTTGATCATAAGTCTAAAAACTACAGACACTATCCTGAGGTGTGGGAAATAGCAATAGTGAGTCCATGTCGAACTCAGCAAATATATTATGGGGTTCATGAAGCTCAAAAGGTTTGACACGGGTTTACTACAATAGCTTTTAGTGAGTCATCTTTTTAGCATTTGAGTAGCAACAAGTTACCATAAGCCCAAATAACCTCATGATCATGTAAACGTGAATAACGTATAGCAAGAAACAATAATCATTAGTGAGCATCAATATCATCAGTATTATCCTTATCATCAGTGTTCATCATGTTTATTCTGTACGGGTCCAAGGCCACTCGTGACTGTGAGCACGACTGATATACCAGTTTTACACTCTGCAGAGGTTGTACACTTTCACTGTGAGTCGTGATTTACCCTTTCTCCCAAGGTAGCTAATCTCTTGACCTACTTCCAGGGAAGGTCGGCAGGGTTCACTATAAAGTCTTTCAAAGGTTCGTCTAATAAGTTAGCGCCGCTAGGTTTTATCAGTCAGTCTGTGTAATACAACCACTCAGGGATCCACAGTCTGCTTTTCCCCATTTGCGCCACAAGGGTAACCTCTAACAAGCTAGAAAAGATCCTGATACTTGACTAAAGCCAGAGCCATATAGCCCTCACAGTTGTACTGTAAGTCCCGGATGTTTGCTTACAAATAAGTTCTTATGGAGAGAAACTAGAGTACCACAAAAACAACCAAATATGCTCTAGCCCTCTTGAGCCATGTTTCTATAAAGCATCTTTTAAATGTTTATTTCATATACCATTAGTCAAGTTACAGATCATGGTTATTCAAAAAGAGCACTAGCACCACTACCCAATGCAATGTTCCATAGGTGTCAAGGTACAAGATCCAAAAGTTAGGAATATCCTTAGTGGTAACAAGGTAGACACATGCACATGAATTAAGTATATTAAAGATAAATAGGAAACAAGGATGATCCCATGTTATACTTGCCTTAACTTAGATCCTTCTTCAAGTCCAAACCTCAATGAACTGCTTCTTGATCACCACGTATAGCTCACCGACTAGACAGCACCACACAAGCATCGAGCAATCATATGAAGCAAACAATGAATAATAATTAGAATAGTACACCAAACAATTAAAGAAATTTGTAAACTAACCTACGCGTTGCTACGAACACATAAACGCGGAAAACACGCTAATCGGAGCTACGGTGAAAGAAATAAATACATCGAAAGATTTTGTTGTATAAATAAAAAATTATAGGTCTCATTTGTTTTAACTATATAAAATCATATATATAGGATAAAATACTTTTTATAGATATTCAAAAGTGACTTAGGCTAAATTACATTTAAATTTAGAAAACTAAAGGAGAAATCAATAATATTTTATTTATAAATCTAGTTGCACAGTTATTAATCAAGTTACATCTAAACTATAAAATTCCAGAGATTTTGATAAAGAAAACATTAATACTAATACGTAGTTCATGTTGTTATAAATCCATTACAATTTGAACGGACTAATTCGGAATTAAAATAAATAAGTTATGAATTAAACGAGATTTTCTTTAGTAAAATAATAGATTAAATCTAACATAGAATCTTAAAGGTAGAAAACCTAACTAACAGTAGCACTAATAGTATAAAAAGTTTGTAAAACTCTTCTACACATTACTACGATGACACAGACGTAAAGATCACGAAATTCGGATTTAAAACGCGAAAGTTATGAATTTTCTAAGATTTTCTATAGATAAATAATTACTTTAATATAAACTCGAAAATTAAATTTTCTAAACCTACTATACAGTACTACCAACATATAGAGCTCGCAAATACGAACCTAATGCAATTTAAACTCGGAGTTAAAACGTAGAAGATATGGCCTAAACAAGATACTGACAGTTTTGTAAATACCTAGAATTTTAATTTCGAAAATAAATTAAAATCTGGTTTTTAAAGTGATCTACACAGTGAAATTCAAGTAAATACCTCTTCTTCTTGGAGTAAAACGTATGCTCACGAGCAACCAGCCTGGTGGCTTCGTTGGACGACGACAAGAGAAGGAAGAGAAAATATAATTTACTACAAGAGAGATTTCCCAAACTAGGGGCTCCTCTACGGTAGTTTTAGTGTGCTTTGCCCATAGGATAGATACATATATATAGGGAGGAAAACTCTCCACCTCCATGTCAACTAGTGATATGGTGCTAATTGACGTTGCACCATCCACCTCCGCTAATAGGCCTAAGTAATCATTTAAGCCCATTAGTAAATAAATGTATAAGCCTTTGAGATTTATTAGGATTATTGCACACGGGCTTTGAGCGTTGGGAAAAATGAGATATTTGTTATTTTTTAAATTAATTAATTTTATGGATAAAATAATTCTAGAAAAGTCCAGAATTCTTATTTAAGCCATGAAAAATACTCCGAAAACTCTAAAATTTTAGGGAAAATTCTCAGAGACATTATGAAACATGAGAAACTCAAATAAAGTATTTGGAGCTCATGATAAGATATTTTAGAGTATCTAAAAATTAGATTATGCTCATAGACAAGTGGAAACAAGCTACAGAAAAAGTCAGAAAAATTCCCAAGAAGTGTGTAGAGATTGATTGATGGACAAGAAACTGAAAGGAGTGATTTAGGTTACAAAGAAAATATTTTAAGAAGCTTCCAATGAAACTTGAGCTGAGAGACAAGGAATTTGATTATAGAAAAATGATATATGTATATTAGAGAAGGAAAATCGACCTAAACGCATTTAAAAAAAAACTTGAATTCATTTTGATCTTTGGTCAAAACCAAACAATACAAAAACACAAATGCATCAGCATGTATGCACAACAATGTTGTTACATCCTAAGATGAATTTTAATTTAACGAAAATTTTTATTTTCCTATGTTTTTATGAGCACAAAAATACATAATTAAATCATTTTAGCTCTATTTCCAAATAAGCAATTTTTCAGGTGTTACAATTCTACCCCTTAAAATGAATCTCGTCCCGAGATTTGGGTGAAGTTAATCAAAGAGATATGAGAACTCAGACTATAGATCTTCTTCACTTGATCAAGCGCCTCATCATCTTAGTGCCACTCCATTGTTTCTACATACCTTGATAATCTTACTCCGGTAACTAGCTCAATATTTCCAAGATTTTGACGGGTATTCCTCACAGCCCGGCGGTAACTCTAAACCAATTCTCAGGTAACTTTCAACTGTCAGGCCACTCCTCGTTTTCCTGGTTAGCAACCTTAAATGAACCATTGCGGTGGGGTGCTGGCTTGCTCTTCACATCAACACTCTTTACACTTCTCATAAAGACCACCTTGCTGTCACTTGTATGATAAACTCTTATCCCCACTGATTCAAACTGCAATGCAATAACTCTCATCATGTTCGGCTATATTCTTTTCTAATCCATACTATCCAACCTCCTACTTCATACATTCACCTCCCAATGAAGCCTTCTTACTTTCTTTGTCTAAAGTAGGTTCTACCACCAACTTTGAAAGCATATGACTATTTATGCTCAAATTAAGTTGCTCAACACTTAAACATGATGCTTAATTAAGTTGCTCACACTTAAACATGATGCTTAGTCCATGGTGTCGTACAAATCTTCTTAGCTAAAATTCTCCTTGGCTAAGGGCAGCGGCAACGACTCTTACTTTGCTTCTCCGAGTGATAGCACCTTCCATGTCAAAATCAATTTCATTCCAACAATAATGTCACTAGCTCAACCCCAACTTATTGATAATGTCCACTAGATTCTTACAATCCACGTTGATGTCACTCTTATGTCTAGATTATAATGCCCCCAATGAACCTCTGATAGTGTCCTACCATTTCCATGAATCTCTAAGTCTCACTTACATCCTTGATTTGGTGGGTTACATTTCAACACATTATTTACTTTCTGAGTCCTTCGTACACCACCATGAGGGATAACACATCCAAGTAAGGACATTCCTTCTATCAAAACTTGCTTACCATGCTTGGTTCAACATTGAAGTCTTTTGAGTCCTCCGTAGAACCAACTGTAGATGTCCAATATCTCCTTCCTATGTCATCACCGCCAACTCGTCCTGGGTATGGTGAAGATTGAACTCCCAAGTGGTGAAAGCTCGAACCTAGGATCAATCCTATTGAATACACGGGCTCGTTGTAAACGATCCAACTAGTCATCAATCCTGAGAAAAGATGTCTACACTCGATAGTGACTTCTCCACCGTGGGGATAATCGATTCTTCCAAGTGAAGCGCTGGAATGTTTGAACAACTTGCAACTTCTTTAACTCGGCTACCCCCTTAAAATAAGATACAGTAGGGAGAACCAAAAGTAGCTTGTCTTTTTATTTTGAGTGAGTTTGTACTATCATAAAGACCTTCTGATATCCCAAGGATACTCATGTATATAAGCAGGAACAAGTGATCTGAAATTCCTCGCGAGTAGATAAACAGTAGTGCAGAAAAACTGTCATAACTCATGTTATTTTAATCCAATTAAATTATATCTTATACCGTTGGAAATCTTATCAAATCCTCTACAACTTTGTTATTGATCACCTCCCCAGATTCTGATTTTAAAATATGGTTTCAGAGTGAGACATGAAATATGTCCAGAAAGTCTGGCAGCACAGAAATCCTCAGAAACTTTTGTCTAGAACACTTTCCCATATTCTGTACTTAAGGTAGTCGAACACAGTACCCAACAGAAACTGTTCCAGGGTTCAGGCAGTGCAGTCGCATCATCTTGTGATTTTCATAACTCCCAAACCATAATAGCTATCAGGGTGATTCCGGCGGCAAATGAAATACAAAGAAGCATAGTTGTTCTTACAAAATTCTCATGATCTTTGGACTTCTAGACTTGGAGATATCTCATGATGAACACAGACCGTAAAAAAAACAGTAAACTGCAGAGATGAGAAAAACCACCCCTACTATCTATTCATTGATCCTTATGCCTTAATCCTATATCTAAATGAAATTGTAGGAATACTCCACAAGATCATTGCAATCATTACAAAGCTCCAAATCAAGCAAAAGCATAATGATAATTCAACAAGCGATAAAGGTGCACAAAACAATCATTGACTCAACTTACGATGCTATCGTTCTCTTCATACCAAGGGTAAAGATCGTAAAGCTCCTCTTTCGATTTCGTAAGAAAGGGGTGAGGAATGGTTCTAAAAAGCATATCAAATCAAGGAGTGTAGATGAGATCAAAGGCTTAAAATAAGCATCATGAAGAAGAGGAATATCAAGGGTGGGGATATAGTGGAGAAGAAATATCAAGGTTTATAGACCAAGGAAGTTATAGCAATTTTAAAACCTTAAGACGACCGATTTCTAATTTGGCTTGCGTCCTACAGTCAGCATTGCTCTAATACCACTCTGTCACATCCAGTTTTAAGGACAAAACCAGACATATACCATATATGAAATAAAGAAGTTAAATCTCACATATAGCCGCAGATACGTGTAATATCAAGAGACAAATGCTTAATAAACATAACGCAATAATATAAAATATACCTTAGAGAGCAACATAGTGGAAAAACAACTCCGAACACCGGGTGTAGACTTCACTCCAGGAACAAACTGACTGGATGATCACAAGCCTAAAAACTATAGACACTATCCTGAGGTGTGGGAAATAGCAATAGTGAGTCCATGTCGAACTCAGCAAATATATCATGGGGTTTATGAAGCTCAAAAGGTTTGACACGGGTTTACTGCAATAGCTTTTAGTGAGTCATCTTTTTAGTATTTGAGTAGCAACAAGTTACCATAAGCCCAAATAACCTCATGATCATGTAAACGTGAATAACGTATAGCAAGAAACAATAATCATTAGTGAGCATCAGTATCATCAGTATTATCATTATCATTATCATCAGTGTTCATCATATTTATTCTGTAAGGGTCCAAGGCCATTCGTGACCGTGAGCACGGCTGATATACCAGTTTTACATTCTGCAGAGGTTGTACACTTTCACTGTGAGTCATGATTTACCCTTTCGCCCAAGGTAGCTAATCTCTTGACCCACTTCCAAGGAAGGTCGGCAGGGTTCACTATGAAGTCTTTCAAAGGTTCGTCTAACAAGTTAGGGCCGCTAGGTTTCATCTGTCAGTCTGTGTGATACAACCACTCAGGGATCCACAGTCTGCTTTTCCCCATTTGCGCCACAAGGGTAACCTCTAACAAGCTAGAAAAGGTCCTCATACTTGACTAAAGCCAGAGCCATATAGCCCTCAGAGTTGTACTGTAAGTTCCGGATGTTCGCTTACAGATAAGTCCTTATGGAGAGAAACTAGAGTACCACAAAACAACCAAATATGCTCTAGCCCTCTTGAGCCATGTTTCTATAAAGCATCTTTTAAATGTTTATTACATATACCATTAGTCAAGTTACAGATCATTGTTATTCAAAAAGAGCACTAGCATCACTACCCAATGCAATGTCCCATAGGTGTCAAGGTACAAGATATAAAAGCTAGGAATATCCTTAGTGGTAACAAGGTAGACACATGCACATGAATTAAGTGTATTAAAGGTGAATAGGAAACAAGGTTGATCCCATGTTATACTTGCCTTAACTTAGATCCTTCTTCAAGTCCAAACCTCAATGAACTGCTTCTTGATCACCACGTATAGCTCACCGACTAGACAGCACCACACAAGCATCGAGCAATCATATGAAGCAAACAATGAATAATAATTAGAATAGTACACCAAACAATTAAAGAAATTTGTAAACTAACCTACGCGTTGCTACGAACACATAAACGCGGAAAACACGCTAATCGGAGCTACGGTGAAAGAAATAAATACATCGAAAGATTTTGTTGTATAAATAAAAAATTATAGGTCTCATTTGTTTTAACTATATAAAATCATATATATAGGATAAAATACTTTTTATAGATATTCAAAAGTGACTTAGGCTAAATTACATTTAAATTTAGAAAACTAAAGGAGAAATCAATAATATTTTATTCTATAAATCTAGTTGCACAGTTATTAATCAAGTTACATCTAAACTATAAAATTCCAGAGATTTTGATAAAGAAAACATTAATACTAATACGTAGTTCATGTTGTTATAAATCCATTACAATTTGAACGGACTAATTCGGAATTAAAATAAATAAGTTATGAATTAAACGAGATTTTCTTTAGTAAAATAATAGATTAAATCTAACATAGAATCTTAAAGGTAGAAAACCTAACTAACAGTAGCACTAATAGTATAAAAAGTTTGTAAAACTCTTCTACACATTACTACGATGACACAGACGTAAAGATCACGAAATTCGGATTTAAAACGCGAAAGTTATGAATTTTCTAAGATTTTCTATAGATAAATAATTACTTTAATATAAACTCAAAAATTAAATTTTCTAAACCTACTATACAGTACTACCAACATATAGAGCTCGCAAATACGAACCTAATGCAATTTAAACTCGGAGTTAAAACGTAGAAGATATGGCCTAAACAAGATACTGACAGTTTTGTAAATACCTAGAATTTTAATTTCGAAAATAAATTAAAATCTGGTTTTTAAAGTGATCTACACAGTGAAATTCAAGTAAATACCTCTTCTTCTTGGAGTAAAACGTATGCTCACGAGCAACCAGCCTGGTGGCTTCGTTGGACGACGACAAGAGAAGGAAGAGAAAATATAATTTACTACAAGAGAGATTTCCCAAACTAGGGGCTCCTCTACGGTAGTTTTAGTGTGCTTTGTCCATGGGATAGATACATATATATAGGAAGGAAAACTCTCCACCTCCATGTCAACTAGCGATATGGTGCTAATTGACGTTGCACCATCCACCTCTGCTAATAGGCCTAAGTAATCATTTAAGCCCATTAGTAAATAAATGTATGGGCCTTTGAGATTTATTAGGATTATTGCACACGGGCTTTGAGCGTTGGGAAAAAAGAGATATTTGTTATTTTCGGAATTAATTAATTTCATGGATAAAATAATTATAGAAAAGTCCAGAATTATTATTTAAGCCACGAAAAATACTCCGAAAACTATAAAATTTTAGGAAAAATTCTCAAAGACATTATGAAACATGAGGAACCCAAATAAAGTATTTGGAGCTCATGATAAGATATTTTGGAGCATCTAAAAATTAGATTATCTCACAGACAAGTGGAAACAAGCTACAGAAAAAGTCGGAAAAATTCTCGAGAAGTTTGTAGAGATTGATTGATGGACAAGAAACTGAAAGGAGTGATTTAGGTTACAAAGAAAAGAAAATATTTTAAGAAGCTTCCAATGAAACTTGAGCTGAGAGATAAGGAATTTGATTGTAGAAAAATGATATATGTATATCATAGAAGGAAAATTGACCTAAACGCATTTTAAAAAAAACAACTTGAATTCATTTTGATCTTTGGTCAAAACCAAACAATACAAAAACACAAATGCATCAGCATGTATGCACAACAATGTTGCTACATCCTAAGATGAATTTTAATTTAACGAAAATTTTTATTTTCATATGTTTCCATGAGCACAAAAATACATAATTAAATCATTTTAGCTCTATTTCCAAATAAGCAATTTTTCGGGTGTTACAGTTGTAAAACAAGAAGTGCCCAAGTACAGGTTCTAGCTAAATGAATTTCTAGATAACAACACATATTGAGCAAGTTGAATACATAATTCCAGAGTACAGGTTGTAGCTAAATGAATTTCAATGAGCAGCTCAATAATAGTTTCAGTAATAAAACAGCTATATCCATATCATGGGCATCATGCAACCAACTTGCAGACCTGAATCTGAAACCAACAAGGAAATGGATTGCCTCAGTCAAGCTGAAATGTTCAACATGCGCATCATTGCCATTAAAGTCCTTGGCCTAGGACTTGTTTACGTTTTTTCATTAAAAATCATCGCTGGCTCTACATAGGCAATGAGACAAGAGCACCAAAACCAGTAAAGAGGAACAACTAATAAGAACTGGTCATCCAGATAGCACATAATTGGGCAAGCCATCAACAAGATTAAGATCCAAATGAGAAGAGGGAGCTAGCTCTGCAAAATTAAGATGTCATCATAGGCCTTTCAAGTAATGTCTTGTCTTCCCCACAAACAACCAGCCAGGGCAAATAAGGCAGGCAAATCATAAGAACAAAATGTTAGCAGAAGAACAAGTTGTGCCACCTCTTCATTAGGGTTTCATCATCACTGGCCATACTAGAGCACAGAAATTTCAGTGAACAGCTCAATAATAATTTCAGTAATAAAAACAACTAAAGCCACATCATAGGCATCATGCACATCATTGGCATAAAAATTGTTCTTGGCCTCAGACTTGTAGTGCTCTGAATCATCAAACATAAACAACCAATTAGAACTGGAGATCAAGACAGCACAAACAATTAGAAGAAGGAGGCAGCTATTGAAATTTGAGATGTCATCATAGGCCTTTCAAGCAAGAGGGAGCTGCATTCATGTACTTATGTGTAAGGCATGGAGAAGGTTTAGTAGCCTTGGCTGCTTAACGCAAAGTTAGCCACCCAGAGGCTACAAACCATCATCTAGTACAAGCAGGGCAGCCATTTCAACAAAAATAGCAACAAAATCAAGAACATCGACTATAGTACACCCTAGATCAACATAGAACGGATAGTAGACATGACAATCGAGTTACAGTACTAATACTATAGATCTACACAGAAATACTGCGATGCCCATCTATAACCATGCGGCCACCCGCAAATCGGAAGATTTGAAGGCAACTACATACCACAAGTACCTGCAAATCGGAAGATTTGAAGGCATCTCGAGTACCGCGTGAGGGGAAGAACCGCATCGCGGTGGAGAAGAAAAAGGGCAGCCGCAGGGGATGCCGAGGTGGGGCCGTGGGGGGAGAGCATGTGAGCTGCTCGCTGTGATGCCCCTGTGCGAGGAGACGCCGCTGGGCTCATCGGCGCGTGCGGATCTCCCTGCTTCCTTCAATTGCTCCACGAGGACTGAGCGGGGTGTTGGGGGCATAACTCCCCTTGGTCCAATGGAGGCCGCTCAAAGCGCAATCCACAGAAACCTCCAGGCATACGTGCAAAGGTTAGGAAGCAGTGACGGGAGGTCCGGGCGCAAAACCGTGCAAGGAGCTAGGAACCTTATTTGAGACGTGGAGTGCGTTCCGATCACAAAGATCGTAGCACCGTCGTAGGGGGGTCTCCGGCTCTCGACGGGTGGAGGCCCCAAGTCAGAGGTGTGCGGAGGCTCCGAACACTAACCCTGGACATAATCATTTGATTGTACAGTCATGCAAGATGCTCCTGGTGGCGGTGCGAGCGCGGTGGACGATGAATGGTCATGACCCCAGTTGACGGTTCTTAAGTATCAATTATAACCATCAAATAAATAAAGAAAAGGACCTATATGCAAGCAACACCTAGAATTAGGGTTTGATCTAACAGAATTCCATGAGTTTTGCTGTTTATCTATTTCTGCAGGGGGTTATCAGGAAATACGGAAGAAAGGCCCACATGTCGGATTAATGACGGGATATTAACCGAACACGTAATTATCTTACATCTAGAAGATTCCAGAAGCCACGGGAACGAACGGGAGCCGTAACGGGGCCAGACACAGGGCGCCCGCCCTGTGCCCTAGGGCGCCCGCCCTGCCCCCGGGACCAATCAGGTCGAGTCTCGCGGATTATGCTCCACCGCCTTTGAGGATCAAGGAAAACCGTAGGATGAAGGTCGGTTTGATCCGACGGTCCAGATTCATCCAAAAGGGCTATATAAGCAAGGCCCCTGACCCCTGGTGGAGAAGACCCCAATTCATTATTCAGTTGCATATCTCTAGTTAGGGTTTAGAGAGAGAGGTTCCCTCTAGGGTTCCCACCTCTTAGGGCTTAGCATCCAATGTGAAAGTAGAATTAGTTCTACTAGATTGAGAGAGATAGAGTGGAGGTGTAGATCGGAGGAAGCCGGCCTGTCGGTGTCTACTCCGAGGTTGTACCTGCGGGAGCAAGTTCTTCTAACCCGAGGCTTGTTCTCAGGATTCTTCAGTATTTCGACTTCTAAATTCTAGTAAGTTCTTTGTTTTATTGTTCTTTGGTTTATGAGTTTACTTTGATCTCTTCGCGTAGAGTTTAGAGTAATCATCTCTAGCGTAAACGTGGTGTTTAAGCTAGGATACTCATAGATATCCCCTCGTCTAGCCGGACCGTGGTAGTAGCGAGGAACGTGACAATTCCGAGTTACCTTTGTATTCCATATCCCGTTAGCAGGATCGATAGGGTTTATAGGTGCGGGTTGAACATCCTTTGTGGTGTCTAGATTCCGTAAACCTCCCCAATAGAACAGTAGATCATCCTTACCAAGGTTAGAAGAAGAGTGCGGTTGTAGTCTTCTCTATACATCACTCACATCGAATCATAGTGGTTGTAGCCTAAAGGTTAGTAGTAATAGATTTGGTTAGTCAGATGCACTCTTTCTCCTAAAGGTAAAAATATAAATACGATACCCAGGATAACATCTCGGGTGAAGTGCTCACCGATATCCGTGCGCTTGCGGATCCTATTTCCTAATTGCGTTACCAAATATCAACAAGCATTTTTGGCGCCGTTGCCGGGGAGAAAGACGGTTTGCTGAGATAACCTTGAGTCTTACTACTAGCTTGTATTCATACTTTTTATTTTCTTATCTTTTTCATTCTTTCTTTTTCTTTTTACCAAAAATGGAAAACCAAGGTTCTATATCTATCTTTGATGCCGCAACACCTTCAGCAACTGACCTTTTACCATGGGAGTCATCACAGCCTATCCAAACATCCCAGTATAAGTTAAGTTCAAGGTTGATTGCGATGATTCAAAATTTATCTTTTTCGGGAAAGGAAGACGAAAACCCTTACCTTTATATTAGAGATTTTGAGCAGACATGCGATTGTCTTCGCATTGATGGCATCTCTGATAAGACTTTACGTTGGAAGCTTTTTCCTTTTTCTTTAAGAGGAGAAGCTAGACGATGGTATAGTCAGAAGGTAAGTCAACAGCAAGGTGAATGGGGAGTTTTAAGAGCCAACTTTTGTCTAGATTTTTATTCCCTTGACCGTACTGGTGACCTTAGACTCGAAGTCCTATCTTTTAAACAAAAAGATAATGAAACTTTGGGGAAATCCTGGAAATGTTTTTCTGATCTTTTAGAATCTGGTCTAAAACTTTTGCTTGAAGACACTGTTCTTTTATTTCACTTTTTTCGAGGTCTTCAGAAAGATAATAAACAAATGTGAGTGGCATGACAAGAGGATCAAGAAGAAGGAGTTCTCACCCGGAGATAAGGTATTACTTTTTAATTTTAGGGTAAAGCTTTTCGGGCATGGAAAGCTCCGGAGCAAATGGGAAGGACCATTCAAGGTAATTCATTCATCATCCCACGGAGCTATCACACTTCAAAATGACGAAGGTACGTTATTCAAGGTAAATGGTCAACGTCTTAAATTATTTTTAGAGCCCAATAAAGAATTAGAAGAAATAGACGTGATCAATTTTTACCTTCCAATTATAAATTAAAGCCCGACGCCAACAAGAGGATCGATGAGTTAGAGCATAGTCTTAGGAGGCGTGAGCGTCGCTGAGCTATCTAGATTAGATCTTGGGGCTATATATGTCTTAGTTATTATTAGATTCGATTAGGTTCGCTTATAATCAGTTTAGATCTATTATATTCGGTTATTATTATTATTATTCGGTTGTAATAAATGCCTCAAGATTAATAAAGATTATTATTAGTATGTCTTGTGTGTCTCTACTTTACTTTTGTGCAAGAAAGCAGAAAACAAGTATGGGGGAGCTTCAATGACATGTCACACACACTTCGATCGCACCACTCCATGAACCAGGTACACACTCTGCACACTTTTATTACACACTTACACACTCACCTTAGTTTGTGCAGAATTTTATCTCTCTAAACATGATAAATTAAAAGGATAAAAATGCTTATAATCATGATCAATCTCACTCTGTGATATTTCCTGGAAACCTGCAATTATTAAAATTATTTCAAAACCCTGTGTTGCTAAAAGTCATTGTGGAATAAGAGATGGTAAGGGTATGAGTACCTTATTCTTAGTATCTTTATTGCTTGGAGAATTTGTTTTAAATTTCAAAATTATAGCTACCATCCTCAAGTTTTATATACCTGCTAAACATGAAAATATTAATTAAAGCTATCTGCTTTGTATTGAGTTTGTTCAAAACAAGTTAGACCCTTGTTGAGAGATTTATCATACTCCTAAGATCAAGACATTTTTATTCAGAAAGATTCACTCTTCCGAAGTATTATTGCGTTAGAGGCATGGGCTATGCAAAATTATGAATATATCGAGGAAATAAAAAGGAGCAAGTGCTCGATAACCTCGTGGAAAAAAATGGACAAGTGTCCGGCAGTAGAATTAGGGGTACCTCGGTATCCACCCAAAAAAAAATGAGATATGATAAAAATATGATGGAAAGAAAATGATAGCCCATGGTCCCTCTAATAAGCAATATGCCAGTAAGAGTGACAAGTTTTTAATTTTCAAAATCTTTGATCTAAGAGTATGGCATTCTTCTCCTCGGATCCGGTTTTGACCATACAATAAATGCAAGGTGTGTATGCTTAAAGAATTATTTTTGCAAAATCAAAACAGCCTCAGAGAGAAATATAAAAGATAATGAGTGATTTTGAGGGTACCTATGAGGATAAAGGTATGCTAAGTTTTTCTTTTCAAAAATATGTAAAAACTCCAAGTGATAGGGATTAAGAAGAAGAAAGGCTCTTTACTCTGACCATATATTTCCCTGACTATAAGTGCACAGTGGATTTTTACAACACCCTGCAGATATGAAAGAATGTTTCAACCCTAGATGTTTTATTAACCAACCTTTTCTCGAGGACGAGTAAAAGCCTAAGTATGGGGGTGTTTGTTGACGGTTCTTAAGTATCAATTATAACCATCAAATAAATAAAGAAAAGGACCTATATGCAAGCAACACCTAGAATTAGGGTTTGATCTAACAGAATTCCATGAGTTTTGCTGTTTATCTATT
Organism: Saccharum spontaneum; assembly: GCA_022457205.1. Classification (NCBI taxonomy): domain Eukaryota; kingdom Viridiplantae; phylum Streptophyta; class Magnoliopsida; order Poales; family Poaceae; genus Saccharum; species Saccharum spontaneum. The sequence continues at coordinate 26,546,027 of CM039615.1, forward strand.
TCTGCAGGGGGTTATCAGGAAATACGGAAGAAAGGCCCACATGTCGGATTAATGACGAGATATTAACCGAACACGTAATTATCTTACATCTAGAAGATTCCAGAAGCCACGGGAATGAACGGGAGCCGTAACGGGGCCAGACACAGGGCGCCCGCCCTGTGCCCTAGGGCGCCCGCCCTGCCCCCGGGACCAATCAGGTCGAGTCTCGCGGATTATGCTCCACCGCCTTTGAGGATCAAGGAAAACCGTAGGATGAAGGTCGGTTTGATCCGACGGTCCAGATTCATCCAAAAGGGCTATATAAGCAAGGCCCCTGACCCCTGGTGGAGAAGACCCCAATTCATTATTCAGTTGCATATCTCTAGTTAGGGTTTAGAGAGAGAGGTTCCCTCTAGGGTTCCCACCTCTTAGGGCTTAGCATCCAATGTGAAAGTAGAAATAGTTCTACTAGATTGAGAGAGATAGAGTGGAGGTGTAGATCGGAGGAAGCCGGCCTGTCGGTGTCTACTCCGAGGTTGTACCTGCGGGAGCAAGTTCTTCTAACCCGAGGTTTGTTCTCAGGATTCTTCAGTATTTCGACTTCTAAATTCTAGTAAGTTCTTTGTTTTATTGTTCTTTGGTTTATGAGTTTACTTTGATCTCTTCGCGTAGAGTTTAGAGTAATCATCTCTAGCGTAAACGTGGTGTTTAAGCTAGGATACTCATAGATATCCCCTCGTCTAGCCGGACCGTGGTAGTAGCGAGGAACGTGACAATTCCGAGTTACCTTTGTATTCCATATCCCGTTAGCAGGATCGATAGGGTTTATAGGTGCGGGTTGAACATCCTTTGTGGTGTCTAGATTCCGTAAACCTCGCCAATAGAACAGTAGATCATCCTTACCAAGGTTAGAAGAAGAGTGCGGTTGTAGTCTTCTCTATACATCACTCACATCGAATCATAGTGGTTGTAGCCTAAAGGTTAGTAGTAATAGATTTGGTTAGTCAGATGCACTCTTTCTCCTAAAGGTAAAAATATAAATACGATACCCAGGATAACATCTCGGGTGAAGTGCTCACCGATATCCGTGCGCTTGCGGATCCTATTTCCTAATTGCGTTACCAAATATCAACAAGCATTTCTGGCGCCGTTGCCGGGGAGAAAGACGGTTTGCTGAGATAATCTTGAGTCTTACTACTAGCTTGTATTCATACTTTTTATTTTCTTATCTTTTTCATTCTTTCTTTTTCTTTTTACCAAAAATGGAAAACCAAGGTTCTATATCTATCTTTGATGCCGCAACACCTTCAGCAACTGACCTTTTACCATGGGAGTCATCACAGCCTATCCAAACATCCCAGTATAAGTTAAGTTCAAGGTTGATTGCGATGATTCAAAATTTATCTTTTTCGGGAAAGGAAGACGAAAACCCTTACCTTTATATTAGAGATTTTGAGCAGACATGCGATTGTCTTCGCATTGATGGCATCTCTGATAAGACTTTACGTTGGAAGCTTTTTCCTTTTTCTTTAAGAGGAGAAGCTAGACGATGGTATAGTCAGAAGGTAAGTCAACAGCAAGGTGAATGGGGAGTTTTAAGAGCCAACTTTTGTCTAGATTTTTATTCCCTTGACCGTACTGGTGACCTTAGACTCGAAGTCCTATCTTTTAAACAAAAAGATAATGAAACTTTGGGGAAATCCTGGAAACGTTTTTCTGATCTTTTAGAATCTGGTCCAAAACTTTTGCTTGAAGACACTGTTCTTTTATTTCACTTTTTTCGAGGTCTTCAGAAAGATAATAAACAAATGTGAGTGGCATGACAAGAGGATCAAGAAGAAGGAGTTCTCACCCGGAGATAAGGTATTACTTTTTAATTCCAGGGTAAAGCTTTTCGGGCATGGAAAGCTCCGGAGCAAATGGGAAGGACCATTCAAGGTAATTCATTCATCATCCCATGGAGCTATCACACTTCAAAATGACGAAGGTACGTTATTCAAGTAAATGGTCAACGTCTTAAATTATTTTTAGAGCCCAATAAAGAATTAGAAGAAATAGACGTGATTAATTTTTACCTTCCAATTATAAATTAAAGCCCGACGCCAACAAGAGGATCGATGAGTTAGAGCATAGTCTTAGGAGGCGTGAGCGTCGCTGAGCTATCTAGATTAGATCTTGGGGCTATATATGTCTTAGTTATTATTAGATTCGATTAGGTTCGCTTATAATCAGTTTAGATCTATTATATTCGGTTATTATTATTATTATTCGGTTGTAATAAATGCCTCAAGATTAATAAAGATTATTATTAGTATGTCTTGTGTGTCTCTACTTTACTTTTGTGCAAGAAAGCAGAAAACAAGTATGGGGGAGCTTCCCTGACATGTCACACACACTTCGATCGCACCACTCCATGAACCAGGTACACACTCTGCACACTTTTATTACACACTTACACACTCACCTTAGTTTGTGCAGAATTTTATCTCTCTAAACATGATAAATTAAAAGGATAAAAATGCTTATAATCATGATCAATCTCACTCTGTGATATTTCCTGGAAACCTGCAATTATTAAAATTATTTCAAAACCCTGTGTTGCTAAAAGTCATTGTGGAATAAGAGATGGTAAGGGTATGAGTACCTTATTCTTAGTATCTTTATTGCTTGGAGAATTTGTTTTAAATTTCAAAATTATAGCTACCATCCTCAAGTTTTATATACCTGCTAAACATGAAAATATTAATTAAAGCTATCTGCTTTGTATTGAGTTTGTTCAAAACAAGTTAGACCCTTGTTGAGAGATTTATCATACTCCTAAGATCAAGACATTTTTATTCAGAAAGATTCACTCTTCCGAAGTATTATTGCGTTAGAGGCATGGGCTATGCAAAATTATGAATATATCGAGGAAATAAAAAGGAGCAAGTGCTCGATAACCTCGTGGAAAAAAATGGACAAGTGTCCGGCAGTAGAATTAGGGGTACCTCGGTATCCACCCAAAAAAATGAGATATGATAAAAATATGATGGAAAGAAAATGATAGCCCATGGTCCCTCTAATAAGCAATATGCCAGTAAGAGTGACAAGTTTTTAGTTTTCAAAATCTTTGATCTAAGAGTATGGCATTCTTCTCCTCGGATCCGGTTTTGACCATACAATAAATGCAAGGTGTGTATGCTTAAAGAATTATTTTTGCAAAATCAAAACAGCCTCAGAGAGAAATATAAAAGATAATGAGTGATTCTGAGGGTACCTATGAGGATAAAGGTATGCTAAGTTTTTCTTTTCAAAAATATGTAAAAACTCCAAGTGATAGGGATTAAGAAGAAGAAAGGCTCTTTACTCTGACCATATATTTCCCTGACTATAAGTGCACAGTGGATTTTTACAACACCCTGCAGATATGAAAGAATGTTTCAACCCTAGATGTTTTATTAACCAACCTTTTCTCGAGGACGAGTAAAAGCCTAAGTATGGGGGTGTTTGTTGACGGTTCTTAAGTATCAATTATAACCATCAAATAAATAAAGAAAAGGACCTATATGCAAGCAACACCTAGAATTAGGGTTTGATCTAACAGAATTCTATGAGTTTTGCTGTTTATCTATTTCTGCAGGGGGTTATCAGGAAATACGGAAGAAAGGCCCACATGTCGGATTAATGACGGGATATTAACCGAACACGTAATTATCTTACATCTAGAAGATTCCAGAAGCCACGGGAACGAACGGGAGCCGTAACGGGGCCAGACACAGGGCGCCCGCCCTGTGCCCTAGGGCGCCCGCCCTGCCCCCGGGACCAATCAGGTCGAGTCTCGCGGATTAGGCTCCACCGCCTTTGAGGATCAAGGAAAACCGTAGGATGAAGGTCGGTTTGATCCGACGGTCCAGATTCATCCAAAAGGGCTATATAAGCAAGGCCCCTGACCCCTGGTGGAGAAGACCCCAATTCATTATTCAGTTGCATATCTCTAGTTAGGGTTTAGAGAGAGAGGTTCCCTCTAGGGTTCCCACCTCTTAGGGCTTAGCATCCAATGTGAAAGTAGAATTAGTTCTACTAGATTGAGAGAGATAGAGTGGAGGTGTAAATCGGAGGAAGCCGGCCTGTCGGTGTCTACTCCGAGGTTGTACCTGCGGGAGCAAGTTCTTCTAACCCGAGGCTTGTTCTCAGGATTCTTCAGTATTTCGACTTCTAAATTCTAGTAAGTTCTTTGTTTTATTGTTCTTTGGTTTATGAGTTTACTTTGATCTCTTCGCGTAGAGTTTAGAGTAATCATCTCTAGCGTAAACGTGGTGTTTAAGCTAGGATACTCATAGATATCCCCTCGTCTAGCCGGACCGTGGTAGTAGCGAGGAACGTGACAATTCCGAGTTACCTTTGTATTCCATATCCCGTTAGCAGGATCGATAGGGTTTATAGGTGCGGGTTGAACATCCTTTGTGGTGTCTAGATTCCGTAAACCTCCCCAATAGAACAGTAGATCATCCTTACCAAGGTTAGAAGAAGAGTGCGGTTGTAGTCTTCTCTATACATCACTCACATCGAATCATAGTGGTTGTAGCCTAAAGGTTAGTAGTAATAGATTTGGTTAGTCAGATGCACTCTTTCTCCTAAAGGTAAAAATATAAATACGATACCCAGGATAACATCTCGGGTGAAGTGCTCACCGATATCCGTGCGCTTGCGGATCCTATTTCCTAATTGCGTTACCAAATATCAACAACCCCTGGGCGAAGGTCTGGTCTTTGCCGCATCGGGCGGAGGCGAGGCCCATACTATGCTTGGAGAAAAGGGGAGCGACCAAGACGGTGGCCTATGGCCCAAGGGGTGAGGATTGGCCCGCGCCTACTGGCCCACGAAAAACGGAGTGCAGCACAAGTCACCGAAGGATAGCAAATTGCCCTCAGGGCATTATCTCTAGAAGGGAATAAGAGTAGAATATACCGCCACAGTCACGGGGTATGAATGTAATTGTGATTTGTACCCAATAGAGCTCTATAAAAAGGGGGTTGTAAATACTCTAGAGGAAGCTGGTGAATATAGTAATGAAACCCTAGTTTCCCTGGGTCCCACCTGTGTCTTCTCTAAGCCTGTTCTTCCTTAACCTCCGTCCGCACTCCGGCTGAGGTCTCATCCAACTACACTATCACCCCGCTGGGAACAGTTTCCCAACATTGGTGCCCACTGTGGTTTAGCTGAAACAAACCCACAATGGCAGGAAAAAGGAAAGCCCCACCAAGGCGCTCGGCGGCCTCCACCGAATACGCAAGGCCGAGGCACAACGTTCGTAGCACCTATGCTTCTCCACGGCCAGACGACGAATACCTTGAAGTGCAAGACTAGCAGCCATCATCGGAGGTCCAGCAGGCGCCAGGCCTCACCGCCGAGCAAGAGCTCTAGCAGCTCCAAGCTCAATTACAAGCCATGCAACAAGAAAGAGACAGAGTTGCAGCCGCCTACGCAGCAAGCTAACAAGCAGCTCAGACATCAGCTCAGACAGCGGAGATCAGACAACAACTTGCCCTTCTGCAAGCAGAGATTCAAAGCATGCAACCTCTACAAGAACCAATTATTGCTCCCAACTAGACACCTTTGGCCAACCAAACCTTGACTAACAGTGCGCCAGCAACGTCAGCCCCAGTAACGCTAGTACCTCTGGCACAAACCTCCGCCACAAGAACAGTGGACCCCAAGTCCCCACTCTCCAAAGAAGAGGCAAAGCTCATTGACACCCTCACCAAAAACAAAGATATCTTCGCCTGGATAGCCTCCGACTTGCAAGGAGTCAGTAGAGACATAGTAGAGCATGCCCTAGACATCAACCCTAATATGAGACCAAAGAAGCAACCGCTGAGGAATATGTCGGAGGATAGAATACTCGCAGCCAAAGCGGAGGTTCAGAGGCTCCTAGACGCCAATGTCATTAGAGAAGTATTGTATTTAGATTGGCTCGCCAACGTTGTCCTTGTGCCCAAGAAGAATGGCAAGATGAGAATGTGTATAGATTTCATAGATCTCAACAAAGCTTGCAAGAAAGACCCTTTCCCACTGCCAAGAATAGATGCCTTAGTTGATAAAGCAGCAACATGCAGAAGATTCTCGCTCCTAGATTGTTTCTCCGGGTACCATCAGATTTGGCTCGAGAAAGAAGACCAAGAGAAAACCAGCTTTACAACACCCTTCAGCACCTATTGCTACGTAAGGATGCCCGAAGGTCTAAAAAATGCAGGCTCAACCTTCACCAGGATGACAGTAGCAGTACTAGGAAAGCAGTTCCTGAGGAATATCATAGCTTATGTAGATGACATTGTGGTCATAAGCAAAAGAGAAGAAGACCACATTGAGGATTTGAAGGAGACTTTCGCTAACCTCCAACTAGCCGGACTCAAACTCAACTCGGACAAGTGCATCTTCAGAGTCAGCAAAGGCAAAATGCTCGGCTACATCATCAGCTCAGAAGGCATCCGAGCCAACCCAGATAAAACCAAAGCAATCATGTCAATGGTAGAGCCTTCGACCAAGAAAGAGGTCCAAAGGTTAACAGGCAGAATAGCGGTGCTCAATAGATTCATCTCCAAATCCGCAGAGCGCAGCCTACCCTTCTTCAAGGTACTCAAGGGCGGAGGCAATATGCAATGGAGACCAGAATAGTCAGAGGCCTTTCAAAAGCTAAAAAGTTATCTGGCAACAGAATTATTAGTAATAGTACCAGAGCCGGAGGCCCCTCTCTTGTTGTATGTTGCAGCCTCCGACCACGCTATAAGTGGTGACCTAATTTAAGAAGAACAAAAGGGTCCTAAGGTTATCCAGCGTCCAGTCTACTACATTTCAGAAGCCTTAGCTGGGGCCAAGCTAAACTACTCAGAGTTGAGAAGATAGCATATGCAGTTCTGATCTCCTCCAGAAAATTAAAGCATTACTTCCAAGCACACGAAATCATAGTTCAAACTTCCTAGCCGTTAGGGGATATCCTGAGGAACAAAGAAGCCTCTGGTAGAATAGGCAAGTGGGCCACAAAACTGTCTTAGTTCAACATCACCTACATACCAAGAACAACAATCAAATCACAGGCTTTAGTGGATTTCATGGCAGACTGGACACCTCCGGCAGCACCTCCAGCAGCACACCAACATCAAAAGAGCACTATGGCATGGACAATATACACTGATGGAGCCTGGGGGCACCTTGACGCAGGAGCCTCCGCCATAATTCTTGCACCTTCGGGCCTTCGAACTAAGTACGTAGCCAGATTGGAGTTCCAGGCAACCAACAATGTAGCAGAATATGAGGGACTCATTCTAGGACTCAACAAAGCAAAAGCTCTAGGGGCAAAAAATCTCATCATAAAGACAGACTTAAGGTAATAGCTAGGTAAGTAGAGAAAGAATACATTGCAAGGGAGCCAGAGCTCAGGAAATACTTGGAGGAGGCCAGAGCTCTAGAGAGGTGGTTCTAGGGCTTCACACTAAAACACATACCCCGAGCAGAGAATGCAGACGCAGATGAATTGGCGAAGGCTGCAGCCAACAACTTGCCACTACCAGCAGACACCTTCTACCAGGTCCTCCATACTCTAGCAACAAAAGGAATGATGAAGGCATTCCAAGAAGTCCTACTCACAAAGTTCGAAGAATGGAGACAGCCGATCATCGACTCCCTAAACAATGTCCACCACCTAGATGATGAAGCAAGTGCAGCCAGAATGGCTGCCAGGGCCAGAAGCTATACAATAATCGGAGGTCAGCTATACAAGAAAGGAGTTGTCCAACCCCTGCTCAAATGCATATCTCAAGACGAAGGTAAAGAGCTATTGTCAGAAATCATTTAGGCAACTGTGGTTCACATATTGGCCCAAGAGCATTGTTAGCAAAAGCCATAAGGCAGGGATTCTACTAGCCTACACATGTTAGGGATGCCGAACAAATCACCAAAACATGTGAGGCCTGTCAAAACTTTTCACCACTTCAAGGAAGACCTTAGGCAGAGATACAACTGATACCTCTGATATGGCCACTCCAAAGATGGGGTATGGATCTTGTTGGCCCTCTGCCACCTTTGTAAGGAGGGGAACAAAATTGCAGTTGTCGCAATAGAGTACTTTACAAGATGGATTGAGGCTAAGCCGCTGGCATCAATTACCTCTGACGTAGTGAAGAAAATTTTCTGGCAAAACATAATATGCAGATTCAGAGTGCCAATAATACTAACAGTCAATAATGGCAAACAGTTTGACTCTGATAGATTCAAAGAATTCTCCACCAGTGTTGGAACCAAGTTGGCCTTCACCTCGGTCTATCACCCAGAATCTAATGGAGCAGTGGAGCGGGAAAATAGGGCAGTATTCTCAGCCGTATCCAAAACATTATTTAACCTTCGTAAAGGCAAGTGGGTTGAAGAGTTGCCGAAGGTCATCTAGTCGTACAACACTACAGCCTCCAGAACAACAGGCTTCACCCCCTTCAAGCTCCTTTATGGGGAAGAAGCAATGCTCCCAGAAGAGATTAAGCAAGAGAGTCTCCGCACCACGCAACAAACCATGGCAGAGAATGAAGAATACTCCAAAGAAACAATCGAAGGTATCATGCTAGAGGTAGTTGACAACATACTCAAGTACCAAGCCAAAACCAAAAAATGGAAGGACAAGTCCATAGTAAGAAAAGATATACAAGAGGGAGATCTGGTCCTTAGAAGAAAAGCAAATGAGGCAACAATAGGGAAACTGCAGCCAAAGTGGGAAGGCCCTTACACAGCAATAGTTGCAAGCCAGCCAGGGTCATTCTTCCTGGCTAACGGCGAAGGCAAAACCATGACCCACACGTGGAACATTAGCAATCTCTGCAAATTCTACATCTAGGACATTGTAACAGCGGCCTCCGCGGAAGCTATAAGCAAAGGTCAGCTCACCCTTTCCTTTTTTCCGTTTCGCCAAGTCTAGGCTTTTCTTTTCTAGTTTCTTTTACAACTTTACGGGCCTATACTCTTTTCCTCACAAGGGGAACTCCTTGCGGAGGTGAGGTTTTTAACGAGGCAGAGCCTGTGTACAAAATCCTCTAAATCTATAAAGAGGCATTTCCCCAAGGAACATCTATGGCACGAAGGTCAAAAGTGGCTAACAGCGAAGCCACCACATTCGACAAACATAACAACAGTAGAGAACCTCTGTTACCAGGAGCCAAAGGCTCCTTGGTAATAGATGACCTCTCTGGCCAAAAAAGGCCTATTCTCATGAAAGAAGACCTACCGAGCCGTAGGCATCACGATCAAAAATTTCATATGGCAAAATATCATCAAACCCTGACAAAAATCCTACCTCCACTGTAGGTGTCGGAGGTTATCAAGGTTTGCAAACCTGGAAAAAGACCCAGTAAACTCAGGCACCAGGTGCACCAAACTCAAAAGATTCGAGCAATAAAAGCAAATCTTTTGCAATCATGGCAACAGAGGTTGTTCTAATACGAAATAGTGCATTTAAAGAACCATGACACCCTGCAAGCCTATAAAACTAGGGCACTCCCCCCAAGCCCAACCTAGTCGGCAATTCGAGGAAAAGAGGAGAAGCAGATAACTTGTCCCTAGCCACACCAAAACACCGCCCCTGAAAACTATGGAGGTTGGCGTATCCTTAGCTAGCACAAGCATGAGAGGAATTATGTGAAGACTCATAAAAAACAGAGCAAGCGTAACCCAGAACATGCTGCAAGCATCTGGATTGTCTCCGCAAGCTGATACCAGCAGCCAAGAGCCAACCATTGTTGTGGGGGATCGCACGAAGACTCGTAAGATCCCCCACAAACTAAGTCAATAAGGGGGCATAGTCCAAGATCACCCATGTTCCACGGGTGTGCGCGCGCTAGACAACCTCCGTCAAACAAAGAAAAGGAGCCCAGCAACAAACGAAATACGCGTGCAAGGAATACTTCTTCAATCTCTAATACCTAAGCAGACTGTGCGAAGGTCTTCCAAGAAGCAACTAACAACCACTCAAGTTGCACCAAAGCCTTCGCAACATCTACAAGATCGAATACGAGCACCACCTCGACTTCTCCATGATCCACCACATAGGCTCCAACAGCTACAAGCAAGCACACATACAGAGGCTACCGCAACGAGCAAACCTCCATGGTGGACTAAAGAACATGATCAACACCACCCTCACATGCTAGATATGCAAGACCATGGGTAAGGGGAAGAAAAAGTAGAACCCTCCAGCCCAAAATAAGCGTGAGTCAGCTCTCCATGACATCTAGGGATGGGAAAAATTGTATGCAAACAAAATATTTGTAAACCAAAAACTATCATTGAAAAAGTTTGACTCATACTTTAAATAAGAACATTTCTAAACACTTGGTCACATTGTACACATCTCCGGCACTGTCCATCTAGACAAAAGCAGAGCCTAGACAAGTCAAAACTTGACCTAAGATGGAGGAGGTGCTCGCCAAGCTAAAGATCTGGTAAATTCGATGCCTTTGTCATCAATATCATACCCCACATCCTCGATCATGGCGCCTGCGTTGCTGCCAGGAAATGACCTCCGCCGGTACTCCCAAAGTTCACCACTCACAAAAAAATTGTTAAAGTAAAATATTAACGGAGTAACATCCTGCATAGGCCCTCGGTCGAAAACCTGCGCAGGATTAAAATATGTACAAAGCTTTAAGAGTTCATGTTACATAAGAGTAATGAAAGATACACTACGACCAAAACATCACTTTTAGCAGCACATTCAAGCTAAGCCTAGACCTACACCTTAGGGTCTTCGAAAGCCGGTGCATACGTTGTAGCATCACCTGAAGCAGCCCCACCTCCGCTCAACACAACATCACCTCTGGCCACTGGAGCGACAACCGAGCTTTCGGCAGGTTCTTTCTCCTTGGAAGCCTCTACCGTGCTAGCTTCAATAAGTAGTGGCCCTTCGGGGGCCACGCAGGTAGTTGCAGGAGCCGGAGGAGCAGGAGATGGCAGAGGCACAAGCTGAGCCCGACCTAAGGTGCCCTTGGCTGCCTTCTTCTACAATTCCTGAAAAACTCAAACCAAAACACAATCAAAATAACACACCAAGATCTACAAGAAGGTAGCAAAAGAGAGAAATTTGGAGCAAGGAGAGAAACCTCCGCGCGGCGATCCTCCGCCAATTGTTTGGCTGTTGCTCGACCAAAGGGGGCCTAGAATGAACCCATGAATGCACGGAGAGATTTTCGCAGCGCGCTGGAGGTCTCACCAAGAGCGGCAACATCGGCCATGGCTTCATTCTAAACCTTGGCGGTATGGACACAGCCCTGCACGTGAGTACCTTGGCAAAAAGGGTGGCGCTCGCCAATGCAGCAAAATCCACCGCACCACCCACAACAGAAGGCACCTTCTCCACATGAGACTTCAGCTAGGTAAGCACATTATATGCGCTAGTCTCCTCTGGTAGGGCGGAGGTGTTCTCGCCAAACTTCTCCACCGTAGCCTTGTAAGTCTCAGTCGTGACTGGTGCAAGCCCCTCCAATGCCTCCATCCGCTTATTTACCAATGAAACCTACTCCCGCAACGCCGTGCTTGACTGCTTTTCAGCATCCAGCGCGCTGCAGAGATTATTGCAGGTCTCATTCGCCTTGCTCGCGCGCTCAACGACGAGCATCTCGGAGGTCTGGGCATCCTCAACTTGTCTTCTCAGGCAAGCCAACTCTCCCTCAGCCTTCTCCCTTTCACCACGGAGATTGTTCACCTCAAGACAGAGGCTCACAAGATCGGACACCTCGACAAAGAGTTTAGTCTTCTTAGACTCTAGGACCTCAACCTCCCGCTTCAGTGTCTCAATGGCATTATTGCGACCAAGCATCTCCATTGTGGTACGCTCCTCCATAGCCAAGGCCATATGATGACCCTATAAAAGCATGGCGTAAAAAATATAAATAATATATATAGTACAAGGAAAAAGCAGAACAAGCCAAGGTTCCTCTAGAAAAAGGAAAAGAATGAAGGCTCACAAGACTTTGGTGCTCCAACTGCACACGGAGCAACTTCTAGTAGTCCATGGTCTTCAAGCCTTCGTGGAAACGATCTAAAAATAACGCAAAAACATGAGAACCATGAGCAAAAAGCAACAAAGCAAAAGAAATAGAAGTAAAATAACCTTCGATAACAGTGTAAACTCTATCAAGGGAGGCGACCCAACCAGCCAAAACGTCGTCAGGGATAGCTGCCGAAAAACCATACAACACAAGTAAGTGAAGGCTTTGAAAAAAGAGCGACTATAACATTTAAAGGACACGAAAACTTACAAGTCTCAGCCTCCAAATTTGACCCGACTGACCACACTAGAGGCACATCCGTAGGTGGGCGCACGGGTATGTCTAGGCCGGCACGACCCATGCTAGCACCAGCAGCGAGCTCTTCCCTGCTCGCCAAAGTATTAGTCATAGAACCTGCGCAGAAGCAAAAACAGTCACATGGAAGAAAACCAAGACAAAACCAAAGCACAACAACAAAGGGAAGGAAAAACAGGCTAAAAACAATAAGGTGCACAACACCCTTACTATAGAGAAGAGGAAAAGAGGCAGGTGCCGCGACGCGCGCAGCATCAGGTGAGTCCCCATCATCCTCGGAGACCTCCGCCACGTGGCGACGCGCGCTCGACACAGGGACCTCCAAGTCCCTGGCAGGAGATTGACCACCGCGTTGGGAGGCCTCCCACGCGTTAGAGCTTGAATCACCACCCAGGACACTAGGAAAAGGGTCAACCACCGAGGTCACCGGAACCTCTGGAGCACCTTCCCTGCCAACAACCAAAGCCCCTGGGGCTTCTTCCGCGGTGGATGCACCATGATCACCAATGGTATCCTCCGTTGAATCCTCCTCTGCACTGGCGGAGGCATCTGCAGAGCTCGTGGCAGGGGAGGGCGTAGGAGCGGCGGTGGTAGCAGCAGTCTTCTGCTTCTTAGACACAACCTTAGGACCAACTTGGCCCTTCCTCTTCTTGGACTCAGTCGCCGCAGTCACGTTTTTAGCGGCGGCCTTCTTCTTCTTTTCAATGGAGGCTAATACCTCCGAGGGAACAATGTATTCTTCATGATGAACCCCAAGCTCCTCAAAAACCCGGTTAAGTCATGGCATGGTACCCGCATCAGACTTTCGAGCAAGATACTCCTTTTCACTCATGGCTCCAGCAATCCCTCGGGTGGCTTCCTCAACCTCCGCAACATAAGCGTCGCGGTCTTGTTCAGTTGGGAGCACCTGATCAAAGCGAGGGAAAGGGATTCCCTCCGTCGGGCCAAACACGGGAACCTAGACCATCTCAATATGGAAAACGGTCGTTCCTCCGCCCGAGTGGCCAAAAGTTTGCAGCGACCATCTCCTCAATCAAGTCTCGGCCTCTGGAGTAATGACACGCCAAGGCAAATGCCTTGTCGCATGCTTGCCTCTCCGGGGTGGCCTTCATCGGCGGATTAACCCGAGAAAATGGGGACATCTCTGACATGACGGAGGCCAAGGGGTAGATCATCTCCTTCGTCCCATCATTGTACGTAATGGTTTGGCCCGTTGTCCTCACATAGAACTAGTGTTTCATCCACCCCCGGTCCCACTTACCCTTTTGGCACTAGGATAGCTCAAGCCGGTTGCTCCCCTGGAACCTCTTCGCCATAAAGTGCAGCTCCCATACTGAGCCACAAGCTCAACTCCATCCACCATCACTTTCTTCGACTGCTTCTGTAACTTGTAATAGGCACAGAAGGTATCTATGCCTGGATCGGCACCATAGGACTCACACGCCTAGCAAAATTTGCTCAGAGTTAGAAAACCATTAGGAGCCAGGTGATGTAGCTGCATCTAGAAAGTCTCCAGGACTTGGCATAGAAAACCAATAGAAGGAAAGCAGAGGCCACACATAAAGAAGTCCTCGAACACCACCGCGTAGCCCTCCGAAAGATTGGGAACAGTTTCACCTGTAGGCGGAAGCATCACACAGCCAGCTCTGAGGTATCCCTCATCTTGCATCTCCGCAATAGATGCCTGTGTGACAGAGGACGGACCAAAGTACCAAGTCTTGCCTGCCATTGCAGCAAACTCCTCTGCACAGGAAAAGCTCGTTGTCGAAGGTCTCGAAGCCTGCAAACTCCTCTACCAGCTCCTGAGCAAGGGTGCCTGCTACCATGCACTCCTCGTAGCACGTAAACCACCCGTTCGCCCTCATGCCAAGGAGATGGTGGTAGGGGCCGTACTAGGTAGCCCGGCGAGGAGTGGAGGTGAATGAAATGGCGGGGGGTGAATGGGTCTACAACGCAATCAAGCGGAGCACGCAAGCAGCTAACTACACGTAGAAGGCTTATGGTGGCAAGAGTGAGAAAATGATGGGGGTGCCCTGCGGGGAGGGATCCCCCCTATATAGAGGGTCGTCCGACCATTGGCCTTCTGCGCGATGGTTACACTTCCCAAGAACACCAACGGCTACAACATCCCATCAAACACAGTCCCAACAGTCAGAAACAGAGAACCAGGGGGAAGAACGACCTCTGCCCCCACAATCCAGAAGGAGAGCACCGCAGGCGTCCGTCACACATGCAAAGACTTTTCGAGAGTCCACGACCCGCCGTTTCAGCCCACGATCTCAAAAGGGGGGAACTGTTGGGGGGCGTAACTCCCCTTGGTGTAACGGAGGCCGTTGAAAGCGCGATCCACAAGACCTTCCGGGCATACGTGCAAAGGTTAGGAAGCGGCGACGGGAGGTCTGGGTGCAAAACCATGTAAGGAGCCGAGAACCTTCTCTGAGACGCGGAGCCATTCCGATCACAGAGATCGCAGCACCGTCGTAGGAGGGTCTCTAGCTCTTGACGGGTGGAGGCCCCAAGTCAGAGGTGTGCGGAGGCTCCGAACACTAGCCCTAGGCATAATCATTTGATTGTATAGTCATACAGGATGCTCCTGGCAGCGGCGCAAGCACGGCGGATGATTAATGGTCATGACCCCTGGGCAGTGTGTTAGAACCACCTGAATTATATGGCCCACATGTGCCTACCATTGTCTTTCATACTTCTGATAGCTCACATGCAAGCCAGACAACTCCGGTAGTCTGTGAGGTGTCCTCGGGGAAACCCGAATCCTCCATGTTTTACAACTCATACAGTCTGTGAGGTGTCATACTTCTGATAGCTCACATGCAAGCCAGACAACTCCGGTAGTCTGTGAGGTGTCCTCGGGGAAACCCGAATCCTCCATGTTTTACAACTCATACAGGATCAACAAAGGAGTTGTTATAACATTACAACATTTGATATAAAAATATCTTACATCGAAGTTGAAAGCATCTAGGCCCCAAGGTTTGGTTTCGGCAATTGATGACAACGCTTTATTACCATGACTAATGTGTGTTTTGCAGAAACGTTGGTAAGTTAGGTCATGGAGGTTATAACTGCTTTGGGCACCATGGTATTCGTGTCCCTTGTTGGAAATCGTTTTGGTTTTCAAAAGAGTGACGTCAAGATTAAGGGCGGTTAGTTCCGGATGTCGAGGTGTTGAGACACATTCGGAATAGTCTTTAGGATCTTCGTTTTTCTCTTTTGGCCATACTATAAAGGGGGGCATGAACGGGTAGCTTGACCTAGGCGAGTCCTATGTTTAGGTGTGGTGCACACTTGTTAAACTTGGCGCTAAGCAACCCTAGAATAGCTCAAAGTTCAGTTGGAAGCAACTTGGTTGAAGTTGTGACGCGTTTCGGAAAGTTTCGGGCTGTTTCCCACTGACCGGACGCGGTCTTCGGCATGACCGGACGCGTCCGGTCAGTACGTTACCGCGGCTAGGGTTTCGGCCCTGACCACCGGACGTGGTCCTCACGAGGACCGGACGCGGTGGTCAGTGGCTGACACGTGTCACTTGAGGGAAACACCCGTCGGACGCGACCTGGGGGTGATCGGCGCGTCCGGTCACAGTCCAGTAAGGTCTAGAGAGGACCGGACGCGTTCGGTCATCACCGATCGGACGCGGCCTCGCGTCCGGTGCGAGTATAGTAAGCTCCTTTGCATGATCGGACGTGTTCGGTCACCCCTGACCGGCGCGTCCGGTCGTTCAGTTGAAAATCGGGTTTTGACCGTTACGGGCGACCGGCGCGTCCGGTCAGTTCGACCGGCGCGTCCGGTCAGCCCGTGTCAGAACATAACGGTTCGTTTTCCTTGAGGGGTGTATAAATACATCCCCTCCACCTCTTTTAGAGGCCTCTTGCTCATTCAAACATCTGAGAAAACCCTTTAGAGTGCAAGGGAGTGCAAGAGCTCTAGTGAGGATAGAGATTTGAGAATCAAAGTTTGAGATTTCCTCACTAGTGATTAGAGAGTAGCAAGTGTGTATCCATCTCCTCATTTGGGCTCGTTGTGGTCAAGTGAGAGTTCTAGCTTGTTACTCTTGGTGATCGCCATCACCTAGACGGCTTGGTGGTGATTGGGAGTTTGGTGATCATCCGGCGGAGCTTGTGGATGACCTAACTCATGTTGTGAGCGGTTTTGGGTGATTCACCGTGACGGAGTGTCGAAGAATCAACCTGTAGAGAGCACTTGATCCTTGCGCGGATCAAGGGGGAGCGACACCCTTGCGCGGGTGCTCCAACGAGGACTAGTGGGGAGTGGCAACTCTCCGATACCTCGGAAAAACATCGCCGTGTTCCTTGCCCTTTACATTCAAGCATTTACATTCTCGTATTTACTCTCATTGCTTGATTTACTTTCCTAGAATTGCCATGCTAGACTAGGATTGGAAACTAGGGTGCAAAACTTTTATCGGTAGACTCTCTAGGAACACAAGTAGGCACTAGGGGTGAATTCCGGCTTGTAGGATTTAATTCTTGCAATTATTTTTTAGAAAAGCCCAATTCACCCCCCCTCTTGGGCATCTTGATCCTTTCAATTGGTATCGGAGCCGTGTTGCTCCTAATTTAGGCTTTACCGCCTAGAGCAAGATGTCTAACGGGGAAGGACCACCTCCCACCTTTGAGGGGGATGATTTTCCATATTGGAAAATCCGCATGGAGGCGTATCTCGAAGCCATAGATGTCGGGTGCCTTAGAGCCGCAACCCAAGGGCTTCCCGCTATCAAGGATCCCGCAAACCCCATTAGTGACGAGGAGAAGTACGACCGGTGGAATGCAAAGGCCAAAAATGCACTCTACCGGGGCTTAGGCAAAGATATCTTCAATCGTGTGCGTAATGCAAAGAACGCTCATGATTTGTGGGAAAATCTTTGTGCTCTCCATGAGGGAACTAAGAGTGAGCGTGAGGAACGCTATCATATTGCTTTAAAGAAAATTAATTCTTTTGAGATGCTTCCCAAAGAAAGTGCTAATGACATGTACACTCACTTGAATGTTCTTGTAGAGGACCTCAATGCTCTTGGGCTCACTCAAATGAGCCAATCGGATGTTGCAAGGAGGATCTTGAGTGTTCTTCCCGTTGAGAAGTATGGTCACATTGTCACCGTGCTTCATCATAGTGATCTCTCCACCGCAACACCGACACAAGTATCGGGGAAGATCAATGCTCATGAGATGTACATGCACATCACTCCGGAAGAGGGCTCATCATCTTCCAAGAAGAAAGACTTGGCCTTCAAAGCTAGCCATGACAAGAAGAAGAAGAAGGGCCAAGCCATGATTGTGCAAGAAAGCTCAAGTGAAAGTGATGTCGATGATGAATCACTTGCACTCATGGTGAGAAAGACCACCAAGATGCTAAAGAAGCTCAACAAGAGTGGCATCAAGTTCGATGGCAAGAAAAAGAAATTTTTCACAAGTAGCAAGAGAAAGCCCATCTCGGAGATGGATTGCTACAATTGTGGTGAACTTGGCCACCTAGCTCATCAATGCCCTAGACCACCAAAAGACAAGTTCAAGTACAAGAACAAGGGCAAGAAAAATGATTCAAGTGATGAAGAAGATGAGAAGAAGAAGAACAAGCCATACAAGAAGAAGGATGGCAAGAAGAAGGAGTTCTACAAGAAGAAGAAGGGAGGAAAGGCATACATCGTTGGTGATTGGCTCACCGACATTGAATCATCTTGTGATTCCTCCGAAGATGAGAGCAATGATGAGAAAGAAAAGGTTGCCGCTTTTGTGATGGGGCCATCATCTTCACCGACATCTTCACCACCACCTTCACCGCCTCCTTCACCATTATCGTCCACTACTCACCTATGCCTTATGGCCAAAGGTGAATGAAAGGTACAAAACCATGATAGTGATGATGATGATGATAGTGATAGTGATGATGAATATGACGCACCTTCTTATGATGAACTTGTAAAATTGCTAAATAAATACACTAAAATCATAAGAAGGACAAGAAATGAAAATGATGAGCTTCAAAATGAAAATGAATCACTCTCATCAAAGATTGAAAATGCTCAAAAGACTAGTTGTGAGCTTAGAGATCAAAATGAAGTTATGTCTTCCACTCTCAAGGAGCTCAAAACCTCAAACAAAGAGCTTAAAGATCAACATGATAAACTTGAGAAGAAGCATGATGAGCTCATCACTAGACATAACTCTTTGAAAGACAAATACACCACATTAAAAATTGACTATGATAGTCTTGTGGTTGCTAATGAACTTGCTCTTGAGACACATTATGCTACTAACAATGTTGTTAAGTGTGATATAGCTACATCATGTGATGATTTGATCATTGAAAGCATTGAGCAAGGTTCTAGTAGCAAAGGCAAGAGTGTGGTTGAGTCAAACAACTATGATGATTATGCCAAGATCAAGTGTGAGAATGAGAAGCTTGCAAATGAGAACAAGAAGCTTAAAGGTTTGATGGCTCTTGAGAAGCAAACAACAAATGAGTCACTCATTGAAGAGAACAAGAAGCTCAAGCAAGAAAAAGAGCATCTCAAGACCGGTCTAAGCAAGTTCACAAGAGGCCAATATTTGCAAAGTGAGCTCCTCATGAACACCGTAATGAAGATGGATAGAAGTGGTATTGGGTACTTGGCAAATCAAGAGAAGAAGGCAAAAGCTCAACAACAAAGCAAGTCAAAGCCCAAGCCAAAGAGATGTGTTGAGTGTGGTCAAGAAGGTCACTTTGCTCATGAATGCAAAACTCCACCACCACAACCCTTGCCCAAGCATGCTAGACCCTTTGCCTTCAATGCTCATTACATGCTAAGAAAAGATTCAAATGGAAAGATGAAAGTCATGTTCTTGGGTCCCCCAAACAAGAATAGGCCAAAGAAAATATGGGTTGCCAAGTCACTAGTTGAGAAAGTCAAGGGCCCCTCTCAAGTTTGGGTCCCTAAACAAAAAGCTTGATCTCTTGTGTGTAGGTGAACTACAAGACCGGTGGATCTCATTGGGTTATTGATAGTGGTTGCACTCAACATATGACCGGTGATCCTCGTATGTTCACCTCCATTGAAGAGAATGTGATATGTCAAGAGAAGATCACATTTGGGGATAATTCAAAGAGCAAAGTCAAGGGTATAGGCAAGATTGCAATATCAAATGATCACTCACTCTAAAATATGCTCTATGTTGCTTCATTGAGTTTCAACTTATTATCCGTCGGGCAACTTTGTGACCTTGGCTTCCAATGCTTGTTCACACCAAATGAAGTGGAAGTTTCAAAGATAGATGACAAGCAAGTGATATTCAAAGGCTTTAGATACAACAATCTTTATCTTGTTGACTTCACCTCCGAAGATGCAAATTTGATGACATGTTTGTTCACCAAGACCTCACTTGGTTGGCTTTGGCATAGGAGGCTTGCACATGTTGGAATGAGCACTCTCAATAAGCTATTGAAGAAAGAACTAGTAAGAGGATTGAAGGATGTGAAGTTTGAAAAGGACAAACCTTGTAGTGCATGTCAAGCGGGCAAACAAGTTGCAAACACTCATCCAACCAAAGCTTTCATGTCAACCTCAAGAGTGCTAGAACTTCTACACATGGATTTGTTTGGGCCTACAACTTACAAGAGCTTGGGTGGTAATCTCTATTGTCTTGTGATAGTGGATGACTACTCAAGATATACATGGACTTTCTTCCTTCATGACAAATCCAAAGTGGCAAGTTGCTTCAAGAAGTTTGCAAAGAGAGCTCAAAATGAATTTGAAGTCAAGATAAAGAAAATTAGAAGTGACAATGGCAAAGAGTTTGACAACACCAACATTGAAGCTTATTGTGATGAAATTGGAATCAAGCATGAGGTCTCTTCAACCTACACTCCTCAACAAAATGGTGTAGTTGAGAGAAAGAACCGGACTTTGATCACCCTTGCAAGGACAATGCTAGATGAGTACAACACTCCGGAAAAGTTTTGGGCCGAGGCAATCAACACCGCATGTTATGCTTCAAATCGCCTCTTCCTCCAAAAGTTTCTTGGCAAGACCCCCTATGAGTTGCTTAATGGGAAGAAGCCGGACGTCTCATTCTTCCGGGTGTTTGGTTGCAAATGCTACATCTACAAGAAGCGTCAACACCTAGGGAAGTTTCAAAGACGTTGTGATATTGGTTTTCTTGTTGGTTACTCATTAAAGTCCAAAGCATATAGAGTATTTAACCATACCACCAGCTTGGTTGAAGAAACATATGATGTGGAATTTGATGAATCTAACGGCTCCCAAGGAGCAATTGAGAATTGTGATGATGTAGGTGATGAACCCTTGAGAGAGGCCATGAAGAACATGCCCGTGGGAGACATCAAGCCAAAAGATGATGAAGACGATGTGCAAATCATTGATCCACCATCTTCATCACGTGTGCCTCAAGATGATGACAAGAATGAGAGAGTTGAAAATGAAGACACCTATATCTTTCATGAACAAGCCGAGGCACAAGCTCAAGATGTTGATGCTCCCCCTCCACCTCCTCAAGTGGTTGATAGAAGAAATTCACCTCTACTTCAAGCACATCCACAAGAACTCATCATAGGGAGTCCTACTAAGGGAGTGATGACTCGATCTCAAAAACTTGCTTCTTTTGTTGAACATCACTCTTTTGTCTCTTGTGTTGAACCTAAAAATGTAGAAGAAGCTCTTCAAGATCCGGATTGGGTGAATGCCATGCATGAAGAATTGAACAACTTCACCCGCAATCAAGTATGGACACTTGAAGAGCATCCTAAAGGTGCAAGAGTCATTGGAACCAAGTGGGTGTTCCGAAACAAGCAAGATGACCAAGGCATAGTAGTGAGGAACAAGGCAAGACTAGTTGCAAAGGGGTTCTCTCAAGTTGAAGGCCTTGATTTTAGAGAGACCTTTGCACCCGTTGCAAGACTTGAAGCCATTCGTATCCTCCTTGCATATGCATCACATCATGATATGAAACTATATCAAATGGATGTGAAAAGTGCATTCTTAAATGGCTTTATAAATGAACTAGTCTATGTCAATCAACCTCCCGGGTTCGAAGACCCTAGATATCCTAATCATGTTTATAGGTTGTCCAAGGCGCTATATGGGCTCAAGCAAGCCCCTAGAGCGTGGTATGAGCGCCTCTGAGACTTCCTCATTGAGAAGGGCTTCACCATTGGGAAGGTCGACACCACACTATTCACCAAGAAGCTTAATGGGGAGATCTTCATTTGTCAAGTGTATGTTGATGATATCATCTTCGGGTCAACAAATGAAGATTATTGCAAGGAATTTGGTGAATTGATGTCGAAGGAGTTCGAGATGTCAATGATTGGTGAGCTCACATTCTTCCTTGGTTTTCAAGTCAAGCAAATGAGAGAAGGGATTTTCATCTCTCAAGAAAAGTATACCAAGGATCTTCTCAAAAGATTCAAGATGGAAGAATGCAAACCAATCAAGACCCCAATGCCATCAAATGGACATCTCGACCTAGATAAGGGAGGTAAACCGGTTGATCAAACTCTCTACCGTTCTATGATAGGTAGCTTGTTGTACCTTACCGCATCTAGGCCCGATATCATGTTTAGTGTGTGCATGTGTGCTCGCTTTCAAGCGTGCCCTAAAGAACCTCACTTAAGTGCCGTAAAAAGAATCCTAAGGTATCTTAAGCACACCCCAAGCATTGGTCTTTGGTATCCCAAAGGAGCTAGATTCCAACTAGTTGGCTATTCCGATTCGGATTATGCCGGTTGCAAAATTGATAGAAAAAGCACATCCGGAGGGTGCCATTTGCTTGGGAGATCCTTAGTATCTTGGTCATCTAAAAAGCAAAATAGTGTGGCTTTGTCCACCGCCGAGGCGGAATACATTGCCGCGGGGGCTTGTTGTGCACAAATCTTATATATGAAACAAACCCTCCTAGACTATGGAATTGTTCTTGAAAAGGTGCCACTTTTATGTGATAATGAAAGTGCCGTTAAAATTGCTAACAATCCGGTACAACACTCTCGCACCAAGCACATTGATATCCGCCATCACTTTCTAAGAGATCACGTTGCTAAAAATGACATATCACTAGAAGGTGTACGAAGTGAAAATCAATTAGCGGATATCTTCACTAAACCTTTGGATGAGGCCACTTTTTGTAGGCTAAGAAGTGAACTTAATGTGCTTGATTCAAGTAACTTTAAAAGATAAGCGTGTGTTGTCCCTTGCATTGCATTGTATTATATGTCACGTTTATTTTACCGCAATGCATTTAGGGCTTGGCTAACACGGTTACGATAACCCTCCTTTGGAGGAGTGAAGAAGCCTAACCGTGGATCAAACTTGACAAGCAACCTAGCTTTACTTACTTGTATTGCATTGCATATGCATGGTTGTTTGTTTGTTGTTTCTTTTTGGTTTAGCTTTGAGCAACCTCTGTGTTCGTCCATGGATAGAGAGAGCTTTTTGACGCTCCTAAAGGTCCAAAAACTCTATTGCATGGCCATACGTTGCTCCTTGGGTGTTTATTGCCTATTTTCCTAAAAATAATACTAGCCTAAGGCAAAATATTTTGAAAATTTTGAGGGTTTGATCATATCAGGTTCCAATTGGTGTTTATTTGTGTCTCTTTGAATTGGAACTTGATTGGGAGAAGTCGCGTCGGAGTTTGGAACGAAGAAGGGCGAAGAACAGCGACCGGACGCTGCACCGGACGCTGCACCGGACGCAGTGATGCTTCACCACCGCGTCCGGTCCCGGCGTCCACCAGCGCGTCCGGTCATCCAGAAGACCAACTCAAGACCTAGTGACCGGACGCTGCACCGGACGCGCCTGTGTTGACCACCGCGTCCGGTCCCGGCTACCACCACCGCGTCCGGTCATTCGCGATGAATTCCCGAGCTCCCAGCGACCGGACTTTGACCACGTCCGGTCAGTCCGCACCGGACGCATCCGGTCACTCCAGGAGCTTACTGGAGTGTGACCGGGCGCTGCACCACCGCGTCCGGTCATAACGACCACCGCGTCCGGTCATCACGCGTCGAGCGGATCTGAGCCCCTCATAAAACTGTTCGTTCTCGATCTATTTTTTTACCCGAACGCAAATCCGCTGCCGCCGCTCGCCGTCTCGCCGCGCCCTCGCCGTCAGCCCACCGCCGGTGAACCCCCTGCCATCGTGCTCGCTGCCAGCCATCGCGCCCGTGCTGCCCACCGCCTTCTTCACCGCAGCCGCGCGCCACCGTTTTCACCGCAGCCGCGCGCCACCGCGACTTCACCGCGCCGCGCGCCACCGCCGCTTCTCCTCACCGCCGGCGTGCTTCCCCGCCGCCATGGGCATCTCCAGCCGCAGCGCCGCAGTTTCCCCTCATTCCCGAGCTCTTTTTCCTCTCTCGGTCGAGCCACCTAGGGTTTAGCCCAAACCCTAACCTAGGGTTTGCCCTAATCCGGTCTCAAGGTAACGAAATCGATCGTTCTCGATTCAATTTCGTTTCATGTCGTCGCTAGGGCTAACCTCGACCGTTATCGTCCATTGATTCTCGCTCGGTCCTTTCAGTGCTCGATCGTCGAATTCGGGGATTCTCGCGACCTAGGTCACCGCTTCTACTCACCGTCGTCTCGTCGATCCGAGGTAGCTTCGCGTCATGTTTCACTTCGTATCTAATATGCTTGCTATCTCTAGGGTTTCGTATCTTTAGATATATATGTGCTTATAGTATATCTTTCTATTCCATCCGTGCAGTGAGTCAGTCGGTGTGTCAGGGTCAGACCTGTTTGCTGAATCCGAGGCCAAGCCTGCGGATACGGATTGAGGCCAAGCCTCTCGAGTGTCAGTTCACCATCTTTCAGAGGTTCTCAGTCAGTTGATCAGCATGGTGCGTTGCAAGAACGCCGGTGGTGCTCCTGGTGACGGGGACAACAGTCCTCCCCGTCGTGATGAGATTGCGCGTGGTAAGCGCATCAAGATGATGGCCAGGAAGAAGAAGAAGACGCTCACAGAGGCAGAGGTTGCTCAGGCCGTGGCAGATGCTGCAGAGCAGGCAGAGAGAGGTGGCAGACGTAGTGGCATACACATAGGCGAGCGTCGCTTTCACCTTGAAGGTCGACAGCTCGGCACTGAGGCCATTGAGGGTACCGAGGATACTGGAGCTACAGAGCAGATGTCCGTTGATCCACCCACAGAGCCGACAGAGGCTACAGAGGCTACACAGGCTACCGAGGCTCCACAGGCTACAGAGGATACAGAGGAGCAGCCAGCTCAGTCTCCACCATGTCGCCGCTCCACACGTGCTCGTACACAGGTGACACCTAGGCCAGAGGGCCAGCGTCGTGGAGCACGTCCTCCTCCCAGAGCTAGAGGTTCACCCCCGGTTGAGCATTTTGACCTGAGGGGTGCTTCAGCACGTCAGGTGCAGGGGTTGAGGTTCGTGGAGGTCAGCCGTTGGTTTCCACCTGTCAGAGATCACAGAGCTTCAGAGGGTTTCTATACCCCACTTCAGGAGGATTTCTACAGGGCCTTAGTTGACAGTGGTATTGCTTTCAAACCTCAGAGGGTATGTCGACTTGAGGCATTGGTTGATGTTGTGGGAGAGCAGCTCCGTCCGCACCTGTCCTATATGCCTGGCTTGTCAGATATTCTTGGACGGACAGGTGCATACTGTGGCACATGGGTCAGGGAGTTCTATGCTTCACTTTGGATTGATCCTGCCCATGAGTTCATTCACTTTGCATTCAGAGACCGTGATCACAGATTGTATAGCTCCAGAGCTCGAGAGATCCTCAGACTACCAGCTTCTGACACGAGGATCCATCAGCTGTGTTATGGACAGACTCCTCCACCCAGACGCCCTCACGGCGGAGCAGTGCCACCTACAGACCTAGTTCGACCCTGCTTTCGTGAGCCTTTTGGCGAAGGGTCTCGTCGTACGCCTGCCAGTCTGACGCCACTTGCCAGAGACTTGGATGCTATTCTCAGACGCACTCTACTTCCCAGACTTGGCTACAGAGAGGGACTGACACGTATGCAGCTTTGGGTTGTTCACCACCTCCTCTCACAGAGACAGTTTGACATCTGGGATCTTATTCTTAGTGAGATGGAGGACACCATTGCTGAGGGCTTCAAGGGTAATCGTCAGCTGCCCTATGCACACTGGATCTGCTTTATCATTAGATCTTCTATTCAGATGCCACCAGAGATCAGGGCGGAGATAGCAAACACTACTACTGCTTTCCCTGATTATGATATTCGTTAGCTTTGGGCCTCGGTTACTAGAGATCAGGCCCCAGCGCCAGGACAACGTGAGCGCCCAGACGTTCCTGAGACAGCAGCTGAGCAGGATGCCAGAGTTGACGAGCTTGCTGAGGCAGAGCTTGCGGACCTTGAGGCTCAGACTGCTGATATACCTGAGGATGTGACTTCTGACAGCACAGATGAGGACTACCAGCCCATCCCTAGGTATCGGTCTCCTCGGTCTCACGACCACGAGGCCGGTGGCTCTGGCTCAGCCTCCCGCTCAGATCCAGCCATGGTGGCTATTCTTGAGAGGTTGACCCAGGCTCAGGAGCAGCAGCAGTAGCAGATTCAGCGACAGGCACAGGACACAGCTGCAGCACTCGCACAGATTCAGGCTCGTCAGGACGAGTTTCAGAGACAGCAGCTTGAGATCCAGAGGCAACAGGTTGAGATGTAGCGACAGAGTCAGCAGCAGTACATGGATCTCCTGCGCCATCTTATCACAGTCGGGGTTCCTCCGCCTGCTTCTGTCATGACTCAGGCTTTGCATTCCAGTGGTCCGTCGAGTCAGGGACAGCCGAGCTTCCAGTTTACATCTCCACAGCAGCAGGTTCCCCAGTCTTTTCAGTCCCCGAGCTTCACTCCTATTCATACGGGGTTTACACCGTCAGACCAGCCTCGCCCGCACCTCCTGACAGGCACACCTATTGGTGATTTCAGTGCCACCTACAGCGAGTTGACTGGTCAGCCGACACCCTCGCACACCACTACGTTTCACACTTCGTCAGGGTTGTCAGCTCCCGAGGCAGCCGTTCCTCCAGTGACAGGGACCGGGACTACAGAGACCATCCCTTCTTCAGTTGCCTCGACAGATCCCCCTGCTATTGGCTCACTACAGGCTCAGGTCACTCAGACAGATCCACTTGTTGCTACTCAGTCAGTGCCTGTTCCTGCTCAGACCCAGACCGCTTCATAGCCACGTGCTTCTTCAGAGGGTCAGCCAGATAGCTCAGACTCCGAGGGCGATTCGCTACACTTCGTGATTACTCCGCGCACCTCGGCACCCGACACGACTCCGTCTGTCCCCCCGTCAGATCATTAGATTAGTTTTTTTGGCGCTTGATGCCAAAGGGGGAGAGTTAGTAGTTTCAGGGGGAGTTTTGTTAGAGGGTTTTCGTTTTTTGTGTGCTACATTCATGCATATCATGTTTACTTTTCAGCATTGCATTCGTGTGACATTGTCGTCGAGTCGTAAACTTTGAGTCTTAATGTGTTATCTCGTCTCAGTTTTAATATATGTCACCGTTTTAGTTATAGCTCTAAGGTTGTGCTTCCGTGCCTTACTCCGATTTCTTATGAGCTATTATCTTTATGTGTACTAACTCTTTTTGTCTTATCTTATGAAGTACACTCTTTTGGCTTGGGGCACATAAGCAATTCCTAACCCTTTGTGCTTATTGCTTTTTGCTTATGTGAACCAAGCATGCTCGAAAACCTCAACTCAAATCTTTTGAACCTTAGTGTTGTCATCAATCACCAAAAAGGGGGAGATTGAAAGCATCTAGGCCCCAAGGTTTGGTTTTGGCAATTGATGACAACGCTTTATTACCATGACTAACGTGTGTTTTGCAGAAACGTTGGTAAGTTAGGTCATGGAGGTTATAACTGCTTTGGGCACCATGGTATTCGTGTCCCTTGTTGGAAATCATTTCGGTTTTCAAAAGAGTGACGTCAAGATTAAGGACGGTTAGTTTCGGATGTCGAGGTGTTGAGACACATTCGGAATAGTCGTTAGGATCTTCGTTTTTCTCTTTTGGCCGTACTATAAAGGGGGGCATGAACGGGTAGCTTGACCTAGGCGAGTCCTATGTTTAGGTGTGGTGCACACTTGTTAAACTTGGCGCTAAGCAACCCTAGAATAGCTCAAAGTTCAGTTGGAAGCAACTTGGTTGAAGTTGCGACGCGTTTCAGAAAGTTTCGGGTTGTTTCCCACTGACCGGACGCGGTCTTCGGCATGACCGGACGCGTCCGGTCAGTACGTTACCGCGGCTAGGGTTTCGGCCCTGACCACCGGACGCGGTCCTCGCGAGGACCGGACGCGGTGGTCAGTGGCTGACACGTGTCACTTGAGGGAAACACCCGTCGGACGCGACCTGGGGGTGATCGGCGCGTCCGGTCACAGTCCAGTAAGGTCCAGAGAGGACCGGACGCATCCGGTCAACACCTGACCGGCGCGTCCGGTCGTTCAGTTGAAAATTGGGTTTTGACCGTTACGGGCGACCGGCGCGTCCAGTCAGTTCGACCGGCGCGTCCGGTCAGCCCGTGTCAGAACATAACGGTTCGTTTTCCTTGAGGGGTGTATAAATACATCCCCTCCACCTCTTTTAGAGGCCTCTTGCTCATTTAAACATCTGAGAAAACCCTTTAGAGTGCAAGGGAGTGCAAGAGCTCTAGTGAGGATAGAGATTTGAGAATCAAAGTTTGAGATTTCCTCACTAGTGATTAGAGAGTAGCAAGTGTGCATCCATCTCCTCATTTGGGCTCGTTGTGGTCAAGTGAGAGTTCTAGCTTGTTACTCTTGGTGATCGCCATCACCTAGACGGCTTGGTGGTGATTGGGAGTTTGGTGATCATCCGGCGGAGCTTGTGGATGACCCAACTCATGTTGTGAGCGGTTTTGGGTGATTCACCGCGACGGAGTGTCGAAGAATCAACCCGTAGAGAGCACTTGATCCTTGCGCGGATCAAGGGGGAGCGACACCCTTGCGCGGGTGCTCCAACGAGGACTAGTGGGGAGTGGCGACTCTCCGATACCTCGGAAAAACATCGCCGTGTTCCTTGCCCTTTACATTCAAGCATTTACATTCTCGTATTTACTCTCATTGCTTGATTTACTTTCCTAGAATTGCCATGCTAGACTAGGATTGGAAACTAGGGTGCAAAACTTTTATCGGTAGACTCTCTAGGAACACAAGTAGGCACTAGGGGTGAATTCCGGCTTGTAGGATTTAATTCTTGCAATTATTTTTTAGAAAAGCCCAATTCACCCCCCCTCTTGGGCATCTTCATCCTTTCAGGAGTGCGGAATAATATAACATTAATTTACAAAACAGGTAGAGTTAAACTTTAACCTAAGCTCCAAATGGTGAGTAGACAGCGGAAGCATCCAAGAAGAAACATCTAAGATAGAAGAGGTAGCCAGACCATGTCGAGCCCACCGACATGACCTCACTAAGCTGCTCAAGTCAGGTCCTGCAACAGGGGTTAACAAACCCTGAGTACTTGAGGGTACTCAACAAGTCTTACCCGACTAAAGAAAAGACTCCAAGGATATGTTGGTTAAAAGGTAAGGTAGAAGCCAGAAGTAACTTTTGCGGAAAAGCTTACTACAAGTGAATCCTTACTTTCTATCTTTTAGCTGTGTATTAAGTTATGATCAGTATCCAATTAGCACATGGTCTAAATCAATCACTTCTTTAATCATCAAGCTCATGTTCAACTCATAACATCTCTTATCCATTAGTATCCATGTTTCATTGATTAGCTATGATGCAGGGTAGAGGATCGAGTCTTCATCACCGAGAAGCAGCGGTGATTCGAATCGTTTTGGCCCAGCTAGGGTTTCCTTACCACACGAGATATGCAGGTCTAGGTCTGAACCAGATCCAAACCTGAACCTACATATCTCAACCTTCACTCGGATCCTCCAAAATATGAACCGGTCCAGCGCTACCCGAGAGCACAGTACACCACCTCCCTGCGCCACTCCTGGTGGATTCACAGGATGGGTACATGCTACTCTCACCATCTCCACACTCCTAGTGCACGGTTGTCGTTTCACATAATGGAATAGCCAAGGTATTAGACTTACCGGAGTATGTGGCCAGTACTAGCAAAGTCTCAAACACATAACAAGCCTACAACGGTACGGTCCTCAATCGACATAGGCGGGGTCACTACGTCAGGACTCAAACCTAACGCAAGCCAAGATTCCACCCGGTCTCAATTTAACATTATTAACATCATAGCATTCACAACCCATCAATAGAGTTAAGAAGAGCAAGGTAAAGCTATTACTCTCGAACAATGAAACCATCGCTCGACTTCCATCGCAGACTAAGCATTACTAAGCATGAGAGGAAACGGTATCTTTATACTAACAGGGTATAACTAAGGATATCTGTAAAACAAGGTAATCATGTAGCAACGATATAGATCAACTCCTAACTACTTAATGCACATCCCACAAGACTTAAAGTGTAATAAAGATTTGTAAAAGCTATAGAAGAGTGTGATGCACCGGGGCTTGCCTGAGTTGCAGAGAAGGTTAGTTTCCTCATAGAGATCTAATAGACACTAACACCTCTAGTGGATGGATCTACTCCGAGTCTTGATCAACACGAGTCTTCTCACTCGTACATACTACATGTAATAATGATGCTTTGCTTAATATGATGGACTACATGCCATGATGCATGATGTATGATTCATGATGAGGGATACAAGTACATTAACAGAAGTTAAACATGTTTAAGGAAGTTGAGTACAACTTTCCTTCAGCCAACAACTAGGGTTATCATCATAAAAGCATCTTAATTTTTAACTAATCAAGTTAATTAGTTATTATTATGAAAGGATTATGTTAACATGGACCAACAGGTGATTAACATGAAAAGCACCTACTTAGCATAACTACTTACTCTACTAAAGCTATAGGAAACAAGCAAGGCTTATAACACATGCATCGACTAACTAAGCATTTAATTAAACTATTTTATGTATTATGTAACAAGTTGATTATAATCAATTCATGGTAGTAACATTTATTGTATTATATTAGTCAAGCAAGATAAAGTATTTACTTAACATTACTCCAAGATTATTTATGATAATAAACAAGGATCACTACTTGACCTAATCATATGCATTGACTAATTACTTATTTGAGGAAACTATTTTATTTATTAACTAACAAGTTAATTATGAGCATAACAAACATCTAAAGAAGGTGCCAAGGAACAGCAGGGGTTATGTGTTCCCGGGTCCACAATCAAGGTATAAAACACCCAATCCATTTTATGAATTATCCTACTTATTTAGCATTTATTAATTAATTAAGTAAAGCATAGTATTAAGCATATAAACTAAAATCATCAAAACAGTACCAAACTTTTTGTGAAGCTAGATATTAGCATGTAAAGCATACCCATAAATTTTCATGATCACAGGATTAATATTTTTTTTATAAAAATCATGCAACATACATTTATTAATTAAAAGAGCTAATTTTTATTCATAGCAAAGTACAGGAAATTACCAATTCATA
This sequence comes from Saccharum spontaneum, assembly GCA_022457205.1. NCBI lineage: Eukaryota > Viridiplantae > Streptophyta > Magnoliopsida > Poales > Poaceae > Saccharum > Saccharum spontaneum. Next base: position 26,576,868 of record CM039615.1, read on the forward strand.
TTTTTCATATGTATATCATATCACAACAAGGCCAAAAAAAATATTTATATTTTTCTAAGCTCTGAATAAATAGTTATGAATTATTTAAGAATCAGAACATAAAAGCATTTTTAGAAATTCGAAAAGGGTCAAAAACCCTTTTGCACACCACGCCAAGCCAGCCACAGCGGCTGACAGGCGGGACCGCGGTCAGCGCACAGTACCACCCGCGCGTGGCCGCGGACGCTCGACGTTGACCCGCCGATTCCTCACCGACGGTGAGAGCTTCGGCCAAGGGAACGGAACCAATGAGACCACCAGGACCTTGCGCACCGACCTAAGGGATAAAACAGAGGGTTAGGGGTCAGGACTGTGCATGACCGCGCCCATGGCAGCTCAGCGGTGCACAGCACGGTGGTGCGGCGCGGGTTCGCAGTTCCGATCGTTGGGTAGCCTAGCTAGGGCTCGGGGTGGCGTCAGGGTGCTCACCTCGACTTGCTAGGTTACTAGGTCAAGGCAGAGACAACACCGACGCCGCTGCCGACGGTGATGGTGGTTGCGGCGGCGCGGACACTGCGGCGAGCACGTGTCCCAGCGGCTCCGGTGTGCGCCTGGCAAAACCAAAGGAATAGTGAGCATCACCGAGTCAAGGGGAAGGCGAGCGGCTCAGGAGACGCACAACGGCAAGGCGAGTCTACGTGTGCGAGCAATCGAGCAGAGGGTGAGCAGGCACGGCGAATTTCACTGGCGGCCAAGGAGTTCGACGGTGAGTAGAGGTGAGAAAGAAAGGGTGGCTGGCGGTGCTGTGCTTAAAACGGCGAGAGGAGCACGTGGGCGAAACATCTAGGCGTGGCCAGCAGCAGCTTGAGCGCGCCACCGAAGCTGCTGCATGTCCGGCACGCGTAAAGCGGTGAACGAGGGCGGCGGCTCGCCGGCGAAGCAGCTGCGTGGCACAGCTGCCTGATGCTACTGTTCACACCTGACAGCCCCTCTTCTTCTCCCTCTTTCTCACGATTTTGCAACATGATGTGATGAGCATCCTTAAGAAAAGTTCTTCATTGATCCGAGATCTTCAACTTTGGTTAAAGCACCATCCTCAGAAGATTGATAGTTTTAAAGATTTTGAACTGAGAAGGAGGGTACAGTGAAACTGATAAAACAATTCAGTTTCAGGTTTTAAAATCAGTTTTGTTTAGCTAACTTTGAGATTTAATCTATGAGCAACCATTAATCAAACATACCAACCATTTACACAGTATCATGGCCAAGTAATAGAACAAAGTTTGGATAAATTTTATTCATAAAACTTCATTTGATAATTTCTCAAAAATTTGAACTTATTAACTGTTTTCAAGTAACTTAGGCAGAAATTACTGTGGGAATCAACATTAACTTCAATGTTTGAGCTCAAGTTTAAACATATTTGGAAACCCTAACCAACTTTGATTCTATATTGCAGAGCATATTTTAAATAACAAAGTTTATATTAACAAAATTTTAATTGTTTAAACCATTTCTCATATATAAAATCACAAAGAAACCTAATTGATAACAAAATATCATTTCATGTAACTAATGAAACATATGAAACATTATATATGAAACATGTGAGGCACTACACATGCAACCTATGAAACAACACATAAGACATACTTATTAAAAGCAACATATCAATTAATATAGAACATTATTATTTAACATGTGAAACAATTATATGAAACATATGAAACATTGAAACACTATAAGTGCAACATGTGAGACTCTAACATGTGAAACATGGCATATAAAACATGTGAAACACTTGTTTGTATGCAACACATGAAACATTACTATGCAACGTATGAAACATATGCATGCTATACTTGAAACATGGATGCATTTACGCCTTAATGTTTGGTGATTATGTTTCATGATGTACATTGTCAAGTTTTAGTAGCTTTAACATCTGGGATGTTACAGGCGGAGGTCTGGTCTCCGCCGCATTGGGTAGAGGCGAGGCCCGTACTATCCGTGGAGAAAAGGGGAGCGACCAAGACGGTGGCCTATGGCCCAAGGGGCGAGGATTGGCCCGCGCCTACTGGCCCACGAAAAACGGAGTGTAGCCCAAGTCGTCAGAGGATAACAAATTGCCCTCAGGGCATTAGCTCTAGAAGGGAATAAGAGTAGAATATACTGCCACCGTCACGGGGCATGAATGTAATTGTGATTTGTACCAAATAGAGCCCTATAAAAAGGGGTTGTAAATGCTCTAGAGGAGGCTGGTGAATACAGTAATGAAACCCTAGTTTCCCTGGATCCCACCCGCGTCTTCTCTAAGCCTGTTCTTCCTTAACCTCCGCCCACACTCCGGCGGAGGTCCCATCCAACTATACTATCACCCCGCTGGGAACAGTTTCCCAACACAATGGAGCGTGAGGCGGAGTCCTCGCCGTCGACAGGGAAGGGGAAAGGAGCACCGGTGTGGAGACAAGAGGGCGGAGAGTGCGAGGGAAGAGATGTAGCGACGGCGCCACAAGGGGACAAATGGGGGAGGGGAACCTAGCGTGGATATTTCGCCATGACCACGCGAGCCCGCGAGGGCCACCCAGCGTGTACGCAGAAAAGCCACGCCTGCGCCCGCTCCAGCCGAGTTTTCGTTCCTCCACGGACTGGTTGAGGGCCGGGGTGCTTTGATCTCCGTGCGGGCCGGGCTCCCAACCGTGTTAGGCAAACAAACAGGCCAGGTTGGCTGGTCTAGGCAAACAAATGCATCCTTCATGTTTTTTTCTCAAAAATTCAGACGCACTGAACCTTTATGGGGAAATTAAACTGAAAATCATATTTCTGTCTCTAATATGTACGCGTGTATGCTTGAAAATCAGAAATAAATACAGCAAGCCACTCAGCCGATTCCTGAAGACTATCTTTTTGCTACTGTCCTCTTTTCATGATGGACGAACCTATTCATGTTTATGATCGATCGAGGAGTGGTGCAACCTATGTATAGAGTACCCTGGTAGTCGTCAGTTTTTGAAATTCACCAGGTGCATCTGTATCTATCCAAGTTGCATCTTTCCCTTGGAACACAACGCACTTCTCTTATACAACTAAAACGAGTGCAATGCAATAATGTAATCTGATTGAGTTGACTGACTTGATAGCATCGCTTGGATAAGTTACCTCTGGATACATGATTGTTGTCCATCTGTATGTAACGTCGTATGGTCACGTTGTTCTATAGGATTCGTAGAACTCTTCACGAGGATCGTTCAAATTAATATGTTGCGGTGACGAGGGTAGCGTTGTTAAAACTTGTGGTATAGTATAAATTCTCCATCATTGCGCACAAGCATATTCTTTAATTCTGATGCTAACACGGTGGACCTGTCGTCCTTGAGGTTCTTGTTAGCTTAAACCGTACGAAACTTAGCTTGCTTACTGCACCCGTAAGCTGCTGCTGCGATAAATATTCCATCTCCTGCCTTCACTCCAGTTGCTCACTAGTGCCTGCAGCCTGCTAGCTTAGCTACCGAGCATATTGAGTCCAATTGCTACACTACTGCACCCTCTGCTAGCTGCGTCGGCGATGTGTCTGCCGTTCTCCTGCGGCGGCAGCGACAAAGGCGATGATTGGTCACATGACCCTAGCAGCGTCCACCAGCCTTTTCGGCCGCCACGACAACCTCCTCCGCCACCAAGCGCGGCGATCATGCATGTTCCACCAGATGAAGAGGACAACGGCCAACCTTATAAGCCATCTCCTGTGTATGGCCACCATGGGACGACCAACATTAACATGCCTGCCGCTGCGGGCAGTGAGGGCAATGGAGGAGGTAGTGCGGCGCAAGGGCATATGGGGGAAGTGAACAAGAACGGTGAAGGGCACATGACGGCCTTCGGCTACTCAGACGACGACGTCCGTGCTTCTGTCGGTGGCGTTGTCCGAGGTCGAGAGAGTCAGAGCGCTGCCTGGAAGATCATGGCGTCCACCACTCCAGCAACGCAAGCTTTTAATAATAAGCATAGGGATCTGGCCGCAGCGCAACAAGCTCCTCAGCCTACGTATGTCGTCTGTGCTAGTCCTGGGCACCATCACGGCCATGGGTCGCAGGCAGCATCGCATCCCAGCGAGACCGCTGATAACATGAAGGCGCCACTTCAAGTACTACCGATGGTTCGTCGTCGTGGTGAAGACTACTAGCGCTACCCTACTGCGTGCTGCGCGGCCACCACAGTACAGACGCCGATCCCCAACAATTTCGTTCGTTCTACTTCTACTACGGTAATCTTGACCCATGATGATGATCATGTGCATATTGGATGAGTGAGAATTCGTACCTTTCTAGTTGTAAATTAAATTTGGTGATGATGTCTTTTCGTTCAAATTGGATGCTGTTGTTAGTCTCTCCATTGTCTGAAACTAGTGCTGGCGTATCTAATGCTAGAAGCATATTCAGAAAGAATTTGTTCCAGTTTCACCTTTTCATTTAATTAATGGCGGACGATGTAGTTGGAACGCAAGGACGAAACGGCATCCTCTTTATTATCAATTAATATTAGTATTATCAATCAGAGGATCCCAACAATAAGTCCCTATGTTAATTTTCTAATACTTGCTAGGAAAAAAGATAATAAATCCTATGAACTCACAAAAATAAAAAAAAATATGGCCATCTATTCATTATTATAGCTATCAATGAATATGGGAGATACATGGTTTCAACTAAATATGACAATGAAATGGGATGAAAAAACATGCATTGTAACTAGATAACCTAAGGATATATCACAACCACATAAAGATTTAAATATACAACTATTGTCTGAGAATATAGGCAATGAGAGACAGAAAGTAAAGTTTAGTGCGTGGTAGGCCCAAATCTATACATGAGTATTAATTATTTCTCTTTTTAAAATTATTAGCTTATGCATAAACATGGTGGGTTGACGGACTAGTGGAACTAATTGGGGTAGAACCCTACATCCTCCCATCAATTCATCTTGGTATCAATTCATGTAGCTAGGCTTGTATTTACTAAAGATTTTTACATTTGACATGCTCAGTGTGTGTGTAGGTGTTCCAACACTATCACACAGGCCCTATGACTGATACACAGATGATTTTAGAAGGACCTAAATTCTTTTCAGGATCGGTTGAAATAGAAAGCTACCTCAAGAAATGTCGAGTGGGAACCAAGCTAGGTTTATTTAGGTCCTACGGATGCAAGGGAACAAGTGATGTGAAGGCTGAGAAGAAACTAAAGCAAAACAAGTAAAACAACAAAAAATTGAGTACCAAATAGTCCAATGGTCTAGAATTGAATTTGAATGACACCAACAATTAAGTTAGGACCGAATAGTCATGGTCATTTCAAGGCTTAATAGTTATGGTGGATCGGATAGTACAATTGTGGAAAATGTGAGCACTGGACAATCAATAGAAAGACTATTCTAGGATGTGCTAAATCTTTGTGAACACCAGATGCTAAATGTGAGTGACAAGCTTTAGTAGCTTGTGGCACACGTCTTTCTTAGAAGAGCCTTAGTGGCGAGTCTAACACCATGCCAAAGGAAGGCTTGATATGACCATGACAAAACCTTTGTGGAGCTCCAACATCGACTAGGGGTAATACTTTTCCTACCAATATACCTTAGTACACATCATCACGTCTTGTCTCAGGAGTTTTGCATTCCTCGCTTGATTTTTACATACCTCACTTATGGTTTTACCAATATTTCCTAGAAAAGCTTAGGGTGGTTCATATGATTTGCTATATGTTGAGAAACTATTTTTGATGGGTAAGTTAAAACACTAGATAAAAAGATCAAGTGCACATCTTGCTAGTTAGTTTGTTTATGTTTGTCTAGGGTAGCATCAAGTTTGGTCCATAGGTTAGAAAATTTTTTTAGTGAGATCCAATGCACCCCATCCCTCTCTTGGGTCATATCTTTGTACCTTGACTTGGATTCCCTATGGTGGCATTTTGGAACTAGCCATCCCTCACATGACATATATAGCTAGGGTCCTACACCTCTTATGGTCAAGTAGACTAAGCATCTGACCCGCTCCTAAATCACTATCATGAATGGCTAGGACTCGACAAGTAGCGACATCAATTAAGAATAGAGAGTCCCTTTGAAAATTGGATGGATCTTGTTGATCACTATGGCAAAATTCTGACCTTGTGCTTGGTACGGTGTTAGAGCAATCCTTTGAGGGCTGAGTATAGGTTGCTGCCTCCTTCCGAGCCGCCACCTTACTTCTCTCTCCTTCACACACATGCTAACGTTGTTGTCAGAGAACCTCTAAATACAAGTACACACAAACATGCATGGTATATACACCTGTGCAACAACACTTACAAGCCCCCATTGCTGTCAGAGAACCTCTAAATACACGTACACACAAACATCCACTGTGCAACATCACTTGCAAGCCCCTCACTATGCATGTGTAAGGATTCTTACATCTTTTTTCATGCTTTTGTGTGCCAGTGAGCGCCGCGAGCCTTCAGACTCCCACAACAAGGGAGTGTTTATCGTTTTGTGCTCACCACCCAAACACCATTTTTTGCTTGCACGTGGCCACTGGTACCATCAGCCTCCAACTGTTTGCCACTGTTTGACAGCTCATCCTAGAGCATAGGGGGCATATCCCTAGGCCTTGGGTATAATGGAAAGACATAGGATAAGTTTTGTTAGACCCATTCGTGCACCAATACCCTACATGATGGGCACAAAAGCTTGTTTATTGGGCTGGGGGCATGTGAGATGTTTTTTCCTCTTCATACACTTTTTGGAACAATCCTCCAAACAAAGCGTGCTATATGACCCGCAAGAAACAAATGTTGGATGATTTCTTTATTGTCACAAAACAAAACTTTTCGTCACCACTCCAAATTCATTTTAGGATATTGTCCTTTGTTAAAATCACTCCTTTTAGTAAGATTCAAATAAATATCTTGACCTTTAGAGGTGACTTGATCTTCCATAATGATTTATTTAAAGGCATGGACATTTGATTTACTACTTTTTTTTACATTGGTTGCATAATAAACACATGCCTCTTGGATAAAGAGGTCCATTTAGGGCCAATTTGGTGTGCTCTAGCTCTAGCTCTGCCGGTGTCTCCGACACCGGAGCTAGAGAAGCCACAACAAAAGACTATAGATGGAGAAGCACTTTTGATGCGAATAGACGAGCTAGAACCATTTTACTATACGGAGGCAAAGCTATTATAGGCTTTTGCCAAGGTGCTCCGGCTCCAACAACAGAGCCCATGTAGAAAAGCCTAGTCAAAAGGGCCCTTAATAGAATTAGGTTAATCATCAAGTTGCATATAAATGCTACTCTTGTGACCAAACCGTTCCATTTGATTAATTTATCACCCCTAGCATTCTGCAAAAGAGAAATATCAAGTGGTGCAGTGCTAAAAGCTCGAGCAACTATAATATCTTTCTTACTTGTAATGTTATATAAATTTGGATATTGTTCTTTGAGGATGAAGTTACCCAACCATTTGTCCTCCTATCACCTCACTTTAGCACCATTATGAATGTTAAGGCCTTGTTCGGTTAATCTAATCATTGGATTGGAGGGTATTGAGGGGAGATCCCCTTAATACCCGCCAATCTTCTCAGTTCGGGGATTAACCGAACAAGGCCTAAATGTGGAAAACTCTAAGAATTGGTCATGGACCTTCACAAGGCTTGACAAAAAAATAGGAATCACTTGGCTTCCACCCAATTTTTTTTCAATTACTTCTTCCTAAGAAGTTCTTGCTAACCTCCATCTTCACTAACATGTTTGTATATCCATTTACTAAGTAGACATTCATTTTACACCCCAAGATTTGTAATTCCTAAGCCACCTTGCTCCTTTGGTAGGCAGAGGATCCCCCTATTTTGCAAGTCTCTATTTTTTTCTTATGGTTGTCTCCTTGCCAGAAAAAGCTAGACCTATAAAGTCTAGCTTCTTAAGAATACCCTTTGGTACTTCAAAGAAAGACATCATGTACCAGCATGGCTACATAGAATTGAGTTAATCAGTACTAGCCGACCTCCTGAAGATAAAATCTTTCCTTCCAACTACACATTTTCTTTTGAAGGCAGACTTCAACAACTTTGCAGTCCTCTCGTTATTAAAGTTTCCTATGATACATTGCTATGCCTATGTATTTGAAAGGATATGATCCATCTCCCAGTCATAGATCTATGAGTATTTGCCAACATAGTTCTTTGTATTTCCATAGCATATTATTCACTTTTGTGGAAGTTAATTTCCAAACATGAAAGTTGTTCAAAGGAAAATGGAAGAATTTTCATATTTTTCCTATTCAACATCATGTGACATGAAAAGGATTGTATCTTTAGCATATTGTAGGATTTAGGGGCTATCATTTACTAGATGTGAAATTATTCCTTGAATTTGTCCATCCTCTTTAGCTCTAGCACTGAATTAAATAACATATCCACTACTAAATTAACAAGGATTAGTGATAAGGGATCACCTTGTCTTAGGCCTTTTTTTCTTTTAGAAACACCGTCCTATATCATTGTTTACCTTTACTGCAACACTACCCTAGAAACAAATTGATGGATCCACTGACACCACAAAATTGAGAATCATCTCATCTAAAGGGTTTGTTGAAGGAAACACCACAATTTTCACTTTACCACAGGTCTTCTCAAAGTCCACTTTACAATAACGTCATTTAGCTACTTTCTGTGTAACTCATGGTTAGATTCATGGAGGATTATGCACCTTCTAAAGTAAAGTGACCAGGTAAAGTATGTGACCCTTTATTCATTCTACTAGTTGCAACCTTAGTAAAAAACACGAAGCTTACATTTAAATGGCAGATCGGTCTATGCTCTTGAATTCAGATTGCTTCTTGACACTTTGTTAATAAAGTAATAGTGCCCAAGTTAAGGCTGGGTAAGTCTCCTTTATAGAAGTCACAAAATATAGCCATCAAATTAGCCTTTTTATGTCTTCCCAAAACACTTGATATATAAAACTCAATGCCAATGGGAAACCATTTGGTCACAGAGCTTTAGTGTTCTCCATTTGGAAAATAGCTTCTTTTACCTTTTCTTTAGAAAACATTGTCGTAAAAATATCATTTTCCTTATCTGAAACTTGTGTGATGTCAACAACTCTATTCTCCATTATGGAAAAATTATTTTCAAATAGAGGTTATGTGGTCTTTTAGCTCCATTTTGTCTTTCAAGATCTTATTATTCCCTTCTAACTAGAAAATGTGTGTTTTCATATGCTTACCATTTGCAATAAGCTAGAAACACTTTGCGTTATTATCACCTTCTAACAGGTTTTTAGTATTTGACATTTGGAACAAGTCTATCGTCCCTTCTTCCCTCAGCAAACAAGTGCTTTTATCGGACAATGGAGTGTATGTTGATTGTTCTGCCTTTTTATCTAGCATTGCATGGACATATTTATCCATGAAGAAAGGCCCTATTTGGATACAAAGTATTTTTAGAGTTTTAGAAAAGTACCATGGTTTTGTGAAATACATTGGTTGTAGAGTGCCATGAAGTATATGAGTGCAACAAACTTTATGGTTTTGAATACCATGGTATTACTGAACCTGCAGTCTTTTTAGAGTTTTAAAAACTCTACTCTAGAACTTTTTTCTAAACCACAGTTTTGCACAACAATGGTTCTAAAACTACAGTTTCTTGATACTATGGTCAAGAAACTGTAGTTTTAGAACCATTGTTGTGCAAAACTGTGGTTTAGAAAAAAGAGGTCTATAGTAGAGCTTTTAAAACTTTGCAAAGTATTTTTGAAGTATTGGAGAAATTCTATGGTTTTACAAAATACTTTGGTTTTTAAAAGCTACTGGGTGTTTGAATACAACAATCTTATAGTCTCTAAAACCATGGTTTTATCAAAACTATAGTCTTTTTGGAGTTTAGAAACTCCACTCATGACATCTTTTTCCTAAACTACAGTTTTGTGTCTTTTTGGCTTATAAAACCACAGTTTTGTCCTACTACAGTTTTTCAAAACCGTATCATCCAAACAGGCCCTACAGTTTCAGCAATACCATGGTATTCAAAACCATAAAGTTTGTTGCATACAAACACTTCATCACTCTAAAACTAAAATATTTCACAAAATCATGGTATTTTTCTAAAACTTTAAAAATACTTTGTATCTAAACAGGGCCTAATATTTTGGAGCTTACCTCCCCGGAACAAACGCACATGGGTCACATCACATCATACGTGTATTGCGCCAAATGCTTCCGAAGTAGGTGAACATTTTACACGATCATCACATTTTGCTATGAAAAGAACATCTAGTACATATATATATATATATATATATATATATATATATATATATATATATATATATATATATATATATATATATATATATGTCCATGGACAAGAAATAAAGCAAGCTAGCAGCACTCTGTGTCTCTCCATTCACTTTGGAATGAAACATAAAGCTAGCATCACACGTACTGTTTAATGATTCTCCATCATTGAGGATAACAACGACACCATGAATGGCTTGATACAATGCCTTAGGCATAAGTTCTCCATCATTGAGGACGTGCATCTTTCTGTTGCTTCATACGGTGGACGACGACCTGACTCCACTGGGGTTTTAACGTTAGCTTAAGTCTTACGAACTCAGTTTACTATACAGCAGAGCCCCATATCTGCGGCCATATATTAAGTCTTACGAACTCAGTTTACTATACAGCAGAGCCCCATATCTGCGGCCATATATTCTCCTGCCTAATTTATAACCACACATCTCTATGCTTGCACTCTTCTTCTCACCTACTACATACCTTCAGTCCAATCGATCGCTCGCTTAACATAGCATTGCATAGCTGCTGCTAGCTTAGCTATACCTCGGCGCCAGCTCCGGCTATGTGTCTCCCGTTCTGCTGCCGCGAAAATGATCCGCCACAACCACAAGTGACACATGAGCATCATTCAGGTCACAGGGTCGGCCACACCGAGCCTGTTGACCACACGCCGTCCTCTGGAACTGGAAAGGAATCAAACAATGGCAACGGTGCGAACAAGAACAAGAACGAGAGCAAGAGCGATGATGAAGACAAGAACAAGACGGCTCCTCCTAGTCCTAAACATAGGGGCCAGGAGACCGAGGAGGCTTCTGTGGCAGCAGCAGGCGTCGCTGATTCCGCGAGGACGCCACCCGAGACGCAGCAGATTGCTTGTCGTGGCCATGCCCATGATGAAGACGATTACGGCTACTCTAACCCTAGTGCTTCCCCCACTGTGGTGGCGGTGCCAGCTGCCAACAACTTATTCCGTGGAGATCGTGGTCATGGTGATGCTCATGCAGACAGTGGCAAGGATGATCGCAAGACTCCAGGCAGAACATGGTGGTGATGAGGTATTGAGGTGAGCAACAAATATACTGCTGCGCTGTGTTTATTTGCCACTTTTTTTTTTGCGAGGAGTGTTTATTTGCCACTTGTTACTTGTTGCATCTGTTCTGTACAAAAATGACAAGGCATCCTAGTTATGGTGTGCAGTAGATATATATGCACCTAGGATGTCTGCTAATTATGCGCTGTTTCCCTGTGATGAACTCTATGATTGTTTGATAACCATAGTGTGAATCTATATATTGTACTGTATATATGATCTCGGTTGTCGCTTTTAACAACTTCTTCAAGTTCAGATTAGTTGTGTACATTTTGCTCGTCCTTTAATTTTTCCGGTTTTCCCTCTGTTTTCCTCTCCGTTAGATTGGTGACAAATGTCGCCAAGCATCTATCTCCATAACCAAAGTGCGTGCAAATCATTCTTGTTTGTGTTCTACTGGCCTGCCCCCGCGACCTGGACCAAGGAATTAGGTTCGTCAACTGAAGATACCACATGTGCTTGTGCCAGACGGCAAGTTCATGGATGAGAAGGAATAAGAGAACTTCTTTCTTCCTTTCCTCTTTCTTTAATTTTTCTCCAGGAGTGATGCGCGTGTCGTCTTCCTTGTGACACCTTTCTCTATAATTATATTAATTCTGTCCCTCCAAGGAATTGGAATTGGTGGTAGAAAGATCTGTAGACCAGTTTTTTTTTTCGGTAACGACGTTTTGTGCTCTGGGGTGGCACATAATTATTCTGTTTTTATTAAGAGAATTTTTAAGTTTTGTAGTTTATCCATCTATTTTGTTGCTGATCGACACACAAAAATAAAGAGTCTGTCTATTTCATATTCGCGTGTTTCGCCCCCATCCACACCCGATTTTTTCACTGTTTCTCTTCCTCCCCCCGCTGTCTCGCTGAAGCTCCGGTGAGACCCTACACTGGCCGTGGCAGCCTCCTCCCCCTCCCCCCTCCTGCCACCGCCGCCATCTTCTCCAACTCCGGCGAGCTCAATCGCCGCCATCTTCTCCAATCCGGCGAGCCTCCCCTTCCCCGACCTGGCCCATCCGCCACTACCACCACCAGGGCCCCTAAACAGTGCAGCCACCATCCCCACCGTGGCCTACCTGCCTTGCCCTAGCTGGCCCCTTCTATACCTTCTAGAGTTGGAGATGAAAGATGGGGAGAGACTCGCCGAAACCTTAGCCACCGCCGCCGTCGTCTTTGTCTCCGGTGGAGGAGGAGGAGGAGGACGCCTACCTTGTTGGCGCCGGCGCCGCCCGAGGGGACAGAGGAAGGAGTCGTGGGCACGGGCGTCACGGGATCGGACGGCCTCCACCGCGTCCACGCACGGATCCGATGGCACAAAAATTGCGTGTCCAGAGCTGCTAAAACACCCGAGTGGTCTTTAGCATTTCTGAAAATAAACTGCATGTCATTTCCACCAAGAAAGATAATGGAGACAATGGGAGCCGGGAGACACATAAGCTGTCTAAGGCAGCAACATGAGCAAGTTAATAAATGGAAATAAGCAGTGAAAAGAAATGAGCTAGAGGCCATGTTTGTTTCAGCTTTTCTGAGTCTCGCTTATAAGCTGAGCAGGATTATCTGATAAGCCACGATCTAGAGAATCTACTGTCTGCTGGGCGTTTGACTATCCTAATTATTTCTAGTAGATTATCTGAAAAAAGAATATTTTGCACTGGTGTGTACCACTGTTTACTACTATTCCCTTGAGTCTATAGCCTTGCAAGTAGACCCGGATAAAAGTTTCAATTTCTATCCTAGTCCTACTTCTTCAAAATCGACGCAGGAGCTCAGAGATCCGGGCGTGCTCTAGGCGAGGAGGACCTCTTGAGATCCGGCGGCTGATGGGAGGAGCTGGAGATCCAGTGGGCAGTTGGTAGGCGGCATGGAGCTCCGGCATCGTGGACATGGCCGCTGCAGATAGATCTGGGCCAAGGGACGGTCGGGTCAGAGGGAGGCGACGGTGGGGATGGCGCGGCAGTGCAGCACCCGCACGGGAGGGAGAAGGGGGGCGAGCACACACGAGGGTCAGGCGGGAACGCAACTCTGCGTTTTCCAAATCGCGGAGCTGGGCTCGCGTTTCAGGCGCTGTTGTGGGAATATCATATCGATCCTTTGAGCCCCACGTCGACCTCATAGTTGTAGGTACAAAATTCTGCCGACGAATGAGGATGTGGTCTAATGATTCACTCTGAATGCTGGAATGCCCTCTGTTTATTATACTTGTTCGGTACAAAAAATACTTTATTTTTCTAATGGAAAAATTCAATGTGGATAATGATACTATTTTTTCAAGTAAATAACCAATTTAATTAGACGCTCAAAGTATCATTAGAGCAACTTCAAGAGACTCTCTATATCCTTCCTAATTACTAGGAATAAAGATTTTGATGATAAAATACCCTATAACATCTATATAGCCATCTATTATTTCGGATTTTTCACTAGCCAAAAATAGAAAATGAGAATGACACTCTAAAGTGCACACAAGATATAGAAAAATTGTTGGAGAGTAAAAGATATAGAAAACAATTTTTATGTAAATGGCTTTCTAAATGATGACTTATACAGTGAGCTTTAGAAAGACTCTTAAAGATGCTATAACAATCTAGAGCAGCTAATGCTTTATTTTTTAATGGCAAAATTCAATGCGCAATATGGTTCAAGCATCATTTGTCATATATTTGAGATAGTTCGTTTTCTAAATACACCACTATAGAAAAAAAATTATATGCTTTTATTAAAATCGTTAGCGATAATATATCCCCTTTTGTTCACAATAAAACTGGCGGTGAAATAATTTTCATAGCCAGTTTGGGACAGAAATAGTGCTGAAAACCATTCTGATTTTTGCCACTGGTTTTTGTCTCAAACTTTTCACTTTCAGTTCAGAAGAGGAGCCGACGGTGAAAATGAGCTAAACCCGGCCTCTATGTTTGCGCCCTCGTGCCCCTCCTACTAAGAGTCCTCTCTCCCACCACTTGTGCTATCACAGGGTGGCTAACGGACGGGCCCATGAGCCAACGTGTCACAACATGAATTGAGGCACTAGGAAGATATGAATCTACCGGCCTACATATTGTCCTTCTATGTTTCTATTTCCTCTTTCTCTCTCTTTCCCTCCCTTTCCCTCTTGACACTCATCTCTCCCCCTTCTTGGAACTCCACGACTGTCCCCAGGTGTGGGGCGCATGGTGGCACCCAACAGCAACCCCCTGCCCCGATGTAGGCATGTGGCCCTGGTGTCCCCTCCTTCAACGTGCAAGGCACACTGCGGCGGCCACTACGCCGAAACACTTAATCATTGCCAGAGCATCACTACAGGTTGTGAGCCGGTGGTGGTTACTTATCACCGCTGATTCATAAGTCCAGGATCCATAAAATTTGGGGAAGCTATATTGACCCGGCAGCGAAGGCAACTATCAACGTTGGCTCAAACCACCACCCTGTAGTGACATATCACTTCCCATCAAGCCAGGTTAAGCCATGAGTGAAGGGTGATATTTTACATCGTTGACGGGTTTTATGTTGACTTGGAAGTGTTCTAACAATTAGTTGATAGATAGTCCACCAGTAGATTCACCTACCACCATTGCTTTTTGTTATAAAAAGTTGCCCAGATGCCTCCAAGGACCAGCGGAGCTAGGTTCCCTGCATGTGCCGACAGCTTACCATTTGTGTATAGTCTCAGTACGGGTTCTCTGTGGGAGAAAGCTCTCCAATACACCTTCTATTTCTAGATATAAAAGAAAGCTAAAGGTCTAAAAAGAGACTGAAAATTATAGAAAAATGGAGAAAAAAATTAACCCTACCTCCTCTGGCTAATCTAATTAATAGGCAAAAAATCACTATAATAACAAGAATAAAAGAGAGAAGTAAGATAAAAGAATGATAATCGTAAAGCATATAGATGTTGTTGTGATTAATATGGAGGAAGAAATAGCAAGATAAGCACTAATTAACAACATTAACTAGCTAATTAGGCATGTACTGTGCAGACCAACTAAGATGTTGTGTAGAAAAAACCACAACAACAACAATAAGAATACAATAGAGGAAGAAGAAAACATAGATATTAATCATAAATTATATAAATATCACTAAGACTTAACACAAAGAAGAGAGTACAGAGACAAATAAAACACTAATGAGTAATTATTACTCTATATTTAAAATTATAAGATATTTTGGTCTTTCTAGATATAGAGATTTTGCTGTGCACTTATATATACACTATATCTAGATACATAACAAAAATAGTATATCTAAAAAACAAAACATCTTATAATTTAGAAAGAAGGGATTTGCTAATTAAGAGGATTATATAGTGGATCAGCAAGAAGGTTGGGGTGCCAGGCCCCCTATCCACCTCCCTCCACCACTGCTTGCCACTGCTAAGTGTCATGTCTTTTCTTTGAGTTGTCCCGACTACTCCCAACAAACTAAACCGCACGAGATAACCATTGGCAGTGATAAAAATAATGGCTCTACATATGAAATCCTACTCTTTGAACACATCAAGCATTGGCACCCTAACCTTCCATAGTGTCTTTATTTCTTACTTCAAAGGATAAGGAGGGCATCTATGTTAATATATGGTTTGTTGGACATTGAATAAGTGTAGTGAGCATAATGTACTTTTGCTTTTGACATAGCGATATTCAGACGTTGTACATGGTTAAGATCACAGACCATATGTTAAGTTTCTAGTCCTTTTATTGAATGGATTCATTACAGTCGATGGTCAAATTGTACATTCTTTGAATTAAAATTGAATTTAATGTACTTATCTTCAAATCTTTGTGAAACGATCCCGATTTCCACGAAGAAAAATCCACAAATTCAAACCATAATGTGATAGTCCCAGATGATCATTCCATCACATTATCGAATAACAGTCGATATCACAAGTCATACATCGAATACCTGTCTTACAGAGTACAAATAGCAACGTTTACTCATTATTACATCGCCACTTGGCGGAATCACTCAGAGCACACAACATCTAGAACAACATCTGGTAGAACGGTAGCAAGCGTAGACTTCATCTTTTGAACCAAACTTGAGCGTAGAACAAGACCTCTAATCCTCCCAACCATCTCCCTAGAAGTCGTACTCAGACTCGGGACCTACCAAACAATTATCAGTATGATTTGTATGGGCCACTAGCTCCCACCCTATGCTTTGTGTTTGCTTTGTGGTAGTGGAATGCAAGGGTAGAGCAAAAGACCTACTTTAGGCTATAGTTTTCCTATGCAAGTGTAATAAAAGTTTTATAATAATTCATCAAGTTTTAACCCATCTCATCCACATATTCACTCATCCCATCACACACATCTCACCACACTCTCACTCTCTAGTCGGCAAGGACGACTCCCTCTCGTACCTTGCCTTAATGGCTAACAGCCAAAATTCAACAAACCCGGGGGGAAGAAGAATGGACACCTCTCTCTAGTCAAGTGAAGCAATAACATAGTAAAGGTCCATAGCCGAAAAGATGGCATATGTATGATTGATCAACCACACACTCTGCAGAGGTTTTCACTATCCACAAGATCTTCCATCACCGACGACCATCGCCGTCTAGGCTAATTCCGGCTACTTTCTAGTCTAGAACGATACCATCCTACAACTCAGCCCTAAGGCACCCCAGATTTATCCGGCATGCTGAGACCATGAAACGTAAATACCAGGCCCCACAAGTGGTAATACGCAACTAGAGGGGTTTGAGATTCAACATCCTCACCCCCACATTGTCAACTTACAACCTTGCAGTAATGGCATCACCTAGATTTGTCCACAACCGTCTCCTCCCTAGAGAGGAGCGAATGGGGTGCAAGGATTCCTATGAACAGGTTCCTAGAACATATAAGTCCTTAGGGTAACCGAACAAGACATCTTCATAAAGGGGCTTTCGACACCCCGTGCTTCAACAGCACCTCTACTCCAGGGATTCGTCCCACGAAGACCACTCTTCCCTGGAGTCTACACCTCAAACCGGTACCCGCCCAGGTACAACTCTCAAGAAACACTCAGGTCACACTCTAGCAAGACTCGCTCAACAACTCATCATAGAATCCTGCTCGATCGACTGAACCCTCACCACACACCCAAGACGCACGCCAAGATCTCCCCAAGTTGTTATCGCATTATTTCCATATTATTGGCACCAAGTGCCTTAGCCACTCATAAACAATCCTCCACCAAGCATCACATCACAGATATAATGCGTAGTAGAAGCAAGTAGTAAGTAGTAAGCGAGCATCTATCCTAACAGCGGGTGTGCAAGGGTAAAGGTTGCGTCGAGGTAAAGGCTTCAAGCAATTCTACCGTGCAACCTATCACAGTTCAATTACATAAAAGTAGAGCACTAGCAGCTACATTACTGCATGTCTAGTAGGATTCTACGAGATTGGGTGGGACATGGCACCTACGGGCAAGTCGTCTCCAACCTCGTCGGTGTGGTTGGGGTCATACTCCTCAGTCTGTTGCTCCTCCGGGTCTATCAACGAGACATATGGCCGCGATAAGCGACTCCTATAGATAATCACAAAGAAGCAATGGAAAATTGAAAGATCCAAATGCACTCAAACATAAGCCTATGACGTAGAGCTCTTTTTTAGAAAAAATTGGACACTGGTTTCATATTTTTCTGAGGTCGGATAAATTTACTATTTCAAAGTTTAAACCATTTTTTCTAAAAAAGAAAAAAGGGGTGAATTAATCTGGTGATGACACGTGGTGCTTCCTGGTTGGCTCACGGCTCAGTAGAGGCTGATAGGTGGGACTGGTCAACGGTCAACGTTCTCGGGTCAACGGTCAACGCTTGATCGGGCATGGACTGGGCCTGGCGGGCTGGACTTTGGGCCGAGTTGGGCCGGTCTGGGCCAGGCCAACTCGGACATGTGTCGGCTCTACGTGCATCCACGTGGTGGTCTGGATCCATATGGGGTGTGTCCACGGGATGGGTGCACGGTGGACCGAAGTGGTCGGCGCACTGTGGACCTCTTCTAGTTTACGGTGGATCGGCACCGTTCTCTTCCCCTCTTCTCTCTAGCTCACGATGGATCATTCTCATGGAACGGTGACCAAGGGGGAGGGGGTGCTCTGCTCCTTTCCACGGTGGCTCACCAGCAGCGAAGCATGGCACGACGGGGCTCGGCGGAGCTTCTACGGCCTCCTAAGGTTACCTCACGGCCACGCAGGCATGGTAAGGGCACAAAGGTGAGGCCTTTTGGCTTGCCATGGCCGGCTACAGCGACGGCGGGCATGGCGACAATGGCAACGCTACGACATGCGCAATGGGAGCTGAAAAGGGGCTCTTTTCCAAGCAATTGGGGTCACGGCGGGTCACAAAGGGCTGTGCTAGTGACCATCTCTCATGGCAAAGCTTGCTCGACAGCCACTGACATGGTGGAACTCTGGCGGGCTCTCATTTTTGGTGAACTAGGCTTAGGACCAGCTATCGTGCCAACCATCTTGATGGCTTGACTCACGATGATGCGGTGAAGCTCGTCGGCCTTTCCTCAATCAACGAGGCGACCAGGATCGATGGGAACATCTATGGCATGGCGACGACATGGGAATGTGGCAGCCTGATGAGGTGGACATGACCATCGGCTCCTGAGGCTTCTCTTTTCCAGCCAGTAGTGCGAAACGTGTTCCTTGGCGAGGCGAAGCTCTCCAAGGGGTCGCGTGTACCTCTACCATCTAGAATCGAGCGATACGGCCCTCGCCATGGCCAAGCTCTGGCCATGGTGAGCGTGCTCCTATGCGGCATGGTGCACCAGTGTTCCTGAGCTCTAGTGGCTCGAAGTTGTCGAGCGGTGGCTTATGCGTGGACGTGTGTGTGCGCATGCACATGTGATGGCCAAAAGGTGTCATCCTGGGCTTCCTAGTGGGGAAACCACACGGGGGCGGCCATGGCGGACATGCTACCATGAGCAAGGGAGGGCAGCAGGCTCACCGTGGTGGCGGTGAAGAAAGGTTGGCGGTGCAGTGGTGAGTTGTGGCCATGGCGAGTCGAGGTAGTGCAGGCAAAACCGTGATGGCGATGAAGACGAGGAGGCGTTGTCCTCTGCTCCGGTGGATTTAGGTGGTACTCCGATGGCCTCGGCTCCTCTCCTTCCTCCTTCTCCTCCTTTTGGGACTCGGGCGTGGGTGGTTAGGGGTGCCATGGAGTGGCGGTGGGGTATGGGAGAGGTGGTAAGGCACCGGGGCGGATTGTATAGTCACTCGTGGCTATGGCGACGGTGGTGGACAGTGGGAGGCGATAGAGGGGTACGTGTATGGTGATCAGGGCACCTAGGCTAGGGTTTTGGAGTGCATAAGGTGGTTGCATGGGCACTAACGCTCCTAATTTGAATGGCGGACGGTTAAGGCAAGGACAGGGTGGCGTCATGGTGTGGGTCCACGGCGGCGGATGTCACCGCAGCGTAGTGCATGCTGGGGGAGGTTCGGAGGCTGCGGATTGAGGACATGGTGCTCATCCGTGCACAGGCGGCCAACGGCTCAAGGGCGAACGGTGGAGATGTGAAGGCGCGGCCTTGGATCCCCTTGCCAGCGAGATGCTCTGCTCTGGGGAGAAAAAGCATAGAAGGGGCGCGCTGAGGAGGATGACAAGTGGGTCCCGTGGGGCCCACTTGTCATTCCCGCAGTGAGAAGGAAAGGGTTGCGGGCGATTACGCACTCGGCTGGGCAGCGTTGGCGGGCTGAGCAGCACGGGCGCGCTAGCTGTGCCGCAGTGGTGTGGGTATTTTTTCATCTTTTTTTCCCATCTTTATCCTTTCCTTTTTGTATTTCTAAACTCCATTCTAGGGCTTCTATATTTGTATAAGTGTAGCTAATACTTGTATGCAAGTATGGGTGGGTCCACTAGTTCCACAAAGGTCCACATTTGGGCTAGAGCCTTGGAAGCACATAGACATCAAGTTGAATTAAAAGAAGTTGGTCACAATTTTATTAACAAGCATAAATCCAAAAAGAAGCAACTCATGTTGTTAAATAAATGCATATGCTCAATCACTCTACTTTGGGTTCTACTTGTGCAACTATGAAGAGGGTTTCCTAGTATGCTCACTCGCCATACCTAGGTTTTGTTAGAAAAATTTTTAAGTTTTGGTTTTTGGGTTCTTGGAAAACCTTGGTCGTTACACTTTGTCACTCAGTAACATCTGTTGGGTGACGAATCTTACCATCACCTACATGGCATTTATCACATCACCATATCTTTAGTGTAGCTTTCTAGAGACTGGCTAGAGCTGGCTATCCGTACTGCTGGAGCCTGGCTCTAGGAGAATGGTCGATTCGGCCGTTCGATCCTGGCTAGGCCCAAGCCAACCTCATGGCTACTTTCTCATCACTGCTTCGCCCCTCACCTACTAGCTATCAGATGTGAAGGAATACGCACGGCGGCTGAGGTCCCATGCGGTGGTGGAGGTCCCTGCTTGTCTCTAGTCCACTGCACGCACGCACGCCGACCAGGGCGAGGCGCTCATGGAGGTCGCCCTACTGCAGCAGCCCCTTGGCAATAGCTTCTTCCAGACTAGATTTCATATAGAACCGCACAAGGAGCAGGGGAAATCAATCGGCCAGCTGATCACAGCGGCGGTGGCGAACGTCGGCGGCGAGGATGGGCTGCGCGAAGGTAGGCCGCACCCTCGGGTGGCCTCAGCTCAGCCCACGGCAGACCGTAGCCGCCTAGCCACGCGTAGTGGCAGGTCCGGCTATGGCGTATGGCAATGCACCGCGTACACCAGTGCGAGGAGCCATGGATAGAGAGATCGAGTCGAAGGGGATCCACTTTTGCGACACCGGTGGCAACGGGATTAGGAGAGGCGCAGCTCGAGTATGGCGTCAGAGGGAGGGAAGAGGCACGAACGGGAGGTGAGGGAAGAGCCAGACTAGGACGTGCATGCCCAGCGCCTAGAAGTCGTAGTACACCAGCGTCATGGGCAGCAGCGCCCCGACCGCGATGCGCTGGCACAACCCCATGGGGAACCAGAGCACCAAGAGTAGCACCACCAATGGTGTCAGCCGGCGCACCAAGCGGCTGTTGTGGAACATGACCAGCCGAGGCTGCTAGCCCATGGGCAATGGCTTCACCACTAGCGCACACTGTCGGTGTTCTCAACCGCCGACTAGTGAATTTGTGGGTTGCGCATTTAGGTTCGGATGGTGAGCTTGGAGGACGCAATGATGTATACTGGTTCAGGCAGAATGTCCCTACTCTAGTTCATGGTGGCTTGTGCTACCAGCTCAGTATTCGGTTTGCAGTAGGGGTTATGTAACACCCTAAATTTTTTTTAGAATTATAAAATAATTAAATATGATATATTTGTGTAATTGAGTGTGCATTTAAATAAAGGGAATAACAAATTTTTGTGAAATTAAAATTTATCATAAGGTTAGCAACTTGATTTTGCACTCATGTTGTTACATTATATTTTTTTGTGTGATGAATGGTTTTATTCAAATGCCAAAAGGATTTGAAAATCAATTGAAAATGTATTTGGAAAATCAATTAGGAAATAAAAAGGAAATTCTTATTCATTTTCCCTCCCTCCCTCCGTTTCGGCCCGTTGGCCCGATTCCCTTCAGCCCGCTCGGCTTTCCCCATCTCCCTCTTTTCTTCCTTGCTGGGCCGGCCCGGTCTGCGCCGCAACCGTTGCCGCACCCTTGTTCTCTCACTGTGGCTGACCGCCCGGTCCCACACGTCAGCGCCGTCTCCCCCAACCGTCTTCCCCACTCGCTCGCCGGTCAAGCCGTAACCTCCGAGCCGCCGGCGCCCACGTCTTCGCTTCGTGGGAGCGTCTCCGCGCCCCGCGCTTGGCCTTCAAAAGGGAGCATGACCCCGCCTACGCCTTCCCTTCTCTGGTTCCTTTTCACTCGCACTCGCTAGAGCTTCCCAGGAACCGCAGCGGCGACCACCGGAGTGCCGTCCGTCCTCACCGCGTCGGCATTCGTCTCCGAGCCGCCCTCTTCCTCGTTTTACTGCTCGGTGAGCTCGCCTTCATCCCCGCTCGCTCCCCATACTTCCAATTTCTCATTTGGTGGCCTCTAGGGCCGTGTCCGCGAGCTCCGATGAGTTTCTCGCCGCCGTCCATGGCGGGAGCCGCTCGGGCTTATCCCCGGCCACGTTTAGGGTCTAGGTTTGATCGCCTTAACCTTCTATTCTTCCCCGTGCCCCCAATTTGTCGAATTGTGGTCTACAGGGCCGGTTTACGTGAGCTCTGGCGAGCCCCTCCATGGCCGGCCATGGCGGGTGCCCCTCGGGTCTTTCTCCGGCCGCGTTTTGCCTCGAGATGGGTTCGCCATCCTCCCCTCTTCGCTCCGGACCTTTTACTTTTGAAAATGATGCCCTGTAGCGCCCGGGCGAGCAACGCCGGCGAGCTCCACGCCGCGGCAATGGCGGCGCCGTCTCGTTCACCCTCAGCTCCGGCGGCCGGCCCTCTCTCCTCTCCCCCCTTTCTTTCTTAACCGTGCATCTCAAGATCAACGGCCCTGGTTGGCCGATACCCCTTCGCGGGTCTTTTTGCTAAAGAGACCCCCCACTTTCGTGAATTTGAACCCGCAGTCCTCGGCCATTTGAATAAATCTGAATTTTGATTTATTTTAAATCCAAAAATAGTTTGATCTATTTACAGAAATGCCACTGCAGTAAAACGTGTATAAAATTGTCGTTTTAGCTCCGATTCGACCCGTTCAACTTGCGTTAGTTTCGTAATTTCGTAATCTTCGCATTAGTGCTACTGATATACCTATTAGAAGCTTTTAAGTTTCTCGATTAAGTCTAGTTTAGTAGCTAGTTTTGGATCCTTGTTTAGCGCGTAACTTTTTCGTTATAGCTCCGTTTTTCGTGCAATTCACGCCAATGTGATCGTAGCAAGACATAGATGATTTTGGTAACATTTTATTCAGATTTATTTATTATTGGTGTACTGTTCTAATAGTAGCTATGTTTTGCTTGTATGTCTGCTCCAAATTGCGTGTTGTACTTCGTGTCGTTCGAGTTCAGACGGTGAGGAGTACGTCGGGAATCCGGACGCGTACGAGGAGTAGCAGACCAGCAGCAGTTCGTGAACCAAGGCAAGTATAGCATGGGCCTACCTTGTTGTCCTATTCATTATATAACATATTCATTATGCATGTGTCTATTATTGCTCGATTATAAGGACTTCCTAGCAAATTGATGACCTGTACCTTGATTCCTATGGGGATTATTTGCATTGGGTAGAATGCTAGTGCTCTAACTAAACATGATCTACACAATGATTAATGGAATCAACGGATAAACATAATGATAATGGTGGTACTATAGGGTGATGGAGCAAATGATGTTGATCATGTTGCCCTAAACCCTCCGTAAGGACTTATCTGTAGGGCAAAAACTGGGACTTACAGTGCAACTGTGGGAGTTAAATGGCTCTGACTTTAGCTCAGTAGTAGGATCTTTTCTAACTTGTTAGAGGTTACCCGAAAGGGCGCAAGAGGGGCTTGCCACGTTGGGTATAGAACTGCCTCTGTTCAGATGTGTATGGCCTGTGGGAATTGTGCCATCGAAAGGGGGGTTCTCTATATCTGCCTGCAGAGGAAACCTAGCGGCCCTAACTGGTTAGAAGAGGCCTATGGAAGGCTTCATAGTGTACCCTGCCTGCTCACCTTGGAAGTGTTAGGGGGTCGACGGGCCCCGGGCATATGGGTAACACGACTCATGGGTAAAGATGCACAACCTCTGCAGAGTGTTAAAACTGTTATAACAGCCGTGCTCACGGACACGAGCGGCCCGGAAAACTCACAGAATAAATGGTTACTTGATATGTGGTTGAACTAAGATGATGAAAATGAGGTCACACGGATGTTTTCTCTTCTTAATTCTAGTAGTGGATCATGTGGGATAAATGGGAGCTTGAGCATCACTTAATAATGATTAATAATGAATTGTTGAACTACTAAAAGTGCTAACTGCAGTAAACCGTGTCTAACCTTTTTGAGCCTCATGAATCCTCATACTATACTTGTGGAGTACAAATGTAGTCACACTTGTTGCTATATTGTTTTTGGGTAAAAATCCCGGATGGGTAACAGATGACAGTTTCTACGAGGACTTCCCGGAAGATTTTTAGGTTTGGGTCAACTAGTCATCCTTCCCTGTGGATCAGACACTACACCTGAGATTTGCTATTTACTTTTCCGCTTGTTATGTAAGAACTACGTGATGTAATAACGTTATGTATGTACTCAGTGATGATACTCTTGTTAATTTGTCAGCTTATGTGTGCGACTACTCCTGGGGCGCACATAAGATGTATGCACTCTATATTGTCCTTTAATTGGAGTGTGACAAATTGGTATCAGAGCTGTGTCGACTGTAGGACGCAAATCTAGATAGAAATGGTCGTTTCTAGGAGTTTGACTTTATTTATTTATTTGCTACTACCTCAATCTTGATATTTTATTAAAAATTTTATGCTCTATTCTTTATTCTATTGCATAAAATATTGACTCTGATAATATTTTATATCAAAACTATAGATGCCTCATCTCAGTGCTGCTGCCTACGTCGCCCAGTTCATTCCATCAGCACCTGCTCCACCAGCACCACCAGTAGTACCACCAGTGGAGCCAGAGGTCGTCCACATCACTGACGAGGAAGAGGAGGAACCCATGGAGGAGGAGGCATTTTCAGCTGCTGCATCTGATGGATCCGCTTCGACCCCCGTGGCTGCACCCATCCCACATGTGGATGCGCCAGTCCCCGCTGCTACACCTCCACCAGCATCCCAGGCCGCTTCTGCACCAACACCAGTGCCCTCCCCAGCTGCATCAGAGGAGCCAGAAGAGATAGGATGGACCACCAGGAACAAGTTTAAGGAAGCTCCCGAAGATGCCCATTACCACAACCTCCTCACCACCATGCTAGCTGAGTACTATCCAGAGTTTGCTCCCTCGGTGAAGTACTACTGTGCGGAGCACACACATCCAGTGGAGGCGATGTACTGGAAGACCAATGTGATCATCACCGCCTGGAACAACACCGACCAATCTCAGGATGTTGTGACCACCCATAGCCACCGAGCCAGGCGTGCCAGTGCCTATGACAGCATGGAAGATGCTGCGCAGGCGGCGTACCTACATTACCATGGTCGGCATTTTGAGGACATGTAGAATGATCGCTACTGGTATCTTCCACGCTACGACCCAAGGGAGAAGACATGGGTGGTGTTGGCTCCTCCAGCTTCTGATCCCACCTTGGACACCACAGTGAGGCACCTCAGCGCCATGCAGGAGGCCAACGGAGCACTCATGGAAGAGCTTCGTGCAGCGCAAAAATCTGAAAGGCGCCTTCAGAACCAGATAGATGAGATGGCCGTTCAGCTAGGACAGCCTACCATTTACAAGAAGAAGGCCAGGGTGTTCACCATGGTGGATCGCGCTCCTTAGATGTCTGCAGCCCCCCATAATGGATGCGTTTTAGATCGAGAGTTGTGTCAAGTTTGTGTACGTTTTGTGAACCTTTCGTTGTCTCATTGGTTGTGTTGTTGAACTTGGATGATTTGGAGTTTGTGTGATTGCTGGAACAGTGTGGGCTTGTCCACATGTTCTTTTTATCAAAACCTTAAGTTAGTGCTTGTTTAACTTAGTTGGGGTTTTAATTTCTGCTTTACTGCTGTGCTGTTTCTCAGAGCAGTCTGCGATGTTTGTCTCATACCTCTAAATCTCTATGTCCAAAAATTATGAAATTTTTGTGGAAAGAACTAGACTTGTGTACCTCTCATTTCCCACTGGAATCACCTCATTATCAATTCTGGTTTGAGAGATATGCATGCTACAACCTGGCAAGTCTGTGCAGTCTGTAACCTAGAATAGAAATTGTTTAGCTCAGTTTTTGATGATGTTGCCGTCTGTATCAGTGAAAAAGTTCTATACAAAAGTTGTAGCAGACTCTTTAAGCTTTCCAACGATGTATGCCACGCCTATTTTGGATTTCTGGAACTCGAGTTACACTCCAGTTTTTGGTCTGCTGTTGTAGACATTCATCCAGGAATTTTCAGTTATGTTATTTACCTTTTGTAAATAATTTGTAAATTTTTGGGAGATCTCTAAAAGTTTGCACATTTGCTTGGAAACAGATGGCCGCCAGAGGAGGACGTGGCAGAGGCCGTGGCCATGGTCGTGGACACGGAGCTTTGGTGGATCCACCTCCGTCACCGCCGGTGACCATTGAGCAGTTGATGGCCATGCAAGCGCAGCTCATGCAGACAGTGATGGACCATCTCGGTGAGCAACCCGCAGGAGCACCCCCACCTGTGCAGGTCCGTGACAAGCGTGGTGAGTTTCTGAAGGGACGCCCACCTGTGTTCACTGTTGGGCATTCTTAACGTCACTACCAAAAGTAGACTTAGTTTTCTAATTCTGATAACGGCGCCAAAAATGCCAAACCTATCCCTCATGCCACTTAAGCCAAGTTGTCATCCCCAGCATGACATGAGAGACGCGGTATTGAAATATGCATTTGCTCATCAAGATAAATAATAAAAGGGATCTGCAAACGCACAGATTAATACCGTTGTAGCATTTTAACCGGGAAGTATTCTAGGTATCGTTATTTATATTTTTACCACTGGGAAGGGATTTCTAAGTATCATGGTTGATAATGGAATGCGAATATGGAACTGAGTACACATCATTGCATGTATAACCGAGAGTATTTATCAATCTCTTTATACAGGTATAAATGTCACATTAAGTAAAGGTAAAGTGATAATGGTGACAGATAATTAATCTGATCAGCTAGCCACATATAATAATGATAAGCACCTCAACAGATATTCTAGCAAGTCGTTAGCATGGAATTAGGATGAACTACAAAGATATTCCCTAAGTTATTATTAACTATAAAGTCTAGCATATCATAGTTAGTGCAATTATACTTGGCAATCATGGTGAGAAAAGACTATATCCATGCATAGTGAATATTAGCAAGGAAGATGAAGAACATAGCAATCACTCCCCTGTAATAGTGTTGCTCTGCCTGCCCTATACACGAGAGGGGGACTATATAAGAATCAACGAAGCTGTCACTATCGCGAACTACCCCACAATCCGGCATATAGGGTGCAATCGCAGATAAATACGGTATAGACACCACGTCTACACAATAATTATCATTCACCCACTGTACACATGGATAAACGCTATACGATCCTAGGCATGTATATAATTCCAATCTAACTAAGCCAAGCATATAACTATGATAAACTAAGAACAATATAATTGCAAATATAATCAAGTAGAGCAAAGTCATAATCAATATATTGAAATAGAACAAAGTCATATTCATAATATTGAAGAACAATGATGAACAATTGAAGAACAATAGAGGAATTACCAAGAATCCTCTTGACAGATCCGGGAACCAATCGAAGATTGACTCCTTCTAGTTCTAATCCTATGTAGCTATGCTAACTAGAGATCTAGTTGATGTGGTGGCTCTAGGGCTTGATCAGAGGCTCTCCTCCTGAATTAGGGTTTGAAGTATGAGACGAGGGCCTCTCCTCCAGGGGCAGGGGCCTTGCTTATATAGCCCTTTCGGATGAATCTGGGCCGTCGGATCAAACCGACATTGAACGGACGGTTTTCCTTGATCCTCTAGGTCGGTGGAGCATAATCCTCGAGGCGGAGCCTGATTGGCTCCGGGGCCAGGGCGGGCGCCCTAAAGACCAGGGCGGGCGCCCTGTGTCCGGCTCCGTTACGCCTCCCGTTCGTTCTCATGGCTTCTGGACTCTTCTAGATGTAAGATAATTACGTGTTCGGTTAATATCCCGTCATTAATCCGACATGTGGGCCTTTCTTTCGTATTTCCTGATAACCCCCTGCAGAAATAGATAAACAGCAAAACTCGTGGAATTCTGTCAGATAAAACCCTAAGTCTAGGTGTTGGTTTCATTTGGATCCTTTTCTCTATTTATTTGATAGTTATAATTGATACTTAAGGACCGTCAACAAACTCCCCCAAGCTTACCTCTTGCTCGTCCCTGAGCAAGGAGAGACTCAGTAGTTGCTAAAATGCCTTTGAATTTTGACGGTACACATGCTTTCAAATAGAGTCTCATCTCTGAGTTAAAGTAAATTGTCAAGACTTAAAACTTACTCATTATACCTTTCACCATGGGGCTTGCAACCGTCACCTTTGTCTTGAGCGGTTAAAAGATAGAACAGTCTAGTCAAGCGCCATGTCTCTTATTCTTGATTAGCTATAGCTCTTGGAGTTTTTTTGCAGATTTTCAAATAAAACTCAGAGATTCCTTGTATGACTCTCTCAGGTCTCTCTTTTGTGGTATTTCTGGATCCTCACCAAGGCAGTAATGGTGTCTGCCTTCTCTCAAAGCACAGTATGTAGTATTTGTGGTATAAGGCAGAGTGACATTACCTTCTCTCTCATCCTATTCTAATAAGGCTTTTGATATCTGGAGCTCATCGGTGGGAGATAAAGTATACATACTTACAAGACATTTATTGCATAGTCAAACCATGGATCCAGAGAAACAAGCCAATAAGTCAAATCAAGATGTGCATGTGTGGCGAATAAATGGTGTATGGTGGTAGTGATGATAACAATGATGAAAGTCTAATTCTACTTTTGCTCTTTTTGAGGGGATACGTACCTTTCTTGCTTTTAAAGCTCTTGAGGAGAATGAGGTGCTCTATATTTTCTTTTTTTCCTCTCAGGTGGGTATCTTGTACCCCTAATTCTACTGTCGGACACTTGTCCATTTTTACCTCTCTTCTCACACTTTTTCTTTTTTTTTCATCGAGGTTCCGAGCACTTGCTCCTTTTTATTTCCTCGTATCTTTTTCTTTTCGAGGTTCCGGGCACTTGCCCCTTTTTATTTCCTCGTATAGAGCACTCATCTCCTTAGAACAATATAGCAAGTGGTAGTAACCAAAATAGCTTGAGCATTTATTTCACAGGGGATAACAAGAATGGGAAAATATTTTTGGCTATTCTCTCCCGGATTAGGAGTAGAATAATTTTATGTGGATCTGGAGATGAGAATGAGTGAATATATGTGGATGCGTACTTCCGGAGTAGAAGCAGCATGTATGAGTGATCGTGCAAGTGAATCTTGATTTTAACCGCATGACAAGCTCCTAAGGGTCTACACAGCTTGACTACACTCAATGCTCATAAGCAGTAAAAAGTAAAGGTATGGCTTAAAGTCTAGCAAGCATGTATGTATGGCTGTGGTAGGAACTTAAACTCTCATCATACAGGAACTCATCATGTAGCATTTTAAGATTTTCAAAGATAAAATTCTCTAGAATTCTAGCATCTCTAGGAATAGATAAACAGCAGCTCAACCTTCCCATATCATATCCGTTAACAACTTAGACTTTAGATCAAGTTCTCTTCCCACAAGTTCAGGTTTAGAGCAAGCTTTAAATGATAACAGTTATGTCTAAACTTAGAGAGAGGACTTCAAATTTGAAAGTTGGTAAAGCAACTATTCATCATATCCATGCTAGAGTTTTATTATTATTTAGATTCAGTTTAGCATAGCCACTTTATTTATTTATTAAAACACACTAAGCAAAAGATATAGGTATATATATATAAGCACAAAATCTTTATTTGGGTTTTTTTTCATAGTTATGTATATTTTTATTTTTATAGGGTAGAAGTATATATAAATATAAAGATAAAGATAGAAATACTTAGCAAGATAATGGAGGTGCTCTCCCCCAAGCTGGATCTTGACATAATCTCTTCTGATGTAGCTAGCAGATGGTGGAGATGTATTTGAAAGTCGGCAGCACCCTGACAGCGATTAGAATGTCCTCCGTCTGCTAGTCTCCTTGAATTCTGTGAAGCTCAAATAGACAACAAAGCTTTGTGGAACTGATTAAGTGTTAGCATAAATATCTAGCCTTTATCATGCTGAGCCTCCTTGATTTTTTTATGTTTTTGTTTTTTTTCTTTTATAAAGCAGAAGAAAATATTTATGTATTTATTATATATATATTTTTTTATGCCACCACAGTGAATGTACTTATGGGTTTTATGCCACTCGCATACTCACATGGGGCTTTAGGGTTTTTAACATTTTTATTTTCTTTTTAAGATAGTATGAATATGATTAACTAAGCAAACTATTTAAGATAAAGTAAATAATTAAAAGGAAAGGATAACTACCAAGTTACCTCTTGGCAAGGCGTTCGGTGTTTTTAAGTTCTCCGAACGGGACTCTTATTCGTTCAGTCGTCCTGGGACTTGGTGGATGGCGTAGTCGGTGGTTCCGGCGGCGCCTCCTCTTCATGTGCAACTGTCTTTTCTTTCCATACCTGTCTCGGTGCTTTGGTCTCCTCAGGACAGTGTTGGTTGAGTGGTTTGTCTTCAGATCTTACCACTTCTCCTTCATAATCTGCCCATCCGTCCTTGATGACCTGTTGCTTCTGATTGTGGTTACGCCGCCTTCTTCTTGTCCTGACCTGCTTGGATTCTTCAAATACATAGTTAGGGTCAGTAAAGTAAAGACATACCTTCTCAGAAGGGAAGTGCATGTGGACTTCTCCAGTTCCAATGTAGATGATTGTTTTGACAGTACTAAGGAATGGTCTTCCAAGGATGATGGGTGGATCATATTCATCTTCGACCTGTCGGAATGTCTGATCTGCCATCTGGAGCTGAATATATGTTGGGTTTAAGGGCATGGTTCCGAACAGAAGTTCATAGGTGACCTTGGCCATTATGTTGACGCCCGACCCAGTGTCGCAAAGTGTCTTGTAGAAGTGGGACCCATTAATGGAGCAATAAATGCTTGGCATACCTGGGTCGTCCTTCTTAGGCAAGAACGGTGACTTGAGTTGGCGATCTTGACCTTTGTGCACGGTAGTGACCATCTTAGCTGTCTCGGTCCATACTTGCTTCTTGCTCTTGTTCCTCCTGTTGGTCCTCTTCCTTGGTTCATATTGGGGTTGCTCTGGGATTTGTGCGGTCTTGTTCTTGAAGGAAAACGTTTCCTTCCTCCCCTTGATGTAGAAACTGATCTTGGCAGCACTAGCATAGATGACAGCTCCCGCGGTGTTCAGGAATGGTCTCCCTAGGATGACGGGAGCCCTCTCATCAGAACCGGTCTCTATCACTACGAAGTCTGCTGGAGCGTACGAGGAACCCACTCGGACACAGATGTTCTTCAATATTCCTCTCGGGAAACTCAGTGTCCTATCTGCAAGCTGCAAACACATGGTTGTTTCTAATAATGGTTGTGAAAAGAGTTTTTCATAGAGTACCCTGGGCATGATGTTGACGCTGGAGCCAAAGTCACAGAGTGCTTCTGGGAAGTCTCGCATGCCGATGGAGATCAGGATGACGGGGCGTCCTGGATCGTCTCTCTTGACCGGCAGACGGTCAGTACTTACTTCCACGATAGGGTTACTCCAGTAATCTCCTGCATCAAACATGTCTACAAGATTTGCATATTCTAGTCCTTCCGGTTGTGATGGTATACTGGGGTTAGTAGCAGGAACAACAGCAGCTATTTGATTCAACTGAGATTCAATCATTTTATTAAAGCTAATCTGGTTCTTGATGGCAGTAGAGAAATTATCCATTCTATTATTTATATTTTCTAGTATTTTATCATTAGATGCCAATTTCTTAGACAGGTTATCCATTAGCTTTCCTTGGTTGGATACTAACTCTCTCAAAGGTGGATAATTATTATTATTATTGAAAGAATTGTTACCTTGGTAATTACCTGAGTAGTTAGGCCTCTGTTGATTCCAACCTTGATTCTGCTGAGGACGGTTGTAGTAGTTGTTGTTGTTATTGTTGATGTAGTTCACGTCCTCCAGCAACTCAGGACAGTGATTGCCCGAGTGTCCAGTACCTCCACACTCCTCACAAGTCATGTGGGAGTCGTAGACGTGCATGACTTCTTTCTTTTCTCCAGCTCGATCATCGAGCTTCTTCATGAGTAGGTCTAGCTTGGCAGACAGCATGTCTACCTCCTTGAGCTGGTGCATACCTCCACCTCTCTTGCGTGTCTGAGTTCTTTCTTCATTCCAACCTTGGTTGGATGCCATCTTCTCCACAAGAGCTGTGGCTTGAGGTATGGTGAGTGATAGGAATGCTCCTCCAGCTGCAGCATCCATGGTTTTACGGGCACTGTTAATGAGCCCATGATAAAATGTCTGCATCAGTAGCCAGCTCTCCATTCCATGATGGGGACATTCTAGGATGTAATCTTGAAAGCGCTCCCATGCTTCTGGAACGGATTCATCATGTTGTTGCTGAAAACTTGTAATCTTCCCACGGAGAGCATTGGTCTTACCCATGGGAAAGAATTTGGCCAGAAAGTTCGTGGAGCAAAGTGCCCACGTAGTGTTCTTCTCCTTTGTAGCGTAGAACCACTGCTTCGCTCTCCCCAACAGTGAGAATGGAAAAAGGCGAAGTAGTATGGTGTCTCTGGGGACTTCAGCCATGGTGAAAGTGCTGCAGATCTCCAGGAACTGTTGAAGATGAGCACTAGCGTCTTCATGTGGCTTCCCATAGTACTGGTTAGCTTGCACCATGTTGATGAGCCCAGGCTTAAGATCGAAGTTGCGGTCGATCTCCCTAGCAGGTCCAGTGCGGATGTTGTCCGTAGTGGGAGCTGAGAACTCGCAGATCGACTTGTTCGCCATGGCTTCGAATTCAGTCGACAAATTCCGGATGAAACTTTGGCGGTCTTCGGATTTGGATGAAGCTTTGTGCTGAAGTGTTGACGATGTCTTCTTGAGCTTGGCTCTTGTTCTTCTGAATAAGGCTTCGGGATCGTCAACAAAGTTGTCTGGAAGATGTCTTCTATTCATGCATCACCCTGCAATAAATAATCAAAATGGAAAATACAGGGGTAAAACTGTATAAGAGAATTGATAAGCTCGATCAGATTAGTGATGCAAATGATGACTCAAAGTTCCATATTCATTCCTACTTAGTAATCAACCTTCCCCGGCAACGGCGCCAAAAATGCTTGTTGGGCATTCTTAACGTCACTACCAAAAGTAGACTTAGTTTTCTAATTCTGATAACGGTGCCAAAAATGCCAAACCTATCCCTCATGCCACTTAAGCCAAGTTGTCATCCCCAGCATGACATGAGAGACGCGGTATTGAAATATGCATTTGCTCATCAAGATAAATAATAAAAGGGATCTGCAAGCGCACAGATTAATACCGATGTAGCATTTTAACCGGGAAGTATTCCAGGTATCGTTATTTATATTTTTACCACTGGGAAGGGATTTCTAAGTATCATGGTTGATAATGGAATGAGAATATGGAACTGAGTACACATCATTGCATGTATAACCGAGAGTATTTATCAATCTCTTTATACAGGTATAAATGTCACATTAAGTAAAGGTAAAGTGATAATGGTGACAAAGATAATTAATCTGATCAGCTAGCCACATATAATAATGATAAGCACCTCAACAGATATTCTAGCAAGTCATTAGCATGGAATTAGGATGAACTACAAAGATATTCCCTAAGTTATTATTAACTATAAAGTCTAGCATATCATAGTTAGTGCAATTATACTTGGCAATCATGGTGAGAAAAGACTATATCCATGCATAGTGAATATTAGCAAGGAAGATGAAGAACATAGCAATCACTCCCCTGTAATAGTGTTGCTCTGCCTGCCCTATACACGAGAGGGGGACTATATAAGAATCAACGAAGCTGTCACTATCGCGAACTACCCCACAATCCGGCATATAGGGTGCAATCGCAAATAAATACGGTATAGACACCACGTCTACACAATAATTATCATTCACCCACTGTACACATGGATAAACGCTATACGATCCTAGGCATGTATATAATTCCAATCTAACTAAGCCAAGCATATAACTATGATAAACTAAGAACAATATAATTGCAAATATAATCAAGTAGAGCAAAGTCATAATCAATATATTGAAATAGAACAAAGTCATATTCATAATATTGAAGAACAATGATGAACAATTGAAGAACAATAGAGGAATTACCAAGAATCCTCTTGACAGATCCAGGAACCAATCGAAGATTGACTCCTTCTAGTTCTAATCCTATGTAGCTACGCTAACTAGAGATCTAGTTGATGTGGTGGCTCTAGGGCTTGATCAGAGGCTCTCCTCCTGAATTAGGGTTTGAAGTATGAGACGAGGGCCTCTCCTCCAGGGGCAGGGGCCTTGCTTATATAGCCCTTTCGGATGAATCTGGGCCGTCGGATCAAACCGACATTGAACGGATGGTTTTCCTTGATCCTCTAGGTCGGTGGAGCATAATCCTCGAGGCGGAGCCTGATTGGCTCCGGGGCCAGGGCGGGCGCCCTAAGGACCAGGGCGGGCGCCCTGTGTCCAGCTCCGTTACACCTCCCGTTCGTTCTCGTGGCTTCTGGACTCTTCTAGATGTAAGATAATTACGTGTTCGGTTAATATCCCGTCATTAATCCGACATGTGGGCCTTTCTTCCGTATTTCCTGATAACCCCCTGCAGAAATAGATAAACAGCAAAACTCGTGGAATTCTGTCAGATAAAACCCTAAGTCTAGGTGTTGGTTTCATTTGGATCCTTTTCTCTATTTATTTGATAGTTATAATTGATACTTAAGGACCGTAAACATTCACACACGCCTCTGAACCTATGGAGGCGGATGACTGGCTGAGAGCTGTGGAAAAGCAGCTAAACATTGCACAGTGCAACGACTTGGAGAAAGTCTTGTACGCCTCAGGCCAACTCCAAGGAGCTGCTCAGGATTGGTGGGAGTCATTCCAGTATGGACGTCCAGAGAATGCTCCAGAGATCACATGGAAAGAGTTCACGGAGAGCTTTAGGTCCTATCACATCCCTGAGGGACTTATTGAGCTGAAGCAAGAGGAGTTCCAGGCTCTCAAGCAAGGGTCCATGTCTGTGGCGGAATACCGCGACAAGTTTGCACAACTGTCGCGATATGCCCCGGCTGAAGTTGCTAGGGATTCTGACAAACAGTACCGTTTTCTGAAGGGGTTGTATGATGGACTCCAACTGCAACTGATGTCCAACAAATATGCCAGTTTCCAAGAGTTGGTGGACCGTGCCATTGTAATTGATAACAAGCGTAAGGAAATGGACCTCAAGAAGAGGAAGCTCTAGGGACAGGCATCGGGTAGCAACACTCGTCCACGAGCCTTCCCGCAGCAAGGTTTCCCGCAGAGGAACCAACGGCCACCCAACCAATGGAACAAAGGCCAGTACCCCCAGAGGAACCAGTACCAGCAGCGCCCCCAGTACCCACCGCAGTTGGGTAATCAGAGTCAGCCGCGTCCCCAGCAACAGCAAGCTAGCAACCAAGCGCCAAGTCAGGGGGTGCCCAACAATGCCCCAATCAAGAGTGGCACCTCAGGCAACCCCAATGCCTGTTACAACTGTGGAGAGTTGGGACACTATTCGTACTAGTGCCCAAAGAAGCAGAACCGGCAGGCCCCGCAGAACCAGCAGAACAACTAGAGACCCAACGCTCAACCTCTGTTCACTGGCAAGGTGAATCATGTGTCGTCGGAATCAGCTCAGGAGGCGCCTGAGGTTATGCTAGGTACGTTTAGCGTCAACTCCATCTCCGCTACCGTACTTTTTGATTCTGGTGCCTCGCATTCTTTCATATCCCAAGCTTTTGTTAGAATGCATAGCATACCCCTGTGTGCCATGAAGGATCCCATGTTAGTAAACTCACCAGGGGGTAGCATGCCAGCAAATTATTGGAGCCCTTCTACTAGTATATTTTTAAGGGGGGTAGCTTTCAAGGTAAATCCAATTGTTCTGAGAACCGCTGGAATTGACCTCATCCTGGGAATGGATTGGATGAAGCAACATAGGGCAGTGATACAATGTCAGGAGAAATCTGTGGTTGTGACATCTCCAAGTGGTGATAGAATTTGTGTCGAAGTGGAAGTGCAAGCTCAACCTACCGCCACCGTCAATCAGCTGAGCGATGTTGCTAACCAGGAGAACCAGGTGGTGGACGAATTCCCGGATGTGTTCCCTGATGAACTACCAGGTATGCCACCCGATCGCGACATCGAATTCCTTATCGAGCTTTTACCTAGAACTGCACCCATAGCTAAGAGACCATATAGAATAGGGGTAAATGAATTAGAAGAATTAAAGAAACAAATTAAGGAATTGCAAGAGAAAGGTTTTATTCGTCCTAGTTCTTCGCCTTGGGGAGCACCTGTTATATTTGTGGATAAGAAAGATGGCACACGAAGGATGTGTGTCGACTATAGGTCCCTTAATGAAGTCACAATCAAAAACAAGTACCCACTCCCTAGAATTGATGATTTATTTGATCAGTTGAAAGGTGCTTGTGTGTTCTTAAAAATTGACCTCCGTTCTGGATATCATCAACTAAAAATTCGTGCATCTGACATACCCAAGACAGCATTTACTACCAGATATGGCCTTTATGAGTACACAGTGATGTCTTTTGGACTAACAAATGCACCTGCATACTTTATGTATCTAATGAACAAAGTATTCATGGAGTACTTGGATAAGTTTGTAGTGGTATTCATAGATGATATCCTAATATTCTCCAAAAATGAAGAGGAACATGCTGAACACTTAAGGTTAGTCTTACAAAAACTCAGGGAACATAAATTGTATGCAAAAAGGAGCAAATGTGAGTTCTGGCTGAAAGAAGTATCTTTTCTGGGACATGTGGTCTCTAACGGTGGAATAGCCGTAGATCCCAGTAAAGTGCAAGATGTGTTGAATTGGAAAGCCCCAGTCAATGCTAGTGAAATCCGTAGCTTTTTGGGTTTGGCTGGATACTATAGAAGGTTTATTGAAGGGTTCTCTAAGCTAGCCAAGCCTATGATAGTCCTATTAGAGAAGAATGCCAAATTTGTTTGGTCAGACAAATGTCAGGCTAACTTTGAGGAGCTAAAGAAAAGGTTGACAACAGCCCCAGTGTTGACCCTACCTGATTTAAGTAAGAGCTTCTCTATTTATTGTGATGCATCTCGCCTAGGCCTTGGATGTGTGCTTATGCAAGAAGGAAAGGTTGTGGCCTACGCATCCAGGCAGTTGAGAAAGGATGAATTGAATTACCCAACCCATGACTTGGAATTAGCCGTAGTTGTCCATGCTCTGAAAATATGGAGGCATTATTTGATCGGACATAAGTGTGACATCTACACTGACCACAAGAGTTTAAAATACATTTTTACTCAGTCCGAGTTGAACTTAAGGCAACGTCGTTGGCTGGAATTAATTAAAGATTATGATCTGGAAGTGCATTATCATCCTGGGAAGGCAAATGTTGTTGCCGATGCACTTAGCCGGAAGAGCTATGCCAACGGACTTCAGTTGACATTTATACCAGCAGAGTTGCGAGCTGAAATAGAACATCTCAACTTGGGTTTTGTCAATAATGTAGTAGAATTGGCTATAGAACCTACATTGGAGCAAGAGATACGTAAAGGTCAGTTGGAGGATGAGAAATTAAAGGAGATTGCTGAGCATGTAGTGGTTGGAAAGGCACCAGGTTTCGGGTTGGATGAGAATGGAACTCTATGGTTTGGAAAAAGGATATGTGTACCTGAAGTGAAGGCTATCCGTGATATGATTCTGGGAGAGGCACATGATTCTGCTTATTCTATACACCCTGGAAGCACCAAGATGTACTTGGACCTCAAAGAGAAGTATTGGTGGTATGGTTTGAAAAGGGATGTGGCTGAGTATGTGGCCATATGTGATACTTGTCAAAGGGTGAAGGCTGAGCACCAAAGGCCTGCAGGATTGTTGCAACCAATGAAAATACCAGAGTGGAAATGGGAAGAAGTTGGTATGGACTTCATTACTGGATTGCCCCGCACTCAACAAGGATATGATTCGATCTGGGTAATAGTGGATCGACTTACTAAGGTAGCCCACTTCTTGCCAGTCAAAACCACTCATAGTGGTGCAAAGCTAGCGGAGTTGTATATGGAGAGAATAGTATGTCTACATGGGGTTCCAAAGAAGATCGTATCTGACCGAGGAACTCAGTTTACATCACATTTTTGGCGTAAGGTACACAGTGCTTTGGGAACCAAGTTAAATTTCAGTTCGGCATATCATCCCCAAACTGATGGGCAGACCGAAAGGACTAACCAAATCTTGGAAGATATGTTGAGAGCTTGTGCTCTACAGTATGGTACTAGTTGGGATAAGAGTTTGTCATATGCTGAGTTTTCATACAACAACAGTCACCAGAAAAGTCTCAAGATGGCGCCATTCAAAGCTTTATATGGACGAAAGTGTAGAACACCTCTATTCTGGAATCAGACAGGTGAAACCCAAGTGTTTGGACCTGATGTCCTACGCAATGCAGAGGAACAAGTGAGGATGATCAGGGATAATTTGAGAGTAGCACAGTCTAGACAGAAGAGCTATGCTGATACCCGAAGGAGAGAGTTGAGTTTCAAAGTAGGTGACTATGTGTATTTGAAAGTGTCACCAATGAGAAATGTGAGAAGATTCAATATGAAGGGTAAGTTAGCACCGAGATATGTGGGACCTTTCAAGATTCTGGAGAGACGTGGAGAAGTGGCTTATCAATAGGAATTGCCAGAAAGTTTATCAGGTGTGCATGATGTGTTCCATGTTTCACAGTTGAAAAAGTGTTTGCGGGTACCAGAGGAGCAGATTCCCTTGGAGGAGCTTACTATTAAAGAAGATCTCACATACGAGGAGTATCTAGTAAAGATTCTTGAAACTGTAGAAAGAGTTACCAGGAGCCGCACTATAAAGATGTGCAGAGTACAATGGAATCGATATTCAGAAGATGAGTCTACTTGGGAAAGAGAAGAAGATCTGAGAAAATCTTATCCGCAACTTTTTGAGTAAGCATCACCCAATCTCGAGGACGAGATTCTCTTAAGGGGGGTAGAATTGTGACACCCTAAATTTTTTTTATAATTATAAAATAATTAAATATGATATATTTGTGTAATTGAGTGTGCATTTAAATAAAGGGAATAACAATTTTTGTGAAATTAAAATTTATCATAAGGTTAGCAACTTGATTTTGCACTCATGTTGTTGCATTATATTTTTTTGTGTGATGAATGGTTTTATTCAAATGCCAAAAGGATTTGAAAATCAATTGAAAATGTATTTGGAAAATCAATTAGGAAATAAAAAGGAAATTCTTATTCATTTTCCCTCCCTCCCTCCGTTTCGGCCCGTTTGCCCGATTCCCTTCAGCCCGCTCGGCTTTCCCCATCTCCCTCTTTTCTTCCTTGCTGGGCCGGCCCGGTCCGCGCCGCAACCGTTGCCGCACCCTTGTTCTCTCACTGCGGCTGACCGCCCGGTCCCACACGTCAGCGCCGTCTCCCCCAACCGTCTTCCCCGCTCGCTCGCCGGTCAAGCCGTAACCTCCGAGCCGCCCGCGCCCACGTCTTCGCTTCGTGGGAGCGTCTCCGTGCCCCGCACCTGGCCTTCAAAAGGGAGCATGACCCCGCCTACGCCTTCCCTTCTCCAGTTCCTTTTCACTCGCACTCGCTAGAGCTTCCCAGGAACCGCAGCGGCGACCACCGGAGTGCCGTCCGTCCTCACCGCGTCGGCATTCGTCTCCGAGCCGCCCTCTTCCTCGTTTTACTGCTCGGTGAGCTCGCCTCCATCCCCGCTCGCTCCCCATACTTCCAATTTCTCATTTGGTGGCCTCTAGGGCCGTGTCCGCGAGCTCCGATGAGTTTCTTGCCGCCGTCCATGGCGGGAGCCGCTCGGGCTTATCGCCGGCCACGTTTAGGGTCTAGGTTTGATCGCCTTAACCTTCTATTCTTCCCCGTGCCCCCAATTTGTCGAATTGTGGTCTACAGGGCCGGTTTATGTGAGCTCCGGCGAGCCCCTCCACGGCCGGCCATGGCGGGTGCCCCTCGGGTCTTTCTCCAGCCGCGTTTTGCCCCGAGATGGGTTCGCCATCCTCCCCTCTTCGCTCCGGACCTTTTACTTTTGAAAATGATGCCCTGTAGCGCCCGGGCGAGCAACGCCGGCGAGCTCCACGCCGCGGCAATGGCAGCGCCGCCGCGTTCACCCTCAGCTCCGGCGACCGGCCCTCTCTCCTCTCCCCCTTTCTTTCTTAACCATGCATCTCAAGATCAACGGCCCTGGTTGGCCGATACCCCTTCGCGGGTCTTTTTGCTAAAGAGGCCCCCCACTTTCGTGAATTTGAACCCGCAGTCCTCGGCCATTTGAATAAATCCGAATATTGATTTATTTTAAATCCAAAAATAGTTTGATCTATTTACAGAAATGCCACTGCAGTAAAACATGTATAAAATCGTCGTTTTAGCTCTGATTCGACCCGTTCAACTTGCGTTAGTTTCGTAATTTCGTAATCTACGCATTAGTGCTACTGATAGACCTGTTAGAAGCTTTTAAGTTTCTCGATTAAGTCTAGTTTACTAGCTAGTTTTGGAACCTTGTTTAGCGCGTAACTTTTGCGTTACAGCTCCGTTTTTCGTG
Organism: Saccharum spontaneum; assembly: GCA_022457205.1. NCBI lineage: Eukaryota > Viridiplantae > Streptophyta > Magnoliopsida > Poales > Poaceae > Saccharum > Saccharum spontaneum. Next base: position 26,617,763 of record CM039615.1, read on the forward strand.
CAATTCGCGCCAATGTGATCGTAGCAAGACGTAGATGATTTTGGTAAACATTTTATTCAGATTTATTTATTGTTGGTGTACTGTTCTAATAGTAGCTATGTTTTGCTTGTATGTCTGCTCCGAATTGCGTGTTGTACTTCGTGTCGTTCGAGTTCAGACGGTGAGGAGTACGTCGTGAATCCGGACGCGTACGAGGAGCAGCAGGACCAGCAGCAGTTCGTGAACCAAGTCAAGTATAGCATGGGCCTACCTTGTTGTCCTATTCATTATATAACATATTCATTATGCATGTGTCTAATATTGCTCGATTATAAGGACTTCCTAGCAAATTGATGACCTGTACCTTGATTCCTATGGGGATTATTTGCATTGGGTAGAATGCTAGTGCTCTAACTAAACATGATCTACACAATGATTAATGGAATCAACGGATAAACATAATGATAATGGTGGTACTATAGGGTGATGGAGCAAATGATGTTGATCATGTTGCCCTAAACCCTCCGTAAGGACTTATCTGTAGGGCAAAAGCTAGGACTTACAGTGCAACCGTGGGAGTTAAATGGCTCTGATTTAGCTCAGTAGTAGGATCTTTTCTAACTTGTTAGAGGTTACCCGAAAGGGCGCAAGAGGGGCTTGCCACGTTGGGTATAGAACTGCCTCTGTTCAGATGTGTATAGCCTGCGGGAATTGTGCCATCGAAAGGGGGGTTCTCTATATCTGCCTGCCGAGGAAACCTAGCGGCCCTAACTGGTTAGAAGAGGCCTATGGAAGGCTTCATAGTGTACCCTGCCTGCTCACCTTGGAAGTGTTAGGGGGTCGACGGGCCCCGGGCATATGGGTAAAACGACTCAAGGGTAAAGATGCACAACCTCTGCAGAGTGTTAAAACTGTTATAACAGCCATGCTCACGGACACGAGCGGCCCGGAAAACTCACAGAATAAATGGTTACTTGATATGTGGATGAACTATGATGATGAAAATGAGGTCACACGGATGTTTTCTCTTCTTAATTCTAGTAGTGGATCATGTGGGATAAATGGGAGCTTGAGCATCACTTAATGATGATTAATAATGAATTGTTGAACTACTAAAAGTGCTAACTGCAGTAAACCATGTCTAACCTTTTTGAGCCTCATGAATCCTCATACTATACTTGCGGAGTACAAATGTACTCACACTTGTTGCTATATTGTTTTTGGGTAAAAATCCCGGATGGGTAACAGATGACAGTTTCTACGAGGACTTCCCGGAAGATTTTTAGGTTTGGGTCAACCAGTCGTCCTTCCCTGTGGATCAGACACTACGCCTGAGAGTTGCTATTTACTTTTCCGCTTGTTATGTAAGAACTACGTGATGTAATAACGTTATGTATGTACTCAGTGATGATACTCCTGTTAATTTGTCAGCTTATGTGTGCGACTACTCCTAGGGCGCACATAAGATGTATGCACTCTATATTGTCCTTTAATTGGAGTGTGACAGGTTACAAATGATTGAGAAAGGGATGGGTGTCCAAAGTCTCTAGTGTGCGTGTGATGTGCGCCCAAGACCGCTCTGTCCTCTCAACGATAGAGGAGACTTGAGAACTTGTGAGTGTGTGTGTCTACTTGAGTGCTTGAAAAAAACCTCCCCTTGAAAGGTGTCTGGCCTTCCCTTTTATAGGCCAAGGGAAGGGCCTGAAATACATGAAAAAGGATAGAGAAAAAGAAGAAAGAGAAAAACGGGTGAGAAGAAGGCCCTTTAGACCTGCAGCGACACCTTGTCATGTCCCTGCTATAGGTAGGCGTTGTCAACGGTCATGGCGTTCTGTCCCGTCACCGCGCATGGTGTAGTCAACAGTTCCCCTTGACTAAGGTCGTACATGGATTTGGTAGCATAGTGTCGGTCCGTCTGGCACTATTGGTGACGTGTATGTCCAAGTATGGCCTGTTGTTGCCGTGGGTCACTGTTGACGGTCCTTAACTCCAAAAATAAACTGCTAACCAAATATGAAAAGGATGAATATGATAAAATATCAACATAAAATAGGGGGTTATTTGACAAAATTCCATAGTTTTGTAGAATCTGTATTTCTACAGGGGTGTATCAGGAAAAGAGGAGATATAATGAACGTCTGGCTAAAAAGCATAAAGTCTAGAAGAATCCACAAAACACGAGAAGCCACGTCAACGAAGGTGGGGCCCACCTACCATAGAGGCAAGTCTGCCGACCTGGCCTGGGCCCACTTATCAGCGCCCTCCTCTCACAATCCTCTACTGCCTCCAAGGTTTCATCTCGTCCATTGCTTCAAGTCAGTTTAATCCGAGGGCTACGGTTCATCCCACTGGCCTATATAAACAGAGCCCTACCCCCTGGGAGAAAGCACCAAGTCATTTGATTCAAGTCATCAAAGCTAGAAACCCTAGTCTCCTTAGAGTTCCTCTAATTCTAGAGCTTAGCTAGATAGGTTAGTAGTAGAGAGAAGGCAAGCTTTGATTGGTTCCGGATCTATCAGGAGCATTGCTCGGTAAACCCTTGTAATCTCTCTATTTGGATTCTGTTGTACATATTTTGCTTAATACTATAGATATGACTTCACTCTACTTGTTTATGTTCTTAATTATATTATTCATTGTCTACTTTGATTATATGCTTAGTATAGTTGGATTGGTATTATCTTTATGCATATGTTCGTATAGCGTTCATCCTTTGAATTCGTGGGTGAATGGTCGATGTCATGCTAGTGTGGTGCTTAGATGGTATTTACCTGCGGATGCACCCTATATGCTGGGAAGTGTGGTAGATCGCGGGCGTGACAATCCTGCTGAGTCCTTTGTAGCCCACACCTCGTGTATAGGTCAAGTAGAACCCAGTTGCGAGAGAATAGTCTTGCTATGTCCTGGCTCTCTCCTTGGCAATGTTCCTTATACATAGATATAATATTGGTCTTAACAATGATTGCTAAGTGTAATTGCACAAATCATAGTATACCATGACTTGTAGTTAAGATGACTTAGGAATTTTTATTTCTCGGCTCTGCCTAATACCATGCTATTGCTATAGATTGGAGTGCTCTAGGTGCATTTATCATTATTTATTATGACTTGGATGTTTACCATTTATTATATATTTATCTTATGACTTGTGACACTTATTCCTGTTATTGAGTAGATTGATTCTATATGGTTAACTCTCCATCGCATGTGCAAGTGCTAGGCATTAGGTGATAAGTGATAATCATATTTCTTAGCTATCCCTTCCCAGTGGTGTAAATATAAATCGACAACCTGGTAATACTCTAGGTAAAATGCTACAATGGTATATTTAATCTGTGCGCTTGCGGATAATATTTCTTTCTTATCTTTATATTCTTTTAGTCACATGAAACAATAGATCATCTACTTGGTAGTAATGCTAGGTAGTACCAATAAACATTTCTAGCTCCATCACCGGGGATGACAACCTGGTTCGCTAAGCTAGAAGTGTAGGAAGTTAATTGGTGACTAGTTAAACAAGTGTTGCATTAATAAATACCAACAGTCACATCGAGGTATGTCCGCCCCCTTCCTGGCATCACAGGCATGGTCACCCGGCTCCCTTGATAGGATCCATGTGGGTTTAGGTAGCACAGCGCTGGTCTGCCCAGCGTCGTTGATGACATGCGCGCCCTGGTATGGCTCATCGTGGCCATGGGTCATGTCGAGGCACACCCGCTCAGTGCCAGAAGTTTGGCCCCGGGCTCGCGTCGTTACACCCAAAGTGGTTGGTGATAGCGTGGGCCCCTACGGGGGCCCATGCTCCCGCCTAAGGACAAACGCGCCTCCATGCATCGTGCGAGGCGGGGCTCCCCCTCGGGGGGTTGGGAAAGGCGGAGCCCGCACCCGAGGGGTCGAGAGAGGCGGATCCCGCGCCCAAAGGTTCGGGCGAGGTAGGGCCCACACCCAAGGGGTCGGGCGAGATGGATGTAACACCCTAGGTGTTTGTCACTCATTAAGTAGTGGGTTTGAGCTCAAACATGACAGATTAAGTGGGGATGAAGATATCAAGGTCAAACCTATGGAAAGGAGCCCCAACCTAAACTTGGATATTGCACTCTTGCTTTACATATAGGCCCTTTTCAAGATATATGCTTGGGTGATGTTTTTGTAATATCTTCATGTGTCTCGCATCAATACCTATCTATATTGGTCACTGGAAAAGTTTCATAAAGTTTGGAGTTAAAAAGTCACATGAAATGATAAGTTATATCCTGGCTAGAATGACTTTAATAAGTGCTTGAATTGCATTATTAAGTGAATGGAAAGGTAGGTCATCAACCAAACCTTGCAATCTTACCCAAACGACTCTAGATGAACTCTACAACAAAAGTCATAAAAGGTTCATGTTGAGCAAATGCCAAGAAAATGCTCCAATGGATCAAAAAGGATAATTTAAGCTTTATCGTGATCCTACTTTGGTCAAAGTGTAACAGTAGGTTCTATACTAGTTTTGAGGTTGGACCTTAAATGAAAGTTGTAGTTCATGTTATGGAGAAGAAACTTTGTTTAAGGGTCAAGAGATAGTTTGGTCACTAACATAGCCAAATAGAGCTCACAAAATTGAATCAGCTGCTGTTTTGGAATTGCGGAAAATTTACTAAGTCCCTAAAAGTGATAGCAGCAAGTTCACCTCTTTGCGACCTGTTATCACCCAAATTCATGTGATAGCTCAATTGGATTCCTTAATATGGGTTGAAGTACTTTTTCATGGTGGAAACAATGAAGCAAGTCTCATCAAGTTTGGAGTTCATTTGGATCTTCGAAAACAATTTTGAAAATAGCAAAAGGCTTACTTTGTCACTAGCTGACATTGACATTGATATCCCACGTTCTCCAAAATTTGCTAAATAACATGAGTTGGTCCAAATATAAAAGTTGGAGTATGCATCTTGGAGAAGAGCTCTAAGAAAGTTGGAGTCCATTTGATCAAGTTTTGGCCAAAAATTTATGATCAAAGCCGGGCAAGCTTAATTGGGTTTAAGCTGTTGACACTGTCAACTTGAGGCTTAATTATCTGCTGTTAAGGTGCTCTAATGGTCAGGCGTCCTTAAGCAAGTTTGTAGAGCAGGCCGAGGTGGAAAAACTTCATTTTTGGCCCATGTCCAAATTCGGACCGGAAGTGGCCCAAAATCGGTGCCCACCTCAGCCCCACCATCGCTCGCCAGGTGTTCGTCGAAATGGTCACGTGGACGCCATGCACCAGAATGTGCCCCACCATGGCTGGACACACGCTCCTCCTCTGCCACTGTCGCCTGCTCCTGCCTGTGCTAATGGGGAGCACCAGAGCGCCCGCACTCTTCTCCCCACTCTGCTCTCTCCCTCTCACTCTGTCCGCACCAGAACGAACGCTCGCCATGGCCGTCGGCAGTGAGCTGAGAGTCGCCGCTATGTTCCTATGCCTCTATAGCCTCTTGCGCCATGCCACCACCATCACTAGCTTCGCCTCCTGCACGTCGTGCTCATGCTCGCCGCCCCAACCCACCACCGTGCTCACCGAAGCACCGGCCGCCGCCACCGTCGCTGACGCACGTGTGTGGCCAGGGTGTCGTGGGCTGCCTAGGGCCGAGGCAAGCGGCCACGCAGGTGCGCGCAGGTCTCCTGAGTCTCCCCGCCCCTTAGCCACCGCCGGCGAGCCTCCTATGGCCGGCATCGGAAAGCTACAGCGAGCTCCCTGTTCAAATCATCGTCAAAGGCCGTGTGTAGCAATTTGAAGAAAGGGGAGGGCCTAAATGCATGACTACTGACTCAGATGAATAGTGCAGTTTGGACCTATTTGTTTTAAATGTGCTGAAACTTTAAAAATGCATAGTAAATTATAGAAAATTCTTAAAATAACAAATGATGACTTTTTGGCATCCCTGTGAAATTGTCTATGCAGTGAATCTATAATATATCAGGTTTTAGTTAAAGTTTGCTCTGTAAAAATAGATTTATGCAGTTAGATTTTAAGGCTAGTTGTGTTTTGTCTTTTTCATAACTGCAAATGTAGGGCTCCAAATGAAGTGAAATTTTTGTGGCGTTCTATTCATGTGATGTTTGATGTGGGATAAAAATTTCATGAATTTTGGTTGCTGTATGAGTGACTTATTAGTGTATCTTGCTCTCACATGATTTCTTGCAGTAACAATTTGTCTTTTTCATAGAGGTTGATATACATGTCCAAATGGCTTTAAATTTGTATAGTAGACTATTGTGATGATATTCTAGCTACTATAATTTCTGTAGAATTTATGGTGCACTTTTGGTATGTGTTCATTAAATTACCTAGGCATTTAAATAAATTAAGAAATGCCTCTAAAGAATTTATTTAGATGGTGACACCATTATTTCTGGTGTTAGTTTAATATGTGTGATGTGTTGGTAAATTTGGTTTTGTCCAATTATATGTTTGCAACGTAAGTTAATATTTATTTTTGCAATTGATGCTTTCCTAGATAGTTTCTGGGACTTTGGTAATTGCACCATGAAAATGATGTTTGCTGGGAAACATGCTTATAGAAAAGTTGTAGATAACTCATTAATCTAGCTTGTGTTAAATTTTGGTGGCATTTGTCCTTATAGTTTGTGAGTAATGCTCGTTCTAAGTTGGATTCCAGAAATTGTTGTTCTCTGGAATCACTGGACCAGTTTCTGTAAATATGCATGTTTGATTTGGTTAACTTGAGAATCATACTAAGATGATTAAATATGAATTGTAGAAAATTTCATAAGATTTCCAGAATGTCTTGTTACATGACTATTGGATTTATATAACTCCTGTTATGATCCAAACGTGTAGCTGTTGTTTGCAGTCCAGAAATTGTCAGATGCTAGTTATGGTTGTTTACTCCATGTGTTGCTAAGTGTGGCTTATGCCCTTGATGATGGTCAAGTTAAGATACTTGTGATCTTCTTAAACTTGTGTTATGATTGATGTGCTTGCCCTCTATAATTGTTTATGTAATGCTAGTTAATTATCTATTGATGTCTATGTCTTGTATAATCTTGTGTTTGTTTGAATGCTTATGTGATGCATCTTATGTTACCATTCATCATATTCATACGCATGCATCTTGCATCTCATCTAGGTACGCTAGATGCACCACGTGAAGGACGAGATGTTGGAGCCAAACTCGAAGACGGTGTTTGGTGGATCTATCCCGAAGATAGGACTAACCAAGTGCCGGGATGTGAGATGCTCGCCAAGCGAGTGTCATTTGTCAACCACTAACCTAAGTGTTCGATCCTAGGCAAGCCCCGGAGCATTCTAAGCCTCCTACTTTATAAAAGCAATTGAGTATATATATTATATATGTATTGTTGCATTAAGTTATAGGAGTTGATTGGAAACACTTGCTGCATATATACCCTTTCCTTGTCCCGTAAATATGCCTAGAATCCTATTGTTGGTTCAGGATCGAAAACATTGCTTAGCCATGCTTAGACTGGTATAAGTCGGGTGATTTCCTGTCACCTGCGAGATATAGGTGGATATCTAGTTGTGGTTGGCTATAATTGTTATCATAGAAAAATAACCAAGTGTTGATGGATAAATGGAGACCGGGCAGAGTCTTATAGGGTTTTGTACTATAGTGATTCCGTCTGTGTTGGTTAAGGACCGATCTTTGCTCGTCTCTCTTGTCATGTTGAATGCATGCCTCACATTTAGCTGGCCGAATAAAGTACCTTTCGACCGTGAAGCTAGTGGCATTATTCGGGCCAGGATCTACACAGGTGCACGTACTGGTGCTAAAGGGGGTATGACGGGGACACGAAGAGTGAGCCCAAGGTGCGTCCTGGCTGTCGGGCGGTCCCTGGGTACTGCGGCTCCAGTTTATCCTGCGACATTTACCTAGATAGTGTCATTGGTGATTTGTAGCTCACTTGATCAGTGAGTGTGGTTTATGTGAGGAATAAATCACTAGCTGGTTAGGAATCAATTCGAATCGCCATCGCTCCTAGATAGTGAGCACTTGAGTCGAGCTACGACATTGTAGTAATGATGATGGAACACGGATGGTTATGTGGATTATGTTTGAAATGCTAAACCTGAGATGGTAACTTTGATGCTAATGGTTAATCAAGTGATTGCTTTAGCATAGGTTCTTACCTAGATTAACAGGTTATAACAAAGATGATGCAAAAGTACTTAAAATGGTTTATTCTTGATAACTTATGCTTTTCGCAAATGAGTCAATCTAGCCCACTAAAAGAAAGCTTTGCATACTCTTTGGTGTCATGTTATTTCTAGTTTATGACGGGTAAGTCTAGCTGAGTACCTTCTCGTACTCAAGGTTTATTCCCACTTGTTGCAGGTTGTGATGTATCATGGCTACTGCAAGAATTGGATGGCTCCTGCTGTAGTGGCAGAGTGTGATCATGGGCATGATCCTTCTGAGCTATCTTATCTCTCATGTTTTTGTTGGAAATTGACCTTGGTACTGGCATGTATTTGAATTAAGATATTATTAGTTTCACACTACTTTGCTTTTGCTACTTTTGAACTTGAGTTGTAATAACTCTATTGAACTCCAATGTATGTTGAATTACTTGTGAAATTGATGTAACATGTGACTTGTTATGTTGAACTATTACGATCTTGGCTTATACGTTGGTTGGTTTGAAATCCCTCATGATTTCATTGGACTACCAGAGTTATAGGAGCTTAAGTATGGGAATTTAATTGCTCTGGCAATTGTTTTTGTACTTTTATTCTTATAATTTGGGTGGTTCCGTTACAACGGAGCCCGCGCCCAAGGGGTCGGGTAAGGTGGAGCCTACACCTGAGGGACAGGGCGATCCTGAAACCTCCTTAATTAGGCTGGATCAGGCTACAACTATGCTCATAATCATTTTAGATGGGTGGAGGTCTATGTCCTCTAGCTCTGTCTTATGGGTACCCTAAGATTGGTAGCCGACAGTAGCCCTCCGAGCCCCCGGGTGATCTGAGAGGGTCGGTTGGTGGATCTTACGGTTGCTTGAGGGTGCACACGAACGTACCAGGTGGGTCTAGCCTCTTGAGCCTAATAGGGCGGTGGACTCTCCTTCGTATGATGCCGAGGTCTTTTTGTAACACCCCAGATGTTTGGCTTCCACATTTGCACATGCATTTCATAAGCATGAGCATTATTCATCTCATTTATGCATTGGTTTTGCTTGAAACATGAGTCTGCAACATGTCAATGTGTGTTATTTCATAGCTTCTTGATTATGAAATGTGGGTTGTGCAACATGTAGATGCAACATGTATTTTCCATACCTTGAAACATGTCAAACCTGCTGGTGTAACATGACAAGCTTAAGCTTTGCAACAAAGTCATGGAACATGTGAAACATGGTTTTGAAACAAATGAAGTAATTTGCTTGTTTTGCTTGTTTCAACATATGTGACACTTCGAATTTGGTGTAACCTGTGGGTAGAGTGGTTAATTATGTCCTAATACACCTTAACTACACTTAGGATAATTAATGGAGCACTTTTCATGTTAACCAAATTGACTAATTTGCCCAAGTGAAGTTTGACCATATGATGACCTACAGAGTACTTCTGTTTGACTGGTTAAAAAGTCTAACCTAGAGGCTATGCATGGAAATGCAACCTTAAGAAAAGTTGTAGCAAATTTGTTAAGGAACAAAAGTTGTTTTAGGGTCATCTCATGATAATGGCTGGAACATGCTCCAATAGGGCCCACAAGTCAGTTTGAAGTGCCGTTTCAACTCTTAGAAAATTTTCCTAAGTCCAAATGCAGTTCACAGTTTGATGTACCCTACTTTGGAGCATTGTATCTTTCTAATCGTGCTAATCTAGCTCGAGCTCAAATTGACAATGTCGGAGAGTTCACGTAGCTCTACAATTTCTATAATAACGACTTGCACTAGATTGGTCTGGATTGGGAGCTAGAGGGTCGAGAAGGGGGTGGTATCAGTCGGGGAAATGACCTCTGATTTAGAGCCGAGCTGGACTAAATGGGTGACCGGCCATAGGCTGTCGACGCCATTTGGCTACGCCGTGGCAAGCTGTACATCGGTGTGGGCCCACTGGTTAGGTCATCGAGGCCTGCATGACCCCCACAACACCCTCCATTCGCCTTAGTTTGCCTCTCCTCCTTCTCACGCTCACCGAAGCAGAAAACCGAGCCGCCATTGCGGCCGCCTGCTTCGATGAGCTCGCACGCGCTCGCTACTGCACCACCGCCTACCAAATCCTGCCAACAGCTCCGCCTTGAGCCCCTCTACCCCCTCGTCATCCCCACGCAACCAGCTGTAACATCCCGATTTTCCGAGAAGCCAAAAACATGAACTTTTAAAAAATTTTCCTGTAAATGTGTGAAGCATGTAGTCTCTAGGTCTAACCTAAGACTAACCCACTAACAAGGAGTTGCACTCATGTAGATTTGTTTGTAGGCGTAAGCCAAAGTTCTTTAATTGGTTTAGGGTTTTGTGTTCGGAGAAGCACAAATCCATAGCAAAGTTTCTCTCTAATCTCTTCTCGAATTCATTTCGAATTCCATTGCATTCTCATGGAAAATCCCTTCTCGAAATCTCCCCTTTGAATTCCTACTCGATCTCTATTCCAATGCCTATCAAATCTCGTTGCAATTGGAGAACCACGTTGGACGCAACCCTTGGAAAAATTCCCCCTCTTGAATCCTGGTCAAAGTCATTGCAAAACTCCTCTTGAATTTCGTCTCAAAATTCTGTCTCACTTTTCCTCAGTGAATCCATCTCGAATCCTTTTGTAAAACCCCCCTCAAATTGCCTGGTGGTTTCCTCCAAATATCCTTTGAATTCTTTTTAACCTTCATTCAAATCCCCCTTAAATCTTCCCTAAGGTACCTTTTGGAAACTCATCTCCATTTCCCTAAATGAAAAAGGGAAAATCCTCTCCCCCTTCCCTTTGCAAATTCAGCCCAGCGGGCCCCCTTTTCCCATCTCTTTTTTCCTTTCCACCAGGCCCAGTTGCTCCCTTCTCCTCCTCTTGGCCCAGCCGACGCCAATGGACAGGCCCAGCTCACCTCCCTCCTCTCCTTGCCTAGCACAGGCCCCCACAGGCCCACCAGCGCAGCAACTTGGCCCCCGCAGGCCCGTCCATGCCACGGGCCCATTAGCCCAGACACCGCCTCCCACGGGCCAAAGTGGCAGCCACTGTGCCCCTCCAAACCCTAGGGAGCAGCTGCTCCCCAGGTGCCGCCACCGCCTAAGCTCCTTCATTGCCGGTGAGCCATAGCCCCCAAAACCTCGCCGGAGCTTCTTCATTGCCGGTGAGCCATAGCCCCCAAAACACCGCTTTTACTTCTTACTAAGATCCTCGCTGGCATTCTCATCTGAAACCGGCCTTCGTGCCGTGGTTTTTCCACCACTGCATGGGAGCTGAACATCCAGCTCACCATCATTGGGGACCAGAGCATCATTGCCACCCCACTGGAGCTCCGTGGCCTCTCCGGCCACCACCGTTGCCAGCAGAGCCACGTCCAGCAAGCTACAGCCACCGCGCTGCCCTGTCCAGCCATCGAGCCGTGTTTGCTTTGCAGGGAGGCAACACCTCGATTCTCTTGGTGTTGGGTGCCCAGCCCTACGACGCAGCTGCTCCGGCCGTTTCTCGGACGCCTGCTACAGCCGTCTATAGCATGCCCGTGCATTCCACAGCAAGCCACGCCCTCCCCGCTAACATGAAGGTCGAACCTCCCAACCTAGTTGACGCCGTTCGCGACATTGACAAAACTCCAATTTATTATCTTTATTCTTTCTTACATGTGATACATCATCGTGGTCCATCTTGATATACTTGTTGCATGATCTATCTTGTTACATGTAATCTAAATATATATCTTGTGCCTGAGTCGTGCCTTCACCGCCGGTCTATCAATCTATCTATCTTCCTTTCTATGGACGTGTGCTACTCCGGGTGGTGTTGTTATGTTCTCGTGTGGTCGTGTTCGGGTTCCCGTGTGTTTGTTTGTCTGTGGGCCGTGCCTTCGAGCTAGTCGGGGTTCGTAGTTCGCTTGTCCATTCAGTCGTGGGTTCGTCCTGCCGTGGCCGCAATGCCAAGCCTAACTCACTTTCCCCACGGTTAGTTGTCTCTGTTCGGCCACGATCGTCAGTAACCCGGTTCAGCTCCCGGACTTAGCCACTACGGACTCGACAACGATGCGGCTCTAATCCGCACCCGACGGGCCCTCCGTGGCCAGTCTCGTAGAGGTGAATTGGGTAACGACAATCGCGGGACTGCGAGGCCAACTCGTGTAGGTATAACTCATGGCCGCGAGTTGCCTCGTCATGACCATTGGGGCTTTACCTCCTTTGTTTTGCCTCTTTTCGCTCTTCTCCAATCAGCTCGTATGATTGCACTACTTCCACAAGGGCATTTCTTCGGATCTAGCGGTGACAACCGCATCGCTATGAGCCGAAGGAATAACCTTGTGCCGTTCAGTGGCATGGTCACGGTGCCCTAAGAGTGGGTTTGGATTGTGGGATCGTTCCTCTATCTTCCAACCTTCACCCGTTCCATGACGAGTTGGTTGAAAGAGTGCAAGATTCTATTCTTCTCTCATTCTTGTTTCGTTCTCAATCTCTGTCAATCTAGTAAGGTGTGGGTTGAGCCTTTTGCTTGTTGGTGCTTATTGCTTCTTGATTCCATTCCCCTGATTCTCGTCGTTGCTATGGCGTGAGGATCAAAGCAAGGGGAGTCTCGTGTGTTCTTTTGTCCTTTGCTCTTTGTGCTCAAGCCCTCGTATGCTTGTACCTTAGATGACCATAGCATTTCTATGGTTCTCGTGGTGACAACCGCACCACCTCAGACCATAGAGATGTCTTAGTGCATTTAGTGCACCTAGGTTGTGGTACCCTACAGGTAGCGTGAGTGTTCGTGTTCTTTTGTGTGTCACTCCTCTCTTATACCTTGGCTTTTTGCCATGGCATGTGTGTTGGAAGAAGTAGACCGCCTCTCTCTTCTTTCTCTTCTTCTCTCCCCGTTCCACCCTCTCGGTTCTCGTTGAAAGCATCTAGGCCCTGAGGTTTTGTTTCGGCAATTGATGACAACGCTTTATTACCATGACTAACGTGTGTTTTGCAGAAACGTTGGTAAGTTAGGTCATGGAGGTTATAACTGCTTTAGGCACCATGGTATTCATGCCCCTTGATGGAAATCGTTTCGGTTTTCCAAAGAGTGACGTCAAGATTAAGGACGGTTAGTTCCGGATGACGAGGTGTTGAGATGCATTCGGAAAAGTCGTTAGGATCTTCGTTTTTCTCTTTTAGCCGTACTATAAAGGGGGGCATGAGCGGGTAGCTTGACCTAGGTGACTCCTATGTTTAGGTGTGGTGCACACTTGTTAAACTTGACACTAGGCAGCTCTAGAATAGCTCAAAGTTTAGTTGGAAGCAACTTGGTTCAAGTTGCGACGCGTTTCGGACAGTTTAGGGTGATTTTCCCTTGACCGGATGCGGTCTTCGGCATGACCGGACGTGTCCGGTCAGTTCAGTTCCGCGACTAGGGTTTGGCGCTGACGACCGGACGTGGTCCTTGCGAGGACCGGACGCGGTGGTCAGAAGCCGACACGTGTCACTTGAGGGAAACACCCGATCGGACGCGACCTTGGTGTGATCGGCGCGTCCGGTCACGTTCTAGTAAGGTCCAGCGAAGACCGGACGCGTCCGGTCATCACCGATCGGACGCGGTCGCGCGTCCGGTGCGGTTACAGTTTGCTCCCTGCACGATCGGACGTGTCCGGTCACCCCTGACCGGCGTGTCCGGTCACTCAGCCCGTTTTCAGTTTTTCGACCATTACGGGGGACCGGCGCGTCCGGTCACTTCGACCGGCGCGTCCGGTCACCCCGTGTTTTGCTGAGTTGGCAGGTAACGGTTCGTTTCGACTGTGGGGTGTATAAATACATCCCCACCACCTCTTTTAGAGGTCTCTTGCTCATTTGATCAGCTGAGAAACACCTTTGGAGTGCAAGGGAGTGCAAGAGCTCTAGTGAGGATTGTGATTTGAGAATCAAAGCTTGAGAGTTCCTCACTAGTGATTAGAGAGTAGCAAGTGTGCATCCACCTTCTCATTAGGCTTGTTGTGGTCAAGTGAGAGTTCTAGCTTGTTACTCTTGGTGATCGCCATCACCTAGACGGCTTGGTGGTGATTGGGAGTTTGATGATCATCCGGCGGAGCTTGTGGATGACCCAACTCATCTTGTGAGCGGTTTTGGGTGATTCACCGCGACGGAGTGTCGAAGAATCAACCCGTAGAGAGCACTTGATCCTTGCGCGGATCAAGGGGGAGCTACACCCTTGCACGGGTGCTCCAACGAGGACTAGTGGGGAGTGGCGACTCTCCGATACCTCGGAAAAACATCGCCGTGTTCCTTGCCCTTACTTTCAAGCATTTACATTCTCGTATTTACTTTCATTGCTTGATTTACATTCCTAGAATTGCCATGCTAGACTAGGATTGGAAACTAGGGTGCAAAACTTTTATCGGTAGAATCTCTAGGAACACAAGTAGGCACTAGGGGTGAATTCCGGCTTATAGGATTTAATTCTTGCAATTAATTTTTAGAAAAGCCCAATTCACCCCCCCTCTTGGGCATCTTGATCCTTTCAATTGGTATCGGAGCCGAGTTGCTCCTAATTTAGGCTTCACCACCTAGAGCAAGATGTCTAACGGGGAAGGACCACCTCCCACCTTTGAGGGGGATGATTTTCCATATTGGAAAATCCGTATGGAGGTGTATCTCGAAGCCATAGATGTTGGGTGTCTTAGAGCCACAACCCAAGGGCTTCCCGCTATCAAGGATCCCGCAAACCCCATTGGTGACGAGGAGAAGTACGACCGGTGGAATGCAAAGGCCAAAAATGCAGTCTACCGGGGCTTAGGCAAAGATATCTTCAATCGTGTGCGTAATGCAAAGAACGCTCATGAATTGTGGGAAAATCTTTGTGCTCTCCATGAGCGAACTAAGAGTGAGCGTGAGGAACGCTATCACCTTGCTTTAAAGAAAATTAATTCTTTTGAGATGCTTCCCAAAGAAAGTGCTAATGACATGTACACTCGCTTGAATGTTCTTGTAGAGGACCTCAATGCTCTTGGGCTCACTCAAATGAGCCAATCAGATGTTGCAAGGAAGATCTTGAGTGTTCTTCCCGTTGAGAAGTATGGTCACATTGTCACCGTGCTTCACCAAAGTGATCTTTCCACCGCAACACCGACAGAAGTATTGGGGAAGATCAATACTCATGAGATGTACATGCATATCACTCCGGAAGAGGGCTCATCATCTTCCAAGAAGAAAGACTTGGCCTTCAAAGCTAGTCATGACAAGAAGAAGAAGAAGGGCCAAGCCATGATGGTGCAAGAAAGCTCAAGTGAAAGTGATGTCGATGATGAATCACTTGCACTCATGGTGAGAAAGACCACCAAAATGCTAAAGAAGCTCAACAAGAGTGGCATCAAGTTCGATGGCAAGAAAAAGAAATTCTTCACAAGTAGCAAGAGAAAGCCAATCTCGGAGATGGATTGCTACAATTGTGGTGAACTTGGCCACCTAGCTCATCAATGCCCTAGACCACCAAAAGGCAAGTACAAGAACAAGAACAAGGGCAAGAAAAATGATTCAAGTGATGAAGAAGAAGAGAGGAAGAAAAACAAGCCATACAAGAAGAAGGATGGCAAGAAGGAGTTCTACAAGAAGAAGAAAGGAGGAAAGGCATACATTGTTGGTGATTGGCTCACCGATATTGAATCATCTTGTGACTCCTCCGAAGATGAAAGCAATGATGAGAAAGAGAAGGTTGCCGCATTTTTGATGGGGCCATCATCTTCACCAACATCTTCATCACCACCTTCACCGCCTCCTTCACCATCATCGTCCTCTACTCACCTATGCCTTATGGCCAAGGGTGAACGAAAGGTACAAAATCATGATAGTGATGATGATGATGATAGTGATAGTGATGATGAATATGATGCACCTTCTTATGATGAACTTGTAAAATTGTTGAACAAATACACTAAAGTCATAAGAAGGACAAGAAATGAAAATGATGAACTTCAAAATGAAAATGAATCACTCTCATCTAAGCTTGAAAATGCTCAAAATACTAGTGGTGAGCTTAGAGATCAAAATGAAGTTATGTCTTCTAATCTCAAGGAGCTCAAAACTTCAAATAAAGAGCTTAAAGATCAACATGATAAGCTTGAGAAGAAGCATGATGAGCTCATCACTAGACATAACTCTCTAAAAGAAAAATACACCACATTGAAAATTGACTATGATAGTCTTGTGGTTGCTAATGAACTTGCTCTTGAGACACATGATGCTACTAACAATGTTGCTAAGTGTGATATAGCTACATCATGTGATGACTTGATCATTGAAAGCATTGAGCAAGGTTCTAGTAGCAAAGGCAAGAGTGTGGTTGAGGCAAGCAACTATGATGATTATGCCAAGATCAAGAGTGAATATGAGAAGCTTGCAAATAAGAACAAGAAGCTAAAAGGTTTGATGGCTCTTGAGAAGCAAACAACAAATGAGTCACTCATTGAAGAGAACAAAAAGCTCAAGCAAGAAAAAGAGCATCTCAAGACCAGCCTGAGCAAGTTCACAAGAGGTCAATATTTGCAAAGTGAGCTACTCATGAACACCGTAATGAAGATGGATAGAAGTGGTATTGGGTACTTGGCAAATCAAGAGAAGAAGGCAAAAGCTCAACAACAACAAAGCAAAGTCAAAGCCCAAGCCAAAGAGATGTGTTGAGTGTGGTCAAGAAGGTCATTTTGCTCATGAATGCAAAACTCCACCACCACAACCCTTGCCCAAGCATGCTAGACCCTTTGCCTTCAATGCTCATTATATGCTAAGAAAAGATTCAAATGGAAAGATGAAAGTCATGTTTTTGGGTCCCCCAAACAAGAATAGGCAAAAAGAAAATATGGGTTGCCAAGTCACTAGTTGAGAAAGTCAAGGGCCCCTCTCAAGTTTGGGTCCCTAAACAAAAAGCTTGATCTCTTGTGTGTAGGTGAACTACAAGACCGGTGGATCTCATTGGGTTATTGATAGTGATTGCACTCAACATATGACCGGTGATCCTCGTATGTTCACCTCCATTGAAGAAAATGGGATATGTCAAGAGAAGATCACATTTAGGGATAATTCAAAGAGCAAAGTCAAGGGTATAGGCAAGATTGCAATATCAAATGATCACTCACTCTCAAATGTGCTCTATGTTGCTTCATTGAGTTTCAACTTATTATCCGTTGGGCAACTTTGTGACGTTGGCTTCCAATGCTTGTTCACACCAAATGAAGTGGAAGTTTCAAAGATAGATGACAAGCAAGTGATATTCAAAGGCTTTAGATACAACAATCTTTATCTTGTTGACTTCACCTCCAAAGATGCAAATTTGATGACATGTTTGTTCACCAAGACCTCACTTGGTTGGCTTTGGCATAGGAGGCTTGCTCATGTTGGAATGAACACTCTCAACAAGCTATTGAAGAAAGAACTAGTGAGAGGATTGAAGGATGTAAAGTTTGAAAAGGACAAACCTTGTAGTGCATGTCAAGCGGGCAAACAAGTTGCAAACACTCATCCAACCAAAGCTTTCATGTCAACTTCAAGAGTGCTAGAACTTCTACACATGGATTTGTTTGGGCCTACAACATACAAGAGCTTGGGTGGTAATCTCTATTATCTTGTGATAGTGGATGACTACTCAAGGTACACATGGACTTTCTTCCTTCATGACAAATCCGAAGTGGCAAATTGCTTCAAGAAGTTTGCAAAGAGCACTCAAAATGAATTTGAAGTCAAGATAAAGAAGATTAGAAGTGACAATGGCAAAGAGTTTGACAACACCAACATTGAAGCTTATTGTGATGAAATTGGAATCAAGCATGAGGTCTCTTCAACCTACACTCCTCAACAAAATGGTGTAGTTGAGAGAAAGAACCGGACTTTGATCACCCTTGCAAGAACAATGCTAGATGAGTACAACACTCCGGAGAAGTTGTGGGCCGAGGCAATCAACACCGCATGCTATGCTTCAAATCGCCTCTTCCTACAAAAGTTTCTTGGAAAGACCCCCTATGAGTTGCTTAATGGGAAGAAGCCGGACGTCTCATTCTTCCGGGTGTTTGGTTGCAAATGTTACATCTACAAGAAGCGTCAACACCTAGGGAAGTTTCAAAGACGTTGTGATATTGGTTTTCTTGTTGGTTACTCATCAAAGTCCAAAGCATATAGAGTATTTAACCATGCCACCGGTTTGGTTAAAGAAACATATGATGTGGAATTTGATGAATCTAACGGCTCCCAAGGAGCAATTGAGAATTGTGATGATGTAGGTGATGAACCCTTGAGGGAGGCCATGAAGAACATGCCCGTGGGAGACATCAAGCCAAAAGATGATGATGACGATGTACAAATTGTTGATCCACCATCTTCATCACGTGTGCCTCAAGATGATGACAAGAATGAGAGAGTTGAAAATGAAGATACCTATGTCTCTCATGAACAAGCCGAGGCACAAGCTCAAGATGTTGATGCTCCCCATCCACCTCCTCAAGTGGTTGATAGAAGAAACTCACCTCTACTTCAAGCACATCCACAAGAACTCATCATAGGGAGTCCTACAAAGGGAGTAATGACTCGATCCCAAAAGCTAGCTTCTTTTGTTGAACTTCACTCTTTTGTCTCTTGTGTTGAACCTAAGAATGTAGAAGAAGCTCTTCAAGATCCGGATTGGGTGAATGCTATGCATGAAGAATTGAACAACTTCACCCACAATCAAGTATGGACACTTGAAGAGCATCCTAAAGGTGCAAGAGTCATTGGAACCAAGTGGGTGTTCCAAAACAAGCAAGATGACCAAGGCATAGTTGTGAGGAACAAGGCAAGACTAGTTGCAAAGGGGTTCTCACAAGTTGAAGGTCTTGATTTTGGAGAGACCTTTGCACCCGTTGCAAGACTTGAAGCCATTCGTATCCTCCTTGCATATGCATCACATCATGATATGAAACTATATCAAATGGATGTGAAAAGTGCATTCTTAAATGGCTTTATAAATGAACTAGTCTATGTTGATCAACCTCCTGGGTTTGAAGACCCTAGATATCCTAATCATGTTTATAGGTTGTCCAAGGCGCTATATGGGCTCAAGCAAGCCCCTAGAGCGTGGTATGAGCGCCTCTGGGACTTCCTCATTGAGAAGGGCTTCACCATTGGGAAGGTTGACACCACACTATTCACCAAGAAGCTTAATGGGGAGATCTTCATTTGTCAAGTGTATGTTGATGATATCATCTTCGGATCAACAAATGAAGATTATTACAAGGAATTTGGTGAATTGATGTCGAAGGAGTTCGAGATGTCAATGATTGGTGAGCTCACATTCTTCCTTGGGTTTCAAGTCAAGCAAATGAGAGAAGGGATTTTCATCTCTCAAGAAAAGTATACCAAGGATCTTCTCAAAAGATTCAAGATGGAAGAATGCAAACCAATCAAGACCCCAATGCCATCCAATGGACATCTCGACCTAGATGAGGGAGGTAAACTGGTTGATCAAACTCTCTACCGTTCTATGATTGGTAGTTTGTTGTACCTTACCGCATCTAGGCCTGATATCATGTTTAGTGTGTGCATGTGTGCTTGCTTTCAAGCGTGTCCTAAAGAACCTCACTTAAGTGCCGTAAAAAGAATCCTAAGATATCTTAAGCACACCCCAAGCATTGGTCTTTGGTATCCCAAAGGAGCTAGATTCCAACTAGTTGGCTATTCCGATTCGGATTATGCTGGTTGCAAAATTGATAGAAAAAGCACATCCGGAGGGTGCCATTTGCTTGGGAGATCTTTAGTATCTTGGTCATCTAAAAAGCAAAATAGTGTGGCTTTGTCCACCGCCGAGGCGGAATACATTGCCGCGGGGGCTTGTTGTGCACAAATCTTATATATGAAACAAACCCTCCTAGACTATGGAATTGTTCTTGAAAAGGTGCCACTTTTATGTGATAATGAAAGTGCCGTTAAAATTGCTAACAATCCGGTACAACACTCTCGCACCAAGCACATTGATATCCGCCATCACTTTCTAAGAGATCACGTTGCTAAAAATGACATATCACTAGAAGGTGTAAGAAGTGAACATCAATTAGCGGATATCTTCACTAAACCTTTGGATGAGGCCACCTTTTGTAGGTTAAGAAGTGAACTCAATGTGCTTGATTCTAGCAACTTTAAAAAATGAGCGTGTGTTGTCCCTTGCATTGCATTGTATTATATGCCATATTTATTTTATCGCAATGCATCTAGGGCTTGGCTAACACGGTTACGATAACCCTCCTTTGGAGGAGTGAAGAAGCCTAACCGTGGATCAAACTTGACAAGCAACCTAGCTTTACTTTCTTGTATTGCATTGCATATGCATGGTTGTTAGCTTGTCGTTTCTTTTCGCTTTAGCTTTGAGCAACCTCTGTGTTCGTCCATGGATAGAGAGAGCATTTTGACGCTCCTAAAGGTTCAAAAACTCTATTGCTTGGCCATACGTTGCTCCTCGCGTGTTTATTGCCTATTTTCTTAAAAATAATACTAGCCTAAGGCAAACTATTTTGAAAATTTTGAGAGTTTGAGTGAGGTCACTCATATCAGGTTCCAATTGGTGTTTATCTGTGTCTCTTTGAATTAGAACTTGATTGGGAGAAGTCGCGTCGAAGTTCGGAACGAAGAAGGGCGAAGAACAGTGACCGAACGCTGGACCGGACGCTGCACCGGACGCAGTGATGCTTCACCACCGCGTCCGGTCTCGGCGTCCACCAGCGCGTCCGGTCATCCAGAAGACCAACTCCAGATCTAGTGACCGGACGCTGCACTGGACGCGCCGCTGTTGACCACCGCGTCCGGTCCCGGTTACCACCACCGCGTCCGGTCATTCGCGATGAATTCCCGAGTTCCCCTCGACCGGACTCTGACCGCGTCCGGTCAGTCCTAACCGGACGCGTCCGGTCGCTCCAGGAGCTTACTGGAGTGTGACCGGACGCTGCACCACCGCGTCCGGTCATATCGACCACCGCGTCTGGTCATCGCGTGACGAGCGGATCTAACCCCTTCATAAAACCGTTCGTCTTCGGCCGGTTATTTTCAATCTAGCTCGCGTTTTTCCGCCGCCTTGCCCTAATCCGCCGTGTCACCGGAATCCACCGCCGCCCGCCTTCTTCTTCGACTCCGGCGACCCCAGCCGACCTTGCCGCGCCGCCCTGCCTCCTCCTTGCCCGCGCGCACGACCGCCCGCGTCTGCCCGCGCCCTTGCTCGCTCTTGCCCGCAGCACCGCCGCCGCCGCCCGTTGGCCTCACGGCGCCGGTGAGCTGCGCCTCGGCCGCCGTGAACCGCGCCCTAGGCTGCCAAGCTCCTCCTTCGGCCGTGGACCATCTCGTGCTCGCCCTCGATCGGAGTTCGTCACGCGTTTGACCTAACCCCAACCTAGGGTTTGCGAAACGCGTTTCGGCCGTTCATCATCGAGTTTTCATCACGCGTTGCTCTCTTCGCGAGGTTGTTTCGTGCTTCCCGTGACTTCCTTGTTTAGGGTTTGCCGTAACTCTCTTTTCATTAATCCTAATTGTCTCGTGTTTTGGCAAAACAGCGCTCGTCCGGCGAATTCGGGGAATCTCGCGATCTAGGTCACCTCATCTCGTCACCGTCCTCTCGTCGATCCAAGGTAGCTATCGTGTTTCGATTCACATCTTATCTTACATGCTTGCTATCTCTAGGGTTTCGTACATATTAGTTATATATGTTGCTTATAGTAGATCCATCTATTCCGTCTTTTCAGCGAGTTTGTCGGTGTGTCAGGGTGATCTTAGTTTGCTGAATCCGAGGCCAAGCCTGCGGATACGGATTGAGGCCAAGCCTCTCGAGTGATAGTTCACCATCTTACAGAGGTTTTTCGTCAGTTTGTCAGCATGGTGCGTTGCAAGAAAGCCGGTGGTGCTCCTGGTGACGGGGACGACAGTCCTCCTCGTCTGTCTGAGGTTGCGCGTGGAAAGCGCATCAAGATCATGGCCAGAAAGAAGAAGAAGACACTTATAGATGCAGAGATTGCTTAGGCCATTGCAGATGCAGCAGAGCAGGCAGAGAGGGGTGGCAGGAGCAGTGGCATACGCATAGGCGAGCGTCGCTTTCATCTTGAAGGTCGACAGCTTGGGACAGAGGCCACTGAGGGTACAGAGGACACTGGAGCTACGGATGCTATGTCAGTTGATCCACCTACAGAGGCTCCAGAGGTTCCAGAGGCTATAGAGGGTACAGAGGAGCAGCCAGCTCAGACTCCACCGCGTCGCCGCTCCACACGCACACGTACTCAGGTGACTCCTAGGCTAGAGGGCCAGCGTCGTGGAGCACGTCCTCCTCCCAGAGCTAGAGGTTCACCCCCAGTCGAGCACTTTGACTTGAGGGGTGCTACTGCACGTCAGGTGCAAGGGTTGAGGTTCGTGGAGGTCAGTCGGTGGTTCCCACCTCAGAGGGATCACAGAGCTTCAGAGGGTTTCTATACTCCACTCTAGGAGGATTTCTACAGAGCTCTTGTTGACAGCGGTATTGCTTTCCGACCACAGAGGGTCTGTCGACTTGAGTCACTTGTTGAAGTTGTGGGAGAGCAGCTACGTCCGCACCTGTCCTTTCTGCCAGGCTTGTCAGATCTTCTTGGACGGACAGGTGCATACTGCGGCACATGGGTCAGAGAGTTCTATGCTTCACTTTGGATTGATCCTGCCCATGAGTTCATTCACTTTGCATTCCGAGGCCGTGATCACAGACTATACAGCACTAGAGTGCAGGAGATTCTCAGACTCCCAGCTTCCGACACGAAGATACATCAGTTGTGCTTTGGTCAGACTCCTCCACCCAGACGCCCTCATGGCGGGACAGTGCCACCTACAGACTTGGTTCGACCCTGCTTCCGTGAGCCTTTTGGTGAAGGGTCTCGTCGCACGCCTGCCAGCCTGACACCACTTGCCAGAGTTCTGGATGCTATAGTCAGACGCACTCTTCTTCCCAGACTTGGCTACAGAGAGGGACTGACTCGGATGCAGCTATGGGTTGTTCACCACCTCCTCTCACAGACACCGTTTGACAT
This sequence comes from Saccharum spontaneum, assembly GCA_022457205.1. Classification (NCBI taxonomy): domain Eukaryota; kingdom Viridiplantae; phylum Streptophyta; class Magnoliopsida; order Poales; family Poaceae; genus Saccharum; species Saccharum spontaneum. Next base: position 26,640,880 of record CM039615.1, read on the forward strand.
TTGGGATCTCATGCTTAGTGAGATGGAGGACACCATAGCTGAGGGCTTCAAGGGCAATCGTCAGCTGCCCTATGCACACTGGATCTGCTTCATCATTAGATCAGCCATTCAGCTTCCAGCAGAGATCAGAGCTGAGATATCAGACACTACCACTACTTTTCCTGAGTATGATATCCGTCAGCTTTGGGCCTCAGTCACCAGAGATCAGGCCCCAGTGCCAGGACAGCGCGAGAGACCTGAGGTTCCTAAGACAGCAGCTGAGCAGGACGCCACAGTTGAGGAGCTTGCTGAGGCAGAGCTTGCCGATCTCGATGCTCAGCCTGCTGATCTTCCTAAGGATGATGCATCTGACAGCACTGATGAGGATTACCAGCCCATCCCCAGGTACCGGTCTCCTCGGCCTCACGACCACGAGGCCGGTGGCTCTGGTTCAGCCTCCCGCTCAGACCCAGCCATGGTGGCTATACTTGAGAGGCTGACCCAGGCTCAGGAGCGACAGGAGCAGCAGATACAGCGACAGGCTCAGGACACAGCTGCAACATTTGCACAGATTCAGGCTCGTTAGGACGAGTTTCAGCGTCAGCAGCTTGAGATCCAGAGGCAGCAAGTTGAGATGCAGCGACAGAATGCAGCTACTCAGCAGTAGTACTTGGACCTTCTGCGCCATCTAGTCACTGTTGGGGTTCCTCCGCCTGCTTCTGTCCTGACTCCTGCTTTACAGTCGAGTGGTCCATCGAGTCAGGGACAGCCGAGCTTCCAGTTCACATCTCCACAGTAGCAGGTTCCTCAGTCGTTCCAGTCCCCGAGCTACACTCCTATTCAGACGGGGTTTACACCTTTAGACCAGCCTCGCCCTCACCTCCTGACAGGCACACCCTTTGGTGATTACAGTGCCACTTACAGCGAGTTGACTGGTCAGCCGACACCCTCGCACACTACTACATTTGCTACTTCTTCAGGGTTGTCAGCTCCCGAGGCAGTTGTTCCTCCTGTGATAGGGATGGGTACTACAGAGACTATTCCTTCGTCAGTTGCCTCGACAGATCCTCCAGCTATTGGCTCGCTACAGGCTCAGGTCACACAGACGGATCCTCTTGTTGCTACTACGTCAGTACCTGTTCCTGCTGCTCAGACCCAGACCGCTTCACAGCCACGTGCTTCTTCAGAGGGTCAGCCAGATAGCTCAGATTCTGAGGGTGATTCTCTGCACTTCGTGATCACTCCGCGCACCTCGGCACCCGACACGACTCCGTCTGTCCCCCCGTCAGATCCTTAGACTAGTTTTTTTGGCGGTTGATGCCAAAGGGGGAGAGAGAGTAGTTTCAGGGGGAGTTTTGATAGAGGGTTTTCGTTCTTATTTGTGTGCTACATTCATGCATCATGTTTACCTTTCAGTCATTGCATTCGTGTGACATGTCGTCGTGTGATAAACTTTGAGTCTAATGGTCTATCTAGTTACATTGTTAATTCATGTCACCCGTTTTGGTTATAGCTCTAAGGTTGTGCTTCCGTGCCTTACTCCGATTTCTTATGAGCTATATCTCTATGTGTACTAACGCTATTTGTCTTATCTTATGAGTACACTCTTTTGGCTTGGGGCACATAAGCAATTCCTACCCCTTTGTGCTTATTGCTTTTTGCTTATGTGAACCAAGCATGCTCAAAAACCTCAACTCTAATCTTTTGAAACTTAGTGTTGTCATCAATCACCAAAAAGGGGGAGATTGAAAGCATCTAGGCCCCGAGGTTTTGTTTCGGCAATTGATGACAACGCTTTATTACCATGACTAACGTGTGTTTTGCAGAAACGTTGGTAAGTTAGGTCATGGAGGTTATAACTGCTTTGGGCACCATGGTATTCATACCCCTTGATGGAAATCGTTTCGGTTTTCAAAAGAGTGACGTCAAGATTAAGGACGGTTAGTTCCGGATGACGAGGTGTTGAGATGCATTCGGAATAGTCGTTAGGATCTTCGTTTTTCTCTTTTGGCCATACTATAAGGGGGGCATGAGCGGGTAGCTTGACCTAGGTGAGTCCTATGTTTAGGTGTGGTGCACACTTGTTAAACTTGACACTAGGCAGCTCTAGAATAGCTCAAAGTTCAGTTGGAAGCAACTTGGTTCAAGTTGCGACGCGTTTCGGAAAGTTTAGGGTGATTTTCCCTTGACCGGACGCGGTCTTCGGCATGACCGGACGCGCCCGGTCAGTTCAGTTCCGCGACTAGGGTTTGGCGCTGACGACCGGACGTGATCCTTGCGAGGACCGGACGTGGTGGTCAGAAGCCGACACGTATCACTTGAGGGAAACACCCGATCGGACGCGACCTTGGTGTGATCGGCGCGTCCGGTCATGTTCCAGTAAGGTCCAGCGAAGACTGGACGTGTCCGGTCATCACCGATCGGACGCGATCGCGCGTCCGGTGTGGTTACAGTTTTCTCCCTGCACGATCGGACGCGTCCGGTCACCCCTGATCGGCGCGTTCGGTCACTCAGCCCGTTTTCAGTTTTTCGACCGTTACGGGGGACCGGCGCGTCTGGTCACTTCGACCGGCGCGTCCGGTCACCCCGTGTTTTGCTGAGTTGGCAGGTAACGGTTCGTTTCGACTGTGGGGTGTATAAATACATCCCCACCACCTCTTTTAGAGGTCTCTTGCTCATTTGATCAGCTGAGAAACACCTTTGGAGTGCAAGGGAGTGCAAGAGCTCTAGTGAGGATTGTGATTTGAGAATTAAAGCTTGAGAGTTCCTCACTAGTGATTAGAGAGTAGCAAGTGTGCATCCACCTTCTCATTAGGCTTGTTGTGGTCAAGTGAGAGTTCTAGCTTGTTACTCTTGGTGATCGCCATCACCTAGACGGCTTGGTGGTGATTGGGAGTTTGGTGATCATCCGGCGGAGCTTGTGGATGACCCAACTCATCTTGTGAGCGGTTTTGGGTGATTCACCGTGATGGAGTGTCGAAGAATCAACCCGTAGAGAGCACTTGATCCTTGCGCGGATCAAGGGGGAGCTACACCCTTGCACGGGTGCTCCAATGAGGACTAGTGGGGAGTGGCGACTCTCCGATACCTCAGAAAAACATCACCGTGTTCCTTGCCCTTACTTTCAAGCATTTACATTCTCGTATTTACTTTCATTGCTTGATTTACATTCCTAGAATTGCCATGCTAGACTAGGATTGGAAACTAGGGTGCAAAACTTTTATCGGTAGAATCTCTAGGAACACAAGTAGGCACTAGGGGTGAATTCCGGCTTATAGGATTTAATTCTTGCAATTAATTTTTAGAAAAGCCCAATTCACCCCCCCTCTTGGCATCTTGATCCTTTCACTCATCAATTACAATGGCGTACAAATTGAGAAAAATGGAACTTCTCCTGCTTGTTGTCTTCTCGGTTCTCTTCACTCTCTATGATGCTCGGATCGAAAGCCGCGAGTCGTGGTGCTTGCTTAGGATAAACTAGGGTCTATGCCATTTTAATTAAGCCATACAGGTCGACCCGATCAACCCGAGAAGTATTGGCTAGGCTAAGGCTTAAGCTTGTACTTAGTAAGGACCACCCCTATTCTTTTGGCCTAAGGATCAGATATCTGCCTAGAGGGTCAAGTTGTCTTCTAGTGTTCTTTCAGTGTTACCTCTTTTGAGTCTTGGTCTTTTCAAGAGTATTGATTGTTCTCTTGCCTTGTGTGACACTCTCGCTAGGTAATGTTGTTCGGACCGGAACCCGTTAGAGGAAAGGAAAGCTGAGGATAGCGGAACCTGTGGAGTGGAGCTGACCTGGGAGGTGGAGACTCGTACCAATCGACTGCACCAACTAACAGAGACTTGTACCTCTACTACCCCAACATCGTAGGTGTCATGGCAGCACCTTACTTTAGAGAATCCTATTAGGCATGTAATAATGTAGATGCTAGTGCTTTACTTTATGCAAATGAACTGTGATAGGTTGCATGGTAGATTGCTTGTGAGCCATTACCTTGTCGCAGCCTATTCCCCTACACACCCGCTGTTAGGCTAGACACTGGCTTACTATGTACTGCTTTACTCTTACTCGCATTATATCTGTGATGTGATGCTAGTGAGTCAGAGGCCTAATGAGATAAGGCACGAGGTGTCGATAACCTGATAATGAACATGGGGAGATCTTGGCGTGCGTCTTGGGTGTGTGGTGAGGGTTGAGTCGACCGAGCAGGATCTACGACGAGTCGTGAGGACAAGTCTTGCCGGAGGGCGCTACCTAGGCGTTCGCCATGAGAGATGCCTGTGGCGGGCAATGTGATAGGGAGTGGTCCCGGGGTGGAGTGTCTTCGTGGGATGAAGCCCCGGGATGTGAGGTGTTGCCATGGAATGGGGTCTTGGGTGTCTCGTCGAGCGGGAAACGGTTACCCCTTGTGAAGATATCCTGCTTAGTCACTCTAAGGACTGATATGTCTTGTGGATCAGGTCTTAGGAAGCCTTACACTCCCATTCGCTCTAATGGGTACGAGGCGGACGTTCGACTTCCTAGTGCGGTGCCACTACTATTGGGAGGTTAGCGGATAGTGTAGGGAGGTACGGGCGCCGAGCGCCCACACCCTCCTAAGATAGCGTAGTACCCGAGGGGCCAAGTACTACGTCTCACAGTCTTAGCGTGCCGGTGTACGAGGTACTCCGACACGGCCCCAGTTCTGAGTGATAGGGTGGCATCGTGTCTAGTTGGAAGGCGGCCCGTTATCAGCCTAGACGGCCCGGATCATCGATGATGGTGATCTTGTGGGTAGTGTAAACCTCTGCAAAGTTTCTGGTTGATCGATCGATATATATGCCGACTGGTCGGCTATGGACCTTTCCTAAGTACAGCTTCACTTGACTAGTGAGAGGAGTCCTTCTACCTTCCCTAGGTTTCAGTGTGTGATCCGGCCTTGGCCATTGAGACATGGACGAGAGGGAGTCGTCCATGCCAATGAGAGAGTGAAATGAGATGTGGTGAGGTGATGAGATGTGATGGGATGGGAGAACATGTGTGTGAGATGGGTTAAAACTTGATGAACTTATATTATTATTAAAATATTGATACATGCATTATAGGAAACCCACAGCCAAATATTTTAGGATCACCAGATCCCTTTTTCTCTTTTCCACTAAAGCTCATCGGTGCTGACCATGGCTTGCACACATCTAGCGGTGTGCAGTTTTCCTGACTTGTAGTAATAACGAAGTTAGAAGGATTAGGTGGTCTCGTTCCTACGCTCAAGTTTGGTTTTGAAGATGGAGTCTACGCCTGTAACGGATCAATATGATTATACGAGATTAAGTAAGAAAATCTTCCGCCGACACAGATAATTTACCAAACTTAAGCTCGTACAACCCGAGATTTCATGAAATCATGAAGGATTTCCAACCAACCAACATTCCAACCAAGATCGTACTGATTTAGCAGCCACCATCACATGGTACATAAAGTTCGCAATTGTAACAGAACTGACCAAATTATAAGAGCACAAGTACAAAAACAAGCACAAAGCGCTCAAATTTTCGAACTTGAGCCCATATAATCCCGGTGGTCAATCGAAACCACGAAGGATTTCAAACCAACTTGCTTACAACCAAGATCACATCATTCAACATAGCACATCACACGTTTACATTTCACAAGTAGTTCTGAAATCCACTTACACACACGGAGTCGCAAATTATTACAAACCAAGTTCATAAAGTAGCGGAAGCATAACACACACACATTGTTCAAATACTACTGCCAGTCTTACTGATCAACATTTCGCAAAAGCATTAAGGAAAGTACATAACGGATGATCACGCCCGAGTGATCTAGTCTTCGTCACCCGCAGGGTGGAGACAGCTCTTGCAGAAGCCTTGGTAAAGCATATCATCTGCAATAGGGGGGAAATAAACCCTGAGTACTGGAATGTACTCATAAGATGACACCAAGGATTTTGCAAAGGCTTACATAAGTGGGCTAGCTGACATCACATTTTGCAGAAAGGCATAAGTAATTTAAACTCTTTTCACCTGTACTAGCAGTTATTTTTAGCATTACCTGTCATCTATCTTAGCACCTATACTAAATCATTCACTTGATTATAATCAAACAAATAATATTATTATATCCGTAGCAGGTATAATTTGCGGCAACATTGTATCATTCACTTTAACCATCTGTTCAATTTAATGAGATCTACGTTGCCGCTACTCAAGTCAAGTGCTCACTAACCGGGAGCGACGACGAATCGAATCAAATTCCTATCCAGCTGGAGGGGTATTTCTAACACTCACCGAGTCACGCCTAGCGAGGGCTGCTCAGGTCACCTTTGGTACAGTTCAGGAGCCGCGAGTCCAACTATTGTCGTATCCCCAAGGGCGACACTCTGCCAGGTGATAGGGACTCTAACCCCCTTGGTCTCACGCCAATGTCCCCAAGCACATCCTTTCTCTCCTCCAAGATGCAACCTACCATTCGATTCCCGGCCTGAACTGTATTACTCGACTTCGCGGTCGGAATGACTTATCCGGCCAACTAAGTGTTAGACTGCGTTCAACATGACTCAAGGACGTACAGCGAATCGGTCCTTAAACGACTCAGACGGGCATAGCTCCGCACCCAAGACGTGAAGTGTCTTGCGGCAGCACTATCGAATTCCCGCCCAGTCTCAATTTCATTTTAAGGCATAGTTCCATCCACGATAGCCATAAAAGCCACTCGTGACCTATTCCTACATCTCGCGGATGACCAGAAACCACCCGACTTCTATCGGACTAAGCAGGGCTAAGCATTGACACATGTCTAAACCTAATTTAGGATTTAAGTACGATATCTGGACAAGGACAGGTATAATGCAACAAGTGTTTTCACACAACTCCTACAACTTAATGCAGTAACAAGTAAAAGTACTCAAGATTGATTTATAAAACAATAGGGTCAGCATGCACCGGGGCTTGCCTTTCAGAAAAGAGGATGGTCGGTGATCTGGGCACTCAGGTAGATCCTCAGTGGCGCCTCCTTCGCTGACTGCTTCTTCGGGCTCCCCTGGCTGCTCCTGGATCTCCTCCGGGATCGCTCCCTCGAACTCGAGAAGAGTCACCCCCTCCGGAATACCTATTGCATGAGTGCATAATAAGTTTCATGGATGCATAATGAAGGATCCAGCAATGCTCGGGATGAAATGCATTACAACCATTCCTAAAGCTCTATTCAAATCACTTCAATAATAAGTGCAAATTTCCTCTCCGGTAGAGAAGTACTCGCCTAATCTACTCAACCTAAGGTATAGTTGTTCCTCCTCTGTTAAGGCCCTAACACCTAATAATCACAAGAACAATTTTTCTTAAGTTACCACATCCAAGCACAAAATATCAAAGCAAGACATTCTGGACAGCAGCTAAGTGTTTCTATCATAACTGGAGATTCCCAAATCCAAAAGACATGATACAAGACAATCTAGAAAGTTTATAAAATTCTCTACAAATCATTTTCAGACTTCAACACTTAATTCCTAAGTTTTTCTAGTCGAAATTCTAGAGTTCCCGAAATCTGTCCTCTCCAAACAGAGAGCAGCCATTTCTGGACAGTCACTTTAAACAGCAATAACTCCTAGACTACTACGCCAAATGCCCCCAAATTTTGACACAAGATAGTTTATCAAGTTTACTACAACTTTGGTATTCACAAGTTTTCCAGAAAACACGTTTATTAAGGGTCAAATCCAAAAATGCTACTAGCTGTCCAGAGAACCTAGAAATATGAAGATTAAATATTTATTTATGTGTCAAACTTCCTCTATGACTAAATCAATGATACCAATAGTTCACACATGTCATAAAAACACCAGAAAGTAAGGTGTGCCAACCTAGAACATTTATTTTCAACCCTTTCTTAATTTACTTAATTAATTAAGTGGGAAATTAAACCTATACGCAAACTGCTTATAAAATTCTACAAAAATTGCAGGAGACTCTCTGACCTAAAAAGAGGCTACTGTAAAAATTTGAACTAAAGTTATTCAAAGAAACTCCCTACACAAAATTCATAAGCCAAAAAGGCTGATTTTTTTCATAATTAACAAATCACATTGAAATGTATCAAACAACAGAATTCATATTTTTCTTAAACACTTTAGGGTACCAGAACACTCTCCACAAATTTATATGAACATTACACATAAAGAAAAATTACTAAAATTCATTCAAGTATTTCCTAAATTAACATGATATCATCATAACTTGAAAAATACTCAAGCACTAGTGCTCAAATTTGTATAAGAGCTAGCACATGCATAAAATAACCTACTCACCAATTTTCATAATTTTTGGGACAATAGAACTCCAGTTATTCATTTAACAAGTTTATATCCAATTTAAGACACATTTCAAAACCCTAATTAATCCTTCCAGAAAATAAACATCACCTACATATTTGATATTTTTCTTAAATACTACACTTCATGCAGAGCCCAACAAAATTGAAATCATAATTTTTGGACAAGTAAAACCCTAGATATGAAATTCCTAAACATCATCAAATTCTGTGAAATATAACTCAGGAATCAAACCCTAGCTACAGTCCCGGGTCGGCTACCCACTACACGTTCCGATATCCTGCGCGCAGTTGAACCTGGGTGATGCGGCCCACTCGCGCACGCGGCCTGCGACAGTCTCCCGTGCGCGCGTGCGCCTGATAGGTGGGGTCCGCCCGACAGAGAGAGAAGCGGACGGGGACAAGCTGTGGTGGCCAGAGCTCGCCGCCGGTGAGCCGGCCGGTGAAATTGAGGGGACGAGCATGGTCACGACATCGAGCTGTGTCGATTGGTGGCAAGAACCGGGCGGCGGAGCAAGGGAAAGGTGCTCGCCGTCGTGCATGGCGGATCACCGGGACGGTGGTGGTGCACCTCGACGTCAGTGAGCCCGACATCCTACCTTGAACCCTCGGTGAGCATCCCCGCACTACCCCAATCCTAATGCACCCACTAGCAAGCGACGGAGATGCCCAGAGAACCCTGGCCACGAAGAGCTGCCGTGCGGAGGAACGCCGGTGAGGCACCGCAGCGCCGGGAAGCAGAAATGTGGCCCTACCGTGGCTTCAAGGCGGAGCTGGTGGCTGGATTGGGGACGCGGTGGCGCGGTAGAGAGCGCGTGCGAGCTCACCGGAGCAAAGGCGGCGATGGCGGCTCGGTTTTTCTGCCTGGGCGTGGAGAGAGAGAGGCCGGGGCGCAAGTGAGGGTCGGGGAGCGGCTCCGTGGCGTCCTTGAAGACTCGGTGGCCTGACTGGTGGGGCCACGGCCGGTGTACGACTGCCACCGAGCGCCCACGTGTCGTCGGGAGTCTGCCTCTGGTCGGCCACAACTGAAACCCGAGGTCAGAGTTAACTGAATGGAGCCGGCATTAGATGACTGACAGCGTGATTTCAACGATGATTATCCCCTAAACCAGCTCAAGTTAGCCGAAGGTGCTAACATCAAAGTTGTACAGCTACATGAGGGCTACAATTTTGTTAATTGGCTCATGAACTAGTTTGGCTTGGTTTGGGAGTTACATGGCGTCAAATTGAGGCACAATGAAATGAAAAATCAGGTTTCTAGACTTAGAAAATTTCCAAGTGTTGGGCAGCCCCTTAGCCGACTTGTGGGCCATTTTTGAGCATGTTCTGATCATTTTCATGAGATGGCCATATTGGAACTTTTGTTCCTTAGGAAATTCTCTACAACTTTGCTTAAGGTTGCTCCTCCATGAAAGGTCTCTAAGCTAGACTTTTTAATAGGTCAAACCAAAGCATTCTAGGGTTCATTATTGGTCAATAGCTCATTAGAGGGCATTTTGGTAATTTTGGTCAACATGAACATTGCCACTAGTTACCTTAAGTGCAATTAAGGTGTTGTGAGATATAATTAGCCACTCTACCCCTTAGTTACACAAAAACACTAGTGTCAAATAATTGGAAACAAACAAAACCTAATACACCCAAAAATGTTGCATTGTCATGTTGCACATGTTGCAAGACTTTGTTGCACCCATTGATCCCAACAAAAGGTGCTAACCACATTGCCATATTTCAAAATATGTGACCCCATGTTGTACCTACAAATTGCACCACTCACATTTCATAAGCAATCACTTTGTGAAACAAAACACATTGAGGCATGTTGCATACTCATGTTGCAAGCAAAACAAGACATGGATGATATTAATGATGCTCATGCTTATGAAATGCAATGCAATTATGGAAGCTAAACACCTGAGGTGTTATAGCCCTCCCCCCTTATAAGAAATCTCGTCCTGAAATTTGGAAAGCGTACCATTTTTTATAGAATTCCTTATAACCATCATGTAAGTAGTCCTCTCGTTCCCACGTAGCATCACTCTGACTACCCTGATTACTCCACATTACTTTATACCACTTAACCACTCGACTTCTAGTTACTCGTTCTTGAGTGTCGATCACACGGACTGGCTTTTCTTCGTAAGTTAGATCAAATTCTAGCCTGATATCTCCTAAAGGAACTCTTTCCTCAGGAACCCGAAGACACTTCTTTAACTGAGATACATGAAAAACATTGAATATGGCGCTCATTTCAGGAGGTAACTGAACCTTATACGCAATAGTTCCACTCTTGCCTATGATCTGGAAAGGACCCACATATCTCGGTGCAAGCTTCCGCTTGACACCAAACGTTGTACACTTTTCATAGGAGAAACTTTCAGATAAACGAAGTCTCCAACTTCAAACTCGATCGGCTTTCTACGACGATCCGCATAACTTTTCTGTCTAGCTTGAGCTGCAGCCATATGCATTTTGATGGTACGGACTTGTTCCTTAGCTTCTTTGACAAAATTAATACCATAACACCTTCTTTCACCAGCTTCTACCCAATTTAGTGGGGTTCTACACTTACGACCGTACAAGGCTTCGAATGGGGCCATCTTAATACTCTCTTGGTAACTATTATTATACAAAAACTCAGCTAGAGGCAACCATTTTTCCCATGAACCCTTGGATCAAATCACACATGCCCGTAACATATCCTCCAAGATTTGGTTAACTCGTTCAGTCTGACCTGACGTCTGGGGGTGATAAGCAGAGCTTCTCACTAACTTGGTTCCCAGAAGATGATGCAAGTGCTCCCAAAAACGAGCAGTGAACTGGGGACCACTATCAGAAACGATAGTACGAGGTACCCCATGGAGCCGGACTATCTGATTGAAGTACAACTCAGCATAGTCAGTGGGACGATAGTCTACTCGAACAGGAATGAAGTGAGCTGACTTGGTTAAGCGATTTACAATTACCCAGATAGAGTTATGATTCTTGATAGTAGGAGGAAGTCCAACAATGAAATCCATGCTTATCTCCTCCCATTTCCAACCTAGGATAGAAAGTGGTTGTAGCAATCCAGCTTTCATGTGCACAACCTTAACTTTACAGCAGGTGTCACACCTAGCAACATATGCAGCTATCTCTTTCCGCATTTTGGTCCACCAATAAATTGGCTTCAAATCATAATACATCTTATTGCTACCAGGATGGATGGACAACTTTGAAGAATGTGCTTTAGACAGGATCTAATTTCTAAGCTCTCGGTCCTTAGGCACCACTAACCTATCCTTAAACCACAGCACACCCTCTCCATCTACCCTGAAATGTTTAGTTTCTTCCTCTTTCATCTTACGCTTGATGTGGAATATACCCGGATCAGTCTTTCGGAGCTCAATAATTCTGCTCTTGAGAGTGCAACTGATAGTGATGTTGTACAAAATTGCTGGATGTAGAAGGCGAGACCGGTGAAAATCAGTTTCAACTAAGGAATGGCAATGAGACTTACGGCTTAAAGCATCGGCAACCACATTTGCCTTGCCAGGATGGTAGTGCACTTGAAGATTATAATCCTTAATCAACTCAAGCCATCTTCTCTGGCGCATATTTAACTCGGGTTGGGTGAAGATATATTTGAGGCTTTTATGGTCAGTGTAGATATTGCATACATTTCCCAACAGATAATGTCGCCAAACTTTCAAAGCATGAACAACTACAGCCAGTTCTAAGTCATGCGTTGGATAATTCACCTCATGCTTCCGAAGTTGTCGAGAGGTATATGCAATCACTCTGCCTTCCTACATCAAAACACCTCCCAAACCTATGCCTGAGGCATCACAATAAACATCAAATGGTTTCTCGATATCTAGTTGCGCCAAAACTGGAGCCGAGGTCAGGAGGGTTCGCAGTTGGTGAAAAGCCGCATCACACTCAGGAGTCTAGACAAACCTGGTGTCTTTTTGCAGCAACCGAGTCATTGGCTTGGCTATTTTAGAGAAATCCGGGATGAAGCGACGATAATAATCAGCCAACCCAAGAAAACTCCGGACCTCGTGAACCGAAGTAGGAGCCTTCCAGTTCAATACTTCTTGTACCTTGGTGGGATTCACCATAATTCCCCCATCGGACAACACATGCCTAAGGAAAGGTACTTCACGAAGCTAGAATTCACACTTACTGAACTTTGCATACAGTTGATGTTCGCATAGTCTTGTGAGGACAATACGCAGATGTCCAGCGTGTTCTTCCTCATTTTCAGAATATATCAAGATGTCATCAATAAACACCACCACGAACTTGTCCAATTCAGGCATAAACACCGAATTCATCAAACACATAAAGTGTGCAGGGGTATTAGTTAGGCCGAAGGACATAACAAGATACTCATAAAGACCGTATCTTGTAGAGAAAGTTGTTTTTGGAATATCTTCAGGACGGATTTTAATTTGATGGTAACCAGACCTCAGATCAATCTTGGAAAAGACTTTAGCTTTAGATAACTGATCAAACAAGATGTCGATGCGTGGTAGAGGGTACTTATTTTTGACCGTGATTGCATTCAGAGGCCTATAATCTACACACATCCGCAACGACTGATCCTTCTTCTTCACAAAGATAGTAGGACATCCCCACGGAGACGAACTAGGACGAATCAGCCTTTCTTCAAAAGTTCATTCAACTGCACTTTAAGTTCAGCTAGCTCATTTGGAGGCATCCTATAGGGTCTCCTAGAAATGGGTGCCATGCCAGGCAATAGCTCGATTTTAAACTCCACATCCCAATCCGGAGGTAGTCCCGGCAAATCATCGGGAAAAACATCAGGAAACTCACTCACTATGAACTTCACTTGAAAGATCAATTTTTTTGGGAAGTTGCACGAGCAAACCTCTTTGATTAGTAGGATCTCTGAGCATAACTACCCGAGTAGGTGGGCGAGGGGAAGCCCTCGGTGCAGTTGGAGTGCGGGACTGCGAAGCACTCGCCTCAAGGGCCCGCTTACGGCTCTTAGAAGCAGAATAGATAGCATTATTATTCTCTTGAGTCAGAGCATCACTGATAAAATCATTGAAGGTAGCACACTTGCTAGTACCCATGGTCTTCATCAGCTTTGGACCGAGGCCACGTTTAAAGCTAGTAATTTTTTTAGCATCGGTATCCACAAACTCTGTTGCATACCTTGCCAGATTATTAAAGGATTGCAGATACTCTGTCAAACTCTTATTGCCCTGGGACAGCCTCATGAATTCCGTGTGCTTTATAGCCATAAGACCTGAAGGAATATAATTTCCGCGGAACGCCGCTTTGAATTGGTCCCAAGCAACCGGGACATTAGGAGGCAACGTGGAACGGTAGTGGCTCCACCAAATACCAGCTGGACCATGCAGTTGATGGGAAGCATATTCAGTCTTTAGTTCATCAGTCAAGCGAAGCAAGCGAAACTTCTGCTCAATAGTGTTCAACCACTCGTCAGCTTGCAGAGGTTCCTCCGCCTCCTTAAAGAGCGGGGGCTTAGTGTCAAGAAAATCCTTGAAATCACTATATTGATTTGGTTCCGGGCCCTGGCGACCATGTCGAGCCTCCCGTTTGGCAAGCTGGCGCATAGCGTCTGCCAGCATGCGCTAACCTTCAACCACGATCTGCATCAGCTCAGCCAGGGTAGGTGGTGGCGGAGGGGGTGGCTGTTCCTCATCCTCAACGCCACGACCACGACGGAGGTTGTACGACATCTGCCAAATATATAGCCAATGAGCACTGACGATGTGGGAAATTTGTAGATGAATTGTTGTAAATATGCCAAACTGACTTCATTAAAATGAATTTGCAAATAATCAAGGCACAATAATTCATCACAACCGCACAATCCATTTAAGTGCATCAATTGACGCGATCATGCGAGGGACATCCAACAAGATGTATTCCGATAAAAGATGGAATTTATTAAAGGCTCACATACAGGGAGCACAACTTGTGACTGAACCGTTTATATTAAGATCAATGGAATTTCAATCCTTACGTAACAAGTGCTCGGATTCGATCTAAACTTCTAGCCGAATAAGAAGGGCTACTACGAACTGACCACAACGAGACTTCCCATCGGTAGAATTCCATGGTGGATCATGACTAGTCACCTCGATACCAGCGCGTGCCAAGCAGCATAGTCTTATGTCGCGAGCCACAGGAGGCCCTCGGTTTTGTCACGGCACCGAAGGGTGCTAATCGTGACACCATCATCGAACGCAACACAATGAGACATCCATTTTTGATCGAAATTTAACAGGTTCGAACTAACATCCAGAATAACATAGGGTTCGATGTTACATCCCAAAGGCTGAGTTATTACAAAGCCCCACTCCAACACATGGAGGGCACAAAAGATGAGTCTAACATCATAGCTACGCGATGACTACCCCAAGCATCATCTTCGGAGTCGGTGTCGAGGATCTCCTCGCCATCCTCGTCGCTAGCAGGCTCTAACTCCTCATCATCTTCTTCTTCTTCTTCTTCTTCTTCTTCTTCTGGTGGAGCATTCTGTGGCCCATTGACCTCCACGTCGTCACCATCTTCAGCCATGAAGACTCCAGAGCCCATCTCCTCATCCTTGTCGTTGTCCTAAGGCAGTAGAGGATTGAGCTGATTGTTCAGGCGGTGCACTTCCTCATGAAGATTGTCATTGTATTCTTCTGCATTCTCCACCTGTTGCTCAAGCTCCACCTGACGAGCTCTCAGGATGTTCTCTTCGTGCCGGGCTTCATCCCTCTGGTTCATCACATGGACCAGCATGCGTTGACAGTTGCGATGGGCTACTGCCAACCTCTGGACCGCAAGTGTTTCCTGATATCTATCATGGATCACTTGCTCCAGCTGCTGCTGGGCTGCATTCCTAGCGGCAGTTACCTCAGCCAACTCGGCCCTCAACCTTTCCACCTCAGTGGGCTCAGGGTGGGGCTCACGTGGAGCGAGCTGGTGGCGAGGAGCCCTGCCTCTAGTTGACTTGCGAGCAGTCCTCTTGGTGCGTGCCATCTGTAGTCACAAGACACGACTTAAGTGAGGATAATTTAGGGGATACGAAATTTAATTTAGTCGGGACTATCGAAATTTTTAAGGAGGGAGTAAAATGACATGTATGACATAAATTAAACATGATGCATGCATGTTCCATACGCCCTCTCACCCTAGTAGAAACATAAATTTCTAATGCTAGGCGGTGGCATACATACGTTCTCTCTTATAAGCGAAACTATCGGTCTACTCGTTACGCTGTTAGTGTACCTACAGAAAATCTCATTTCAGCCCAATAATTTCCCAATATAAGCACACAAGAAAGCAGTAAACTAAATACTTTCCATATACACATCCCCGATGTATATACTTCAGTATCACAGCTACTCATGACCCATTCCTACATCTCGCGGATGACCGGAAATCACCCGACTTCTACCGGACTAAGCAGGGCTAAGCATTGACACGTGCCTAAACCTAATTTAGGATTTAAGTATGATATCTGGACAAGGACATGTATAATGCAACAAGTGTTTTCACACAACTCCTATAACTTAATGCAGTAACAAGTAAAAGTACTCAAGATTGATTTATAAAACAATAGGGTCAGCATGCACTGGGGCTTGCCTTTCAGAAAAGAGGATGGCCGGTGATCTGGGCACTCAGGTAGATCCTCAGTGGCGCCTCCTTCGCTGACTGCTTCTTCGGGCTCCCCTGGCTGCTCCTGGATCTCCTCCGGGATCGCTCCCTCGAACTCGAGAAGAGTCACCCCCTCCGGAACACCTATTGCAAGAGTGCATAATAAGTTTCATGGATGCATAATGAAGGATGCAGCAATGCTCGGGATGAAATGCATTACAACCATTCCTAAAGCTCTACAAATTTCCTCTCCGGGAGAGAAGTACTCACCTAATCTACTCAACCTAAGGTATAGTTGTTCCTCCTCTGTTAAGGCCCTAACACCTAATAATCACAAGAACAATTTTTCTTAAGTTACCACATCCAAGCACAAAATATCAAAGCAAGATATTCTGGACAGCAGCTAAGTGTTTCTTTCATAACTGGAGATTCCCAAATTCAAAAGACATGATACAAGACAATCTGAAAAGCTTATAAAATGCTCTACAAATCATTTTTAGACTTCAATACTTAATTCCTAAGTTTTCCTAGTCGAAATTCTAGAGTTCCAGAAATCTATCCTCTCCAAACAGAGAGTAGTCATTTCTGGACAGTCACTTTAAACAGCAATAACTCCTAGACTACTAAGCCAAATGCCCCCAAATTTTGACACAAGCTAGTTTATCAAGTTTACTACAACTTTGGTATTCACAAGTTTTCCAGCAAACACCTTTATTAAGGGTCAAATCCAAAAATGCTACTAGCTGTCCAGAGAACCTAGAAATATGAAGATTAAATATTTATTTATGTGTCAAACTTCCTCTATGACTAAACCAATGATACCAATAGTTCACACATGTCTTAAAAACACTAGAAAGTAAGGTGTGCCAACCTAGAACATTTATTTTCAACCCTTTCTTAATTTACTTAATTAATTAAGTGAGAAATTAAACCTATATGCAAACTGCTTATAAAATTCTACAAAAATTACAAGAGACTCTCTGACCTAAAAAGAGGCTACTGCAAAAATTTGAACTAAAGTTATTCACAGAAACTCCCTACACAAAATTCACAAGCCAAAAAGCTGATTTTTGCATAATTAACAAATCACATTGAAAAGTATCAAACAACAGAATTCATATTTTTCTTAAACACTTTAGGGTACCAGGACACTCTCCACAAATTTATATGAAAATTGTACATATAGAAAAATTACTAATATTCATTCAAATATTTCCTAAATTAACATGATATCATCATAACTTGAAAAATACTCAAGCACTAGTGCTCAAATTTTTACCAGAGCTAGCACATGCATAAAATAACCTACTTACCAATTTTCATAATTTTTGGAATAATAGAACTCCAGTTATTCATTTAACAAGTTTATATCCAATTTAAGACACATTTCAAAACCCTAATTAATCCTTCCAGAAAATAAACATCACCTACATATTTGATATTATTCTTAAATACTACACTTCATGCAGAGCCCAACAAAATTTAAATCATAATTTTTGGACAAGTAAAACCCTAGATATAAAATTCCTTAACATCATCAAATTCTGTGAAATATAACTCAGGAATCAAACCCTAGCTACAGTCCCGGGCCGGCTACCCACTACATGGCCCGTTATCCCACGCACAGTTGAACCTGGGCGACGCGGCCCACTCGCGCGCGTGGACCGCGACGGTCTCCCGCCCGCGCGCGCGCCTGACAGGCGGGGTTCGCCCGACAGAGAGAGAAGCGGACGAGGACGAGCTGTGGTGGCCGGAGCTCGCCGCCGCTGAGCCGGCCGGCGAAATTGAGGGGACGAGCATGGTCACGACATCGAGCTGCATCAATTGGTGGCAAGAACCGGGCGGCGGAGCAAGGGAAAGGTGCTCACCGTCGTGCATGGCGGATCACCGGGACGGTGGTGGCGCACCTCGCTGTCGGTGAGCCCGACATCCTACCCTGAACCCTCGGTGAGCATCCTCGCACTACCCCGATCCTAATGGACCCACTAGCAAGCGACGGAGATGCCCATAGAACCCTGCCCACGGAGAGCTACCGTGCAGAGGAACGCCGGCGAGGCACTGCGGCGGCGGGAAGTGGAAATGTGGCCCTACCGTGGCTTCAAGGCGGAGCTGGTGGCCGGATTGGGGACGCGATGGCGCGGTAGAGAGCGCGTGCGAGCTCACCGGAGCAAAGGCGGCGATGGCGGCTCGGTTTTTCTGCCTGGGCGTGGACAGAGCGAGAGAGAGAGAGGCCAGGGCGCAAGTGAGGGTCGGGGAGCGGCTCCGTGGCGTCCTTGAAGACCCGGTGGCCTGACTGGTGGGGCCACGGCTGGCGTACGGCTGCCACCGAGCGCCCACGTGTCGTCGGGAGTCTGCCTCCAGTTGGCCACAACTGAAACCCATGGTCAGAGTTAACTAAATGGAGCCGGCATTAGATGACTGACAGCGTGATTTCAACGATGATTATCTCCTAAACTAGCTCGAGTTAGCCGAAGGTGCTAACATCAAAGTTGTAGAGCTACATGAGGGCTACAATTTTGTTAATTGGCTCATGAACTAGTTCGGCTTGGTTTGGGAGTTACATGGCGTCAAAGTGAGGCACAATGAAACTGAAAATCAGGTTTCTAGACTTAGAAAATTTCTAAGTGTTGGGCAGCCCCTTAGCCGACTTGTGGGCCATTTTTGAGCATGTTCTGATCATTTTCATGAGATGGCCATATTGGAACTTTTGTTCCTTAGGAAATTCTCTACAACTTTGCTTGAGGTTTCTTCTCCATGCAAGGTCTCTAAGCTAGACTTATTAATTGGTCAAACCAAAGCATTCTAGGGTTCATTATTGGTCAACAGCTCATTAGAGGGCATTTTGGTAATTTTGGTCAACATGAACATTGCTCCACTAGTTACCTTAAGTGCAATTAAGGTGTTGTAAGATATAATTAGCCACTCTACCCCTTAGTTACATAAAAACACTAGTGTCAAATAATTGGAAACAAACAAAACCTAATACACCCAAAAATGTTGCATTGTCATGTTGCACATGTTGCAAGACTTTGTTGCACCCATTGATCCCAACAAAAGGTGCTAACCACATTGTCATATTTCAAAATATGTGACCCCATGTTGTACCTACAAATTGCACCACTCACATTTCATAAGCAATCACTTTGTGAAACAAAACACATTGAGGCATGTTGCATACTCATGTTGCAGGCCAAACAAGACATGGATGATATTAATGATGCTGATGCTTATGAAATGCAATGCAATTATGGAAGCTAAACACCTGAGGTGTTACAACAATGACAGTTGAATACATCGGAGTTCAGAACATAAAGTTATTACAACATGAGTTCAAATTAACATAGTGGAATCAAGTAGTTTTAAAACCACACACACACTTAGTTCAGATACAATGCCAGCAGGTAGTCATAGTCCACAAAAGCATGGGATAAGATAGACGGAGTGACCATTGCCATTGGTCCTAGTTGTCGCCCATCGCCGGGTACAGACAGTTGACGCAATACCCGTAGTACATCTGACCATCTGCAACAACAATGGGAACAACGCCCTGAGTACGAGAAGGTACTCAGCTAGACTTACCTGTCATAAACCAGAAATAAATGACACCGAGCAGAAAAGCATAAGTTATCATCTATGAACCATTTAAAATATAAGCATCAACTTAATTATACCTAATTAATCTAAGTAAGCACCTATGCTAGAGCAATCACTTGATTAACCATTAACATCAAAGGTTACCATATCAGGTTTAGCTTTTCCAACATCATTCACGTAACCATCCGTGTTCCATCATTATTACTACGATGTTGTAGCTCGAGTCAAGTGCTCACTATCCAGGAGCGATGGCGATTCGAATCAATTCCTAACCAGCTGGTGATTTATTCCTCATACAAACCACGCTTCCCCCGTCAGGGTCGCTTAGATCACCAATGACACGATTTCGGTAAACGTCATGGGATAAACTAGGGCCGCAGTACCTAGGGACCGCCCGACTGCCAGGATGCACCTTGGGCTCAGTCTTCGCGTCCCTATCATACCCCCTTCAGCACCGGTACGCGCACCCGTGTAGGTCTCAGCCCGAATCATGTCACTAGCTTTGTGGTTGAAAGGTACTTTATTCGGCTAGCTAAGTGTGAGGCATGCATTCAACATGACAAGAGGGACGAGCAACGATCGGTCCTTAATCGACACAGACGGAATCACTATAGTCCAAAACCCTATAAGACTCCGCCCGGTCTCCGTTTATCCATCAACACTTGGTTACTTTCCATGATAATAATTATAGCCAACCATAACCAGGTATCCACCTATATCTCGCAGGTGACAGGAAATCACTCGACTTCTACCGGTCTAAGCATGGCTAAGCAATACTCTCGATCCTAGACTAAAATATGATTCTAGGCATATTTATGGGACAAGGAAAAGGTATATGCAGCAAGTGTTTCACTCAACTCCTATAACTTAATGCAACAATATATAACTCATATATAAAGAATTGCTTGAATAAAATAGGGGATTTAGAATGCTCCAGGGCTTGCCTCTTTCAAACGAACTAGGCTGGTGATCTACGCACTCGGGCAACTCCTCTCCTTGCTCCTCTTCCTCAGGCACCTCCTGTGCCTAGAGCTCTTTCGGATCGGTCCAGGTCTGTTCTTTCGGCACTACTACCGGCGACTCCTCCTGCGATCCTGTATGATGCAATTGCATAAGTAAACATGCAGACGGTGCATCGGATACGGTGGAATGCCATGATGACATGATATGCAGATGAGCATATTGAAACTAATAGTATAGATTAGAGACAAAATCTTTCTACAAGGTAGTCCACATCGTCCAAGAACATGTACCACAAAACATGTCATCTACTGTTATACTAGTTAGCATATAACTCTCACACAAGTGTTGCTACACTTTGTCAAACCCTAATACCTTAACCTATCAAGTAACACCAGCAAGGTAGTTTGGTGCTTCAAAGATACACCAAACACTTTTCATTACTTTAATTACACATAAAGAATAACTTTTTATTTCCTATTTAAACTAGGGTTACACATGAACACCTATTTCTGTTGCATGTAAAAATCTACAAAAATTACAGTAGTATAGTCTTACTTGAAATAGCATACTACAGAAAGTTCATGGGATTTGGATAAGTAAAACAATCTATACAAAATAAACAAGTTATAGCACAATAATGAGCATGAAAATACTTTGTACTATGAAAAGTATCAAACAACAGATTCATTATTTTTCCTATGCTCTACACAGTAAACGAGCACATCACAAAAATCATCACATGCATGTGCTATACAATTTTTGCTCTCTACCAAAAATAACAAAATCGTCAATTAAAGGCATTTGAACTACACCTCAATAATTTTTCATAGAACATGCATCATATACATTTTTCCTAGAAAGTACATCACTAAAGAAGACTAATGAAACATGAACCATATTTTTCTGATCAATATTCTATTTATTAGACATTTTCTAAGATAATAGCAATAATAAGAATTAAATAAATCTATACAGAAAAGTAACACAAAATTAACATGTAATATTTTTAAGCTGTAGATCTACTTCTGAGGATCACTACAAAATTTGTTTCACAATTTTTGGAGCTATAAAGGGCAAGTTATGATTTTCCAAAGCATTTACATAATTTCTGAAAATTATTTTCCAAATCTCTTTTAAAAATCGGCCGCTGAAAATGTTGAGTGCACCCGATGCTGTGCACCCACGCCCGTCTACTCTGACTGACAGTGGGACCCGAGGCCCCACATGTCACACACACCCACCGGGGAGGCCACCGGCGGCGGAAACTCGTCATCGGTGAGGTCTCCAACGGAAGGACGGCCACCACCACACTCCACTCGACGACCCGCACCCAATGGGCTACACAAAGGAGGTGCTAGAGCAAGGGAGTGTGGTCGCTGGCGTGCATGGCGGCACGGCGGCGCTGGCGCACGACGGCCGGCCAGAGGAAGCCACCGTGACGCCCAATGAGGTGCGCGCGAGCTCCGCGGGATGATGGCGAGCACAAAGAGCGGCCCAGAGGGAAGAGAGGATGGGTGGGGAGGCGCCAGCAGCGGTGAGCCGAGCCAGGCGGCCATGACGCTGCCGCAGAGGGAAACTGCCACACGGGCCTCACCAAGGCGCGAACGCGGTCCAAAGCGGGCACACGGGTTGGCGGAGGTCGAGGCGGAGCTGCAGGCAGACGCAATCGAGAAGTGGTGGTGCGGGTGCGGAGCTTGACGCCGGCAGGGGAAAGCGACGGCGTGCGGTGGTGTGAGCTCCCGCTCTGCTAGTGCGGGCGAGGCGAGTGTGGCCGAGCGAAGGGAAATGAGGCGAGGGAGTGGGTGGAGGCGGCTCTGGGTTGGGGTAAGCGCGGGGCGGCGGGGGCCACAGCGGCCACGCACTGGACATCGCCGGCATGCGCTCGCCTCGCGGCGCGGCTTGTCTGACGCGGTCGGACGCGTCCGCGCGCGCACGCGGGGAGGAGACGACGGCGCGCGGGCGTGGGCTCGGCCGAGGCAGTGCGGGCGGGGTCGCGGTGCAGCACGGAGGGCTGGGCCGGCTTGCCGAGCCAGGCCGAAAACGAGGTGGCGGCCCACTTGACCGAGAAAACAACGTTTTCTTTTATAAATTAATTTTTTAGAATTTCTAAACTATTTCAAATTCAAATTTTGAGGAAGAAAAAGACATTTTCACAAGTTGACCCCAAAACAAAAGTTGTTCAAAATTTAATTCTCTACAACTTTTACTTAGGGCATTTTTTCAAAATTCCAATTAGATTTTGAATTAATAATTTGAAGTCCAATTTTTAAATAAAACTCATTTTTCTAGAATATTTTTAAAAGCAAAATTTGGGGAGATTTTGAATACAAAAGTTGCTCCAAAAATTATTCTAATTAATTCTAGATTATTTTAAATCACAGCCAAACATGTTTTACAACCCTAGCAAGCAAATGCAACATGTATGTTTCAAAAAGATGTTTCACACGTTTCAATTTAGTTTTAACTTATATTGCATGTGATTATGAAATGCATGTGATGCTAATGCATGCTTAACACCTAGGGGTGTTACAGCCCTCCCCCTTATAAGAATCTCGTCCCGAGATTTTGAGTTACGAACCACTTGTTGTAAAAATCTTTATAAGCTGTTTGCAGATATTCTCCTATTTCCCATGTCACATCACCCTCATCGTGATGACTCCACTAAATCTTGTAAGTTGTCACCACTTTATTCCGAGTGACTCAGTCCTTAGTATCTAAAACTTGAACCGGTTGCTCATGGTATTCCAAGTCTGCTTTGATCCGAATACCCTGAGGTTCTATTCTCTCTTCCGGAACACGCAAACACTTCTTCAACTGTGATACATGGAAGACTGGAAAGATGAAACTCATCGCTTCTGGTAACTGCAGCTTATAAGCCACGGGGCCCTTCCTCTCTATGATCATGTACGGTCCTATAAATCTAGCAGCAAGTTTCTTCTTGATTCCAAACTGTTTCTTCTTCATTGGGGTAACTTTCAAATAGACGTGGTCACCCACTTGAAATTCTAGCGGTCTTCTCCTCTTATCTGCATAATTCTTCTAACGTGATTGTGCAGCTTACATGTTTTGTTGGATGATACGGACCTTTTTCTCTGCCTCATCTACAAAATCAATCCTATAAAATCTTCTTTCTCCAGGTTCCACCCAATTTAACGGTGTCCTATATTTTCTGCCATACAGGGCCTCAAAGGGTGCCATCTTGATACTCTCTTGATAACTGTTGTTGTAAGCGAACTCTGCCAAAGGTAATCATGATTCCCATGAACCTCTGGATGATAACACGCAAGCTCTAAGCATATCTTCAAGAACAGAATTAACTCGCTCGGTCTGCCCATCTCTCTGCGGGTGGTAAGTTGTATTATGAATCAAACTAGTACCCAATCCTTTATGAAGATGCTCCTAAAAATGAGCGGTGAACTGTGAACCACGGTCAGACACGATAGTCTTTAGTATACCATGCAATCGGATAATCTCAACAATATACTTCTCCGCATATTGAGGTGGTCAAAAAGTTGTCTTAACTGGCAAAAAGTGAGTTGATTTGGTAAGGCGGTCTACAATTACCCAAATCGAATCATTTCCTTTTGGTGTGGTGGGAAGACCAGTGATAAAATCCATACTTATATCATCCCATTTCCAATCTGGTATAGACAAGGGTTGCAATAGTCCTGCGGGTCTCATGTGAAGAGCTTTCACTCTGCAACACATGTGGCAACGGACAACATACGCTGCAATCTCCTTTTTCATCTTGGTCCACCAATAACGAGGTCTCAACTCTTGGTACATTTTACTACTTCCAGGATGGATAGACAACTTAGAATGATGAGCTTCATCCATCAATTTGTTCTTGAGCTCTCGATCCTTGGGTACTACCAGGCGGTCCTTAAACCATAACACTCCTTGTTCATCCACTCTAAAGTGTTTGGTCGGTTCCCTCTTTATTTTCTCCTTGATATGAAATATTCCCTTATCTATTTTCTGACCTTCAATGATTTTGCTTTCCAAAGTACAACTATTCTGAATATTATGCAACACAACAGGATACAACAAATTGAACCCATCTTCAAACAACGGTTGTACAGCAATAGAATGTGACTTCCTACTTAGGGCATCTGCTACTACATTAGCCTCCCCTGGATGATAGTGCACATTCAGATTATAATCCTTTATTAGCTCTAACCATCTTCGTTGACGCATATTCAACTCAGACTGAGTAAAGATGTACTTGAGACTCTTATGATCTATAAAGATATTACACACATTTCCCAACAAGTAGTGTCTCCAAATCTTTAGAGCATGCACAACTGCTGCAATCTCCAAGTCATGTGTAGGGTAATTAACCTCATGCTTCCTCAATTGACGTGAGGCATAAGCAATGACCCTTCCATCTTGTATTAGAACACATCCTAATCCATTCGTAGATGCATCGCAAAACACATAAAACGACTTTTCTATATCTGGTTGTGCCAAAACAGGAGCAGTGGTTAGCAATTTTCGCAAGGTGCAGAAAGCTGCCTCACACTCCTCTGTCCAGGCAAACTTATGATCCATCTGTAGCAGACTTGTCATTGGCTTGGCAATCTTCGAGAAATCTGGTATGAAGCGACGATAGTAACTGGCTAAACCAAGAAAACTTCGGACCTCATGAACTGTGGTTGGTGACTTTCAATCCATAACCTCTTGTACCTTACTAGGGTCTACTAAAATTCCACTTTCAGATAACATGTGACCAAGAAAAGGAACTATCTTAAGCCAGAACTCACACTTACTAAACTTAGCATACAACTGATGCTCTCTGAGTCTAGTCAAGACAATCCTAAGATGCTCTGCATGATCTTCTTCGTTCTCTGAGTATATTAGGATGTCATCAATGAACACAATCACAAACTTATCCAACTCTGGCATAAAGACGGAATTCATCAGATACATAAAGTATGCAGGAGCATTTGTCAATCCGAAAGACATGACAAGATACTCGTACAAACCATATCTGGTAGAAAACGTGGTCTTGGGTATATCTTGCGGTCTAATCTTGATCTGATGGTACCCTGATCTCAAATCTATCTTAGAGAACACTTTGGCTTTAGACAATTGGTCAAACAAGATATCAATCCGAGGTAGAGGATACTTGTTTTTAATTGTCACTGCATTCACTGGCTGATAGTTCACGCACATACGTAAGGAGTTATCGTTTTTCTTCTTCACGAACAGTGTGGGACATCCCCATTCAGACAAACTGGGATGAATCAAACCCTTCTTCAACAGATCTTAGAGTTGTTTCTTCAACTAGGCTAACTCATTGGGAGGCATCCGATAAGGCCTTCTTGAGATCGGTGGTGTTCCAGGGGGCAAACTCAACATCTCGGTCCGGTGGAAGACTAGGTAACTCATCTGGAAATACGTCCAGAAACTCACATACTACTGGAATCTTGGCTATAAGAGTAGTTTGGATGGCACAAGTTGTACTGGCTAGATCTATTTTCTGAGGTAGGATCACCTGAAAGGTGCCTTCTCCAATAGGTTCCTTGAGAGAAATACTTCTTCCTCCAACATCAATTACTACTCCCATCTTATTCATCCAGTTCATTCCCATAATCACATCCAAAACTAGTCCTAGCATGACTATCAAATTAAGCTTATATTGTCTGTTTGCTATGTTCAGGGTTACCCCTCTAACTATCTGATTAGTCAACAGATCAGCCCCTGCTGAACTTATCCGATAAGCACATTCTAATTCAACTATCTTTTGTTCATACTTCTTAGCAAATGCTTTACTTACAAATGAATGAGATGATTCGGAATCAAACAAAACGACTGTAGGATGATCGTTGATAGAAAACATACCGGCTGTCATGGGCTCTCCTTCTAGGATGTCATCAACGGTGGTGTGGTGCACACGAGCTTGATACTAAGTCTGCTGCTTCTTGGGATAGGGACAAAACTTCGCAAAGTGCCCAGGTTGGTTACAGTTGAAACACGGTCCCCTTACTTGAGTCATAGCTCCAGATGAACTGCCTTGTCCTGCCTTAGCTTGTGGCAATGCCATCTTGAATGGCTTCTGGTTCCTCTGAGGTTGCTGAGCATTCTGACTCTTCCGCTGGGGTGGCCTGAACCTTGCACTAGGGGCAGGAGAATGATACACGGGACGATTTGCCATCGGGGCCCTAGGCTGGGATGGACCTGACTCAAAAGCTCTCTTACAAGTCTTGGACGCAACATACACATTATTGTTCTTCTCTTGCTTCAAGCAGTCACTAACAAAGTCATTGAAACCAGTTCTCATGTTGGTACCCACGTGTTTCATCATCTTGGGATTCAGACCCCTCTTGAAACTGGCGATCTTTTTGGCATCAGTATACACCATGTCAGAGGCATATCAGCTTAGATTGTTGAATGCATGCAGATATTGGGTCACGGTCTTCGTGCCTTGATTCAGTGCCAGAAATTCTCTGAGCTTCATTTCTGTCAGACCAGGTGGAATGTACACTCCATGAAAAGCTTCAGTGAACTCCCTCCAAGTGATGTGGGCATGGGGGAAAGTGGTGCAGTGGTGCTTCCACCACATCCCTGCCGGACCTTGAAGCTGATGAGCCACCACTCGGTCTTCAGCACTTCTGTCATCCTCAAAACATGAAACTTGTCTTCCATTGTGTTTATCTAGTCTTCTGCATCCAAAGGTTCAGTGGCTTCCTTGAAAATTGGTGGACAGGTGTCCATGAAATCCTTGAAACTGCTATACTGGTTTGCTTCATGCCCACCCGGGTTTACTCCATGGCGGGTATTATCCGTAATACTGCGCAATGTAGCTTCTATATTCTGCTGCATGTTCTCCATGTTACATTGACTTCCGAGGAACTGTGCGAAGAACTGTTCCGCGGTGTACGGTGGAGGAGGAGGCGGTGGTGGATCACGGTCCTCTTTTCCAGCGGCACTGCCACCAGCCTCAGTGGCATCATACATGGTATGGCGAGTGTTCGGCATCTGCATATTTCAGCAACAGTAATTATTAGGTGATGTTATAGAAATCACGAGTGAATGAAAAATTATGCCATACTAAATTCACCGGAGAGAATAAATTCATACAATAAAATAGGGGCACAATAAGTCATTCCAATTAACACAACATCACTAATTAGATTACTAAAGCACACACATCGCGTCCATACAACCAAATTGCCAGCATATATACACTGGACTTTTGATGTTCGGATATCGCCACAAACACATCCAAGTTTTCCAACATTACATCAAAGTCTTAGTCTTTCTACTCATTATTACATGCCCAACGTGCCAACCAAGCAAAAGATCATCGCAAACGAAACCCTAGCAGCTAGCGCAACAACTACTAGTCTACTCATCATGGTCACTGTCTAAGTCAGAGATGTTGGCGTTGTCGCCATCCATAGCATCGTCGTCATCCTCAGCGTGTGCCTCAGGCTCTTCGGGATCTTCGTCCTCATCCAGATCCATCTCTGCCGCACCAGGAGGAACATAGGGGTAGAGCTGGTTGTTCAGCCGATGGACCTCCTCATGTAGGTTGTCATTGTACTCCTCTGCATTGGTCAGCTGCTGCTCTAGCTCAAACTGTCGAGCCCTCAGAACATTCTCTGTAGACTAGGCTTCATTCCTCTGATGGAGCACATGAGTCAACATGCGTTTAGCGTTCCTGTTGGCGGTGGTCAGGCGTCCAACCTGCTCTCTCAGTGCACGTACGTCTCCCTCAAAGTCCACAGTCCTCTAGGTAGCCTGATCCCTCTAACGAGTCAACTGAGCCATCTCTGCAGTGAGCCTCTCAATCTCAGCGTCGTGATCCCTCTGAAGCTGACATTGGTCGTCGTGAGCCTGACCCAGAGCACCAGACACACGTCGTAGGCTACCTTCCACTCCATCGAAGGCCTTCATCACTGTGAACATGGCACTCATGGCAGGTTTATCACTCTTCTGTGCTTCTACTACACTAATCTCTAGGGACCTTCCTCTTGCCTGTTGCCACGAGTCAGTGGAGGGGTTGCCCCTCGGAAAGACTCCAACTATAGCTGCTACCAACTCCTGAGGAAAACGATCCATGATATCCCTCAGTATCCCAAAAGCTACCCTCTCAGCGGCTTCTTCAGCGGTCCTGCCAGTTGACTCATAACACCAACCAGTCCACTGAGAACCATCACCTCTAGGATGAACAACGGCTTCCATAGTACCAAAAGACCTTCCCCCAACCTCTCATTTGCCCAGAAGTAGCGGGGCTCCATTCCATCGGGATAGCCAACATAGCTGAGTACTCTCCACAAGAGTGTGGGCATCCCAAACTCTCTAAGGAACGTGTAACGCTGACGAGTGCATGGGGCAAGCTGATGGCGGGGAGCTCTGCCTGTGGACTTGCGAGTTGTCTGCTTGGTGTATGCCATCTGTAGCAAAATTTTATTACCCCAGTGAGAACAGATTTTAAGTTGTCATTTTTATCAAAATGAGATAATCAACTTATAAGGGGATGAACAATGCCATGAATGAAATGCACAAACATGATGCATGCACATTTCATACATCCTCACAAACTTAGAAAATAACAATTACTAGCAGTATAGACGGTGGCATACAACGATCTCTCGTAAACGTAGCGAATACGTACTACCCGATAGCGCTGTTATGTACCTGCAGAAAACCACTTCAGCCCAAACCCTAACACTATGAAAAATATGCAAGAAAGCTGTAAAGTAAGCTACTCGCTCTACACACACCCCTAGATACGAGTATAACGGTAGCAACTACCCGAATCATAGTCCTATTGATGGCATCGTCACCACATGACGGAATTCCCACACATTGGATAGCTTTATACAAACATGCGTATGGCATGTAAATATTTTGGCATCATATAAGCACTTCCCTAGATTGGCAGTGTATCCGACCATGCTCTCACAACTCTCACTTACCAAGGCATAGAGGCAATTGATCCATACATTACCACTCAAGTGAATGGCACTCATACAATAGCACGCCGTATAAGCGACGAATTAAAAATATGATGCAAAACCCCCAAGTCAGTACTTAAATAAGCCACCTAGAGTCCTTAACTGGGCATAAAGGATACGACCACTAGCACACTATTAAGTTTTAAAACTCGGTTTTAAATACAGTTTTGTTTGAAATACCCATGTGAATAGTAACATGCTAAACCATGCTCCGATACTAGCAGTAACGGATCAACATGATTATACGAGATTAAGTAAGAAAATCTTCCACCGAGGCAGATAATTTACCAAACTTAAGCTCGTACTACCCAAGATTCCATGAAATCATGAAGGATTTCCAACCAACCAACATTCCAACCAAGATCATACTGATTTAGCAGCCACCGACACATGGTACATAAAGTTCTTAATGACAGTTGAATACATCGGAGTTCAGAACATAAAGTTATTACAACACGAGTTCAAATTAACATAGCGGAAGCAAGTAGTTTTAAAACCACACACACTTAGTTCAGATACAGTGCCAGCAGGTAGTCATAATCCACAAAAGCATGGGATAAGATAGACGGAGTGACCATTACCATTGGTCCTAGTTGTCGCCCATCACCGGGTACAGACAATTGACGCAATACCCATAGTACATCTGACCATCTGCAACAACAATGGAAACAACACCCTAAGTACGAGAAGGTACTCAGCTAGACTTACCCGTCATAAACCAGAAATAAATGACACCAAGGAGTATGCAAGGCTTTTATAAAGTGGACTGGCTTGACTGGTTTTGTAGAAAAGCACAAGTTATCATCTATGAACCATTTAAAATATAAGCATCAACTTAATTATACCTAATTAATCTAAGTAAGCACCTATGCTAGAGCAATCACTTGATTAACCATTAGCATCAAAGGTTATTGTATTAGGTTTAGCTTTTACAACATCATTCACATAACCATCCGTGTTCCATCATTATTACTACGATGCTGTAGCTCGAGTCAAGTGCTCACTATCCAGGAGCGATGGCGATTTGAATTGATTCTGTTGACATCGTTTTTAGCACGTGTCAAGATGATCAGGAAGGGCTAATCAACAGAGGAA
The DNA here is from genome assembly GCA_022457205.1 of Saccharum spontaneum. Taxonomy (NCBI): domain Eukaryota; kingdom Viridiplantae; phylum Streptophyta; class Magnoliopsida; order Poales; family Poaceae; genus Saccharum; species Saccharum spontaneum. The sequence continues at coordinate 26,671,435 of CM039615.1, forward strand.
CCGTGTGCCGATGAGGTTAAGGGTATTATTGCCGATGCCTATGAAAGAGGGTTTGGAGACTGCTTGCCGATGAGACAGGGGATGTACCGATGAAGGAGGGTATGAAGACTGCTGCCGATGAAATAGGGAATGTACTGATGGAAGGAACTTGAAGGCTGTTGCCGATGGAACAGGGACTGTGCCGTTTGAAAAGGAGGTCGATAGAATACCATCGTGATTGAGGCGGACTATGAAGAAAATAGGAGTTAATTTCCTTGTATACGTTTAGTAGAGTCTGAGTTGTATCAAATTCATGTTTTTTCCTTAGATTTGGATTTAGTGTCCTAGTCGTATTTGGTTACGTTTCTATAGATCAGGATATAAATATAGAGTGAAGGGCAATGTAATAGGGGATCAATCAATACATCAAAAAACAGCTTTTACTCTTATTTACATCTACTTTCGGCGACTTCGTCAATTTGCATATTTTTCCTTTTTACGAGTTATCATCGATTTGGCGAGTTGCATTGCTCTAAGTGCAATCTTCGACGATCCACGAGTTCCGCGTGAGTACCTCTTGGCCGTGACTTCCGGGCGTATCACTGTTGTCAGGACCAAAGTGCTCGTATCTTCGTCCTTGTCAATTAACAGGTCAAATCGACTGGCACGCTTGAAAGGTCTTGATGGCTAGAGGGGGGGGGGTGAATAGCCTTTTAAAAATTTCTACAAAGACAAGCTAAACAAGTTTATCAATACAACAAATAGCGAGATGCGAGTTTTGCTTAGCCTACGGGGTGTTTGCAAGCCACCTATCCAATTCACAATTCTAGTATATTGGCACTCAACCGCACAAGTTAAACCGAGAAGGAAACTACAACTACAACTAGCAAGCTACACAAAAGAGCTACTCTAGCAAAGCAAACTAGCTAGCAAAGATAACTAAGAAAGTAATGCGGAGTTGAGTTAGGAGGGGTTTCACCGAGGGGCGAAGTATTGAGCCAACCAATATGATCAACAATGAATACCAAAACAACCGAACACCGGGATCAATCAATCACAATATGAAAGTGATGACACGAAGATTTATCCCGAGGTTCACGTGCTTGCCGGCACGCTAGTCCCCCGTTGTGTCCCTCTTCACCACGTGATTCGGTGGCTAATCGGTCTCACACCGAGCCTCTCAAAAGGTGCCACAAGAACCTACCAAATGTGCAAAAGGTTGCAATGACACAAGCAATTTACTAATGTTGCCTTTGGCGCTTCGCCGAAGGTAGGCACAAACCCCTCACAATCACCGGAGGTGGCCAAGAACAATCACCAACTCTTGCCAACGCCTCCAAGCTGCTCCAAGCCATCTAGGTGGCGGCAACCACCAAGAGAAACAAGAATCCCGCAGCAAATCAACCACCAAGTGCCAACTAGATGTAATCTCACAATGCAAATGCACTTGGATCACTCAATCTCACTTCGAATATGCAAAGAAACAAGAGAGATGAGTGGGAGCGGAGTTGCTTAGCTCAAAGTGCTCACAAGTATGTCAAAAGTCCAAGAGATGGAGCCTTGAGCCGGCCAACGAGTATTTATAGACATACCCCTTCGAATATAGCCGTTAGGAACTTAAACAGCCACAGTCACACTGACCGAACGTGCTGGTCGCGTGGACCGGACGCGCTGGTCACGACTGGATGCGCCGGTCCCGTAATGGACCGGACGCGCTGGTCAAGCCAGAGCAGCGCTCTAACGAAATGACGACCGGACGCGCTAGAGAACTGACCGGATGCCACAGTGCCAGCGTCCGGTTGGTGACGACCGGACGCGCTAGAGAACTGACCGGATGCCACAGTGCCAGCGTCCGGTTGGAGTCCAGGAAGCTCCCTGATCGACCGGACGCGTCCGGTCGACTGTGACCGGACGCGCTGCATGTCTGATCAACCAACTGAAATACGCGCAAACGCTAAACGCTGACCGGACGCGTCCGGTCACACGGAGACCGCGTCCGGTCCAGCGTCCGGTCACCACTGTGACCTCCGTTCGCTTTCCGTTCGTTTTCCGACTTCCGGCGTAGTGGAAAATAGGCGTTTCAATTCCTCAAAAACGCCTGAATCCCGCCTCGCAAGCTCGGCAGGAGGGAGAGAGGACCCCAAACCCTCTCTACCGCTCAAACTCAACCGCCTTCGCAAACGTGCTAACATCACCAAGTGATCATCACCATGTGCATGTGTGTTAGCATTTTCACAATCATTTTTCGAGGCGTTATTAGTTCTATCCAAATGCATATGATTATGAAATGCACACCTAGAGGCACTTAGGAGTTCAATAGCCGCGTCATTCCCCTCTTTATAGTACGGCTATCTATCCTATAATGTAACCACACCCACTAGGTGTCTTGGTTACTAAAACACAACCCTTAAGCATATACCTTTGCCTTGATCACGTAGGGTTGCATCCAAATCCAAGTGTGGCCATCATGATCACCATGTCCATCTTGCCACCAACCTTGGAATGTACTAATCCTCATATGCTACATACAACTTAGGCATAGGATTAGTACTTAGGCATTGTCACTAATTACCAACACCAAACATAGGACTTTTAACGCTTTGGATATCGACTTCGGGTATTAGCCCTTTGTGTTTGCAGATTTACTTTTGCATCAACACATCTTTTGGCACGCCCGGTGGGACAGATCTAGTCAATATGCTTAATCCTAAGATCGATGCTGGGAACATCATCGCAGTAACAGAAGAATATCTTAAGGACGATCAGAAGCAGGCTATGGAGAGGGCTATTGAAGAATACAGACAGCTTTGCTTGAAGTCATTCAGCTTGAACAAAAGTGGACAAGTCATCCAGAAGCAGGACTTGCCGTTGCCTCGGTAGGTTACCTTTGATCCTAATCCGGGTAAACTTCAAGAGATGGTTAATTCTGCGGTGAATCATGCTTTAATTAGTCACTCCAATGTGCTGTCCAATACTGTTCATAATGCTGTGATTCGAACTTTCAAAGAAGGGCAAGCGTCACCTCGTTACGTTGGGCCTGCTTATCATCAACCAGAAGCAGCATCTGCTGTTGCTCCATCGGCTCCCCCAGCCGTTGCGGGTATAGAGATTTCTTCTCCAGTATCAGCAGGTTTATCTAACGTACAGTCTACTCCGATGCGTCCGGATTCAGCATTATCAGGACGAGTTCAGCTTGGTACAGATCTATCAGCATCGGCTTTATCAGGTCCTATACCACAGAATAATCAAACTCCTGCTAATTGGTGGGGATATGGTATGCCTCCAGAGCCATCTGCTTTCAATCACAGATTATCTCAAGTGTTTGATGCAACGGGAAAAACTCCTATGCCATCGGCTGGTTTGCCGATAGCTCAAGCGCCTTAATATACTACAACTACTGTACAACCGAATCTAGGATGTTTTCAGGCGTCTTTGGGTCAAACATCTAGTTCAAGTCCATCGGCAAATTTGTTACCGATGCAGCAGAAGGCTCCTATTACCAGTCAACCCGGAGTCCAGGTTATGCCTCAAGTTGGATGTAATTATCCAGCAATGCCAACAAGCTACCAGCCATCGGCAAATTTAGTGCCGATGAATACTAATAATTGGTCAGGGCAGTTTCCCACTCAACATACAGTTCAGCCAAATCAGCAAGCCACAGGAGTTCATCAAGGTCACATGCATGCTGGTTTTCAGAATCAAGCATTGGTAGCTCAGCCGATGAACCCTTTTCAGCAGGTTAATGGACCATAGATAGTGGCAAATGTGCCAATTGCTAGAGATCGTGGGCCACAAAGGTATGCAGAAGGGTACCATCAGATACCTCCAGTGGAGATTCAACAATATCGTCAACAAGATGTTGATGCTTTTTGGGCCGATAAAATAGCAGAAATTATGAAGGATCAGTTTGGGATCAAGCCCAAAGTTAATACCTATTCTTATCGGACTCCGTATCCTCCGGCATACGATTTAATTCCTCTCCCAAATCGTTACAAGGTGCCAGATTTCACTAAGTTTTCTGGGCAAGACGATACATCAACCATGGAGCATGTTAATCGTTTTATTATTCAATGTGGAGAGGCAGCTTGTAGAGATGAATTGAGAGTTCGTCTATTCTCATCATCTCTATCCGGATCAGCATTTACATGGTTTATTTCACTACCGCCAAATTCTATTATCACTTGGGCTGATCTGGAAAAGCAATTTCATAAGTATTTCTTTGCTGCAGTTCATGAAAAGAAGCTTACCGTTTTGGTAAAGATGAAACAGCGCAATGATGAATCGGTAGAAGGCTTTGTGCAAAGGCTACGAGATGTAAAGAACAAATGTTATAGCCTGGTATTGGATGATCGGCAGCTTGCCGATTTAGCCATTCAGGGATTGTTACCACACCTTAAGGACAGATATGCTTCTTAGGAGTTCGAAAGCCTAAGTCATTTAGTGCAAAGGATTTCTGATCAAGACACTAGGGTTTTTGAACCTAAAAGAAATTGGAACAAGAAAGTTTCATTTGTTGAAGAGGCGGAAGATTCTGATTCAGATAATGAACCAGTTATCGGTTTGGCAGAGTGGGTTAAGAATAAGAAGCCGATATCTTGTCCCTTTGGTCACAAAGAGCCAGAAAAGTTTACTTTTGACGTCACCAAAGCCGATAAGATATTTGATCTTTTGCTTCAGGAGGGCCAGATTAAATTGTCACCTAATCATGTGATCCCATCGGCAGAAGAGTTGAAGCATATGTTGTATTGCAAGTGGCATAATGCAACTTCACACAGTACCAATGAGTGCAAAGTATTTAGACAACAATTGCAGTTAGCTATTGAGTCTGGCAGAATAAAATTTGGCAATTCCAAGATTCAAAAGCCGATGAAAATTGATCAACATCCTTTTTCAGCAAATATGTTGGATGCTGAAGGGAAAATTAAGGTGTTGACATCGGAAGCTGCTGAAAAGAATGCATCAGTAGATCCCCAACATCGGATAACTACCGATGATGCAAAAGGCAAGGGGCTATTGATGGAAAGTAGCGGTTCTGGGAGGCCTCCTCGATCTGGCATCGTGATCACTCATCGAAGACAACAAGAAGGCTGGCATCAGTGAAGGGACCGGTATCAACGACAACAAGAAGAAAGACGTCAAGAAGAGTGGAATCGGCATAAGGATCATTGGAATTGTCCGTTTTTTATTCATTGTTGGGAGGAAGGTATTAAGTTACCTACTGTTGAAGATTGTCTAGAGTGCAATGGTTATTATGGAGTTAATCATCCTGTAAGAAGGTTTCAATCTAGTAATCAATGTTTGTTCATTAATGAGCCGATCAGAGGGAGAGCATCAGTACATGATCGGCTGGGGGGCAGGCTCAGTGTACATGAAAGGCTTGGTAAACTCGTTGCATATTTTCCGAGAAACCAAGAGGAACTTGAAGAGATGGCAAATGCAAGAGTTCCTGATGAAGAAATATTTTACAGGGATCCTAATATACGTTGTGTGGAGACAACTAGGACTTAACAGCCAGTATGGAAAACTAAGCTTCCTCAATGGTGTCTAGAGGGTTTGACAAAGACACAGAAGAGAAAAATGCAGCGAGAGCGTCAAAAAGATTTATATCAAGAAGAAAGTCCCTCCAATGAGAGATCTGGTAACCAGCAGTGGCAGATAAGGCACAAAAATAAAGGTCCATCGGCGGATGTCAATATGGTGTTTATGTTGCCGATGGAATTTTTGGCTCTGTCTGATAGCGAAGAAAAGGCTGTTTTCTCTGACCAAATAGCTCAATTAACGCTAGATCCAATGATGGCTATTTTTGAGAAGCCTGCCGATGATGAGAGACAACACCTCAAGGCTTTGTTTGTAAAAGGCAGAGTTGATGGGCAGCCTGTATCTAAGATACTTATTGATGGAGGAGCTGCAATTAATATTATGCCTTATGTGATGTATCGGAAGCTTGGTAAGGGAGATCAAGACTTAACTAAGACCGATATGATGCTAAAGGATTTTGAAGGCAATATATCACCAGCTAAAGAGGCTAACCGATTGGCTCAGCATGCTTCAGGATATTAACCTGTTCAAGAAGCATTGATATCAGTGGCTGATACCGATGACTGGAGAAAGGAAATCATTGATTATTTAAAGAAAAAGGAAATCATTGATTATTTAAAGAATCCATCTAAAAAGGTTGAAAGACATATAAGGTTCCAAGCTACCAAGTATGTACTCCTCGATGATGAATTGTATTACCGTACCGTAGATGGAGTTTTACTCAGGTGTGTTAGCATAGATGAATCAAAAAGCCTGATGAGTGAAATTCATGAAGGAGTATGTGGGGCTCATCAGTCAGCTTTCAAGATGAAATGGATGATCAGAAGAAATGGATATTATTGGCCGACTATTCTTGAGGATTGTTTTAAATATTTAAAGGATGTCAGGAATGTCAAAAATTTGGTAATATTCACCCCATAATTAAGCCTTGGCCGTTTCGGGGTTGGGCTATTGATCTCATCGGTCAGATTTATCCACCATCGAGTAAAGGATATAAGTTTATTCTGGTTGCTACCGATTATTTCACAAAGTGGGTTGAGGCAATTCCTTTAAAAAAGGTGACATCGGCTAATATGGTTGATTTTGTGAAGGAGCATATTGTCTACCGATTTGGCATCCCTCAAACCATCACTACCGATCAGGGCACTATGTTTACATCGGGTGAATTTGATGAGTTTGCTATAGGTATGGGAAGTAAAGTTTTGAATTCTTCACCGTATTATGCCCAAACTAATGGCCAGGTTGAAGCATCTGTAAAGTTTTGAATTCTTCACCGTATTATGCCCAAACTAATGGCCAGGTTGAAGCATCTAATAAAGGAATTATCAAACTCATTAAGCGCAAGATTAAAGAGTATCCTAAGAAGTGGCATACAATATTAAATGAAGCTTTGTGGTCATATCGGATGGCATGTCATGGTGCAACCTAGGTAGCACCTTATCAATTGGTGTATGGACACGATGCAGTATTACCCTAGGAGATTAAAATTGGTTCTAGGCGAATACGCTTTCAGGATCAATTGACAGCCGATGATTATGATATTCTTATGAAAGATGAATTGGAAGATGTAGCAGGTCATCGGTTAAAAGCTTTAGTTAGCATCGAGGAGAATAAGAAAAGGGTAGCTAGATGGTATGACAAGAAAGTGAAGGTAAAGGAATTTGTCGATGGTGAATTAGTCTGGAAATTGATTTTACCGATTGGGACTAAAAGTTCTAAGTTTGGCAAATGGTCACATAATTGGGAAGGTCCATATCGGATAAATCAATCTGTTCCTGGTAATGCATATATTCTTGAAACTCTCGAAGGAGTTGTATTTCCCAGAGCATTAAATGGAAAATATTTAAAGAAATATTACCCTAGTATCTGGATAGATGCATAAAAGTATAATTGCCGATAACAATCCAAAGCCTGGATGGCTGATATCGCACGAAGGCGAATTTCATTGGCTTCTTTCAATTCCTTGGCGTCTTCATCGGCACTTCCTTCCATAGGCTTGAGTTTCTTTTTGAGGACCAAGGCCTTGCGAGCTTGAGCATCTCGTTCCTGTTGAAGGGCCTTGATGGCGTCGGGAAGCTGGTCTTCTTCTTGTTTAGCTTGAGTCAGAGTTGTCTCAACCTTTTCTAGTTCAGCTAGCAGGGCTGCCTTCTTTGCCGATAGATCTAAGATTTTCTGCCTAAGATCAGCACTGGAGGCTTGCAAGTTGTTGATATTCTTGTGCTTCTCATCGGCAGTTTGCTTCAGCTACAGCATTTCTTCTTTAAGTTGAGCCTGAGCTGCTCTGTCAGCAATACGATGAACGACCCTTTGATATTGAAGTTGTCTGCTCTCCAGATGGACTGCTGGAAAGATGGTTTCTTCAACATTGGCAGGGACTTGGCCGCAGATCGTTTTGAAGATAGTCCTCGCAGGGTCCGAGTCGATCACCAATTGGGCAGTGTCTTGCTGCAGCAGATTTAGGAGGGCTTCTAGCTTGCCATAGGTGTCTAACGATATTGTTCCCAATGCCAGGGAAGAACTCGCCTCTTCTCCGTCATCATCGGAGACATCGATAGCAAAAGAGAATAAGCTATCGGGAGAATCTTGTTCCTGTGAAATAAAGAGAATTAGAAATCCTATCTGTGATATCTGGGGATATTATAAACCAAACAATTAATCGGTTTACCTGCTTTAGGGTGATTTCTTGAGCCTGGCCTGAGGGAGCGGCTTGTAGAGGATCATACGAAGGATCGGCAGAGGATGCCGATGGAATGTCTTCCATGATCACATCGGTAGTCGGCCCTTGGGGTGTAATGGCCGATGATGTATCTTGTGCAGAAGGAGCAGTTTGTTCAGTTACATCAGTGGGTTGACTGACAGGTGTTGGAGCAAACGCAGGGGCTGGTGTAGATTTCTGTCGTTTTTGTTGAGCTTCAGCATCGGTCAAAGCTTTACGCTTTGTTTGGGGTTCAACGACAATTGGCTGGGGGGCATCGACATCTGTTGATTGGGGAGCCTGCATGCTTAGCGTGCTTGCCGATGTGCCCGTTTGTTGCTGCAAAAACGGGTATAAGATTGGATATTTAATAGGGAAAAATGTAAAGATAAGAGAATACCTCTGAAGGAGGGGTAGAGGTCGTGGTGCTTGGTAAAGTTGCCGATGATGATCCAGCTGCAGCTTGCACACCCTGAATAGTTGTATGTTAATATAGAGTGTATCGGCAGAAAACAGAGTAAGCAAGGTTATTACCTTAAAAGCCTTGATTAGGCTTGAAGCAGCAGCCTTTGGAGAAGCCCTGGATGTTCCCAGTCTTGGTCTGGAGGTGATAGTTTTGGCGCGAGTCCTCTGGAAGGTCAAGGCCTCTAAGGAAGGGGCGTTGTAGCCTATTACTGAGACTGGAGAGGCTGGGTGGAGGTTGAAGGGTTTTCCACTTTTGCTTATTGATGGAACTAGATCATCGGCCTGTTTCAAGGAAGGTTAGCTACCGATATACATATAAAAGGAAGGAAAGAGTCAAAAGTTAAAAGGAACTTACTGCATTGTTAGGAACGGCATAATCGGGATCGATCATGTGCCGATATGTGTGAACAGATGTTGAAAACAGCTGTTCTTTCCACTCTTGCCACCATTGCTTATATGACTCTGTGATGAAAGATGCTGGTGACCAGGCGGAGAGATCGACATTTGAGATATCAGCATCGGGAGCAAGTCTTACTATCCTGCTCCATTCAGTTCCAGCGGTAATGATTTCTCTGGGCTTGATCACATCGGCATAGCATAGCTTGATTGGCAGTTGCCCAAAGGCCAGCTGGCGAGATACTGCCGATGGATTGTAGAATTCATAAGTAATATGGGAAGCTTTCCCGCTACCAAATGTGTTGACTGGGATTGCTCTGGGGGTGATAATGGCCATCATAAGATCATTGTCTTGGTTCAGATCACTATCGGCAAAATTGAAGAGGAGAGGGAACTTGTTATCTCATCAATGTAAGGTACCCAAGCCCTGAGGTCACGAGGGAGGCCATGGTAGAAAGTCTGAAAAAATCTGCCGATTTGGTCTTCATTGGCTTTTGTTCCGGGAAGGACAATTATGGCTTCGCCGAAGTTGAGAGGGGGGCGTGTTGCCGGTTCATCGTCTCTAAGGACGTAATCTTCGGGAATCTCTCGTGGGAATTCTTGAGCAAAGAGATCCCACTGTAAACGCTTGTGCATGTGAGCATTTAACCACATATTGATGAACCACCATGGGCCTCCCAGATTGCCGATGGGTTCGCCAAGTATAAGCTTCTGAGATACTTGGTGGAGAAGGTGGTAGGTTGAGCTCAGGAGATATCGGCCAAGTGGGAATCTGACACCGTTGGCTAAGAGTTCTGCTGCTGGGAGGAAAGCGTTGGTTGGTCCTACCGATCGGCCACAGAAAATAAACTTCTCCAGCCACATGTTCAGGAATGTGGCGTGTTCCCTTTGATTGACAGTACCAGTCTTTTGGTACTCTTGGATGTATCCCGTCCAGCCGCCGATGTTGCGTGTACTCACTCTGTATTCAGCTTTTCTGCCAAAAATGTGGCCTTCATCGACAGTTGAGATGTCCAAGCCTGTGAGCATATATACATCGGCAAGAGTAGGGGCACATGGGCCATGACCAAACATGAAGGTATTGGTGGTATCTCACCAAAATTGAGCGGCAGCTATCATCATGGATTCGTTCTTTTGTATATCGGCAATGGATAGCCTGATACATTGATCTATCTTCCGTTCTACCTAGAACACTTGCATTGATCTGTTGACCCTCAAGAACCAGTTTTTCCACCCTTTGGTGGGTTTGGGCCAAGAACGGAACGTGTCTTTCCACATATTCAAAGAGAAATTTTGAGATTTGAAGGGAATACGATTTGCCTCTGCATTAATCAGGTCAGTTGGATCTGGGTCGCCCATTGGACCTAGGCAATGGAGGGGAGGTTGATGGGTTGGAATCACCAGTGTGTTGCGTAGTTCCTGAGTTTGGAGGACCAAGAAAATGGAAGAAATAGGAAAATGCCGACTGTAAGAACTCGCAGCGAACCAAAAGGATTAAAGTAAAAGTAATGGAGGAAGAACGAACCGCAGGGACGTCGAAGTTAACAGCCATTGCTTCGAAAGGATGAGGGCACGAGCTGGGAACTTGAAGATGACGATGGCTCTGGTGAGTCGAGGATGCACGGTTGTTGGTTAGGGTTGCCACCGGAGTGAGAATGCCAAAGGATGGAGTTTGAAGGTAGAAGATGAGCAGCCTGGAGAAATCTATTTATAGGCCATTTGGGGTAGGGGTATTCTTGACTTATCTCTATGCCGTATGCGGATGGATCGAGGTGGTTCAGTTGGATATGGTAACTGTTCGCACGACAATCAAGGGATGGTACAGAAGATTTGACGGCAAGTAATCATGACTTGAAGGATATCTCGATACAGGATTTTTCGGTTCTAAAAAAAATGATGATGCGTTGTGGTAAGATCTTGCTGATGGATTGTTATTTTGGTATCTCAACCGTAATTAAGGCAAAGAAGGTTGGAAAATGTGCGATATTTATTGAGATACATGGATTAGATCTAGATTTGATTATATCTAGTAACAGATCATGTTATGCTTGGAGAATGGGTTAAAAAATAGGTAATAGCAAGCATCAGCTGGAGTAAATTTCGGAGCATCAGTATCTTATACTCCGAAATTGGGGGGCATGTGTTGACATCGTTTTTAGCACGTGTCAAGATGATCAGGAAGGGCTAATCAACAGAGGAAAGATTACCGTGTAGATTGATAGCCAAGGAGAATAAGTTTGTTTGTGAGTGGTGGCAGCGTATGGATTCAATTTGAAGTGTTGCCGATGAGGTTAAGGGTATTATTGCCGATGCCTATGAAAGAGGGTTTGGAGACTGCTGCCGATGAGACAGGGGATGTACTGATGAAGGAAGGTATGAAGACTGCTGCCGATGAAACAGGGAATGTACCGATGGAAGGAACTTGAAGGCTGTTGCCGATGGAACAGGGACTGTGCCGTTGAAAAGGAGGTCGATGAGAATACCATCGTGATTGAGGCGGACTATGGAGTAAAATAGGAGTTAATTTCCTTGTATACGTTTAGTAGAGTCTGAGTTGTATCAAATTCATGTTTTTTCCTTAGATTTGGATTTAGTGTCCTAGTCGTATTTGGTTACGTTTCTATAGATCAGGATATAAATATAGAGTGAAGGGCAATGTAATAGGGGATCAATCAATACATCAAAAAATAGCTTTTACTCTTATTTACATCTACTTTCGGTGACTTCGTCAATTTGCATATTTTTCCTTTTTACGAGTTATCATCGATTCGGCGAGTTGCATTGCTCTAAGTGCAATCTTCGACGATCCTCGAGTTCCGCGTGAGTACCTCTTGGCCATGACTTCCGGGCGTATCGCTGTTGTCAGGACCAAAGTGCTCGTATCTTCGTCCTTGTCGATTAACAGGTCAAATCGACTGGCACGCTTTGGATATCGACTTCGGGTATTAGCCCTTTGTGTTTGCAGATTTACTTTTGCATCAACAGATTCCTAACCAGCTGGTGATTTATTCCTCACATAAACCACGCTTCCCCCATATGGGTCGCTTAGATCACCAATGACACGATTTCGGTAAACGTCGTGGGATAAACTGGGGCCGTAGCACCCAGGGACCGCCCGACTGCCAGGACGCACCTTGGACTCACTCTTCGCGTCCCTGTCATACCCCCTTCAGCACCGGTACGCGCACCCGTGTAGGTCCCGGCCCGAATCATGTCACAGCTTCACGGTCGAAAGGTACTTTATTCGGCCAGCTAAATGTGAGGCATGCGTTCAACATGACAAGAGGGACGAGCAACGATCAGTCCTTAATCGACACAGACGGAATCACTATAGTCCAAAACCCTATAAGACTCCGCCCGGTCTCCGTTTATCCATCAATACTTGGTTACTTTCCATGATAAAAATTATAGCCAACCATAACCAGGTATCCACCTATATCTCGCAGGTGACAGGAAATCACCCGACTTCTACCGGTCTAAGCATGGCTAAGAAATACTCTCGATCCTAGACTAAAATAGGATTCCAGGCATATTTATGGGACAAGGAAAAGGTATATGCAGCACGTGTTTCACTCAACTCCTATAACTTAATGCAACAATATATAACTCATATATGAAGAATTGCTTGAATAAAATAGGGGATTTAGATTGCTCCGGGGCTTGCCTCTTTCAAACGAACTAGGCTGGTGATCTATGCACTTAGGCAACTCCTCTCCTTGCTCCTCTTCCTCAGGCACCTCCTGTGGCTGGAGCTCTTGCGGATCGGTCCAGGTCTGTTCTTCTGGCACTGCTACCAGCGACTTCTCCTGCGATCCTGTATGATGCAATTGCATAAGTAAACATGCAGACGGTGCATCGGATGCGGTGGAATGCCATGATGACATGATATGCAGATGAGCATATTGAAACTGATATTATAGATTAGAGACAAAATCTTTCTACAAGGTAGTCCACATCATCCAAGAACATATACCACAAAACATGTCATCTACTCTTATACTAGTTAGCATATAACTCTCACACAAGTGTTGCTACACTTTGTCAAATCCTAATACCTTAACCTATCAAGTAACACTAGCAAGGTAGTTTGGTGCTTCGAAGATACACCAAACACTTTTCATTACTTTAATTACTCCTAAAGAATAACTTTTTATTTCCTATTTAAACTAGGGTTACACATTAATACCTATTTCTGTTGCATGTAAAAATCTATAAAAATTACAGTAGTATATCCTTACTCCCAATAGCATACTACAGATATTTCATGGGATTTGGATAAGTAAAACAATCTATACAAAATAAACAAGTTATAGCATAGTAATGAGCATGAAAATACTTTGTACTATGAAAAGTATCAAACAATAGATTCATTATTTTCCTATGCTCTACACAGTAAACAAGCACATCACAAAAAAACATCACATGTATGTGCTATACAATTTTTGCTCTCTACCAAAAATAACAAAATCATCAATTAAAGGCATTTGAACTACACCTCAATAATTTTTCACAGAACATGCATCATATACACTTTTCCTAGAAAGTACATCACTATAGAAGACTAATGAAACATGAACCATATTTTTCTGATCAATATTCTATTTATTAGACATTTTCTAAGATAACAGCAATAATAAGAATTAAATAAATCTATATAGAAAAGTAACACAAAATTAACATGTAATATTTTTAAGCTGTAGATCTAGTTCTGAGGATCACTACAAAATTTGTTTCACAATTTTGGGAGCTATAAAGGGCAAGTTATGATTTTCCAAAGCATTTACATAATTTCTAAAAATTATTTTCCAAATTTCTTTTAAAAATCAGCCGTTGAAAATGTTGAGTGCACCCGGTGCAGTGCACCCACGCCCGTCCACTCCGACTGACAGTGGGACCCGAGGCCCCACATGTCACACACACACCCACCGGGGAGGCCACCGGCGGCGGAAACTCGTCGCCGGTGAGGTCTCCGGCGGAAGGACGGCCACCACCACACTCCACTCGATGACCCGCACCCATTGGGCTACACAAAGGAGGTGCTAGAGCAAGGGAGCATGGTTGCCGGCGTGCATGGCGGCACAGCGGCGCTGGCGCACGACGGCCGGCTGGAGCAAGCCACCGCGACGCCCAACGAGGTGCGCGGGAGCTCCACGGGATGATGGCGAGCACAAAGAGTGGCCCAGAGGGAAGAGAGGAAGGGTGGGGAGGCACCAACCGTGGTGAGCCAAGCTAGGCGACCAAGGCACCGCCGTGGAGGGAAACTGCCACACAGGCCTCACCAAGGCGCGAACGTGGTCCAAAGCGAGCGCACGGGTTGGCGGAGGTCGAGGCGGAGCTGCAGGTGGATGCAATTGAGAAGTGGCGGTGCGGGTGCGGAGCTTGACGCCAGTGGGGGAAAGTGACGGCGTGCGGTGGTGCGAGCTCCTGCTCTACTAGCGCGGGCGAGGCGAGCGTGTGAAAGGTCTTGATAGCTAGAGGGGGGTGAATAGCCTTTTAAAAATTGCTACAATGACAAGCTAAACAAGTTTATCAATACAACAAATAGCGAGATGCGAGTTTTACTTAGCCTACGGGGTTTTTGCAAGCCACTTATCCAATTCACAATTCTAGTATAATGGCACTCAACCGCACAAGTCAAACCGAGAAGGTAACTACAACTACAACTAGCAAGCTACACAAAAAGAGCTATTCTAGCAAAGCTAACTAGCTAGCAAAGATAACTAAGAAAGTAATGTGGAGTTGAGTTAGGAGAGTTTCACCGAGGAGCGAAGTATTGAGCCAACCAATATGATCAACAATGAATACCAAGACAACCGAACACCGGGATCAATCAATCACAATATGAAAGTGATAACACGAAGATTTATCCCGAGGTTCACGTGCCTGCCGGCACGCTAGTCCCCGTTGTGTCCCTCTTCACCACGTGGTTCGGTGGCTAATCGGTCTCACACCGAGCCTCTCAAAAGGTGCCATAAGAACCTACCAAATGGCAAAAGGTTGCAATGACACGAGCAATTTACTAATGTTGCCTTTGGCGCTTCGCCGAGGTAGGCACAAACGCCTCACAATCACCGGAGGTGGCCAAGAACAATCACCAACTCTTGCCAATGCTTCCAAGCTGCTCCAAGCTATCTAGGTGGCGGCAACCACCAAGAGAAACAAGAATCCCGCAGCAAATCAACCACCAAGTGCCAACTAGATGCAATCTCACAATGCAAATGCACTTGGATCACTCAATGTGTAAGAAGTATGGACAAGTGATCATGAATTCAAATTGACAGCAATGGCTCCCCCTACATGTATGCTATATGTTTGGATATAGGAAACATACATGCTTAGATAGGAAAAAAATAGGAGCATTGACTACCAATAGGTGCTAGGTGTTTTAGATTATAGACCTTTGAAGTGTGATACCGTCGGAGTAGCGATAAACACCATCTTAGCACCTTGTGTAGTTAGATACCACTTGGAAAAGCACAAACATAACTAGAAACCTCGTGAGATCAACATTATAAGCAAGGCTCTTGTACCACTTTGAAAAACATGAAGCAAGAAAAAAATCTAACTACTTCCTATTCATGCGAGTACCTCAATACATCATTCAAATTATACTAGCAAGTCACCACACAAGCAATGTATCGGAGAAAAAGAAATGCATAACTATGCATCATACATATGAAGTGCACATGGAAATGCAACATTCATGTTTAAGAGCTTGCTCCCCCTACTTGTGTGCTCAAAATTTTAGTTGTTAGTTGATCCCCTTCTTTTATCAATTTTCCCTTTTAGGGTTTTCTCCTCCTTTAGAATCTATCTTTGTGAACAACATTTTCTCCCCCTTTGGCACCAATGACCACAAGGGACCAATTTTAGATAGATTATCATGTTGAATTATGGGGTGAGGATCAAGTTTGTGATTCAACCTAGATTGTTTGCATAAATAAAATACTTCGGTTTGATCCAAGGTCAAGCTTCTTCACAGCTCACTAGAAGGGTTATAATGCACCATGTTGAAGCAAATATTTAGATAGGTGATCTAGATTAAACACTTAGGATCACAAGCTACTTAAACAAGTTATATGCTACCACTAGATCATACAAGACATAGAAACAATAGTGGCACCATATAAACTTCAAAGTCATTTGATTTTCATGAATGAGCCTAGAACATGTAAATTATGACTAGATGCACTAAACAAGTCCTTAGCATAGAATGTATGATATGTCAACCAATTGTACCTTGGGGCTCGAAGGAGAGGTGCATCAACTCATGTTGGAGAAGTCAAATATGTTCAACTCATTCTTTAGCTTGTGAAATCTCTTCTCATCAAGTGGCTTGGTGAATAGATCGGCTAGTTGATCTTCGGTGCCCACACTCTCAATAGCAATGTCACCCTTTTGTTGATGATCTCTAATAAAATGATGACGAACATCAATATGCGTTGTTCTTTGATGTTGAACCGGATTGTTGGTTAGCTTCATGACACTTTCATTGTCACATAGCAATGGCACATTCTTAAAATTGATTCCAAAATCCTTCAATGTTGCCTTCATCCACAAGATTTGTGCACAACAACTACCCACGGCGATGTATTCGGCTTCGGCGGTAGATAGTGCAATACTATTTTGCTTCTTGGATGACCATGAGACAAGTGATCTTCCCAACAATTGACAAGTCCCGGAAGTGCTCTTTCTCTCCACTTTGTCACCGGCATAGTCGGAATTCGAATATCCAACTAGCTCAAAGCTTGCACCTTTGGGATACCATAATCCAACATCTTGTGTATGCTTCAAATACCTCAATATTCTCTTTGTTGCCTTCAAATGACTTTCTCTTGGTGAGGCTTGAAATCTTGCACACATGCATACACTAAACATCACATCGGGTCTTGATGTCGTCACATAGAGTAGGCTACCAATCATTGATCTATAAAGGTTTTGATCCACCATGTTGCCACTCTTGTCACTATCCAAACTTCCACTAGTGTCCATTGGGGTTGTAATGCCCTTTGCATCTTCCATGCCAAACTTCTTGAGCATATCTTTGATGTACTTGGTTTGGCTCACAAATGTTCCTTCCTTCATTTGTTTGATTTGAAGTCCAAGAAAGAAACTAAGTTCACCGATCATTGATATTTCAAATTCCTTTGCCATCATTTTTCCCAAATTCATCACAATAATCTTGATTGGTTGAACCGAAGATGATATCATCAACATATATTTACAATACAAACAAGTCTTTCCCAATCTTCTTGGTAAAGAGAGTAGTATCCACTTTGCCCATGACAAATCCTTTGGATAGCAAAAAGTCCCTCAATCTTTCATACCATGCTCTTGGTGCTTGCTTCAATCCATACAAAGCTTTCCTTAACTTGTATACGTGGTTAGGTTTCTTGTCATCTTCAAAACTGGGAGGTTGCTCCACATACACCTCCTCTTGAATGTACCCATTTAGAAATGCACTCTTCACATCCATTTGATATAGGTTGATATTGTGAGCACAAGCATAGGCAAGTAAAATCCTAATTGCTTCCAATCTAGCAACTGGGGCATAAGTTTCACCAAAGTGAAGACCCTCTATTTGTGTGTAACCTTGAGCCACTAGTCTTGCTTTGTTTCTTACTACTATTCCATCTTGATCTTGCTTGTTGCGAAAGACCCATCTTGTTCCAATGACATTATGATCCTTAGGCCTCTCAACTAGTTCCCATACTTCATTTCTCTTGAAGTTGTTGAGCTCTTCATGCAATGCATTTACCTAATCTAGATCTCTCAATGCTTTATCAATGTCCTTGGGTTCTTCCATTGACACAAAAGAAAAGTGAGCATAAAATGATGCCAATCTTGATCTAGTTTGAACTCCCCTTTGTATGTCACCAATGATGGAATCCAATGGATGGTCTCTTGCAATGTTAGTTGGTTGAAGCACTTGGACTTGATTGCTTGGATGTTGATGTTGATCATAAGTTGGAGATGATGAACTAGCCACTTGTTGATCTTGTTGCACTTGAGATGATGTACTAGCTTGATTTTGCATTAGAGACCCACTAGCTTATGTAATTGGACTTTGGAGCACTTGATCTTTGTTGTCATCCACATCAATCACTTGCTTTGGCCTAATATCACCAATATCCATTTCTTTCATAGCATTGGTCAATTGAGTTCCTCTCACATCATCCAAGTTATTTTCCTCATCTTGAGAGCCATTTGTTTCATCAAACTCAACATCATGAACTTCCTCAAGTAAACCACTAGCCAAATTCCAAACTCTATAAGCTTTGCTTGTAGTGGAGTAACCAAGTAAGAATCCTTCATCACATTTCTTCTCAAACTTGCTCAATCTAGTGCCCTTCTTCAAGATGTAGCATTTGCAACCAAATACCCAAAAGTATGCAATGTTGGGCTTTCTTCCATTTAAGATCTCATATGGTGTCTTCTTTAAGAACTTGTGGCAATAGAGGCGGTTGCTATAGAAGCAAGTAGTGTTGATTGCTTCGGCCCAAAATGAATGACTCACATTATACTCATTCAACATTGATCTTGCCATATCAATTAGGGTTCTATTCTTCCTCTCAACTAGGCCATTTGATTGAGGTGTATACTTGGCCGAAAATTGATGTTTGATTCCATGCTCATCACATAGCTCATCAACTCTTGTGTTTCTAAACTCACTTCCATTGTCACTTCTCACTTTCTTGATTGTGGTCTCAAACTCATTTTGCACTCTCTTGATGAACTTCTTGAATATGTCAAATACATCACTCTTGTCCACAAGAAAGACTACCCATGTGTATCTAGTGAAATCATCCACAATCACAAAACCATACTTGTTGCCACCAATGCTTGTGTATGTAGTTGGCCCAAATAGATCTATGTGCAACAACTCAAATGCCTTGGAAGTACTCATGATGCTTTTCAATGGATGAGTGTTGCCCACTTGCTTTCTGGCTTGACATGCACTACATAGCTTATCCTTCTCAAATGTGACATCCTTCAAGCCTCTAACTAAGTCATGCTTCACTAACTTGTTCAATTGCTTCATGCCAACATGACCAAGTCTTCTATGCCATAACCAACCCATACTTGATTTGGTGAGCAAGCATGTTGAAAGTTGAGTGTCACTAGCATTGAAATCAACCAAGTATAGATTCTCATATCTAAAGCCTTTGAAGATCAAGTTGGAGCCATCAACACTAACTATCTCCACATCATCAACACCAAATATGCACTTGAAACCAAGATCACACAATTGAGCAACTGAGAGAAGATTGAAGTTCAACTTTTCAACTAAGAGCACATTGGAAATGCTATGATCATTTGAGATTGCAATCCTTCCAAGGGCCTTCACATCACCCTTGCTATTGTAACCAAATGTGATACTATCAATGCCACTATCATTTGATTTGAGAGAGTTGAACATTCTTGAATCACCGGTCATATGTTGAGAGCACCCACTATCAAGCACCCAATGCCTTCCTCCGGCCTTGTAATTTATCTACAAAATAAATTAATGTTTCTTAGGTACCCATACTTGTTTGGGTCCTTGGAGGTTAGTAACTAAGCTCTTTGGTACCCAAATGGCCTTCTTCTTTGGACCCACAATTGGTGTACCAACAAACCTAGCATGCACACCTTTCTCACCCTTGGTAAGCACATAACAAGAATCAAAAGGAATGTAATCCATTTTAGCATGAAACTTGTTGTTGTTCTTGTTCATTTTATTACAATTAATCTCTAGATGTCCAACTTGCTTGCATTTATTGCAATAACAACCATTGCTCTTCACGAAGCGAGGCTTTGGAGTAGCAAAGGCCGCCTTGCCCTTCTTGGGAGTATAGCCCAAACCCTCTTTGTTAAGAGAGAACCTTTGGCTACCCAAGCATTCTAGCAAGCGGGCATCCCCACCATAGGCATTGCCCAATGGCGGGTGAGATCATCCACCTCTCTCTTGAGAGTCTCATTCTCAACCACAAGCGATGCATCACTAGTAGTAGAGGTAGAGTTGGTTGTGGTGGAGGATGATGAGCTACATAAAGCATTAGTAGGACCAACAAATAAAGAATCATCAATAATATCACATGTTAGTCCAATATCACAAGTGACAATCACTTGCTCTTCCTTAGCTTCTTTCATGAACTTCTCCAACTTGAGGTCCTTTTCCTTGATGAGCTCAAGTAGAGTGGAGTGGGCTTCCTTAAGCCTAGTGTGAGCAACTTTAAGGTCCTCGTGGTCTTCCTTGAGACACTCACAAGAGGCCTCTAACTCATCAAAGGATTTCCTAAGAGCTTTGAGCTCTTGTTCAATTCCTTTGCACTCCTTACTCTTTTTGAGAGCAACAAGCTCCTCCATCAAGGCATCATTTTCATTGCTCTTGGCAATGAGCTCTTGTTCCAATATTTTGTATTTCTTGGTTGTCCTCTTGTATCCCTTGCTCATTTGATCTATTATGCCCAATAGATCATCCTTGGAGTAGTCCTCATCCTCCTCATCATCACTCCTACAACCATCACTAGCATAAGAATCATCATCACTATCATCATATTTTACCTTGGTAGGCTTGGCCATAAGGCATGTCGATGTAATGTCGAAGATGGATGGCTTGTTGGAGAGGGCGATGCTTGCAATGGCTCGTCGAGTGGTCCTCTCATCATCACTAGAGCTTTCATCATCATCACTATCGGAGTTGTCACTATCCCAAGTGACCACATAACCACCACCCTTCTTCTTCTTGTTGATAGTGAAGCTCTTCTTCTCTTTCTTCTCCTTCTTCTCCTTGTTCTTCTTCAACTTCAACTCCCCATCATGATATCTTTTGTCTTCATAGGGACACTTTGCCACTACATGATCGGGGCTATTGCAATTGTAGCAAAGCACCTCCTTTGCCCTCATGAAGTCCCTTCTCTTCCTTGCCCCATATCCTTTCTTCTTCATGAACCTCCCCATCTTGTGCACTAGGAGGGCCATGGTCTCATCATCGAATGGATCATCATCATCACTCTCCACCTTGCTCTTGCCCTTAGAAGAAGAAGCCTTGAATGCAATGGGCTTTTCTTGCTTGACCTTGGTCTCCTTCTTCTCTTCTACCTCATCTTCATCATCATTGTATTGGGCATCGGTCATTATATCTCCAAGCACATCGGTTGGTTTGACCTTGTCCAATCCCTCTCTAAAGATCATTCTTCTCAGGGTGGCAAACTTCTTGGGTAAGCACATCAAGAACTTGTGTGAGAAGTCCTTGTCCTCAACCTTCTCTCCAAGCCCCTTGAGATCATTGATAATGACTTGGAGCCTATAGAACATCTCCGGGATGGATTCATCATCCTTCATCTTGAAAGTGGAGAACTTGTCCTTTAGCATATATAGCTTGGCACTTTGTACCGTTGAAGTGCCTTCATATGTTTCTTCAAGCCTTATCCAAAGCTCATTTGCCTTTTCAAGAACTTTGATTTGCTCAAATACTTTGTCATCAATGGCACGGTAGATTGTGTCAAGTGCCGCTGTGTTGCATTGTTTGTTGATGCGGTCATTTGGAGTGAGATTTTCTTCATCAAGAATGATGTATCCTTCTTTGGTCACATCCCAAACCTTCTCATGTATATTGCCTAGATATTGCTTCATCTTCCTTTTCCAATGATCAAAGGAAGAGACACCATCAAAGAATGGAGGCTTGCCATTAACATGATTGAACATAACTTGAGCCATCTTGCACCGAGGTTGTTAAGCCTTGCAAACGGTGACCACGGCTTCGATACCACTTGAAAGGTCTTGATGGCTAGAGGGGGGTGAATAGCCTTTTAAAAATTTCTACAAAGACAAGCTAAACAAGTTTATCAATACAACAAATAGTGAGATGCGAGTTTTACTTAGCCTACGGGGTGTTTGCAAGCCACCTATCCAATTCACAATTCTAGTATAATGGCACTCAACCGCGCAAGTCAAACCAAGAAGGTAACTACAACTACAACTAGCAAGCTACACAAAAGAGCTATTCTAGCAAAGCTAACTAGCTAGCAAGATAACTAAGAAAGTAATGTGGAGTTGAGTTAGGAGAGTTTCACCGAGGGGCGAAGTATTGAGCCAACCAATATGATCAACAATGAATACCAAGACAACCGAACACCGGGATCAATCAATCACAATATGAAAGTGATAACACGAAGATTTATCCCGAGGTTCACGTGCTTGCCGGCACGCTAGTCCCTGTTGTGTCCCTCTTCACCACGTGGTTCGGTGGCTAATCGGTCTCACACCGAGCTTATCTAAAGGCGCCACAAGAACCTACCAAATGGCAAAAGGTTGCAATGACACGAGCAATTTACTAATGTTGCCTTTGGTGCTTCGCCGAGGTAGGCACAAACCCCTCACAATCACCGGAGGTGGCCAAGAACAATCACCAACTCTTGCCAACACCTCCAAGCTGCTCCAAGCCATCTAGGTGGTGGCAACCACCAAGAGAAACAAGAATCTCGTAGCAAATCAACCACCAAGTGCCAAATAGATGCAATCTCACAATGCAAATGCACTTGGATCACTCAATCTCACTTTGAATATGCAAAGAAGCAAGAGAGATGAGTGGAAGGGGAGTTGCTTAGCTCAAAGTGCTCACAAGTATGTCAAATGTCCAAGAGAGAGAGCCTTGAGCCGGCCAACGAGTATTTATAGATGTACCCCTTCGAATATAGCTGTTACGCACTTGAAATAGCCGAAGTCACGCTGACCGGACGCGCTGGTCAAATTGACCGGACGCGCCGATCGCACAACGGCTACTTTCGCGAACCACCAACCGGACGCGCTGCACGCAACGACCGGACGCGCAAAGCTTGACCGGACACGCTGGTACCGTGACGGACCGGACACGCTGGTCAAGCCTGAGCAGCGCACAATGAAACAGTGATCGGACACGCTGGAGAACTGATCTGACGCCACAGTGCCAGCGTCCGGTTGGAGTCTAGTAAGCTCCCTGATCGACCGGATGCGTCCAGTCGATTATGACCGGACGCGCCACCGCGTCCGATCAACAAACCGAAACACGCGAAGACGCTGAACGCTGATCGGACGCGTCCAGTCAAACAGAGACCGCGTCCGGTCCAGCGTCTGGTCACCACTATGACCTCCATTCGCTTCCGTTTGAATTCCGACTTCCGGCGTAGTGGAAAATAGTCGTTTCAACTCCTCGAAAACGCCTGAATTCCGCCTCGCAAGCTCAGCGGGAGGGAGAGAGGACCCCAAACCCTCTCTACCGCTCAAACTCCAACGCCATCGCAAATGTGCTAACACTACCAAGTGATCTCATCATGTGCGAGTGTATTAGCATTTTCACAATCATTTTTCGAGGCGTTATTAGTTCTATCCAAATGCATATGATTATGAAATGCACACCTAGAGGCACTTAGGAGTTCAATAGCCGCGTCATTCCCCTCTTTGTAGTACGGCTATCTATCCTATAATGTAACCACACCCACTAGGTGTCTTGGTTACTAAAACACAACCCTTAAGCATATACCTTTGCCTTGATCATGTAGGGTTGCGTCCAAATCCAAGTGTGGCCATCATGATCACCATGTCCATCTTGCCACCAACCTTGGAATGTACTAATCCTCATGTGCTATATACAACTTAGGCATAGGATTAGTACTTAGGCATTGTCACTAATTACCAACACGAAACATAGAGCTTTCAGCGTGGCAGAGCGAAGGGAAATGAGGCGAGGGAGTGGGAGGAGGCGGCTCCGGGCGGGGGTAAGCACGGGGCGGCAGGGGCCATAGCGGCCACGCGCTGGACGTCGCCGGCATGCGCTCGCCACGCGACGCGGCTTGTCTAACGCGGTCGGACGCGTCCGCGCGCGCGGGGAGGATACGACAGTGCGCGGGCGTGGGTTGGGCCGAGGCGAGGCGCGGGCAGGGTCGCGGTGCGGCGCGGAGGGCTGGGCCGGCTTGTTGAGCCGGGCCGAAAATGAGGCGGTGGCCCACTTGACCGAGAAAACACCTTTTTCTTTTATAAATCAATTTTTTAGAATTTCTAAACTATTTCAAATTCAAATTTTGAGGAAGAAAAAGACATTTTCACAAATTGATCCCAAAACAAAAGTTGTTCAAAATTTAATTCTCTACAACTTTTACTTACGGCATTTTTCAAAATTCCAATTGGATTTTGAATTAATAATTCGAAGTCCAATTTTTAAATAAAAACTCATTTTTCTAGAATATTTTTAAAAGCAAAATTTGGGAAGATTTTGAATACAAAAGTTGCTCCAAAAATCATGCTAATTAATTCTAGGTTATTTTAAATCACAGCCAAACATGTTTTACAACCCTAGCAAGCAAATGCAACAGTATGTTTCAAAAAGATGTTTCACACGTTTTAATTTAGTTTTAACTTATATTGCATGTGATTATGAAATGCATGTGATGCTAATGCTCATGCTTTGGGATGCTAATGCATGCTTAACACCCAGGGGTGTTACAAGGCCCGCTGTCTTTCTACGCCAACTCTGATGATTGTCGTGGAGGAGCCTTCACCTGCTGACGCGCTACAAAAACTCTGATGAAAACGCGTGAGTTTCCGCTAGATTACAATGTAATAGGTGTGTTAACAAGTGTTGTAAAACTTTGTAACTTGTATTTCTATGATGTATGACTATGATATCATCTGATAATTGATAATGTGATGGGTTTCTTTCGTGGGCTATCACATTATAATTCTTTTATGTGGGTTTTCCCTTCGAGGAAAATCGAGATTGTTTCAGGTGGTATCAGAGCCATACTTGACCCTAGGACGAGACCTGTAGATCCAAACACTAGTTTAGGAGCCAAACTCCCTGTTTGGAGAAGGACTCTAGAAGCTCAAACTTGATTCTCCCTCTGCCTTGAATTATGGTGCTAACTGAGCCCTGTTTCGGAAAGTTGACCTATAGAACCCTTTTCCCAACTAGTCGACCACGTTAGACCGGTAATGTGTGAGACTTTGAAGGCATTGGGGTCGCCTTAAGTCAGCACTATGCATTAGGATTTGTAATGTTGTTTGAATGCTTGGATCTTGAGTTATTGATCTTTCATGCTTCTTATTGCCTGAGTATAGTGCATAGAACCTGTTTTTGCGTAAGACTCCAGATGACCTACCCGGCTAAACCCAAGACCATCCTATGATTGGATAAGTAACCCCCAACTAACAGAGTTAAAATACACTAAAAATGCATCATATCTTTACCAACTCTGTTTCAAAACTGTTTTTGACTCTCAACTAAATGCATATTCAAAGTACCCTCCCCTTTTCTAGTTAAAAAAGGGGGTCCCTCTTTAACAAAAGCCTATCTATTCAAAATAAAATGGTTTCTAAACTTCTTAAAAAGTTTCTCCTCTTTCAAAAGAAAAGCAGTTTAAAATCTCTTCTCAACTTGATTTGATCTCGAAAGCTATTTGTGAAACAGTTTGAAGACTCGTCTCCTTTCAAAAAGTGTTACAATTTCACTTCCAAAAAACAAAGGTTTTGCTTTTCAATCAACAGAACGTCTTCAAACCAAAATGAGCTTTCCAAAATCTAGTTCCAAAGGTTTTGTTTCAAAAAGAGGTTTCCAAAAACAAAGTTTGATTGCGAAAGTTGTACCTTTTCAAATAAGAAATGACTTCAAAACATTTTCAAAACTAGTTTTGTTTGACTCAAATAAAAGGGAAGCAACCCTTTGTCTTCAAAACTAAAGTGAGATCCAAATATTTCAATTTGAAATCATTCAAAAAAAGGGTGCGTTTGATTTAGAAAACAAGGGCTTTCAAAAGATTTTGTTTTCAAAATTTGCATTGATTTTACCTCGCTTCTCAAAAACCCGACCTACCCTGGATTTCAAAAGTTTTGCAACTCACCCTCCCTCATTATTCAAATAGAATTTCAAAACTACTTGACTTGAAAATTCTTGGAGAAATCAATTTCAAAACGTTTTCATCAAATTGATTTCATACTCTGCATACCCACTATTCAAAAACATCTTTTGTCCATAAAGCCTGTTTAGGAAAGTTTATAAAATTGTTTGATTCCTAAAACCCCCTCCTCAAAAGGGCATATGTTTTCGAAAATCACTTCAAAGAGATTTAGAGATCAAAAACCTTTTAAAACGATTGATTTCATGAACCAAAAACTTTTTTAAAAAACATTTTCAAAATCTCTTTCACGAGGTTTGATCTATTTTCAACCAAAATTCAAAAAGATTTGATTTGAGTTTCTAAAACCAAAGCGGGTCCCGACCTATTTCAAATATACTTGTGTTGATTGTTTCCAAATCCAAAGGTCATGACCTTCCTCCTTGCAAGAATTGTGAAACAAATGATTTAAAACTATGTTTTCCAAAAACATGACTTCCAAAGCCATTTTACAGAGGCTATTTCCTCCTTTCTTAACACTCTCCCTGCCTCTAGCTTGGGATATCGAGTTGTTGGCAAGGACTTAATTGGCAGTGTGTCGTAGTCATAACCCTTGGTGCCGCTACGAAACTTGGGGTCCCCTGTGTGATTCGTCCACATGGCTACTGCCGGGCGTATGCAGGTATCAAAGTACGTGACTGTGACCGCTTCCAAGTGGTACCCGCATACATCTTTAATTCTAAGCTTAGCTTTTCAAAACCTTACTTCAAAAGCAACTGCTTTCAAAGAATTTTGTTCAAAGCAAAGGATATTTGGATTTCAAAATCTCTACTCAAAAACCCTATCTTGTCTTATCAAAAGGTTTCAAAACTCAAAACTTTGCGAAAATAAACTCTGGTTTTGGAGTAAAAGTGACTTTCAAAAAAAGGAGAGAGAGAAATTTTGAAAAGTTTTGCCCCATTAAGAACTTTTGGCCTCTTTGAAATGTTTTTAAAGCCCTACCCCTATTTCAATGTGCTTTGCGAAAAAGGTATTTCAAACCGTTTGTATGTGTACTTCAAAAATTTTGAGAAAAGGCGGTTTTCTTCAAATAGCGTTTTCGAAAGTGCATTCTTATGAAAACCTATTTTCAAGGTCCCTTAAAAATGTATCATGCAAAAGGATTTTTAGTTTCAAAATTTAAGACCTACTTTGAAAGAGATTTTGTTTTCAAAAGGTAAACTATTTCATGTTGCTTCCCTATCTTGCAAAAAGAAAAAGAAATTTCATTTCAAAAAGAAAACTACTTCCAAATTGTCTTTTGATCCAAAAACTATTGTCTAAAGAAAAATAGCTTTCACAGATGGCTTTTAAAACTCGCTTTGAAAAATTGTGGTGCATAGAAATGTTTTCAACCAGTATTTAAACTTGCTTCCCAAAAACTCTTGACTACAAAAAATAGGGTTTCAAAAAGGAATTCTCAACTTGGTTTGTGAATGTTTCAAAAGCTCTTTCGTGAAAACCTTTTCATCCAAACACCGAGTTAAGTATGCAAAATTGCCATCCTCTCCCTCTTTGAAAATGACTTTCCCCATTCAAAAAGTTTTATGCAAACTGCTCCCCAAAAGCCCTTCATTCAAAACCTTGTTTACAAAAACCTGATGCATTAATGCACGAAGAACATCCGGTAAAGCCATCAACCTTAGCTAATCCTACAAGCCATCCTTCAACTGTAACAACCCTTAAATCTCGGGGATGAGATTCCTATAAGGGGGGTGGACTGTAGCATCCTGATTTTCCGAGAAGCCAAAAACACGAACTTTTAAAAAAATTTCCTGTAAATGTGTGAAGCATGTAGTCTCTAGGTCTAACCCGAGACTAACCCACTAACAAGACGTTGCACTCATGTAGATTTGTTTGTAGGAGTAAGCCAAAGTTCTTTAATTGGTTTAGGGTTTCGTGTTCGGAGAAGCACAAATCCATAGCAAAGTTTCTCTCTAATCTCTTCTCGAATTCATTTCGAATTCCACTGCATTCTCGTGGAAAATCCCTTCATGAAATCTCCCCTTTGAATTCCTACTCGATCTCTTTTCCAATGCCTCTCAAATCTCATTGCAATTGGAGAACCATGTTGGACGCAACCCCTTGGAAAAATTCCCCCTCTTGAATCCTGGTCAAAGTCATTGCAAAACTCCTCTTGAATTTTGTCTCAAAATTCCATCTCGCTTTTCCTCGGTGAATCCGTCTCGACTCCTTTTGTAAAATCCCCCTCAAATTGCCCGGAGGTTCCCTCCAAATATCCTTTGAATTCTTTTTAACCTTCATTCAAATCCCCCTTAAATCTTCCCTAAGGTACCTTTTGGAAACTCATCTCCATTTCCCTAAATGAAAAAGGGAAATCCTCTCCCCCTTCCCTTCACAAATTCAGCCCAGCCGGCCCTCTTTTCCCATCTCTTTTTTTCCTTTCCACCAGGCCCAGCTGCTCCCTTCTCCTCCTCTTGGCCCAGCCGACGCCAATGGACAGGCCCAACTCACCTCCCTCCTCTCCTTGCCCAGCACAGGCCCCCGCAGGCCCGCCAGTGTAGCAACTTGGCCCCCGCAGGCCCGTCCATGCCACGGGCCTGTTAGCCTAGACACCGCCTCCCACGGGCCAAAGTGGCAGCCACTATGCCCCTCCAAACCCTAGGGAGCAGCTGCTCCCCAGGTGCCGCCGCCTGACGGAAGTGGAGCGCCCGCGCCTCGCATGCCTCGGCGTCGGTACTCGACACCATGGGATGCGCGCCATGTGCCCCTCGTTTGCACAGACGCCGAGCATCGCCGTCTGCGCCCCCTATAGCCCTAGTCCCCGCCACTATAAAGATGCCAGCCCCCGCTCTGTTTCCCCCATTTCCCGACTGCCGCTGCCATTCCCTCCTTCCTCCTGCTCTCCCTACTGCCTCTGCTCGCCACCCAAGCCTGCTGTGGCCGCGACGAGCCAGAGCCCCGCGTCGCAACCATGCTCCACCGGCACCACGGTGGCGTCCTCGCCACACGGAGCGATGGGAGCGTCGTAGCCGGCCATGGTGACTACGACCGTCAGCACCTCTCTCGCCATGGCGCGGTGGTCCATAGGGCACTGCCACGCTCCATCAACACCTCAGCCACCATCCTCACCGCGGTAGATAGCGGTGACCGTGGTCACCATTCCACTCTCCGAGCCGCTCCACCCCGGTACTCTGCCGCACATCGAGCCGGAGACTGAGTTCCTCCGCTGCCTCATCAACCATGCCCGTGACGTGGCCACCGACTCCACCGCACCCCCGCTCTGTTCACCATGGAGCACGGCCACCCTGTCACGTTCCCTGTCCAAGTCAACACCTTTCTACTTCCTGGGCGCTACCTCGCCGGAGTTCCTTCATTGCCAGTGAGCCATAGCCCCCAAAACACCGCTTTTACTTCTTACTAAGATCCTCGCTGCCATTCTCGTCTAAAACCGGCCTTCATGTCGTGGTTTTTCCACCACTACAGGGGAGCTGAACATCCAGCTCGCCATCGTCGGGGAGCAGAGCGTCGCTGCCACCCCACCGGAGCTCCGCGGCCTCTCCGGCCACCACCATTGCCAGCGGAGCCACGTCCAGCAAGCTACAGCCACCGCGCTGCCCTATCCAGCCATCGAGCCGTGTTTACTTTGCAGTGAGGCAATGCCTTGATTCTCTTGGTGTTAGGTGCCCAGCCCTACAACGCAGCTGCTCCGGCCGTTTCTCGGACGCCTGCTGCAACCGTCAATAGCATGCCCGGGCATTCCATAGCAAGCCACGCCCTCCCCGCTAACATGAAGGTCAAACCTCCCAACCTAGTTGACGCCGTTCGTGACGTCGACAAAAATCCAATTTATTATCTTTGTTCTTTCTTACATGTGATACATCATCGTGGTCCATCTTGATATACTTGTTGCATGATCTATCTTATTACATGTAATCTAAATATATATCTTGTGCTAAGCCATGCCTTCACCGCCGGTCTATCAATCTATCTATCTCCCTTTCTATGGACGTGTACTACTCTGAGTGGTGTTGTTCTCTTCTCGTGTGGTCATGTTCGGGTTCCCATGTGTTTGTTTGTCTGTGGGCCGTGCCTTCAAGCTGGTCGGGCTTCGTAGTTCGATTGTCCATTCAGTCGTGGGTTCGTCCTGTCGTGGCCGCAATGCCGAGCCTAACTCGCTTTCCCCGTGGTTAGTTGTCTCCGTTCGGCCACGATCGTCAGTAACCCAGTTCGGCTCCCGGACTTAGCCACTATGGACTCGACAACGATGCAGCTCTTATCCGCACCCGATGAGCCCTCCGTGGCCGGTCTCGTAGAGGTGAATTGGGTAATGACAATCGCGGGACTACGGGGCCAACTCGTGTAGGTATAGCTCATGGCCGCAAGTTGCCTCGCCATGACCGTTGGGGCTTTACCTCCTTTGTTTTGCCTCTTTTCGCTCTTCTCCAATCAGCTCGTATGATTGTGCCGCTTCCACAAGGGCATTTCTTCGGATCTAGCGGTGACAACCGCATTGCTATGAGCCGAAGGAATAACCTTGTGCCGTTCAGTGGCACGGTTACGGTGCCCTACGAGTGGGTTTGGATTGTGGGATCGGTCATCTATCTTCCAACCTTCACCCGTTCCATGACGAGTTGGTTGAAAGAGTGCGAGATTCTATTCTTCTCTCATTCTTCTTTCGTTCTCAATCCCCGCCAATCTAGTAAGGTGTGGGTTGAGCCTTTTGCTTGTTGGTGCTTATTGCTTCTTGATTCCATTCCCCTGATTCCCGTCGTCACTATGGCATGAGGATGAAAGGAAGGGGAGTCCCGTGTTTCTTTTGTCCTTTGCTCTTCGTCCTCAAGCCCTAGTGTAACACAACCGTCCAAATTATAAGAGCACAAGTACAAAAACAATCACCGAAGTGATCAAATTCTCGCACTTGAGCCCATATAACTCTAGTAGTCCAATGAAATCACGAGGGATTTCAAACCAATCAACATACCAGCCAAGATCGTAGTGATTCAACATAACAAGTCACATGTTACAACCATTTCACAAGTAATTCAATATACATCGGAGTTCAACAAAGTTATTACAACTTAAGTTCAAAAGTAGCGGAAGCAAAGTAATTTGAAACTAACAACACCATTATTTAAAATACATGCCAGTACGAAGGTCGACTTCCCACAAAAGCATTAGAGAGAAGATAACTCAGAAGGATCATGCCCGTGATCACACTCCGCCACTACAGCAGGAACCAACCAACTCTTGCAGCCGCCATGATACATCACAACCTGCAACAAAGTGGGGATAAAACCCTGAGTACGACAATGTACTCAGCTAGACTTACCCGTCATAAACCAGAAATAAAGTGACACCAAGGATCATGCAAGGCTGATATAAAGTGGGCTAGCTTGACAACATTTTGCATAAAAAGCTTAATATGGATAAGTAATCATTAATGCTTAAGCATCAAGTTAATTATCATTAACCTGTCATCTATATTAGAACCTGTACTAGAGCACTCACTTTATTAGGAGCAAACAATATTAACCATAGCAGGTATAAATTGAGGCAACCTTTCCATCGTCATCCAATTAACCATCCGTTCAATTTAATAGAATCTACGTTGTCGCTGCTCAAGTCAAGTGCTCACTAACCAGGAGCGACGGCGATTCGAATCGAATTCCTATCTAGCTGGAGGGGTATTTCGAACACTCACCGCGCAGGCCCCTGCCAGGGTCACACAAGCCACCTTTCATACAATTCAGGAATCGCGGGTCCGAATGATGTCACAACCCCAAGGGCGACACTCTGCCAGGTGATAGGGACTCTAACCCCCCCTTGGTCTCACGCCAATGTCCCCAAGCACATCCTTTCTCTCCTCCAAGATGCAACCTACCATTCGATTCCCGGCCTGAACTGTATTACTCGGCTTCGCGGTCGGAACGACTTATCCGGCCAACTAAGTGTTAGACTGCGTCCAACATGACTCAAGGACGTACAGCGAATCGGTCCTTAAACGACTCAGACGGGGATAGATCCACACCCAAGACCTCCATGCCTTGTTGTTTCACTATCGTCATCCCGCCCGGTCTCATTTCATTTTATTAACACATGGTTCCATTCCACGATAGCAATATAGCCAACCGTGCCATATATGAATATCCCTACATCTCGCAGGTGACAGGAAATCACCTGACTTCTACCGCTTAAAGCAGGGCTAAGCATCTACTCGATCCTAGTCTATGTAGGATTCAGGGATTCATATATCTGGACAAGGAATGATATAATGCAGCAAGGTTTTCAACCAACTCCTACCATTTAATGCAACAATACTTATAACATATATATAATTAATTGCTTTGAAGGTAGGTTGCTTATAATGCTCCAGGGCTTGCCTGGGATCTGACTCAAGTCAGAGTTTGTTAGATGAAACTCGCTTGGCGAGCATTCTCTCATTCTAGCACTTGTCCAGTCCTTCTGTCTTCGGGATGGATCCATCAACTCCATCTTAGGTTTGGCTCCACAACTCGTCCTTCACGTGGTGCATCTAGCGTACCTAGATGAGATGCAAGATGCAAGTGTATGAATACATGGAAATACAATGGATGATGCATCACACACTAAACAAGGCAAGTACAAGGTTATACTTAATACACATAAGCACTTCACATTGCTAACTTAAACACTACACAACCTATCATGCTAAGATAGCAAGGAAAGCAATACCAAACATGACACATGATTTACAAAGTCTTAGGTGTACTAACTTCATCACCAAGGACATGAATCACACTTAGCAACA
Organism: Saccharum spontaneum; assembly: GCA_022457205.1. Lineage (NCBI taxonomy): Eukaryota > Viridiplantae > Streptophyta > Magnoliopsida > Poales > Poaceae > Saccharum > Saccharum spontaneum. The sequence continues at coordinate 26,704,148 of CM039615.1, forward strand.
CGCAAAGCAAGTCAAGATGAAGCAACAACGATAATTGGAATACGCCAATTTCCGGACTTGCAAACAATAGCTTCATAAAACAATCATATCTGGAGTTCCATAAGTCCAAATGACTTTCAAGAAGACATTCTTGAAAGCTTAGAAAATTATCTACATTTCATTTATAATCATCACAGCATGATTCCAAAGTTTTACATGTCGAATTTACACAAACACAGCAACTGATCTAACAAGACAGAGAACAAGCAATTCCGTACCCCAACTTTAAACAGCTATTACTCCTAAACCACATGGCCAAATGCCATCAAATTTTAACAGCAGTTAGATACATAAATTATCTACAACTTTTGTATAAATAAGTTTCACAACAAAGCACATTATCATGAAGAACTTTGCTAAGTTCCCAGATCTATCCAGAAACTTCATTTGCAAGAAATAATTATTACTTATGTTGCAAACATATAATTGGACAAAACCAACTTTTTCCAACATTACACATATGACTAATGAACACCAGAAAACATAGTGTCCAATGCTAGATAAATTATTTTAATACATTTCTTAATTTATCTTAGATAATTAGGTGGAATTATGACCACATAATAGATATGCTCAGTAAATTCTACAAATATTACAGTGACCTAAATATGCTCTCAAAGGTCTACTGTCCAAATTTCAATCCATTTGGACAAGTATATCAACCTCTATGAAAAAGACAAATAGCTATTGAAATAAATCCTGTGAGAGCAAGTTTAACCTAAAACTCAATATTTTCTGTGAACACATGGCCATAGAATGAACCAACACCATAGAGCAACATCATAATAAGGTGATGGGACAACATTTTCTATTTTATCATTTAAATATTATTTATAGGTATTTATCAAGCCATAAACAAGTTAAATCAATAACTTGAGCATACAGTAAGCAATGGCCATGAAATTTATATCACAGTACATCCATAGCATGAAAACCCTACCATAAAAATTTCACATCAATTGGAGCATCACAACTTAAGATATAAAAATGACAAGCAATATAATGTAGATTTCCTTATTTATCAAGGTCAAATCAAAACCTTAAGAAAACAGTGAACAACTAGTGTGTTTAATATTTTTCCTAGCAAGTACATGTCATCACAAAATTAACAAAACAAGAATCACTATTTTTGGATGTCTAAAACTCCAGATCTTGCTCTGGTTAGGTTTAAAGGCATTTTTAGAGCTCTTTTCCAACTTAAATAAACAAATTAGAAAACATCTATAAACATATAGAATTTTATGATTCTACTACATAGATCTCTTCTCAAGGTTTCCATTTACTATTTTTGGAGTCCCCATTTACTATTTTTGGAGTTTCCTAGCATGAGATATGAATTTTTTAAGATTTAAATGAAATCTGAAATTCAAACACAGAATTACTCAACCCTACTTAATTCGCTAGGTGTACCCGAACGTGTACCTAACTCAGCCACCACTCAAACTACCATGCGGGACACGTTACCCACCCGGGCCCGCCTGTCATCCTAAGGGAAAACGTACCCAGCTTTTTCCTTTCTTCTTCCTTGGACGGAGCAGAGGAGGGGGAAAAATGGACTTGCGGCTCCGGCGGCAGGGCGGCGCCGGCGGCGAGTGGCGGGGCCGTGGCACTGCCCTGGCCTGCCCGCACCTACGCTTAGCCTAGGGCGGCCCGTGGTGGCCCGGCCACGCACTGGAGCGGTAGCAGCAGCGGCGACTCGCCGGCAGCGAGCCAGCCATGTCACCGTGAGCGATGAGGCAGCTCTAGAGAATGGTAGCACATTGCCGCAACCGCCGGTGGCTTCAGTTCGCAGCGAGACGGCCTAAGGAGTCTTGGCCACGGTGGCCGGCATTGTCGCTATTCGTCGGCCATGGAGGCGTCCGCGGCCGAAGTTCTTGCGGCGGAGAAAGCTCAGGCGAGTGCGCGCGCGGGGGAAGGCACGACGAGGCGGAGACGATGGCCGTGGTGCAGGGCTGTGGAGTGCTCGGTGTGGAGAAATGACGGCGGCCATGTAACTCGGTCCGGCCGTCCATGGCGGACTTGGCCGCGCTATGCGCAAGCGAGCGCCAGAGAGCGAGGAGGGAGTGTAGGGTGAGCAGGTGAGCCAGGAATGGATCCCCTTCGACGCCTAGCACGCTGGGACACGCGGCCGGGCAGTGGGGTGCTCGGCTCGCGCATGGCCGCCACACACTAGGCGCGTGTCGCCCGTCGGAGCATTTCCCCGAATACGTGGTGCGTGACGGAGCAGCCGGTTTGAGATGCCGTTATGGGCCAGCTCGGGTGGAAATTTGGACATGGGCCAATTGTCAAAGTTGTTCACCTCGGTATACTCTACAAATTTCATTTAAGCACCATGGTCATAAGACCCACAAATTAGGAGATAATTAAGCCCAAAGTTGGCAGTGTCAATGACTTGATAAGGATTAAGTTAGAGCTCGGTCTTTGATGATTTTGGGATGCCCACCTTGCTCAAACGAAGTCCAACTTTTTGCATACTCTCCTCCATCACATTATCTTCAACTTCTACATTTGGCTCAACTCAAGTTGTTTAACAAAAACTCAAGAACGCGGGATGCCACTCAAGTTGTTACTAATCTCGGACATAAATATTCAAAGTCTGAAAACATTTAGAAGATTCGAAATGGTGATCCCTGTTTAGTAGACTTAGAGATGGATTTAGCCTTTGGCTTTTCAACCAAGTTTGTTGCATACAACTCAAGCTACAACTTTGATTAAAGGCTCATGGACTGGTTCAGCATGGTTATGGAGATAAAGATCACCAAACATGTCAACTTATTGCTGCTAACTCAGGACTCAGAATATTTTCTAGACTTTGAAAAACAGCAGCTGATTCCACATTGTGATCTCTATTTGTCTAGGTTAGAAGCCAAACTAGATCTTGACCATTAAACAAAGTTTGTTCCTCATGATATGTACTACAAATTTTATTTAAGGTCAAACCTCATAACTGGTACAGAAGACAACTTTTGCTTTGGTCAAAGTAACAACTCGATAATGCCGAAACTAGGGTTTTAGGCCAATCGGAGCATTTTATTGACATTTGCTCAACATGAACCCTTCATGACTTTTGTAGTAGAGTTCATCTGGAGTCATTTGGGCAAGTTTGCATGGTTTGGTTGATGATTTATAGTTCCATTAACTTAATGGGGCAAATTCCAATAGGAATGGAACTTATCATTTCATGTGACTTTTTGATTCCAAACTTCATGAAACTTTTCCAGGGATCAATATAGATAGTTATTGATGTGAGACATGTGAAGATACTTTGATAACAACACCCAAGCATATATCTTTTAATTGAGCCTATATGTAAGCAAGGGTGCAATATCCAAGTTCAGGTTAGGGTTTATTTCCATAGGTTTGACTTTGGCATCGTCATCTCCACTAATCTATCATGTTTGAGCTTAAACCCACTACTTAATTGGTGATAAACACCTGGGGTGTTACAGCCCTCCCCCTTAAAAGAATCGCGTCCCAAGATTCGGAATGGAAGACCTTTTAAGGAAGAGAGACATGTTATCTAGTTCCCAATATCTGCTATAGCATTCAGCTAAAAGCTTCAACATCGGTGAACAATTTCACCAAAGGCACTTTCTGATACTTACTCTTCATGGTAAAATTTGTCTGAAGAATTTCCTTCATTGACTTCCATGAAGCATTGTTACTTTGGGAGGAATCCAAGATAGCACATACTGCATTCTCAGTGTACGGAGATCATTTGGTCCATGAGTGAACCACTCACAAGTATCTGATTCTTTAGTGATCATAGCATGGTCCGGATAAACTTTACATTGGACCATAATCTTCAGAAGTATACTCATTGAAATGACCCTATGTTCACAAAGTTTGAAAAGCAGTCCACTACCAAAATGGCTTGAGCACAACCTTCCAAAAGGGTGGGATCATAGACGATAAATATACTCTGAAGCTATAGGATGCTGACTAACCAATAGACAGGGTCTATGTTGGTCGTAAATGTTCAATCCTTCATATATCAACTAATGGAACACTACTTTAGGTTCCATGTGTGCAGTTCTCTATCTCTGATGACAATACTGTATTATCGGAGTCTATCGAGGGTTTAGTGAATGTGACAGCTGACTCTGCCGGTTTCGTCTTCCTGCCAACAGCTATCTAATAAGACTCTTCTATCCAAAAACAACGGTTATCTCAGCTAAATCAGATGCAACCTCTTGGATAAAAACATTTACAAGGTACCAAAGTATGTCATCATTGGAAAATTAGTACCAAAGCAAAATGTGGTGAGGCGTTAAGGGCAATAAAAGTTGTAATATGTACTAAACCGTGGGGAGTAGTCTACCACCAAGCGGTTGACTAAAATTTTCCTTTGTGACTTAGTTGCACTGTAAGTTGAGTTGACTTGCAATGTAGCAACTTTGTCAGAGCAACTTTCATCTTGAGGCTTCCTTTTTAGGATCAAACAGCAGCTCTAAGATGGGAAATCTGTTATTTGACACTTTTCAAATTGCTTTTGATTTGCAAATTTACTCATAGAACCCTTGATTGTCCCAATAATTGTTGATGAGAGGACATAATAGCAAAGAGAAAGGGTGTACAACAGGATCCTTAAGATCACTCAAGAGATCATCCAACAGAGTGATGAACAAACCATTTGTGGCACCTAAGGGCACATGGATACTAATTTGAAACTAGGTCATGCTTTTCTCTAATTCTTCACCACAACTGATTGAACACCTTGCACTATCTGTGTGATTGTCCAAGATGGAATTGACTTGATCACCATAGCTCTGGAAGATAGAGTATCACTCAAGTTGTTGGCTAGTTGATTAACTTCTTGTTGGTTATTGCTTTGTATGACATATCCTTCGTAGCTACCAAAGAGTCATTACCTAGCTGGAGATTAACCTTCCTATTGGTAACTAATCAGTTGCCTCTCAACACTAAAAAGTTCCAAATCTTCACTCTTGACCACAACAACTGTGGTTGATGCAGAATAGATGGTTGCCATCAAAGTTAGCAATTACGAAGTTATTCTAGAGAGGGTTGATTTCGATTGTCTGGTCATTATGCACCCAAGATTGTGACTTGGATAGCCCTGGTCACATGCACAATGCGACAATCGATTCTCATCCCACAGATAACTTGTCCAATAGTAAGTGTTGTGTGTCCTTTTTATCCAACAGAAATGAGATACTTCGCTCACTAGATGGTGGTCGTCAGTATTGAGACAACTAAGTAGAGTCGCTTGTCTACCACCTATTGCAGTTTGTTAATGTTTATGTCGGTGACCTGTTCTTCAAAGATTTTTCTCTTAGCAACTTCAGAAGGAAGCTCTACTACTTTTGGTCCAATATAAGGGTCCTTTGATAAGATATGGAAAACAACCAAGGAAGAAGGTCATGTGAACATCACATCAGTGTTGTTCTGCAATGGATTATGATTAGAAACCATGATACCAGCGCGTGCCGAGCAGCACAACCTTGTGTGTGCACCCACAGGAGGCTCTTGGTTTCATCGTGGCACCATTAGTTGCTACTCATAACACCATTACTGAACATACCCCCAATGAGGAATTTCAAATGTCACAGATTGGGTTGTCCGAACAAGCACCACACAAGGAGGGATAGCAAGCAAAGGTAGTCACAAGGCTTAGAATTATCAAGGAGGCGATCCAAAAATCAACACATAGCATAAGAGAACATAGCTCAATTGCGAAAGACAACTGAGCAAGGGACTCTTGCTTAAATTCTACGTATGACTTGCATCCACCGAGGTGAGTTCCAGATAAAAGATTAATAGGAGATTTACTCATGTTGGGCTACAACATGAAATCAAGACTGATAAACATCCCGAGACTTGGGAAGGTTGGAGACGAATTAAGCAAATTTCAAGGCGAAAACCGATATGTAGTCATAGATTGAGTTGATATGGTGGATACATGAATTTGCAAACAAACGATTTTGAGGCTGCAGCAAACAGACGTTGCGTCATACTAGCTAACCTTTAGGAGAGGTAACCGGAAGGTCCAACATGGATTTGGGTACGGTCTCCACGACTGGCAACGTACGAACTATAGTCAAAGACTAGCGTTGATGGGAGTTAACTTGGTCAGTCAGTTGATAAGGGTCTTCACAAAAAGGGTTGCAAAATATCCACGACTTATGCAAACATATCGGAGAACTAAACTTTTGACTTTCGGTCAAGCAAAGGCATGGAGACAAACATTCAAGGACTAACCATCAAGTCTACAGGCTCAGGCTCCTAAGAGAGAGAACCTAATCAACGACAACAACTATATAATTACGTAACATGAACGTTGTTCTAGGATAAAGCTATGCGACCCTCGTATGCTTACCGAGGACAAACGAGGTGACAACTAGGGCACTACCTAGATAACAAGCACACATACAACATCACAATCAAGCAGTCATGTGAGAAAATTTAAACGAATGCGCTTAAGCAACCAATACAAGGCACAAGGCTCACCCAAAATAAGCATTTAACTCAAGCATGAACTAACTACAAGTTTAGCTCAAAACAAACGCTAGCTAAGAGAGCCAACTTAGCATGTGCATAGAATCTGGACAGCAACACAGTAGTTACTTGTTTCAACCATAACTGAGGTTATAGACATCCCATAAAGGTGATCCTAGACTTTTTGGAAGGCTTAGGAAGTTTTCCACACGTTTGTTATTCATACCAAAAGCTAAATCACAGGTTAACATGGCCAAACATGCTGATGTTTCAGATCTGTACCAATATGGACAGAAAACTAACAAGAACTTCAAAGATGCATAACTGGAGTTCTAGGGACACAACAAGGCTGAGCCTTAACTTTATGTAAAGCTTATTAAGTTATCTATAACTTTCTCATTATCATATTAAGATGATTCTACAACTAACAAGGCCAAACAAGACAAAGAAGACATCTCTGCCCAGATTTGGACAGATTCTGTCATTCCACTTTGCAAGCTCATAACTAGAGATTTAGAGCACCAAAATTAGTGATATTGAACATTTTGGAAAGCTTAGAAAAAGTACTACACTTCTTATATTATCTCCAAGACATGATTCCTTATGCACATAGGTCAAACAAACCTAACATTCAGATCTATTCAAAGCATAAACAAAACTTGACAGCAAACTTCTAAAGGTCATAACTCCCAAACCATAAGGCCTAGGGTCATGAAATTTTAGGACAAGCCAAATAAGTAAGTTAGCTACAACTTTGGTATTTTCCATAACTACAGAAAACATCATTATGACCACAAAAACATCACTACAACAGAATCATTATAGCAGCCAAAGTCCAACAAGCAAAACAAAGCTTGCCTTTGTTCTACTTAACAAGAGAGCACACAAACTTGTCATTCTAGTGGCTCTAAACATTATTACCTTAGACCAACCAATTTAATTCATTAATAAGAATCACAATTACTTAGGTGAGGTCTAAAGCATTGGCAAACGCTTGTAAAAACAACATAGAGTAAGACATTCTTGTTTAGCTTCACACAAGGAAGATAGTGTAACACATTGATCACACGTTACTTATTATCTAACAAGGGTGAGAGGAGCATAGCTATGCATAAAACAACAATCATGATAATGCATGCTTCGTCCTATTCGTCCTCACAAGATTGCCAACCTAAGGTGGCGATCACGTTCTATGTCGGTGGCATAACACGCACTCTCTCAATATATAGCTAGTCGTTAGCTACATTTGACTTACGCATTCGTGGTTAGCGTACCTGCAGAAAAGTTTCATTGCAACCCAACATTTCCCAATATAGCACACAATGAAAGCAAAGAAGTAAAATTCTAAGTACTCCCATCTACATATAACCCTGTATACGCACATGTAGCACCAAAACTACCTGAATCATCAATCTCCCACAATTAAGTACCTTCATATATACATGTGTGTAACATGTAAATAATCTAGTAACCAAAACTAGCTCTCCCCTAGACCGCAGTTTGTACGGTCATGCTCTCACAACTCACACTTACCTGAGCGTAGGTGCGATGTTGCATAAAAGTAAACTAGCGACATATATGACTATCTCATATATGAAGGCTACCACCAATCTAACACATCGGGTAGCATAGTGTAGGAGAGTCATCACACATACGTACCTTGGCCTGGGCGTAGATGCATAAATGAAAAACCCCCAAGTTAGTACTTATATAAGCCACCTAATAATCCTTATATGGCCATAAGGAAATTGACCACTAGCATACTTAGGTTTAGAATTCAGATTTCACAAACCTATATATATCTATAAGTTGGTAACACTGATTTTATAAAACAAAACCTTTGTTTTAAATACACATACGACAAGTTTAATGTTGAATCTTGCTCCGATACCAGCTGTAACAGAACCGTCCAAATTATAAGAGCACAAGTACAAAAACAATCACCGAAGTGATCAAATTCTCACACTTGAGCCCATATAACTCCGGTAGTCCAATGAAATCACGAGGGATTTCAAACCAATCAACATACCAGATAAGATCGTAGTGATTCAACATAACAAGTCACATGTTACAACCATTTCACAAGTAATTCAATATACATCGGAGTTCAACAAAGTTATTACAACTTAAGTTCAAAAGTAGCGGAAGCAAAGTAATTTGAAACTAACAACACCATTATTTAAAATACATGCCAGTACGAAGGTCGACTTCCCACAAAAGCATTAGAGAGAAGATAACTCAGAAGGATCATGCCCGTGATCACACTCCGCCACTACAGCAGGAACCAACCAACTCTTGCAGCCGTCATGATACATCACAACCTGCAACAAGTGGGGATAAAACCCTGAGTACGACAATGTACTCAGCTAGACTTACCCATCATAAACCAGAAATAAAGTGACACCAAGGATCATGCAAGGCTGATATAAAGTGGGCTAGCTTGACAACATTTTGCATAAAATGCTTAATATGGATAAGTAATCATTAAAGCTTAAGCATCAAGTTAATTATCATTAACCTGTCATCTATATTAGAACCTGTACTAGAGCACTCACGTTATTAGGAGCAAACAATATTAACCATAGCAGGTATAAATTGAGGCAACCTTTCCATCGTCATCCAATTAACCATCCGTTCAATTTAATGGAATCTACGTTGTCGCTGCTCAAGTCAAGTGCTCACTAACCGGGAGCGACGGCGATTCGAATCGAATTCCTATCCAGCTAGAAGGGTATTTCTAACACTCACCGCGCAGGCCCCTGCCAGGGTCGCACAAGCCACCTTTCGTACAATTCAGGAATCGCGGGTCCGAATGATGTCGCAACCCCAAGGGCGACACTCTACCAGGTGATAGGGACTCTAACCCCCCCTTGGTCTCACGCCAATGTCCCCAAGCACATCCTTTCTCTCCTCCAAGATGCAACCTACCATTCGATTCCCGGCCTGAACTGTATTACTCGGCTTCGTGGTCGGAACGACTTATCCGGCCATCTAAGTGTTAGACTGCGTTCAACATGACTCAAGGACGTACAGCGAATCGGTCCTTAAACGACTCAGACGGGGATAGATCCACACCCAAGACCTCCATGCCTTGTTGTTTCACTATCATCATCCCGCCTGGTCTCATTTCATTTTATTAACACATGGTTCCATTCCACGATAGCAATATAGCCAATCGTGCCATATATGAATATCCCTACATCTCGCAGGTGATAGGAAATCACCTGACTTCTACCGCTTAAAGCAGGGCTAAGCATCTACTCGATCCTAGTCTATGTAGGATTCAGGGATTCATATATCTGGACAAGGAATGATATAATGCAGCAAGGTTTTCAACCAACTCCTACCACTTAATGCAACAATACTTATAACATATATATAATTAATTGCTTTGAAGGTAGGAGGCTTATAATGCTCCAGGGCTTGCCTGGGATCCGACTCAAGTCAGAGTTTGTTAGATGAAACTCGCTTGGCGAGCATTCCCTCATTCTAGCACTTGTCCAGTCCTTCTGTCTTTGGGATGGATCCATCAACTCCATCTTCGGTTTGGCTCCACAACTCGTCCTTCACGTGGTGCATCTAGCGTACCTAGATGAGATGCAAGATGTAAGTGTATGAATACATGGAAATACAATGGATGATGCATCACACACTAAACAAGGCAAGTACAAGGTTATACTAAATACACATAAGCACTTCACATTGCTAACTTAAACACTACACGACCTATCATACTAAGATAGCAAGGAAAGCAATACCAAACATGACACAATATTTACAAAGTCTTAGGTGTACTAACTTCATCACCAAGGACATGAATCACACTTAGCAACAAGCAAGTCAAGATGAAGCAACAACGATAATTGGAATATGCCAATTTCCGGACTTGCAAACAGTAGCTTCATAAAACAATCATATCTGGAGTTCCATAAGTCCAAATGACTTGCAAGAAGACATTCTGGAAATCTTAGGAAATTATCTACATTTCATTTATAATCATCACAGCATGATTCCAAAGTTTCACATGTAGAATTTACACAAACACAGCAACTGATCTAACAAGACAGAGAACAAGCAATTCTGTACCCCAACTTTAAACAGCTATAACTCCTAAACCACATGGCCAAATGCCACCAAATTTTAACAGCAGCTAGATACATAAATTTTCTACAACGTTTGTATAAATAAGTTTCACAACAAAGCACACTATCATGAAGAACTTTGCTAAGATCCCAGATCTATCCAGACACTTCATTTGCAAGAAATAATTATTACTTATGTTGCAAACATATAATTGGACAAAACCAACTTTACCAACATTTCACATATGACTAATGAACACCAGAAAACATAGTGTCCAATGCTAGATAAATTATTTTAATACATTTCTTAATTTATCTTAGATAATTAGGTGGAATTACGACCACATAATAAAGATGCTCAATAAATTCTACCAAAATTACAGTGACCTAAATATGCTCTCAAAGGTCTACTGTCCAAATTTCAATCCATTTGGACAAGTATATCAACCTCTATGAAAAAGACAAATAGCTATTGAAATAAATCCTGTGAGAGCAAGTTAAACCTAAAACTCAATATTTTCTGTGAACACATGGCCATAGAATGAACCAACACCATAGAGCAACATCATAATAAGGTGATGGGACAAAATTTTCTATTTTATCATTTATATATTATTTATAAGCTATTATCAAGCCATAAACAAATTAACCCAATAACTTGAGCATACAGTAAGCAATGGCCATGAAATTTATATCACAGTACATCCATAGCATGACAACCCTACCGTAAAAATTTCACATCAATTGGAGCATCACAACTTAAGATATAAAAATGACAAGCAATATAATGTAGATTTCCTTATTTATCAAGGTCAAATCAAAACCTTAAGAAAACAGTGAACAACTAGTGTGTTTAATATTTTTCCTAGCAAGTACATGTCATCACAAAATTAACAAAATAAGAATCACTATTTTTGGATGTCTAAAACTCCAGATCTTGCTCTGGTTAGGTTTAAAGGCATTTCTAGAGCTCTTTTCCAACTTAAATAAACACATTAGAAAACATCGATAAACATATAGAATTTTATGACTCTACTGCATAGATCTCTTCTCAAGGTTTCCAAAAAGTGCCCATTTACTATTTTTGGAGTTTCCTAGCATGAGATATGAATTTTTGAAGATTTAAATGAAATCTGAAATTCAAACACAAAATTACTCAACCCTGCTTAATTCGCTAGGTGTACCCGAATGTGTACCCAACTCAGCCACCACTCAAACTACCATGCGGGACCCGTTACCCACACGGGCCCGCCTGTCATCCTAAGGGAAAACGTACCCAGCTTTTTCCTTTCTTCTTCCTTGGACGGAGCAGAGGAGGGGGAAAAATGGACTTGCGGCTCCGGCGGCAGGGCGGCGCCAGCGGCGAGTGGTGGGGCCGTGGCACTGCCCTGGCCTGCCCGCACTGCACTAGAGCGGTAGCAGTGGCGGCGACTCGCCGGCAGTGAGCCAGCCATGTCACCGTGAGCGAGGAGGCAGCTCTAGAGAATGGTAGCACCTTGCCGCAACCGCTGGTGGCTTCAGTTCGCGGCGAGACGGCCTAAGGAGTCTTGGCCACGGTGGCCGGCATTGTCACTGTTTGTCGGCCATGGAGGCATCCGCGGCCGAAGTTCTTGCAGCGGAGAAAGCTCAGGCGAGTGCGCACGCGGGGGAAGGCACGACGAGGCGGAGACGGTGGCCGTGGTGCAGGGCTGTGGAGTGCTCGGTGTGGAGAAATGACGGCGGCCATGGAACTCGGTCCGGCCGTCCATGGCGGACTTGGCCGCGCTATGCGCAAGCGAGCGCCAGAGAGCGAGGAGGGAGTGTAGGGTGAGCAGGTGAGCCAGGAACGGATCCCCTTCGACGCCTAGCACGCTGGGACACGCGGCCGGGCAGTGGGGTGCTCGGCTCACGCATGGCCGGCACGCACTAGGCGCGTGTCGCCCGTCGGAGCATTTCCCCGAATACGTGGTGCGCGACGGAGGAGCCGGTTTGAGACGCCGTTACGGGCCAGCTTGGGTGGAAATTTGGACATGGGCCAATTGTAAAAGTTGTTCACCTCGGTATACTCTACAAATTTCATTTAAGCACCATGGTCATAAGACCCACAGATTAGGAGATAATTAAGCCCAAAGTTGGCAGTGTCAATGACTTGATAAGGATTAAGTTAGAGCTCGGTCTTTGATGATTTTGGGATGCCCACCTTGCTCAAATGAAGTCCAACTTTTTGCATACTCTCCTCCATCACATTATCTTCAACTTCTACATTTGGCTCAACTCAAGTTGTTTAACAAAAACTCAAGAATGCGGGATGCCACTCAAGTTGTTACTAATCTCGGACTTAAATATTCTAAGTCTGAAAACATTTAGAAGATTCGAAATGGTGATCCCTATTTAGTAGACTTAGAGATGGATTTAGCCTTTGGCCTTTGAACCAAGTTTGTTGCATACAACTCAAGCTACAACTTTGATTAAAGGCTCATGGACTGGTTCAGCATGGTTATGGAGATAAAGATCACCAAACATGTCAACTTATTGCTGCTAACTCAGGACTTGGAATATTTTCTAGACTTTGAAAAACAGCAGCTGATTCCACATTGTGATCTCTATTTGACTAGGTTAGAGGCCAAACTAGCTCTTGACCATTAAACAAAGTTCATTCCTCATGATATGTACTACAAATTTTATTTAAGGTCAAACCTCATAACTGGTACAGAAGACAAACTTTTACTTTGGTCAAAGTAACAACTCGATAATGCCGAAACTAGGGTTTTAGGCCAATCGGAGCATTTTATTGACATTTGCTCAACATGAACCCTTCATGACTTTTGTTGTAGAGTTCATCTGGAGTCATTTGGGCAAGTTTGCATGGTTTGGTTGATGATCTATAGTTCCATTAACTTAATGGGGCAAATTCCAATAGGAATGGAACTTATCATTTCATGTGACTTTTTGATTCCAAACTTCATGAAACTTTTCTAGGGATCAATATAGATAGTTATTGATGTGAGACATGTGAAGATACTTTGATAGCAACACCCAAGCATATATCTTTTAATTGAGCCTATATGTAAGCAAGGGTGCAATATCCAAGTTCAGGTTAGGGTTTATTTCCATAGGTTTGACTTTGGCATTGTCATCTCCACTAATCTATCATGTTTGAGCTTAAACCCACTACTTAATTGGTGATAAACACCTAGGGTGTTACAGCCCTCCCCGTTAAAAGAATCGCGTCCCGAGATTCGGAATGGAAGACCTTTTAAGGAAGAGAGACATGTTATCTAGTTCCCAATATCTGCTATAGCATTCAGCTAAAAGCTTCAACATTGGTGAACAATTTCACCAAAGGCACTTTCTGATACTTACTCTTCATGGTAAAATTTGTTTGAAGAATTTCCTTCATTGACTTCCATGAAGCATTGTTACTTTGGGAGGAATCCAAGATAGCACATAGTGCATTCTCAGTGTACGGAGATCATTTGGTCCATGAGTGAACCACTCACAAGTATCTGATTCTTTAGTGATCATAGCATGGTCCGGATAAACTTTACATTGGACCATAATCTTCAGAAGTATACTCATTGAAATGACCCTATGTTCACAAAGTTTGAAAAGCAGTCCTCTACCAAAATGGCTTGAGCACAACCTTCCAAAAGGGTGGGATCATAGATGACAAATATACTCTGAAGCTATAGGATGCTGACTAACCAATAGACAGGGTCTATGTTGGTCGTAAATGTTCAATCCTTCAGATATCAACTAATGGAACACTACTTTAGGTTCCATGTGTGCAGTTCTCTTTCTCTGATGACAATAATGTATTATCAGAGTCTATCGAGGGGTTAGTGAATGTGACAGCTGACTCTGCCGACTTCGTCTTCCTGCCAACAGCTATCTAATAAGACTCTTCTATCCAAAAACAACAGTTATCTGGGCTGAATCAGATGCAACCTCTTGGATAAAAACATTTACAAGGTACCAAAGTATGTCATCATTGGAAAATTAGTACCAAAGCAAAATGTGGTGAGGCCTTAAGGGCAATAAAAGTTGTAATATTTACTAAATCGTGGGGAGTAGTCTACCACCAAGCGGTTGACTAAAATTTTCCTTTGTGACTTAGTTACACTGTAAGTTGTTGACTTGCAATGTAGCAACTTTGTCAGACCAACTTTCATCTTGAGGCTTCCTTTTTAGGATCAAACAGCAGCTCTAAGATGGGAAATCTGTTGTTTGACACTTTTCAAATTGCTTTTGATTTGCAAATTTACTCGTAGAACCCTTGATTGTCCCAATAATTATTGATGAGAGGACATAAAAGCAAAGCGAAAGGGTGTACAACAAGATCCTTAAGACCACTCAAGAGATCGTCCAACAGAGTGATGAACAAACCATTTGTGGCACCTAAGGGCACATGGATACTAATTTGAAACTAGGTCATGCTTGTACCTTAGTTGACCATAGCATTTCTATGGTTCTCGTGGTGACAACCGCACCGCCTCAGACCATACAGATGTCTTATTGCATTTAGTGCACCTAGGTCGTGGTACCCTACGGTAGCGTGAGTGTTCGTGTTCTTTTGCGTGTCGCTCCTCTCTGATGCCTCGCCTTTTTGCCATGGCATGTGTGTTGGAAGAAGTAGACCGCCTCTCTCTTCTTTCTCTTCTCTCCTCGTTCCACCCTCTCTCAGTTCTTATCAATTACAATGGCGTACGGATTGAGAAAAATGGAACTTCTCCTGCCTGTTGTCTTCTCGGTTCTTGTCACCCTCTATGATGCTCGGATCGAAAGCCACGAGCCGTGGTGCTTGCTTAGGATAAGCTAGGGCCTATGCCATTTTAATTAAGCCATACAGGTCGACCCGATCGACTCGGGAAGTATTGGCTAGGATAAGGCTTAAGCTTGTACTCAGCAAGGACCACCCCTATTCTTTTGGCCCAAGGATCAGATATCGTCGAGAGGGTCAAGTTGTCTTGTGTGTTCTTTCAGTGTTGCCTCTTTTGAGTCTTGGTCTTTTCAAGAGTATTGATTGTTCTCTTGCCTTGTGTGACACTCTCGTGAGGTAACGTTGTTTGGACCGGAACCCTTTGGAGGAAAGGAAAGCCGAGGATAGCGGAACCTGTGGAGTGGATCTGACCTGGGAGGTGGAGACTCGTACCGATCGACTGCACCAACTAACAGAGACTTGTACCTCTACTACCGCGACATCCGAGGTGTCATGGCAGCACCTTACTTTAGAGAATCCTATTAGGCATGCAATAATGTAGATTCTAGTGCTTTACTTTATGCAAATGAACTGTGATAGGTTGCATGGTAGATTGCTTGTGAGCCATTACCTTGTCACAGCCTATTCCCCTGCACACCCGCTGTTAGGCTAGACGCTCGCTTACTATGTACTGCTTTACTCTTACTCGCATTATATCTGTGATGTGATGCTGGTGAGTGAGAGGCATAATGAGATAAGGCACGAGGTGCTGATAACCTGATAATGAACATGGGGAGATCTTGGCGTGCGTCTTGGGTGTGTGGTGAGGGTTGAGTCGACCGAGCAGGATCTACGACGAGTCATGAGGACAAGTCTTGCCGGAGGGCGCTACCTGGGTGTTCTCCATGAGAGATGCCTGTGGCGGGCAATGTGACAGGGAGAGGTCCTGGGGTGGAGTGTCTTCATGGGATGAAGCCCCGGGATGGGAGGTGCTGTGATGGCACAGGGTGCCGGGTGTCTCGTCGAGCGGGAAACGGTTACCCCTTGTGAAGATATCCTGCTTAGTCACTCTAAGGACTGATATGTCCTGTGGACCAGGTCTTAGGACGCCTTACACTCCCATTCGCTCTAATGGGTACGAGGCGGACGTTCGACTTTCTAGTGCGGTGCCACTACTATTGGGAGGTTAGCGGATAGTGTAGGGAGGTATGGGAGTCGAGCGCCCAAACCCTCCTAAGACAGTGTAGTACCCGAGGGGCCAAGTACTACGTCTCACAGTCTCAGCGTGCCAGTGTACGAGGTACTCCGACACGGCCCCAGTTCTGAGTGATAGGGTGGCATCGTGTCTAGTTGGAAGGCGGCCCGTTATCAGCCTAGACGGCCTGGATCATCGATGATGGTGATCTTATGGGTAGTGTAAACCTCTGTAGAGTTTCTGGTTGATCGATCGATATATATGCTGACTTGTCGGCTATGGACCTTTCCTAAGTACAGCTTCACTTGACTAGTGAGAGGAGTCCTTCTACCTTCCCTAGGTTTTAGTGTGTGATCCGGCCTTGGCCGTTGAGACATGGACGAGAGGGAGTCGTCCATGTCGATGAGAGAGTGAGATGAGATGTGGTGAGGTGATGAGATGTGATGTGATGGGAGAACATGTGTGTGAGATGGGTTAAAACTTGATGAACTTATATTATTATTAAAATATTGATACATGCATTATAGGAAACCCACAACCAAATATTTTAGGATCGCCAGATCCCTTTTTCTCTTTTCCACTAAAGCTCATCGGTGCTGACCATGGCCTGCATACATCTAGCGGTGTGCAGTTTTCCTGACTTATAGTAATAACGAAGTTAGAAGGATTAGGTGGTCAGTAGGCGCGGGCGGAGTAGCCACGGGCCATGCGGCTTAACCGGGCCAGCCTAGTAGCCTCGTAGGTTAGGAAATGTGGTTTTGTTTTATTCTTTTTCATAGATTTGAATGCTAGATTGAAAATTTTATATCTCAAGATTTGTAGATCCAAATGATGTGATTCTAATTTTGTGGTGTTCCTAGTGGAGTCTAGTTTTTATTAAAAATATAAAATATGCTATGTTCTGTTATGGAAATTGAAGCTATAAATTATCTCTTTTATTCACTAAGAAATAGGAGGAATTTGGATCTGCTGTTGTATAGCTCCAAATGACTTGAAATTTTTAGGGGGTGTTTTTCATACCTTGAGTAGCATATATTTTAAATTTCATCAATTTTGGATAAAGTATGATGGAGTTATATATTTATCTTGTTTGCATGGGTGGATCTTGTGTGAATTTTTATGAATTATCTGTAGATCCAGTAAAGGTAAAATATGGTGAGTGTTATCCTCATGTTAGTAAGAAACCAAGAAAAATATAAAATCTATTGTTTGATTCCTTTCAATAGGGTTTCTTATTTATGCCAAAATCAGCCATTTCTGTCTGTTATTTTTTGTGTAGGAAAATATAATTGCTCAAATGCCATGAAAATTTTTTGGTAGCCTCCTGGATGCATGTGGTAGCCACTGTAACTTTTATAGGATTAATTGTGGAGTTTTGATATAGGTTCCTTTATTCACCTAATTATGTAAATAAATTAATAATGGGCATTAAAGAAATTATTTAGAGGTCGGCACCACACTTTCTGGTGTTCTTTTGATATGTGTAATAAGTTGGTAAACTTGGTTTAGCTCAATTGTGTTTTTACTACATCATTAAATATTTAATTTAGTGAATCTGCCAATTCTGGACAGATTTTAGGATATTGTTAATTACTCTATGTAAATGATGTTTTCATGTTTTGTGGTCTATAGGAAAGTTGTTGTTAAAGTTTGGTGACAATTGGCCTTAGAATTTAAGAGATATAGCTGTTTAAAGTTGGCTCTCAGCTTTGGTTGCTCTCTGTTTGCGCATAATAAATTCTGTGTTTGCTATAGTTCAACCTGGTAAACTTTGGAATCATACTTTGATATTTATAAATGAATTGTAGATAATTTTATAAGCTTTCCAAAATATCCTCTTGCAAGTCAATTTGATTTGTAGAACTTCTATTGTGATTGATTTACTGAACTGCTCCTTTGTATGGGAAACCTGAACTTTCTGATTAAGTGTGCCTTTACTATACTTAAGCATGTTGGGATGTATTTGGTGCTTAAATTGGTTAATGTGAGTTTAGGTGCAGGTGTTAGGTCTTTAACTGAAGATGAACACCTTTATCTTAGGTTGTGCAAGTTAGATGAGTAATCTTGCTCTTGAGAAGAAAGAATAGAGACATGTTCTAAAGTGATTTGAATGGAGCGTTGCATCTGCTCGGTCAATGAATGTCTTGTGATGTTTTGTTAATTGTTGTCATTCATCCATCATAAGCATCATGTCACTCTTATGCATTCCTTGTATTCATCTTCCGCATATGCATGCAATAGGTGTACTAGAGGGCGTGACGTTGCTGGAGTTCGACGGGACGAGCCAAGAAGCTCCCGAAGTGCAGCAACCCGAACCCGAAGCTCAGGAGGTGTAGCTTGCAACTGGAGAGCCAGGAGACATGGTGGTTGAGTGCCCTGATCACAAGTCATGCAAATTTGTTAAAGGCAAGCCTCGGAGCATTGTAAGTCTCCTAATTTTTGAAATGCAATTAAATATTATGTTGCATATATTGTTGCATTAAGTTTTAGGTGTTGGATAAAACCCTTGCTGCATTGATATCCAATCATTGTTCAAATATTATTACCATTAATCCTATGTAGCTTAGGCTTCAGTAGATGCTTAGCCCTGCTTTAAACGGTAGAAGTCGGGTGATTTTATGTCACCTGCGAGCTATAGGAATATACATGTGGCACGGTTGGTTATATTTGCTATCATGGAAAAGAACCTGTTAGAATTTGAAATAAAGACTGGGTGGAGGCTTGCCGGTTTGTAGTGACTCCGCCTATGTCGGTTAAGGACTGATTCGCTGTACATCCTCTTGTCATTTTGAACGCATGACTCCCTCTTAGTTGGCCGAGCCTGAGTGCTTTACCATGAATCCGAGTAGCTCAACTCAGGCCGGGCTCGACTAAGCATAAAGTTTGCCTCGGAAGGGAGCTGTAGGTGTGAGTCTAAGGGCAGGTGATTTAAAAGTCCTGATCGTGCTGGCAGAAGGATAATCCCTGATAGTGCTGGCACTGACAAAACCCATGAATTTGGTTACTGAGTTGTACCAAAGGTGACCCACGGTTGCTCTTGCAAAGTATGCCAGGGTGAGAGTTAGGAATACCACCTTAGCTGAGTTGTAATTCGATTCGTGTCACCGTCTCTCACCGGTTAGTGAGAACTTGATAGAGCAGCGACAACATAGATCTCATTAATTTTTATGATGGTTTAGGAATGATGATATGATGATGACAGCCTTATTATACCTGCTATGGTTAATATTGTTTGCTCCTAATCAAGTGAGTGCTCTAGTACAGGTGGTAATATAGATGACAGGTTAATGATTATTAACTTGACGCTTTAGTATTAATGATTACTTACCTATACTAAGCTTTTATGTAAAATAGTGTCAAGCTAGCCCACTTATATCAGCCTTGCATGATCCTTGGTGTCTTTTATTTCTGGTTTTTAACGGATAAGTCTAGCTAAGTACCTTCTCGTACTCAGGGTTTATTTCTCACCTGTTGCAGATGACTTGTTCTATTCTGGGTTCTGCAAGTATTGTCTACTCCTAGCTAGAGATGAGGACTTGATCATTGGATGCGATCTCTGCTAGTTATCTTACCTGATAAACTTATGAAATTATATATCGAACTATGTTGCTTCCGCAAAACAAACTCGGTTTGTAATATTTTATTTTGGACTTCGATGAGTGTAATCCGTATGTTACTTGTGAAATGTTGTAACAGAGGATGTGTTGTGTTGAATCACTATGATCTTGGTTTGTATGTCAAAAGTTGTTTGAAATCCTTCGAGATTTCTAGACTACTAGGATTATGGGAGCTTAAGTACAGGAATTTGATCACTTCGGTGATTGTTTTTATACTTATGTTCTTATAATTTGGTCCGTTCTATTACACTTTTGTTCTCCTGGGGGTGCGCGTAAGCGCACCCACCGGGTGTAGCCCCCGAGCCTTTGGTGAAGTTGGCTACTTCGCTCAAGGCTTTTCTCGAACGGGGAGACCTCCGAGTTCTAGCTTGGCTAGGCGATCATGGTCATGCTGTTGTTTGTACGTGACCATGCGTTGGGTCTCTTTTGCGGGCCTGAGCCCCTGAGCCCCCACGCGTAGCAGGGGTTCGGCCAACGGGTCGGTTCGTCTTTCATTCGTTCTCCCTCACATGTTTTTCTGATAAAACGGAGGGGTTGAGTGGTGTCACGGTTTTCCTCGCTGGCCGAACCATGGTGCTCGGTGACCTATTAATGGGTTGGTACGAGTGGGGCCCCAGTTCCCATTCGTGGGGATCCATCGTGGTTCAACTGGTGACTGATTCTAGACTCTCGGCGGCCAATCCATATAGTTCCCGAGCTCGTTCAACTGGTCCCCAGGGCTCGCTGCCTTCCTACAAGGGAAAACCATGGATCGTGCACTACTGAGACTTGAATGTGGGCTGGGATGCCCACAGCGCTCGCGTGCCCAGGTGCTGGCGGCTAGCGGAACCATCCCTTTCCACCCCATACTCTAAGGGGTGCCCTAGAGCGGCTGTCGAACCCATTGATGGGCTAGCCTTCGAACTCTTGGGCCTTGATGGGCCGTAAGAGCATTTTCCACCCTATCGCCCTTCTTACCTGCTATGGCCCATGGCACATTGAGGGAAGGAGACAAATTGTCTCCCAGCGTGTCCTTCAAGGGGACGACTAGGGGTCGCATGCGCATGCCCTTTGATGTGATGCGGTGACAGGACGTGGTGGGCATGGTAATTGAGGCGGGTAGTTAGCTTCTCGCCCCGGCCCCGTCCCCCTATAAAACCAATGGGTTAGCCTCCCGTACCTGGTACGTGTTCCTACATCCTCACCTTCTCCGCTTCCTCTATCGCCGCCAGTGTTAGGGTTCGTCGCCTCCATTTCTTTCACCATCGCTGCCACTGCAACCTCCGTTCGTCCACCTTAGCCTCCCATGGATTTGTGAACTCAGTCGGATTGCAGCCATGCACGCATGGAGGGCCTCATCAACCCTGGCCTTCTTCGCGCGAGAACCACCACACACGAGTGGATGGTGCCTGACGGCCATGACTTCCTAGCGTCGCTCGATGGCTATGTGGTGTCATTCGCACACTTCCACGAGCGTGGGCTTGTGGCTCCTCCCCACCGCTTCCTCCTGGGGCACCTTCACTACTACAAGATCGAGCTGCAACATCTGAATCCCAATGGAATTCAGCATATTGCGGCCTTCATCACGCTATACGAAGGTTACTTGGGGATTGAGCCTCACTTCGATCTCTGGAGGTACTTCTTCTCCGTCAACCTATAGACAAGGAGGGAGCCCGGCCAGCTGGATGTGATGATGCTGATGGGGTGCGCCGGTGTCCGCCTCTAGAACAATCGGGCCAAAGAGTACATCACACTAGTTATTCATTTCTTTTCCATCTCAAGTCCAACAGTAACCATGTTCTAGTTGTTGCTACGATGTTGGTGCAAGGTCAAGACTCCTTTCTCGTGGAGTAACGACGATTCAAACCGCTTGATCTACCCAGCTAGGGCTTTCTAACCACATGACATGCAAATCCTTGACCTGCATATATCAACTCTTACTTGGGTCGCCCAAAACCAGAACGTGTCCATCGCCACCCGAGAGCACAGTACTTCTCGAACCTGGCCCAATTCTAGCCCCGAGGGTACACGCTACTCTCGCCATCTCTCCACTCCTAGTGTGAGGTTAGACGTTCTCATGATGGAATAGCCAAAGTAAGGCTTACTCAACATGGGTACGTGGCTAGTACTATTAAAAACTCCTTGACTCGAGGGTCAACAATGAACGGTCCTTAACCGACATAGATGGGACCGACCACCAAAGACGATTCCCATGTCCCGTCCGGTCTCAAGTTCATTCTCATATTCATTTTCACATGCTCTCATGACCTGTCATTAGGTCAGAAGAAACAAGGATAAACTTTTTTTATCAAGGGAACCATTATTTGACTTCTACCGAAATTTAAGCATTACTAAGCATAAGAGATCGACCTACATATACTTGTGCGATATCATCTGGATATAAATGTAGATCAAGGTAATCATGCAGCAACGGTATCAACCAACTCCTACTAACATAATGCACATTACACTAGACTTAAGGTATAATAAAGCATTTATAAAATAGAAGAGTGGTGGTATGTCCGGGGCTTGCCTTCGTTGCAGAGGAGGTTAGTTCACAGAAGTCAGATTTGGCACCACTCCACGGATGGATGACACCAGCACCGTTGATGGATGACCTTCTCCAACACCACTGGTGGACGACACCTTTTCGAAGATTGATCAACCCCAACCTCGTCAACACTTGTTCAATACGAACCGTCTCACTTTCGTATGCACTACACGTATACAAATGATGCGATGCTTAACATGATGGGATGGATACCATGATACATGATGATGAACAAGGCATAGTATACAAGAGACATTTAGAGAGGATAAACATTAGTTATTACTTGAGTACAACTTTCCTTCGCGGTACAATTGCTATCCAACAGAATTAGTAAACAACATTATTTTCATTAAGATGTTGTTAAGAAAACTACTTAACTTTACTTCTTACCCAAGAGGTTGCATCTAATAACAAGTAATTCTACCATAAGATCACTAAGTATTAACATAAGTAAGTCATTAACCACTAATGACCTAAGTTAATGACACTAACTATCATTAAGAAAACTTAATTAACAAATTAATCATAAACTCAAACAACTAATTAAAATGTCAAGGGTCATTACATGTTAATGACCCAAGGTCATCAATCAACCCAAAAGTCACACAAACTCCAAATTATGATTTACTCTAATCATATAAGCATAATAAATAAAAGGCATGAAATAAATTATATAATTAAAAGTTATCAAAACGGTACCAATATTTTTATGAAGGTATATCTTACCATGCAAAGCATACTCACAAAGTTTTAAGATTTTTGGATACTTATTTTAATCACTAAAATTCATGGAAGTAGCATTTATCAATTAATTGAGCTAATTTTCAAGCATAGTAAACGTATCGAGAATTACCATTTCATATTTTTTCTAGGTAGACATCATCACGGAGAAGCTATACAAAAATTTTCATGATTTTATCATACTCCTAGAATTATGTACAAAATTAACAAAAAGTAATTCAATAGTTCATTTCAGAAAATGAAAGTCATTTTTTCTCAGCCCTCGCTTCTCTTCCCTCCGGCCCACAGTGGCCCGACTCGGCCTAGCCGCACGAGCTGGCACAACCCTAGCAGCGCGGAGGTGCGCATGCGGCCCAGCAGCGTGACAGGCCGGCCCAGCGTGGCTTGCCCAGGCGGTGACCTGGCTGTTTTACAAAAAGACCCTCAGTTTTTCCTCAAATCAACCCGCAGTCCTAAGGCACTATTCCAATGAGTCACGAAATTCACAAATTAACCCGGGAAAAACTCATATTCTCACCCCGAAGTCCTTCTTCCAGGCAGGGAGCAGAGGAGGCGACCGGCTCCGGCTGGATTAGCCCGACCGGAGGCCTGCCGGCAGTGCTGGAGGGGCAGCACGGCATCCCTAGGCCTGTGGAGATCCATGGGTCGCAGCGACTCCACCGAAGGTGGTTCACAGCCTCCTGGCCACGCACACCCACAGCGGCCGCGGTGATCATACCGGCGGCAACAGCGCTGTAGGGCATGGCGGCCAACGAGGACCAAGGGAGTGAGCATGGGAGGAGCAGCACGGGTAGGTGTCGACAAAACCTGGTCGGCAATCTACCGAGGGGTATGCCCAAGGTAGTAGATTGTCGGCACACAGGTGTGCAAGCCAAGAACGAGATGGTGATGCAGAACAACACGCGGGTTTACCCAGGTTCAGGCCGTCATGTGGGTGTAATACCTTACATCCTGCTCTGCTTTGTTATTGCTGTCTCGAACAATGTATTACAAGCTAGATTGCCCTAGAGTATGTTTCGATGTTTTTGAGGGGGTCCCCTACCCTCTTTATATAGTCCGAGAGGCAGGGTTATAGATCTGGAAACTAATCTTAGCCGGTTACAATTGCCATACAGAGCCGAATAAGGATTCCTAATCTAACCGACTAAGACCTTGCTTGATTCCCAAGTCTGGTTTGATGCCTTGCGCGAGACTCCATCCCAATGATCTGGATCGCGCATCGTCATGTAATGGGTTAGACCGTCTGGTCTGGGCCTGCCCATGTCTAGCCGTAAGGGTATAGGGGTTTATACCCCCATAGCTAGTCCCCGAGCACTATGTATTCTATATCGACACACTATCTTAGTCTTCTTCAACTTGTGAGGTTCATCTTCACATCACCTTGAAATGTTAGCCGAGCATGCGCTAGTGTTCCATCTAGATCAGGAATCAGTAAACCATGATTATTGATGAAGATTGAAGTTGTCGGTGAAGATTGCATAGTGGTCCAAAAAGAAAAATTTTCTTTCTTGGTGAAGTGTACCCACTTGTATTTCTGAGAAGAAATGTAAGTGTGCATACTTGATGGAAGTAACTTACGAAAAATTCTAGATCATAGGGGCATAAAATAGAAACAATTCACCGTCAGGTGAAGTGTACCCACTTAGTCCCCGAGCCTGGTAATAGGTGACGTAGGCATGTGATGCCAGGGTCTAAAAAAGAATCCTCAAGAACCAATGATCATTATGCACCGTCAGGTGCATCATATATGATGTAGTCCCCAAGCTCGTTGGAAGGCAAAAAATGAGCCTTGTTGCAAGGTCTAAGAATATCAAGCGTCCATTGACTATATGCAAGCATAGTACATGTAGTCGAGCAAGATGAATCCTGGAGCAGGAAGTGGTGTAACAAGTCCCTGAGTTCAAAGATCTAACGAATAGTCCCTGAGCTCAGAGGTCTGGCAAAGAGTCCCCGAGCTCAGAGGTCTAGCATCGTGTCCCCGAGCTCGGAGGTCGAGCGACGAGTCCCCGAGCTCGGAGGACTGGCGATGAGTCCCCGAGCTCGGAGGTCTGGCGATGAGTCCCCAAGCTCGAAGGTAGAGCTCAGGCTACAGGTTCTAGAGCACGCTGGTCTAGCGAGTCCCCGAGCTTGGAGGTCTGGCTGCAGGTTCCAGAGCTCGGAGGTCTAGCTGCAGGTCCCAGAGCACTCTAGTCTAGCGAGTCCCCGAGCTTAGAGGTCTGGCTGCAGGTTCTAGAGCTTAGAGCTCTGGCTACAGGTTCTAGAGCACACTGGTCTAGCAAATCCATCGCCACGCTGTTTCGGTAGATCTCTTTCGTTTTTCTTCTTTTCATTTTCATTTCTATTTTTTTACTAGTCCAATCTGACACACTGACGACGTGGGCGGCGCCGTAGTTCCTTTATGGCACATCATGTGAACAGTGACCCAGTGTCTGTAACAAGACACGTTTGGGTCGCGTACCAAACGGTGCCAAAATCAAAGGGACGCAATTTTTGCGGAGGAAATTTGGTAGTTACCGCAAATCTCACGCCACGTGCCCCATTCTTTCGGAAACTGAATCAACCCTGCCTCTTAAAGACCGGGAAAGGGAACAATTCCAATCTACTCACACTCGCATATCTGCAATCAACCGTCTTCTTGCTTCCACTGCCGCCGCGCCATTGTCATCACAGAGCCCTCTCGAGCCCTAGTGCCACCATCGTAGTGAAATCCATAATCGCCACCGTAGGCATCGCCGAAGTTGCCCCTAGTTCTTCATGCGCCACCACTGCTTGAATCGCCGCCACCAAACCCTAGCCATTGGGAAGAGCGGCGCCCTCCTTTTCCTCCGTAGAAAGGAAGAGTCAAAAGAGTCGGAGAATGGCCGCGAGGAAGACGAAGACGGAGGCCGAAGTTCGTAAGGAGATCATGAAGAAAGAATGGAGTATGTCAAAGTGCACCCCACTCAGCCTCGAGCGACTGGTGCGGATTGGTGTACTGCATGCCCAAGAACTGGCGGGATGGCGTGCACCCGATCTGAAGCCATTCCCAGATCCCAAAGTAGGTGAAATTATTGTTTTTGAAGAATACTTTACCCATGGATTTGGTGTTCCTGTACATCCATTCTTGTAAGGGCTCTGCAACTATTACGAAATCAGTATCTGCAATCTGCATCCAAATTCTATGTTGCTTGTCGCTTGCTTCATCAATCTCTATGAAGCATACGGTGGTTTCCAACCCCACTTCGACTATTTTTGTCACTTGTTCTGGTTGAAGAAGAAAGGAGGTCGAGGCGGCTCCAACGTGGCTGGTGGCTGCTATCTGAACATGCGGGAAGGGATCAGGGTGGAGTACCTACACTGCCCTTGGAAGACCACATTAGAGGACTGGTACAAACATTGGTTTTACATCCGTGAAGAACCAAGCCAGGCCTCATATTGTGATGTATCCTTGGTCCTAGAGAAGATGAACAGTTGGAAAGAGCTGCCGCAGAACACAATCCAGATTGAAGCAATAATGCAGCTGCTACCATAGTCAAGGCTGGATGGACCAAGTGTAGTCGGGAATTTTATCAGTCGTTGGATCCAACCGTGTTAGGCTAGAGTGCACGCGACATATGAATACCAAGGTCGCATGGCCCCGACCAGGACGAGGAATGAAGACCTCGAGCTGAAAGAAGTGAAGATTAGGGTCCGAGACCTATTTAACCTGAAAGATCCCAACTTCAAGAAGCTAACAGTCATCGAGCCAGCGTTCAAGCTTACTCGCCCACCAGCACTGGTAAGTCAAATGTTGTCTGATAGTTTATCCTTGTGATTGAAACTCTGCATAATAACTACTTTTTTGGTGTGCTGTCATTCTAAAATTCATGTTGCTATCTGTTGCCTAGTTTAATGGACAGGAGAAAACGCAAGCATTCGTCTCTTGCCCTC
This sequence comes from Saccharum spontaneum, assembly GCA_022457205.1. Taxonomy (NCBI): domain Eukaryota; kingdom Viridiplantae; phylum Streptophyta; class Magnoliopsida; order Poales; family Poaceae; genus Saccharum; species Saccharum spontaneum. Next base: position 26,731,395 of record CM039615.1, read on the forward strand.
CAGGCGTGGAGTGGCCAGAGGTCGTGCCACAGGCCCATGATGCACAGGCGCTGCCCGTGGACAACGATCCTTCTAAAGTTGATTGTCTTGAAATTGAGGATGAATCAGAGCAAGCCAGCTGACTTGCGGGCAAGAAACCAGTGGTTGCCCCGATGAAGAAAAGGGGCCAGACCTCATAAGGAACCTCTACAAATGAAAATCCGAAAGAGGTAATTGACCTAAAGGAAGCAGAGGACCCAGCAAGTAAATGTTGACGCGTTATTGCAGATTGGCTATAAGATGAAGACGAGGAGGTCGAGGAGGTCTCCGGTATCATAGCAAGCAGCTGGAGGGAGTGGCTTGCTAGAAGGCAGGAGCCGACACCGCTGTTGCAAGCAACTGAGCCACCACCTCGTCCACCGCAACCATAGGTGCAGGCCTCAGGAATCCCAAAGCCTGCTGCCGCTGTTAGAAGCGATGTGGCTAAGCCAGTCCTGACCACCGGAGCAGTGGCAGAGAAGGGTGCCGGGCCCGAGAAGACGAAGAAATCTCGGTTTGCCACCGTTTTCCATGCTATAGACCTGTAAGTCATCAAAAACTTGTTTGAGTATAACATAATTGGTCAATATCATCACCTTTGTAACTTGTTATTGATTTGTATAGCTCTGCATCGTCCCAAAGGCCAGAAGAACTATCTGGCAGTGCAACACCACCACCACCTAATACTGCCATCGCTGAGCGGCAGGTCCTGGAGTAGACCAGAGCAGAGAGAGTAGTCCCCGAGCCGCAAGCTCCTTCAACATCTGCTCCTGGTCCACAAACTGAAATTTTGCGGCAGGCAAGAGATGGTGGGGCCCCAGAGCTGCCAGAACAACCACTGAAGGCCCCAGAACCAGCAGTACAACACCAGCCAGCCCCAGAAAACCCAGAACAGCCCTAGGCGACCTCAGAGCTACAAGTCCCAAAATCTGCAGAAGTTGGTGGGACCACCAAGGAGCCAACTAGAAGTGCTAGACTAGGAGACAAAGCCGAGTATTTAGCCCCAGCCACAGAAGAAATACTTGGGCATTATGAAGAAGAAAACAGATTTTGCAGTACCCGCTCCTACACTGTGGAGATCCCAGTAGGAGACGAGGTCGGGGCCATAGAAGCGGTTGGTAAAATATTCCTGGAGGAAGTTAAGGTAAGCCTCACATAACTATATAAGTCATTGTTGTATAATCCATAAGAACTGCCTTATGACCCTGTATACTACAGACTGTGGCCGAGAAGAACAAACAACTGAACATAGAACAGAAGAAACTGCAGCAGCAGTTGAAGAGTTATGCGAGGCAAAGTATTGATCATGAAGAAAAGATGTGCACGATACTCCAATGGCTGGAAGTGGTCGAGAAACAGAGATCGGGTAAGGGTCCCTTCTGTTGTTAGGTACTCGAGCTCTGTAGGGTGCTGTATTACTATACTGTTCATAATCAGAGTATTGATACAGGTCTAGACATCGAAGTCAGCCGGCTTCATGAAGAAAATGCTCAGGTAACTGCTGAGCGTGACCAGCTCACCGAAGAGAAGACCAAATGGCTGCAAACACAGTGGGCCATGAAGGAGGAGAATGCTAAATTAGCCAAGGATCTGGACAGTAAGTATTCCTCAGCATTGTCGTAGCATTTATTGAAGTTTGCGGTGTTAAAGTCTTATCAACGTGACGCCTTGCAGTTCTAAAGAAAAATGCCAAAATGCACCTTGAGAAGATGAAGAAAGATTGCGTTGACCTGGAGCTTCAAAACTAGGCTGGTGCAAAAAAGATCGAGTCATGGTCCTAGAAGTGTAGCAAGCTTATGACGGAGCAAGAAGCCCTTAATGGCAAATGCATGATACTCATCAAGGAGCGAGAGACTTGGAAGCACGCCTGCACTGAGATGGCAAAAGGGATCGTACTAGTGCTCGATATCATTGGCACCGACTCCACCGAATCTGAAGTGGAGGCACCAAAGATCGGCCTGGTCGAGAAATCCCAAAAAGCCTAGGGATGGCTCCAACAATGGACGAAGTACATCAAGGAGTATGTGGGTGCACATGTACTTAACTTGGTACGTGCCCACTACCCTTTGTTGGATATTGCTCGCCTGGAAGCTGGTTATCCCAGGGAGGTCGGGGTGGAGCGAGCTGACGAGCTGCGGTCAGAGGTGATGAAGCATGTTGCCACGATTACGAAGGACATCATCTTGTGCCCAGCAACAGCCCCATCGACCGGAGGGACAATTCAGTTGTACATGGGTCAAATACCCGTGCCGCCATCTCTGGCTTCCAACGAAGCACGCTCTGCTCCATCATCGACCACGCCAAAAGTCTCGGAACTACCAAAGGGCCCACAGTAGGAGGAACCTACGAATAGTTCATAGGAGTAGTTAATTTTCATGAGCTTATTGTAAACTCGTGCCTGCAAAGAGGCGAGCTTGTAATAAGGTAATAAGTAGTACAATGTAAAGTTGTTTATGTTTTTGTATGAAAAAATGTTGAAGCTTTGTATTGCGTGTGAATTTAACTAAGTTAGAATAGCAGATTGTTCTGTTTTAGTTGTTCCGCCGTAGTCGATGAGAACTAAGTTAGAACAGCGGAATGTTTTATTTTTAGTCGTTCCAGCGTAATCGATGAGAACTAAGTTAGAACAGCGGAATGTTCTATTTTTAGTTGTTCCAGCGTAATCGATGTCATCCTGTAGGTCTGTATGGCTTTGGTGAGGCCAGTGATCTGAGTGTAAGGTTGTAAGAGCCTGTATACACATAAGAGTATGATTGGTCTAGCCAAAGGGCATGTGTCGACCACCCAAAATGCAGAGGGCGGATCTCGTGCACGCTATGAGTGAGGTCGAGGACAGAGCTACTCCGAGAACCCGAAGGGATTGGTGATCGATGTACTGTTTTTTCAAAAAGTTGTTGTAGTTGTAGAATCAACAATGTAAATAAGTGTAGTCAACTGTAGTCGACTATATATATATCATAATTCAAAGTACAAAAGTAGTACAAAAAAAGTACATATCTGTATTTGAGAATTAGGGGTAAAAACGCCTAAGCTTGTCGATATGGACGGAGTTGGGCACGTCAGTGTCGTCAAGTCTTGCAAGCCTGTATGAAGTAGGTCATGTAACAGCCTTGATGATGTATGGCCCTTCCCATGGAGTTGCCAACTTATGGATGCCATCTTGGCTAGTCTTCCATTCCAATACCATATCGCCGACCACAAAGAAACATTCCTAAACATTTTTGTTGTAGTACCTTCGTAACACAGCGAGGTACTTGGTCATATGTATACAGGAGTCAAGGCGTCGTTCCTCTGCACTATTCATCTCAAGCTCTCGTTGTTCAGTAACTTGATCTTCGTTGTAGTTCTCAACCCGAGGTGACCGGAATTCAATGTCTGCTAGGAGTACAGCCTCGGCACCATAAACCATGAAATATGGTGAGACACCAGTATTGCAACTAGGCTGCGTTCGAAGTCCCCTGACCACAGCTGGTAACTCCTTAATCCACCGTCCAGGGGCTTTGTCGTTCACTCTGTACATTCATTTCTTCAATGCATCCAGAATCATTCCATTAGCCCGCTCGACCTGTCCGTTAGCTCTGGGATGTGCCACCGAGACGTATTTGACTACAATGCTCCGTTCCTCATAGAAGTCCCAAAACGTGTTCCTGGTAAACTGAGTCCCCAGGTCTGTAATGATGTTGTTAGGTATACCAAAGTGGTGGATGACCTGGTCGAGGAAATCGACTAGTTTTTCGGAAGATGCCTTGACCAAGGACATATACTCTATCCATTTGGAAAATTTATCAATCAGTACGAATATGAACTTGAAGTTGCCTGGTGCTGGTTTGAAGGGGCCAATCATATCCAGGCCCTAGCACACAAAGGGCCAGGAGGCTGGTATGGTCTAGATCTCATGGGCTGGCACGTGAACTCTTTTGGAGAAAAACTGGCAATTGGCACAGTGTCTAATAAGCTTCTCTGCATCAGCTACTACGGATGGCCAGTAAAAACTTGCACACAACGCTTTACTGACCAGTGTTCGAGATGCGGCATGATTACCACAGGTGCCTGAATGTATTTCTTCCAAGAGTTTAATACCGTCTTCTTGCTCAATGCACTTCATCAATACTTCTGCTTTCGCATTTTTGCGCCACAGCATACCCTCGACCACCAGGTATTGTTTGCTGTGGCGTATAAGGTGTTCATTCTCAGTTCAATCAGAGTACCCGGTGCCATCTGTTAGATACTTAATGAATGGAAAATGCCAGTCCGCTATCTTAGTAGAGGTCTGAGATGGTCCCGTGGTGGTGGGAGGTGGTTCCATAGTGGTCGGTGATGGAACCATAGCTACCAGAGGCTCGTTCGGGGGCTTCTCGACCACAGGGTCACCTTCTTGCTTAATTGATGGTTTAAAAAGGTCTTGAACAAAAACGCCATGCGGTACTTGAGCTCTAGATGATCCTAACTTCGATAGCGCATCTGCTGCGTGATTTTTGTCTCGGATCACATGGGAATATTCAATGCCATAAAATTTGCCTTCAAGCTTCCTAATTTCCTTGCAATATGCATCCATCTTCTCGCTAGTTGTATCCCAGTCCTTGTTGAGCTGGTTAATAACTAGGGCCGAGTCACCGTGGACGTAAAGGTGCTTGATACCGAGGTCGACTGCAATGGCAAACCATGAAAACATGCCTCATATTCTGCAGCATTGTTAGATGTCAGGAAGTGAATCCTGAGGACATAGCGTAATTGCTCATTGGTTGGTGATATGAATAATATGCCCACTCCCGCACCATCAATAGTCAGTGAGCCGTCAAAATACATTTTCCAGTAGTCAACGGGTCCTTGAGAGGTCGGGATACTTAAGTCCGTCCACTCGATCATGAAGTCAGCCAATTTTTGGGATTTGATAGTATCGCGTCATGTAAACTCCAGGTAAAATGGACATAGCTCCATTGCCCATTTGGCGATGCGCCATTTGCATCTTTGTTGCGTATAATGGTACCAAGGGGAAATTCAGTTTTGATCACCACGTGGAACCCGTCAAAGTAATGTTTCAACTTTCGGGTTGTAATGAGTATGGCGTAGATCAATTTTTGAATCTGAGTGTACCTAGTTTTGGACTCGTTGAGAACCTCACTGATGAAATAGATTAGGCGCTGAACACCATAAGCGTGGCTGGGCTCCTCGCGCTCGACCACCAGGATAGTGGAGATGACTCGATCAGTCGCGGCAATGTAAAGTTGAAGGACTTCTCCTGACTTGGGGGCAGTAAGGACCAGAGGAGATGCAAGGTACTGCTTTAGTTGTGTAAAGGCAATATCTGTGACCTCCGACCACTCAAACTTCTCGCCTGCCTTGAGTAACTTGAAAAAGGTAAGCCCTTGTCACCAAATCGAGATAGAAATCGGCTTAGGGCGGCCATACACCCTGTATGCTTCTGGACATCCTTGACATTTATTGGTCGCTTCATATTGAGGACAGCTTGCACCTTCTCTGGGTTAGGACATATGCCGTCACGACTGACGACATTGCCTAGTAGTATACCAGAGAGAATGCCAAAGATGCACTTTTTAGGGTTCAACTTCCATTGATATTGATTGAGCGCTGCAAAAGTACGTGTTAGATCGTCAATCAAGGAGTGGGATTCCTTGGTTTTGACAACAACGTCATCTGCATAAGCTTCGACCAATTCATCTTATATCTCCTTTTCGAGGCACACTTGTATTGCATGCTGATAAGTAGCTCTAGCATTTTTGAGCCCAAACGACATGGTCGTGTAGCAATAAGCGCCAAAGGGTGTAATAAAGGACGTCTTGATCTGATCATCCTTGTTTAGAGCGATCTGGTGATAACCAGAGTAACAGTCGAGAAAAGATAGTAGCTCGCAGCCGGCCGTGGAGTCCACGACTTCGTCAATGCGAGGTAAGCCGATGGGGTCTTTAGGGCAGTGTTTGTTGAGATCGGTGTAGTCAACGCACATTCTCCATTCATTATTCTTTTTGTGTACAAGAACCAGATTGGATAACCAGTCCAAATGATACACCTCTTTGATAAAACCGACTGCAAGAAGCCATGTAACTTCTACCCTAATAGCCTCATTTTTGTCCTTTCTGAACCGCCGTAGCTTCTGCTTGACGGGTTTTACCTTGGGGTCGACGTTCAAGGAGTGCTCGATCCGGTCTCGAGATACACCGGCCATGTCCGATGGTTTCCAAGCGAACACGCTTACGTTCTCTCTCAAGAATCGGACGAGCGCGTCTTCCTATTTGGGGTCAAGGTTTTACCCTATCAGTGCCGTCTTGTTGGAGTCACCCTCGACCAGCTAGATCTCTTTGTACTCCTTGGACTTGATAGACTTTCGTGGTGCTTCAAGCTCTGCAATCTCCAACTGGTTTGGAGGAGTCTTCTTTGCCTCCATCATCGTTGCCGCCATGCGCAGGGAGAGGTCGTGGGCTTCGGCTACGCAAAAATTGTCCTCTTCATAGGTATAGGCAACGAATACATTGCCTTTGAGAGTGAGGACTCCCTTTTCCATTGGCATCTTAAGCACCAAGTACCTGTAATGAGGTATGACCATGAATTTGGTGATCGTGGGGCGACCAAGGATAGCATGGTAGGTGCCATCGAAGTCAGCGACCACAAAGTTGACGTAGTCGGTACAGAAGTGGTCTGCCGTGCCAAACTGCACAGGTAGGGTAATTTGCCCGAGAGGCGTGGAGCTCTATCCGGGCATGACCCCCCAAAACTATGCACCATATGGCTTCAAATCAGCTTTAGATATGTTCAATGCTCAGAGGCTATTCTTGAATAGGATGTCGATGGAACTACCACCGTCAATGAGCACCCTGTCAAATTGCACTTTATTGATACAGGGACTGAGGACGAGAACGAAATGACCTGGTTCGGGGATGGTGGCCCATTGATTCGCCCTGCTGAAGTTGATTTCTCGATGTGGCCAGGGGGTAATCTTGGATCTGCAATGAGGTCGTCTATCTTGGCCACGTTCAAGCAAGCGCGGGCGAGCAGCTTCCGCTCGTGTTTGCTTTCAATAGACACCATACCCCCGACGATGGTTGCAACATGCCTCACTGGTTCTTGATACTAGTTCTTGGGGTTCTTGTCAGGATCGTCCTCATCATTGTGCCTACGGTTACGCTGGTCTATTGTGTCATTAGGCTTGTCGGCATTTTCTGAAGCCTGTTTGCTGTGGTAGATCTCCTTGAGGACTTTGCAGTTTTCCAACGTATGGTTGGACTTAGGATGAGCTAGGCAGGGCCCCTTCAAGGCTTTAGCATAGTCTTCTTTATAATTGCGACGCCCACTAAATTTCTTCACAATGTTGACCTCGCCGTCGTCATCGCGAGCACGCTTGCCCTTGAAGTTGTCACGGCGATTGCCGCGCTGATTTCTGTTGTCGCGCCAATCACGATTGTCGTTACGGCGGTCCCTGATGTCACCGCGACCTCTAAAGTCATCGCAGCGGCGGTTCTCGTGGTAGTCGTCGCATCGCAGAGAGTACGGTGCTTTGCCGGTGCCCTCGTTCAGCAACTTCTTGGCGTCATCGGCATCCGCATACTTTTTAGCAGTGGTGAGGAGGTCGACCACCGTTATAGGCCATTTACAAAGGAGCTTGTCCCTGAGATCGTTGTCGTAGCGCAGACCAGTAATGAAGGCTTTAATAGCCTCGTTGTTGGTGATCCTGGGAATCCTGATGCGCATATCCGAGTAGCATCGGATGTACTTGTGCAATGGTTCATCCCTGGCGTCGCGGATGCGCTGTAGATCGTACTTGTTGCCTGGCTATTCACAGGTAGCAATGAAGTTTTTGACAAAGGCTTGACGCAAAGCATACCAGGAGTAGAATTGGTTCTCAAGGAGACTAACAAGCCATTGGTGCCCCACCGGACCGACCACCACGGGAAAGTAATTGGCCATGACGTGCTCGTCACCCATAGCAGATCTGCAAGCGGTCTCATAAAGTTGGACCCATAGCTCGGGATTGACCTTTGCCGTCGTAATGGTTAAGCTTTTCAAGCTTAAAATCTCTAGGCCAGACGACTTGTCATAGGTGGTTGGTGAATTGCCTGGGTCCTAGGGGACCGTGGACCAAATCATACTCTATGTGATGACTGGTTTCATGGGATGCACGGTACCGAGCTCTCTGTTCAATGCGAGGACGTAGGTCATGGTTGTTGAGGTCGCGTGGAGATGGTGATTGCCATCATGGTGATCTCATTCGTCACCGTGTTGTTGCCCTTGACGACAGTGGTCCCGGTGGTCATTACGCTAGTTATCGCTGCGTCGGTCGTCATCGTTGTTATTGCGGCGGTGGTCGAGCTGGCGATTATCGTTGCGGGGAGGGTTCCCGCGATTGCCACCGTTGCCTCCGTCAGCCCCTAGATTGATGCCAGGAGTCATGTGATTATCATTGCCTACGTGGTGGTCTGGGCCGATGGGTGCGCGTAAGCCACGTTGACCAGACCTAAAAGGTCGACTGGAGGGCTGGCGGCTCCTGCTAGTCGTGCCAGACGCCGATGGGCCCGCGGCATGTTCATTGGTCTGAACCATGGCCGCCTGGAGATAAGCCTGCAGATCCTCCTGGATGTTTTGGATTTCTGGGGTATCTGGTAACCGCTTCAGGCTTTCAATGGCGATAACCACGTTGGTGCTTGGGGTTTTGAATACTGGTTTGTTCCCCCACCATGTCGAAAGAATCATTGAGGTTGCGCCCTTGCAACCGGTTACGCCTAGCTGCAGCGTCAGCTTCTTGCTGGTCGCGGTCTGCTTGCTGTTGTGCTAGGCGTGCGACTTCATCTATGCGACGTTGACCTCAGTCAACATTGTGCTATTGTCGCTCTCATCGCTGTTGATCGGTCTCGCCCCCAGCAGGTGGGTCTTCATCTTGGCTAACCACGTTGATCATGGAGCCACGCCTTGGAGGGAAAGCCGGGATTCGAGGAAAGCCTAGAGGATGTAGCATCTCTTCATCACCGCCACTCACATGGTGTAATACCATGGTTTGAGTATTTTCATCGGACGTAGTACTCGATCCGGAGCTCAAACGGCTATGTGTCTGGGTGGTATGGATTGAAACTTGATCAGAGCCCACCATTTTGACGAAGTTGCATTGTCAAGGTCGAGGCCGAGTGGAGCGCCCTTCAGGAGTTGAAGTGACCACTAGATCTATACACAACCGTTGAAAATGGGTGGCTCGAATGGGTCGAGTAGATCTGTTGTAGCCATTTGAGTTCTGCTCGGTAAACTGCTCTTAGAGCGAGTCGACCAGAGATTGGGTAAACAAGAGTTTACCACTGAGCCGGTCGATGGAGTCGATCAGGTCAATGGAGTCGAGTTTCCTCCCCTGGTAGCGAGGAAGGAGTCGATGAGTTGCCGGCGTGGTCGGTGATGGTGCTGGTGCAGGCGAAGCCAGAGCCAGCGTAGTCGTAGTCGACACCGGTGTCGGGGAAGTAGTCGATGCAGATCGGATCTGCAGCTCCTCCATGGCTATGACGACAAAGTCATTGGAGTCGGTGGTCCAGGTGATCTGGCCGATCGTGAACGTGAGGCCCGCCGCCGTGGCCATGGAGTCAGAGAAGATGACCATCTCGCACGCCTAAAAAGCAGTACACACACCCCTACCTGGCGCGCCACTATCTACAAAACCTGGTCGGCAGTCTACCGAGGGGTATGCCCAAGGTAGTAGATTGTCGGTAGACAGGTGTGCAAGCCACGAACGAGATGGTGATGCAGAACAACACGCGGGTTTACCTAGGTTCAGGCTACCGTGTGGGCGTAATACCTTACGTCCTGCTCTACTTTGTTACTGTTGTCTCGAACAATGTATTACAAGCTAGATTGCCATAGAATGTTTCAATGTTTTTGAGGGGCGTCCCCTGCCCTCCTTATATAGTCTGAGAGGCAGGGTTACAGATCTAGAAACTAATCTTAGCCGGTTATAATTGTCATACAGAGCCGAATAAGGATTCCTAATCTAACCGACCAAGACCTTGCTTGATTCCCAAGTCTGGTTTGATGCCTTGCGTGAGACTCCATCCCGATGATCTGGATGACACGTCGTCATGTAATGGACCGGACCGTCTGGTCTAGGCCTGCCCATGTCTAGCCGTAAGGGTATAGGGGTTTATATCCCCATAGTAGGGGAACACAGTGGTGAGGTTAGCTTGGTTTGGCATGGTCGGTAGTAGACTGGCCACGCGTGAGGCAAGCTCGGTGGCCTTGGAGAGCCGCCGCGGTGAAAACAACACGCGTGGCGGCGTTAGGCGAGGAGAGGTGAAGCAGGCGGGTTCAACAAAGGTGCAATGACGAGGCGAGCTTGTTTGCGCGGGGAATTAGGCAAAGGATGAGCGATGGGGATGAATTCGGCGATGAGGTGCTGCGGCGGTGGCAAAGGTGACAGAGGTAAGGGGAATTTGGGAATGGCCGGCTCGGTCTTTTGAAGTCGAGACCGGGTGCTTCCAGGCGTTGCGAGCACCTGCTCAACTTGGACACGGAGGCAGCTGCGTGTCCCCGCGTGAGGAGGTGGCAAAAAGATCATGGCAGCGACGCTGAGCAAGAGCCAGAGTTGAAACCCGCCGGGGTTCTGTAGCTCCCCCCCCAAAATTTGATCTTTTTTGGAAAATGCAAAATTACTTTCAAATTTGTGTTGAAATTCGAAAAATTTCCAAAATAGAAGTTGCTCAAAATTTTAAGCTCTACAACTTTGGTTTTTGAACCAAACTCAGATTTTGAATAGTTTTTGAAATTTGAAATCAAATTCAAATGGGAGCACTTTTAGGGTTTCAAAAATTCAAAATTACTTTAAATTTTTTAATACAACTTGAAAATCTGTAAAAATAGAAAATGTACAAATTTTGAAGATCTACAACTTTCATAATTGGGTCATCACCCAATTATGCCTACTTTTTGAAATTGAATTGAAATTCAAATTTAGGGTTTGCATGTTTTCAAATTTATTCAAAATTTTGCATTGAAACTTTGAAAACTCAAAACACAAAAGTTGTACATCTAGATAAGGCCTACAACTTTTCTTTTTAAACCATTTTCAAAATTTGCCTCCATTTTGAAATTGGAGTGGGGAAATGAAAAGGGGTCAAATTTGAGATTTGAATCTTTTGAAAATTACTCCAAATTTTACACTAAAACTTTGAAAACTCAAAACACCAAACTTGTAGCCCTTGAAAAGATCTACAAACTTTGTTTTAAACTTTTTCCCAAATTTTGCTTAGATTTTGAATTACAAAAAAAGGTAAAACGGGTTTTTCGGAAATCAGGATTTTGAATTCAATTGATTATTCTTTTTAACTAAAACATGATTAATTATTCATCCCTAATAAAACATTATTTCATGTGATAAGCAACATGGCAATATTAACATATTAAGCATACTAGTAAAAACAACATATCAGATTACTATTGCATTGAAACATGTGAAACATATATATAAAACATACGAAACAATGATCAAAACCTATGAAACATAACTTTGAAACATAGACATACTTGATATGAAACATCGCAAGGCAACATGTGAGACTCTTTTTGCAACATGCGAAACATGGCATATGAAACATATGCAACATATGCAACATGACTAAAATAATTTGTGCAACATGAATGCATTTATGGCATGTCATTTGATGTTTATGCTTGATGATGCTTCATAATCAAGTTTTAATTGTTTCTTAACATCTGGGATGTTACAGACTTGCGCCTTCCCAACAGTCTCTCATGGAGCGCAGCCGGGAAAAGTCTTAGTTCCTTCTTCAGCATGAGGAGGCCTAGGACCGCCTAAACATGGAGGTGGCCAACCTTCGGACCCACAAAGCAGAGGCTCGTTGGCATGCTGATGAAGTCGAGCGGATGGCCTTGGAGTAGCTGCAGAGGTCGTGCAAGGATGATGAGGAGGCCACAGCAATCTGGAAGGAGTGGGATGAGCTCCTTCAGAGGGATGCTATGGCCCACCAGCGAATCCTCAAGCTCCTGGATAAGGTTCAATAGGAGAGGGAATGGAGGCTGGCGGTTGAGCAAAGGCTCGCAGCCTTAGAGCCAAAGGTGCACCAAGATGCCGCAATGGCCAAGCAACTATGCAAGGAGCGAGACGAGTCATGCTAGACTAAGGAGAGGCTCCGCACAGAGCGTGGCATGGCTCGTACAGAGCGTGACATGGCCTGCCAAGAGTGCGATGCCGCCCAGTAGTGGTTGGCTCCCTCGAGGCCAAGCTCAAAAGGGACAGGGCCCGGAAGCTGGATGCTGAGAATGCTTCTGTCAGGATCGTGGCGGACCTTGGCCAAGAGAAGGCGAAGGTGCTGACCCTGGATCAAGAGCACCTCGAGGTGAGGAGGAATCTCGATGTGGAGGCCAGCGAGCACGGCATGTTGTGTGCCACTATCGGGGTCATCTGTGATGACCTCAGAGTGGCGTAGGAAGAGGAAACCAGCTTGTTGGTGGCTTGTGTCTTGACATCATGGCCCGAGTGGGCACGCTTGAGAGGGATGGCTTCCATGCTGGCATCAACCAATCCTTCATGATCGCTCGCTCCTACTATGGGGAGACCATTAGCCTAGAGGCGATGAGCCTCGGGTACGTGCCTGGTTATGACGAGGAGCTGGAGGAGCTGGAGGAGGCAGTGGTTCCTCTTTTTTGGGACCTGGCAGGGAGGATACAAGACATGGTACTCCCCCAGAGGGGTTAGTCAAGTTGCGATGATGAAAACGGGCCGAAGTGCCAAAAACTCATAAAGAAACAAGTATTTGGCTTTTGTTGTAGTTTATTTGAATTTTGCCATAGTTTATTCGAGCAAACCTTTCTTGTTTATGTAGTTGCCTTAGTCTAATTATGACTATCAGTGTTTTTTATGAAAAAAGGTCAATGCGTTTTGACCCCCTTTTTGATGCCGAGGCCGTAAAGCTTGTGGCACGGGCGAAAAATCCTGATCACGCGAGTGAGCAAAGTTACCATAGTCGTGGGGGCATAGGTTTCTCGCAGTCCGACCCATTTTACTCGGTATTTTGTTTCTGACGGCTCTTTGCTTTTAGGTCTTATCATAGAAAGAGGTGTTGGATGCGAAAGAAAGTCCCTGAGTAAAAGTATTCCCCTACCAGCCCTTGAGTGAGGTCCGCTCCCTAGCCGTTGCAGGAGTCGGACGTCACTAAAAACTGAGGAGCGGTAAAGAAACGGGCAAGGAGAACGCCTTCTATTTTAGAAACATGATTTTTTTGCATATGTATGCCAACAACTTAGAAACAAAATCTAAGGGTACAAGCGACGTAGTTGCTCGATATTCTAGGCGATGGCAAACTCTAGGCCGTCAGCTGTCTTGAGCTTCTAAGTTCTAGGCTTGAGGACCTCGGCGATTGTGGTAGAACCACCTGAATTATATGGCCCACATGTGCCTACCATTGTCTTTCATACTTCTGATACAGCACACGCAAGCCAGACAACTCCAGTAGTCTGTCGGGTGTCCTCGGGGAAAACCAAATCATCCACGTTTTACAACTCATACAAGATCAACAAAGGAGTTGTTACAACATTACAACATTTGATATAAAATATTTTACATCGAAGTGCAGAATAATATAACATTAGTTTACAAAAACATGTAGAAGTTAAACTTTAACCTAATCTCTAAAAGATAGGTAGACAGCGAAAGCATCCAAGAAGAAACATCTAAGGTAGAAGAGATAGCCAGGCCATATCGAGCCCACTGACATGACCTCAATTAGCTGCTCAAGTCAAAACCTGCAACATGGGTTAACAAACCCTAAGTACTTGAGGGTACTCAACAAGTCTTACCCGACTAAAGAAAAGACTCCAAGGTATGCAAGCTTTTGAGGTAGGGTAGAGTAAGAAGTATATTTTGCAGAAAAGCCTTCCAATAGTGGATCCTTACTTTCAATATTATTACTTTAAGATTATTAAGTAATAGCATTATAGATAGGCACCTGATCTAATCCAATCACTTCTAAAACCATCTCATCATGTGATCATGAGTATCACAGTTTCATTGATTAACTACGATGTAGCACAGTTGATCGAGTCTTATTCACCGAGAAGCTGTGGCGATTCGAATCGGTTTGGCCCAGCTAGGGTTTCCTTACCACACGACAGATGTAGGTCTAGGTCTGCAGACCCAAACCTACATATATCAACCCGTACCCAGATCCACCAAAACCTGAACCGGTATGTGCTACCCGGGAGCACAGTACCCACTACACTGCGTCGTTCGTCCTTGATGTTTTCGCAGAAGTGTGTTACACGGTACTCCCACCATCTCCATTCGCCCAGTGCGCAGTTGTCTTTTCAAGTTAAGGATAAACCGGAGCAAAGGCTTACCAGAGTATGTGGCCAGTACTACAAGTCACGATCACAGACAGCTCTACAACGATCGGTCCTTAATCAACATAGGCGGAGGCACTACATCAAGACTCCATTCTCAATGCAAGCTAGCTGTGGTCCGACCACCCACCCGGTCTGGTATTTAAATAATTCATGATCATCCTCATACTTCAGGTTTATCAAAGTTTTAGGATAACTTGCTTTATCAACTTGTTCCTCTAAGCAAGGCTAAGCATATAACCATTATCATATTTAACTGTGTGACATGGGAATAACAATTTGTAGTCAAGGAAGATATGCAACAATGGTATAGCACTCAACTCCTACTACTTAATGCATCAAACATAGACTTATGTGAATAACTTTTATAAAATACAAGAATTGGATTATGCTCGGGGGCTTGCCTACGTTGTAGAGAAGATTAGTTCCCTCAGAGAGATCCAATAGACACCAACACCTTTGGTGGATGGACCTACTCTGAGACTTGATCAACATGAGTCTTCTCGCTCCCGTACATACTACACGTAATAAATGATGCTGTTTAACATGATGAAATGCATGCCATGATGCATGATGTATGATGATGGACATACTAGTGTATAACAGATGATAAACAGGGTTAAGAAAGTTGAGTACAACTTTCCTTCATGAAAGAACTAGGTAATCATCTTACAAAGCATTTTAGTTAATTAGCTATTAAGTTAGTTATCATGTGAGCAACACTTAAGATATACTATACTTATTAAGCAAGACATGGTATATAACTAAACATTATCAAAACAGTACCAAACTTTTTATGAATGCAGATACTAGCATATAAAGCATACTCATAAATTTTCATTGTCATAGGGTTAGTATCTTTATTTATATAAATCATGCAAGTCCCATTTATTAATTAAAAGAGCTACTTTTTATGTATAGCAGAAGTACTCAAAATGACTAATTCAGATTTTTCCTATGTAGAGAATATGATAACAAAAATAGATATGAATTTAGCAAAATCCAGCACTGTTAAAATTTCTAGAAAAAGAGAAAAAAATTTCTCTTTCGTAGCCCTACTGCTTCTTCTTTCCCTCGGCCTACTATGGCCCAGATTGCAGCACAAGCGGCCCAACACCACTGCGGCCCAAGCCGCGCTGTCCACGGCGACTTGCCGGCGTTCAAAAGGCGTAGCTAGCCACTGACGAGGTCGCCGGCGACGATGACTACCCTGACGTGGTCCCTGTCAACCCTCGCACTCATCCAAGGTAACAAACGGGTGTCTCTGACTCCACAGCAAGCCCGACACCGACCAGGGCGGCTCGGTGGCACGTTGCCGCGACGGAGACGACCGACAGCGCGATCTCCGGTAACCGAGGTGACGCCTACACGTTCCCCGTACCCCCACGAAGACACCTACTCTATCGGTGGAACTAATTCGGGCTCGACTCCCGCGTAGCTGGGACCACGGCGGCCTAGTAGCACGCGATACGACGGCACGATGGCGGGGCTGCCATTTTGACCCCTACTCGGTCTAATTGCTACCCAGACAGCTTCACGGTGCTCACCAAGACGTGCCGCCCGTGCCAGCCGCAACGAAGACGAAGCAGAGATGGCTGGCGGCGGTGATGGTGTGCCGTTCCGCCATGACCTGGAAGATAGAGATAAAAAGGAGAAGGCAGTGAGCTACACAGAGGCAAGGGGAGACATGAATGGGAGATGGGAGGAAAGACTACGCCCTGGAAGATGCTTGTCCATAGGGAGGTTGTGTGCAGTGGCGCTACGTTCATCCGCGAGGGAGACGGTGGCCTCCGGCCAATTTTGGCGGAGACAAACAATGCGGGTAGGCTCAGGCGAGGCGCGTGGATGAGGTGGAGCTGCGGACACGAGTAATTGAGCTGAGGTGCTTCGTGTGTGGCCTATTCGGCCGGCGAGGCAAGCGATGTCGGTGGCGAGCAGAGGAAGGAGAAGAGCAGAGCGCCGGAGGCTCAGTGTTTTGAAGATGAGGTGAGATGTTTCCAGGTGCGCCATCTCTCGCTTGGACTCGACACGCGAGCTGCTGCGTGTCGCTGTGCACGCGGGCGGTGAAACGAGGGCGGCACATCGGCAGTGATGAAGCAAGCAGAGTAGCTGCTCGACGATGTCTCCTGTAGCGACTAAAACTCCCGTCTTCTGTTCTCACTTTCTCGTGATTTTGTAAAACAACCATATGAGAAACCTTAATAAAAGTTGATCATCTACATGAGATCTCCAACTCCTATTAAAGGATCAACATCAAAACATTTCTGGTTTTGAAGATTTTGGGATCCAAACAAGGGTACAGTGAAACTGAATGGGGATTTCGGTTTCAAGTTTTTAAATGTAGTTTTGATCAAGCTATTTTAGCAATTAATTAAAGGCTACTTACTGTTCCAAAAACATAAGCTAAGTTATCACTTCAAGGTACAAACATCATACTTCCAAATAGTACCAAGGTTGCACATATGTTTACATATGAAAATCATTTTTAAAAAATCCCCAAAGATTGAATGATAGTGAAATCCAAGAACCTAGTCAAATATTGGCTAAGTGTAGATCCCCATATTTAATTCACTTTTGGGAGCTCAATTAAAATATTTTCATACACTAACCATGCCCAACCTTGACACTAGTGTAAAGTATAAGCCTATTACTTCAAAGTTTACATTAACAAAATTTTACATGTTTAAGCATATTTTCATATTTAAATTAACAAAGATCACTAAGCACTATTTAACACTTGTAACAACATTTTTTTGTATACATGGGAAACATAGCATTGAAACATATGAAACATGGCATACATAAAATATGAAACACCTTGATTAAATGCAACATATTAAACATCACTATGCAACATATGAAACATATACATGCTATGCTTGAAAGAAAGGATGCAGGTATGTAGCAATGCTTGTTGATTATGCTTGACGATGCTCATGACCAAGGTTTAGTTACTTTTAACATCTGGGATGTTACAGCGATGATGTACGGCCCCTCCCATGGTGGAGAAAGCTTGTGGCGGTCTTTGTTGCTCTGGATGAGGCGTACCACCAAGTCCCCAATGCTAAAAGCTCAGCCCTTGATCTGGCGGCTGTGGTATCGACGTAATGCTTGCTGGTACTTAGCAGAGTGGAGGAGAGCACTATCGCAGGCTTCGTCCAGCTGGTCTGGGGCATCCTTGAGGTACTCCTTAGCTTCCAGCTCTTTGTAGTCGAGGTTGGTCGGGAGGATCGCCTCAGTGCCGTAGACCATGAAGAAAGGTGTGTGGTCGGTTGCCCGGCTAGGGGTCATCCTTAGGCTTCACAGCACCACGAGGAGCTCTGTGACCCACCGTCCGCTGAACTTGTTGAGTTTGTTGAATATGCTGGGCTTGATCCCTTGCAGGATCATGCCATTCGTGTTCTCCACCTGCCCATTTGTAAGGGGGTGTGCCATGGCTGCCCAGTCAACACGGATGTTGTATTCGTTGCATAATCTTAGAAATTTCTTTCTCGAGAACTGCGTGCCGTTATCAGTAATGATGGAATTCAGCACCCAAACCGATGGATGATGTCGCAAAAAAAGAGTATGGCTTGTTCGGATTTGATCTTGGTGATCGGCCGCGCTTCTATCCATTTAGAAAACTTGTTGACGGTGACAAGCAAGTGGGTGTAGCCCCCGGGTGCCTTCTTGAGGGGCCTAACCAAATCAAGTCCCCAAACTACGAATGGCCACGTGTTGGGGATGGTTTGGAGTGCTTGGGCTGGCAAGTGGGTTTGCCTACGCATAGTACTGACACCCTTCGCAGGTGCGTACAATGTGCGTGGCATCAGCCACCGCGGTCGGCCAGTAGAAGCCCTGTTAGAAAGCGTTCCCGACAAGGGTCCTCGACGCGGCGTGGTGACTGTAGGAACCATGATGGATGTCTTCCAGTAAATTTCTCCCTTGCTTGGTGGGGATACAGCGCTGCAAGACTTTGCTATGGCTCTTTTTATAGAGTTCTCCCTCGATGATGACGTACGACTTAGCACGGTGCACAAGCCATCGAGCCTTCATCTTGTCGATCGAGAGTGCCTCTCGAATGAGGCAGTCAAGATATGGGACCCTCCAATCTAGCAAGGGGTCAGAACCTGCCAATGGATCCTCGTTGATTTCCATGACCTTGGGGTCAGATGGTTCCACCGGGAGGTCAGCTCCCAAGCCTGAGGCTAGAGATTTGTTGTTGGCCCTAGCCCCCGAGCTCGAAGCGGGCGGCTCATTGCTAGCCTGCTCTGGCTCCTTGTAATGGACTGAGGGTTTGTGTTGATTGTTGGCAAAGATGCCGGCCAGGACTGACTCTTAGTCAGACGCCATCTTCGCCAGTTCATCGGCCGCTTCATTAAGCCATCGGGTGATTGAGATCGAGGCTGTCGAACTTGTCCTCCAGCTTGCGCACTTCTCAGCAGTATGTAGCCATCTTGGGGTTGTGGCAGCTCGACTCCTTCATGACTTGGTTGATGACGAGCTGTGAGTCACCCCGAATGTCTAGCTGTCGAATCCCCAGCTCGATGGCAATGCGCAGGCTGTTAATGAGCGCTTCATACTCAGCCATATTGTTAGAGGCAGGGAAATGAAGGCAGACCATGTACCTCATGCGCACTTTGAGGGAGGAAACAAAGAGTATCCCCATGCCGGCCCCTTTCTTCATCAATGATCCATCAAAGTACATCGTCTAGTACTCTTGAACGACGGGCGCTGGTGGCATTTGGGTCTCGGTCCACTCTGCCCTGAAATTGTCCAACACCTGGGACTTGATGGCCATCCAAGGGGCGTAGGTGATCCCTTCATCAATCAGCTTGGCAATCCTCCTGTGGCATCATGGTTTTGGATGACCTCGCCAAGAGGGAAGGATGAAACTACCATCACTAGGTGTGACTCGTAGTAGTGCCGCAACTTTCTCCTGGCGATCAGGACGGCATACAGGAGCTTTTGGATTTGGGGATAATAGGTCTTGGAGTCGGCCAAGACCTCGCTGATAAAATAAACAGGGCATTGCACCTTGAGAGCTTGCCCTGCTTCTTCCTGCTCTACAATTAGAGCAGCGCTAACCACTTGTATGGTGGCCGTGATATACAGTAGGAGCGGCTCCTTTTTGACCAATGGAACTAGGATCAAAGCCTTCGTCAAGAGCTCCTTGAGCTTGTCAAGCGCCTCCTGAGCATCAGCTATCCACACGAAATGGTATGTTTTCTTCAGAAGACGGTAGAGAGGGAGGTCTCGTTCGTCCAAGGCATGACATGAATCGGCTGAGAGCCGCAAGGCATCCTGTGATGCGCTGTACCCCCTTTACGTTCTGAATGGGACCCATCCGAGTGATGGCCGTAATCTTCTCTGGGTTGGCTTCGTTGTCGTGCTCATTGACGATGAACTTGAGCAGCATACCCCTTAGGACCCCAAAAACGCACTTTTCGGGGTTGAGTTTGATGTCGTTTTCTTGGAGTTTCTCAAAGGTTTTTTCGAGGTCGTCCATGAGCTGGTTGGCCTTTTTGGACTTGACTATGATGTCGTCCATGTATGCCTCGACAGTATCTCTGGTGAGATCACTGAAACATTTGAGCATGCATTGCTGGTATGTTGTTGCGTTTTTGAGACCGAACGACATGCTAACGTAGCAGTACGATCCAAACGGCATGATGAAAGAAGTCGAGTTAAGTGTAGTTGAGGACGGCCATGAACTTCACGTAGCATGGGTGTCCTAACACGGCGTGGTAGGTTCCATGGAATTCGACCACCTTGAAGGTGAGAGTTTCCCTCCAATAGTTGGATGGAGTCCCGAAAGTGACGGGTAGGTCGATCTACCCGAGGGGCTTGGCCTGTTTGGAGGCATAGGCCTCTGTTCCACCGAAGATCATCAAGCAGTCGGTCATTTGTGGGAAGCCATTGTCGTCCTTCTCCTTAGCATCATCCTCCGGGGGGTCAGGCTTCTTTTTCCTGTCTCCCTCCTTGGATCCTCCGGCCAAGAACTTCTTCATGAGTCTGTAGTCCTTGTAAGCATGCTTGAGGGGTAGGCTTGGTTCGTGCAAGGTTCCTCGAGCATCTTCTTGAACTGATTCGGGCGCCCTCAGTGGACGCCTTCTTGCCCTTGTGTTATGCGATGGCTATGAGTGAATCCCTGTACCATTGCTTACTCCTCTTCTTCTTCTTCGAGCAGTTGGAGGCATCTTTGCTAGCGTCCTCATCCCACTTGGCCTTGCCTTGGATGCGGCCAAAAATCGCTCCGACCACCTCCATGCCCGAGGCGTCGCTGGTGGCGATGTCGAGGAGCTCCTTGGTGGTTCGTGGGCGCTTGTGCCCCAACTTGTGGACCAAGGACTCATAGGTGGTCCCTGACAAGAAGGCCCTGATCACATTGGCGTCGGTGACGTTGGGCAGCTCATTGCACTGTAGGGAGATGTGATGGATGTACTCGTGGAGAGTTTCGTCCGACTTCTACCAATAGTTCTTGAGGTTCCAGGGGTTCCTAGGGCATACGTAGGTGCCCTGGAAGTTACCCACAATGATCTCCTTTAGTTCCACCCAACATCTAATCTCGTTGGGCGGAAGGTGCACCAGCCATGTACATGCCGAGTCGGCAAGTTATAGGGGGAGGTTGCGGATGATGAACGCATCACCATCTGCGCCATCGCCCTGACAAGCAAGCCGGTAGTCCTCAAGCCATAGGCCGAGGTTTGTCTCCCTGGCCTACTTCTGGATATTGGCCGGCGGATGATACTGCGCCGGGACGGGTGCACTAAGGACGTGTCGACTGAAGACCTAGGGCCCTAGTGGTGGGGGACTCTGGCTCCGGTCCTCACCGCTGTCGTAGCAGCCGCCACGATGAGGGTTGTAGCGGTGACCGGCCTCTCTTCTATGCTCCTCCTGTCTGTGCCTGCGGGCGTTCAGGGTGTCGTGCGCGTCACAGTTGTCGCCGAGGCGGTCATGTACCGGGGCCAAGGCGGCCTTCCCTTTGTCGCGCACCGGCTGGTGGACGGATGTGGCTTTGCCGCGGTCCTCGGCAGTCCTTTCCTAGCCACGAGGGGGCTAGAGGACGAATGCATCGTTGTCGGGTCACGCCGACGGTGTCACAGAACCGTCCAAATTATAAGAGCACAAGTATAAAAACAATCACTAGAGTGATCAAATTCTCGCACTTGAGCCCATATAACTTCGGTAGTCCAATGAAATCACGAGGGATTTCAAACCAACCAACATACAAGCCAAGATCGTAGTGATTCAACATAACTAATCACATGTTACATCCATTTCACAAGTAATTCAATATACATCGGAGTTTAACATAGTTATTACAACTTAACTTGAAAAGTAGCGAAAGCAAAGTAATTAACATTTCTCTGATTTCAAATACATGCCAGTACCAAGGTCGACTTCCAACAAAAGCATTAGAGATAAGGTAAATAAGAAGGATCATGCCCATGATCGCACTCCGCCACTAAGGCCGGAGCCAACCAACTCTTGCAGACGCCATGATACATAACAACCAGCAACAAGTGGGGATAAAACCCTGAGTACGAGAAGGTACTCAGCTAGACTTACCCGTCAAAAACCAGAAATAAAGTGACACCAAGGATCATGCAAAGCTAATATAAAGTGGGATAGCTGGACCACATTTTGCATAAAAGCTTAATATGGATAAGTAATCATTAATGCTGAAGCATCAAGTTAATTGTCATTAACCTGTCATCTATATTAGAACCTGTACTAGAGCACTCACTTGATTAGGAGCAAACAATATTAACCATAGCAGGTATAAATTGAGGCAACATTTCCATCGTCATCCAATTAACCATCCGTTCAATTTAATTGAATCTACGTTGCAGCTGCTCAAGTCAAGTGCTCACTAACCGGGAGCGACGGCGATTCGAATTGAGTTTCTATCCAGCTGGAGGGGTATTTCTAACACTCACCGCGTAGGCCCTTGCCAGGGTCGCACAAGCCACCATTGGTACAATTCAGGAGTTGCGGGTTCGACTGATGCTGCATTCCCAAGGGCAATACTCTACCAGGTGATAGGGACTCTAACCCCCTTGGTCTCATGCCAATGTCCCCAAGCACATCCTTACTTCCTCCATGATGCGACCTACCATTCGATTCCCGGCCTGAACTGTATTACTCGGCTTCGCGGTCAGAACGACTTATCCGGCCAACTAAGTGTTAGACTGTGTTCAACATAACTCTAGGACATACAACGAATCAGTCCTTAAACGACTCAGATGGGGATAGATCCACACCCAAGACCTCCATGCCTTGTTGCTTCACTATCGTCACCCCGCCCGGTCTCATTTCATTTTATTAACACATGGTTCCTTTCCACGATAGCAAATATAGCCAACCGTGCCATATATGAATATCCCTACATCTCGCAGGTGATAGGAAATCACCTGACTTCTACCGCTTAAAGCAGGGCTAAGCATCTATTCGATCCTAGTCTATGTAGGATTCAAAGATTCATATATCTGGACAAGGAGTGATATTGATGCAGCAAGGTTTTCACCCAACTCTTATACGTAATGCAACAATACATATAACACATATATAGTATTGCTTTGAAAAGTAGGGAGTCTTATAATACTCCAGGGCTTGCCTAGGATCCGACTCAAGTTAGAGTTTGTCAGGTGAAACCCGCTTGGCGAGCATCCTCCAATCTAGCACTTGTCCGATCCTTCTATCTTCGGGATGGATCCACCAACTCCATCTTCGGGTTTGGCTCCACATCAGGTCCTTCACGTGCTTCACCTAGCATACCTAAATGAGGTGCAACAATGCATATGTATGAATACATAGAAATGCAATAAACAAAGTAATCAAGCAAGCATACCAAAGTTCACATAAGCACCTAGAGCTAATTAACTTGATCCTCACTAAGGCATAACATAGAAGACGGCAAGAACATCAATCAAGACACAAGTCTCATAAGATCATAGGGTACCAACCCAAGTACCATCAAGGATATGAGTCACACTTCAACACACAAGCATGACAAAGTGAATCAAAGCACTAAAACTAGAATCTGCCACTTTCTGGACATACATGCAGTAGCTGAGTAAATCAATCATATCTAGAGTTTTACAAATCCAAATGATGTGCAATAATACATTATAGAAATATTATGAAATTGTATACAATTCATTTAATATCACCTAAGCCTGATTCCCAAGTTTAAGGGGTCAAAAAGATGAAACTACAGAATCTGGTCTGCTCCAAACAGAGAGCAACCAAGTCTGGGACCTAAGTTTAAACATCTATATCTCAAAAACTACTTGGCCAAATACCACCAAATTTTAACACAAGCTAGATACATGAATTATATACAACTTTTATATAGACAAGATGCTCAGAAAATATCATTAACATGGGGTAACTTAAATTGCCCCCAGAACTGTCCAGAAATTTTGTTTGCAAGGAATAATTATTAACTTACAATACAAACATATAATTGGACAAATAACATGTCACACATGAATAATGAACACCAGAAAACATAGTGTCTAATACTAAATAAATTCTTTTAATAAATTTTCTTAATTTATTTAGATAATTAGTTGGAATTATGAACACCTACCAAATGTACACAATAAATTCTACCAAAATTACAGTGGCCTACATATACTCGCAATAGTCTACTATCCAAATTTCAAGCCATTTTGAAAGTGCATTTGCCCCCTATGTGGGTTTTGGTGTATTGATGACATCCAAATTAGGGACTAATGTGATCTTAATGAGATATGTCGCAGCTATTAGTCCCACGAAAGAATTAAAGAGTTGATAAAGATAAAATGGTATCCCTCAATTCGTCATGTTTAAAAAGGCATCAAACTCAAGCGGAGCTTCAAAGTTTATCTTTTCGCTTCTTGGGTTTTGGTATGCCGCACTATAAAGAGGGATGCAAAACTTAGTTGGTCTGAGGAAGATAGAGTGCTCAAGTACAAAAACAAAATCAAAAGAGAGACACTCTAGCACTTCACGAGCACGTAGAATAGTTTTGGTGACTTTTGGTGTCGGAAGTGCTGACTTGCACCGGGAGACCTGACGTCCAGTCACTTAGCCTGTACGGTGACTGAGGACGTCAGAAGTCCCGACGTGAGTCAGGAGTCCCGACGGTTAGGAGTCCCAACACCAGGCCCATCGGCTCGCTCTGCTGACTGCTGCGTCGGGAGTCCCGACGTAAGTCGGAAGTCCCGACGTTGACCTTTGCGCAATGTTTTTAACCTTGCGTGAACAGTATTTTCTATATACGTCAGCAGTCCCAAGATCTACATCAGTAGTCCCGACGTAGATCTGAACGGTTAGATTTCTACTACGAGTATAAATAGCACTCTCTTCACTTCTAACTGTTACTCACTCATTCTTTGCTCACCAACTCACGGCCAAAACATCTCTCAAGCATTCAAGAGCTCTCTCTCCTCTCCCCTTTGCTCCTAACTTCGATTCCCCACGGATTTGAGTGATAGGAGTGTGGTTTGAGTGAGAAAATCATCCTTGCAAGCTTGAGCACTTGATTTCTTCATCAAGCCGGTTGGATTTGTGTCTATTACTCTTGGGTTCTTGGAACCCTAGCCGGCTAGGCGTCGCTCAAGAGCTTCCATCGTGTGGAAGAGCCTTGGGAAGTTTGTATTACCCTTGTTTCTTAGTGGAGAACTCAAGTGACCTTTGTGGTTGCTTTGAGAGAGGCAAGGAGGTGAAATAGACTCCGACCTAAGTGGTCACCTCAACAACGATGACGTAGGCGCTCCTTTGTGGGGGTTGTCGAACCTCGGGATAAATCCTTTGTCCTGCGTGTTTGTTGTTGTTGGTGTGATTTGCTTGGTATCACTTGTATTTGCTTGTCTCTCTCTCAACCTCCCTCTTAGGGTTTGGTCTTGATCTACGACTTGGAGAGTTCTCGGCGTCAAGGAAGTGGCCTAACATCTTCATCTTACCACTATGAAGTGGTGTTGTAAGTTACCGGTCTCACAAAGTTCATTTGAGCATTAGTAGTTCATTTCCCGTAGGCGTCGGGAGTGCTGATAGTTTGCGCCAGAACTTCTGACACGTCGGGAGTGCTGACTCAAGCTGTCGGGACTTCCGACAGATGCTGACAAGTAACTCTGAGATTTGTGTAGAATTTTTTAGATACGCCTATTCACCCTCCTCTAGGCATTGTTTAGATCCTTTCAATTGGTATCAAAGCAAGGTCTTCTCGTAGCGTTTCACCATGTGAGAAGAAACAATGTCGGAGACCGACAAGACACAAGAGTTGGCTAAAGAAATAGCCAAAGAGTTGATGGCAGCTCAAGCAAAGCTTTTTCAAGATGAAATGAAGAAAATGCAAGATGAGATGAGCAAGTTGAAAGAAGAGTTTGAGTAAGAAGGTCGATGATGCTATAAGTGGCAAGAATTTTGTAGAAGCAACTAGTGGCAAAATTGATAATGGTCAAGATGGTGCGAGTGATGTTGGAGCCGGAGAGCATAGTCAACCAAAAGGAATATACTCTACCATGAACTTTGATTATTCACAACTCATTAAAGCCCCACTTCATCATACTCCATCCGTCAATCTTGGCAAGCCACCTCACTTTGATGGATCAAGATATCCCGATTGGGCGTACAAAATGAAGATGCACCTCATTGCCGCAAATCTTTGGGAAGTGGTTGATGTTGGTGTGACATTTCCCATCGAAGAAAGAGAGATCACTCCGGAAGAGGCACACAACTTCCGTCAAAATGCACAAGCCGTAGCCATGTTTGTTTCAAGTCTAGCTCCGGATGAGTTCAACAAGGTCAATGGAAGAGAAATTGCTAAGGACATTTGGGAAGTCTTAAGGACTTCATTTGAAGGAGACAAGAGTGTCAGAAAAGGCAACATCGAGTTACTTCTTGGTGAATTGGAGAGATTTGTGTTCTTGGATGGTGAAACAACTCAAGCTATGTTTGATAGTATGATGACTTTGGTCAACTGCATAAGATCTATTGGAAGCACCGAATAGGATAACAACAAGGTTGCTAGAAAGATTTTTAGAACATATAGAGCAAAGAACAATATGCTAGCATCCGTGATCATGGAGAAGCCCGACTATGATTACATAACACCTCAAGAAGTTCTTGCGAAGCTCAAGCATCATGAATGCCTTGATCAAGATGCAATCAATGCTCATAGTCAAAATGCTAGTGCAATGGGATACAACAAGAGTGCAGCCCTAAAAGCAACTCATGTTCATGATCACAATGGGTGTTGTCAAGAAAAAAAGAAGAAAGTGAAGGATGATTCCTCAAGTGAAGAAGAAGATTCCGATGCGAAGGTTGCATTTGTGATTAAAAATCTTAGAAAAATTATGAAGAAGAGCAACCACAATACTTATGGTGATGGTAAGAAGAGATACAAGAAGAGGTTTTGCTATAGGTGTGGTAAAACCGGTCACTTCATTGCCGATTGTCCCGAAGAAAACAAAGACAAGAACAACAAGAATAATGATACGAAGAACAAAGGCAAGAAGAAAGGTGAAGCTCATCTTGGTGATTAATGGGAGTCAAATGATGATAGTGACTCAAGTTGTAACACCCCTGGTGTTAGTTAGCCTCATGATGCATTCATAATACATGATCATGGCATGGCATTACCATAAGCATCGTCATTTCATGTGCATCATTGCTTGAAACATGACTTTGCAACATTGTGATTTATATGTGCTTCTTTTATGTGTTGCTAGGGTTTTGTATAGATGACAGTTGTGATACAATTGTGTGACTTGGGGGCTTGAAAACATCCTTGATATGTTAGTGGAGCAAAATGAGCTAGGGTTTATATTCATGTTTTGACCAAAATCCAAATTGACTAGGTTTGACCCCAGTTTGACCATAGTACTGATCTGTTTTGACCAATTTAAAAGTGGTATCTAGAGACCTTGCATGGAGGTGCACCCTTTACCAAAGTTGTAGGAAATTTATCAAGGAACAAAAGTCTCAATATACCCATCTCATGAAAATGGCTAGAAAATCCTCAAACAGGGCCCACAAGTCAGGTTTCCATGTTATTTCAACACTTAGCAAATTTTCTGAGTCAAAAGGTGACATTTCAGTTTCGTTGTACCCCACTTTAGGACTCTATAGTTACTAATCTAGGCCGAATTAGCTCAAGTTGTTATTGACACATTTATAGTACTCACATAGCTCTATGTTTTTGTCAATAGCACCATCACCTAATTCTCATTGGTTTAGGAGCTAAAGTGCTTTGAAAATCAGGGTTCAGTCAAGCCTTAACTGAAATTGAGTTTCAGTTTCCTTGTGACCAACTTTGGGGAGTTGTATCTCACTACCTAAGCCAAATCAGCCCAAGACCCTATTGACAATCTTGTAGTATGCCTATAGCTCTATCATTTTGTAGTTAACGCTTTGGCCCAATTCAAAATGGTTTGCGAGATTTTAAGCTCCGAACTTGGTCTAACAGTCACTTCTATCGGTGTCTTCAGTTCAGTAACTGAACTCGGTCATGGCCGACCGGGCACAGGCACTCGATGCCGCGTGGCCAACACGCGTCGACACCGAGCTCAGCTCGCACGCGGGAGGTCGCCACGCCACCTGAGGCTCGCTCCCTTGCTCTCAGCTCTCTCGCCATTTCATCCCCCCTCTCTGTCGCCTTCACTGCGCGCGGGAACTGAAGCCGAGCGCAGCGACCGCCGTCGCCACCGCAGCCGAGCACCACCATTCGATTCGTTCCCCCTAGTGGACCGCAGCACCCGTCTTCATCATCTCCAACCTCTGGTGGAGTCGAGCGAGCGGTGGTAAGGCCGCATTGGGCGTTTTCCCTGTCACCGCCATGGAGGTCACCTCGCCGGAGCTCGGCCTCTCCGTGGTCAGTCTAGTTAGGGCCTCTCTCCGCTCTTCTATTCCACCTAGGGAGCTTCGCCGTGGTCTCATGGAGCTCATACCGAGCTCAAGCGGGACAATGGCGGGTTCGTGGTCGCCGGAGCGCCGCCGTGCCTTGCGCGCCGCCGCTGCTCTCGCCGCCGGCATAGTTAGGGGTAGCAATAGGTCTTGTTGGTGGTGAAATTCGGTGCAGGATCGAGTGGGGAGCGCGTAGGCGCCCTCAGGCTCGCCGGAGTCGGCACCGGCGGCGAGAAATCGCCGGCCGGAGCCGCTCCCCTGTCCCGTGTCCCTGACGGGCGGGGCCCGCTGTCAGCAGGCGGGCGGGAGGAGGCCGTGGGCCGCGCCGGAGTTCTGGGCCGCGCGCGTCTCGGGCCGCAGTAGTGGTTGGGCCGGCTAGTGTTTTTGTTTTCAATTTTATTTATTTGATTCTTGTGCTAAAGTTTGTAAAATCATAACTAGGGCTAGAAATGTCCAAATGAGGTGCTGTAAATTTTGGTGTGCTCTAAATAATGTCTAGTTTATTATAAAAATATAAAATGTGCCATGTTTTGTGATGAATTAAATAGTTATTAATTATGTCTTTTATTCATTAAGAAAAAGGAGAAAATGATATCTCTTTGTGTGAAGCTCCAAATGGCATGAAATTTTTATAGTGAACTGCTCATACCATGAATAGATTATGGTTAAATTTTCATGCAATTTGGATAAGGTTTGGCAGAGTTATATAATTATCTTGTTTGCTTGGTTGAATCTTGTGTGAATTTTCATAATTTTTCTACAGATCCAGTAAGGGTGAAACTTGGTGAGTGTTGTTCTTATGTTAGAAAGATGCTAGGAAAAATATGAAATCTGTTGTTTGATACTTTTCAATAGGGTTTCCTATTTATGCTAGAAATAGACCTGCCATCTGTTATTTTTGATATCTCCATATTTGCTTGTCAAAATGAAGTGAAATTTTTATGGTAGCCTATGTGAAGCATTAGGTGGCTACTGTAAATTTTGTAGATTTTTATATATAGTTTTACTATATGTTTCTTTAATCACCTAATTAACTAAATAAATTATAAAAGAATATTAAATAATTTATTTAGAAGTTGGCATTATACTTTCTGATGTTTCTTTGGTATGCACAACAAGTTGGTAAACTTGGTTTGGTCCAATTGTGCTTTTGAATCATCACTAAATATTTAAATTAGTGATCCTGCCATTTTGGACAGAATTGCTAGTTAAGAGAATCACCCTATGTTAATGATGTTTTCATGCTTGGTGATCTATAGCAAAGTTGTTGAGAATTTCATGAACTAATTGCTGGTAAATTTTGGTAGCATTTAGACTTATAGTTTAGAAATGACAGCTGTTCCAAGTTGGGTTCAGTTTTAGAAGTACTCTTTGTCTTTTAGAACAGATTCTGTATGTATGCTATTTTAACTTGGTAAATGGTGAAATCATGCTTAGATGTTTATAAATGAAATGTAGACAATTTCATAAGCTTTCCAGAATGTCCTCTTTCAGGTCATTTGGATTGGTAGAACTCCAGTTGTGAGTTTTCTTAGCTACTGTTGATAATATGTTATAAATACTAATGTCGGGAATCTTGTTACGTGTGTGTTTAGTCTTAACTTTGTGATACTTAGTGGTTTCTTAGGAATGTTTAAACAAGTTAATACCGGAGAGGAAATTTGCACCTAAGATTGAAGTGATTTGAATAGAGCACCACATAACTTGGTTTTGTGCTTACAACGTTGCAATGTCATTGCATTCATCTTCACATCATTCGTGCACGTCCATAAATCATCATGTCATTATTGGATGCATACATGAAATTCATTGGATGCATACATGAGATTCATTGGATGCATATACATGCAATAGGTGTGCCAAGAATCGTGTTACGAGCGAAGTTCCGCTGGGCGTGGGACCCGAAGTTGAAGTCCGTTCGAGAACTGGAGGTCCAGTCCGACGAAGCCGGAGAAGACGTGGGAACCGTTCTTGAAGCCGAACCTTGATCTCTCTTCTTTCGGTTAAGGCAAGCCCCGGAGCATTATAAGCCTCCTACTTTCAAAACAATTATCTATCTATACATGTTATATGTATTGTTGCACTACGTGATAGGAGTTGGTTGGAAACCCTTGCTGCATTGATAACACTCCTTGTCCAGCAATTCGAACCTTGAATCCTATGTAGACAGGATCGTATCTATGCTTAGCCCTGCTAAATTAGACCGGTAGAAGTCAGGTGATTTCCTGTCACCTGCGAGATATAGGGCTTTATCAGGTCACGGTTGGCTATACTTGCTATCGTGGAAGTGAACCATGTGTTAATAAAATGAAATGAGACCGGGCGGGATGACGATAGTGAAGCAACAAGGCATGGAGGTCTTGGGTGTGGATCTATCCCCGTCTGTATCGATTAAGGACCGAGACCTGGAGCCTTCTATGTCATTTTGAACGCATGCCTGACATTTAGCTGGCCGGCCTGAGGTTGCCGACCGCGAAGCCTAGTAGCTCAACTCAGGCTGCGAAGCCGAAAAGTGAAAGTCGCCTCGGAAGGGAGCCAGAGGGTCCAAGGGCAGGTGAGTTAAAAGTCCTGAGCATCCTGGCCACTGGTATCCCTGAGAATGCGGCGCTGTTCGGGCCCACCCTGAGTTGTACCAAAGGTTATCTACGGCTGCCTTTAGCGGGGTTTGCCGGGTGAGTGTCAGGAATACCCCCTCAGCTGAGTTGGAATCGATTCGAGTCGCCGTCTCTCCCGGATAGTGAGAAACTTGACTGGTTATCTCCAGCGTAGATACACTAAATATAATGATGGTTCGGAATTGATGATAATGATGATGATAGCCTTATTATACCTGCTATGGTTAATATTGTTTGCTCTTAATAAAGTGATTGCTCTAGTACAGGTGCTAATCTAGTTTTCAGGTTAATGATGATCAACTTGATACTTAAAGCATATATTGGTTACTTATCTGTATTAAGCTTTTCTGCAAATGAGTCAAGCTAGCCCACTTTATAAAGCCTTGCATAATCCTTGGTGTCACCTTTGTTTCTGGTTTTTGACGGGTAAGTCTAGCTGAGTACCTTCTCGTACTCAGGGTTTGTTCCCACCTGTTGCAGGTAGCAGATTCATACTTGTTGCTGCAAGTATTGTCTTCGCCACGTGGGCGTGAAGGCTAGACCATATGGGCATGGTCTCTGTAGTATCTCTTCTGGTATGCTTTTGCAGGATGTGACTATGTACTGGCAGTATTTGACTCAAAATGGTTTTAGAAATTATGTTACTTCCGCTAATCTTTACTTTGGTTTTGTAATAAAAATAATTGTACTCCGATGTATGAGATTACTTTTGAACTGTGTAACAAGTGTGGTGTTATGTTGAATCATTACGATCTGGTTGCTCTCGGTTTGGTTTGAAATCCCTCGCGATTTCGTGGACTACCGGAGTTATATGGGCTCAAGTGTGAGAATTTGATCACTTCGGTGATTGTTTTTATACTTGTGCTCTTATAATTTGGGCGGTTCCGTTACAGCTGGTATCGGAGCAAGATTCAACAGTAAACACATCATTGTGTATTTAAAACAAAAGTTTTTGTGAAAAATCTTAATTTTAATCTAAAGAGTGCCAGTGGTCATATCCTATATGCCCAAATAAGGACTATTAGGTGGCTTACTAAGATACTAACTTGGGGGTTCTTGCTTGTTTCTGTTTCGTTGTCCATACGGCGTGCTATTGTATGGATGCCATCCGCTTGGGTGGTAATGTATGGATCAAAATACCTCTACGCCCTGGTAAGTGGGAGTTGTGAGAGCATGACCGTCCAACCGTCGGTCTAGGGGAGAGTAGTTGTGGTTACTAGCATACTTACATGATTAATCATGTGATTATGAGAGTACTTAATTGTGGGTATATCTGTCGGGTAGCCTTGATACTGAAGTATATACATCGGGGGATGTATGTATGGAAAGTATTTAGCTTACTGCTTTCCTTTGTGTGCTATATTGGGAATTGTTGGGCTGAAATGCAATTTTCTGCAGGTACACTAACAACGTTTCTTGTAGAACGACTAGTTATCGTTATTGAGAGAACGTGTGTATGCCACCGAACTATACGCTAGAATTTTGAAATTCTTTCTAGGTTTGTGAGGACGTACGGTTCGTGCATGCACCATGTTCGCATCATACATTGCATTCTGCATTACTCCCTCCCTTATAAATTGCTTATCCCATTCTTTTAAAATTTTCTTTCCTCCAAACAGTTGTCCCATAAATAGTTGCATTTCTTTCGTGAAGAATTGGGGGTAGTCAACCAACCTAGTGGAGTGGTCAGTGGTGTCAGCCTTGAAACCCAATTCATACCTGGCTGTGAAGGAAGGCAAGACAAATTCAAGATGTATCTCCTCGAGTTGTGATGTGTTTTGATCTGCAATTCGCCTCTCCATTGCTTCTACCTTTGTATCCATCCTTGTTTGCTACCCAATCTTTGGATAATACAGTTTCTATCCGCCTAATTCTTAAACGTGAGGATTCCTCATGGGTGTGTGTTCGGTAATGGTGTTGCGATTAGTACTCCATGGTGCCGCGACGAAACCGGGAGCCTCCTGTGGTGCGCGACACAAGGTTGTGCTGCTCGGCACGCGCAGGTATCAAGGATTACTAGTCATGATCCATTATGGAGCTACACCAATGTGTTATCTTCTCGTGAACCTTTTTCCTAGGATGTCATTCCCTATCTTATCGAAAGATCAGTACCTCAAACCAAGAAATTTCCTTCTTTTGGAGATTGGAATTTGGATAGTTGGATATAATCTCTTCCTCCTGTCTATGTAATGCGTCAGCAGCCTTCCGACGTCATCAACGCTTACTAGTTGCAACTACTTGCAGATGTCTCGTCAGCTTCGCTCTAGCAGTCGGAGTCGTGGCAATACAGAACCGTCATCGTCTCCTTCGCAACCTACCTCTGCTGAGTTGCTGCAAATGCTTGCCGAAAGTCAACGTGCCTTGGATGAGAGTGTTAGAAACCATGTCCATCAGGAACCTGAACCTGCCCAGTACAACAACTATAAAGATTTCTTGGAGACTGAGCCTCCTATTTTTCGAGAAGCAGAAGAACCACTTCAAGCAGACGAATGGTTGAATACTATCGAACAGAAGTTCCGTGTGCTCAAGGTGGCAGATGATATGAAAACAGAATATGCTTCGCAACAGTTGCAAGGACCTGCAGGTGTTTGGTGGTGTCACTACCGGAACACCCTGCCCGAGAATATGAAAGTAGTCTGGGATCAGTTCAAGGAAGCATTTCGAGGACATTACATTCCTGCTGGCCTCATGGCAATCAAGCACACCGAGTTTATGAAGCTCACCCAAGGAGACAAAAGTGTAACAGAATATCTGCATGTTTTCATCAACTTATCAAGATATGCTCCAGAATTTGTTAATACGGAGATTAAGAAGATCGCAAGTTTTAAAAGAGGGTTGTGTCCCAAATTGATGAAGACCATGTGCAATAGCAAGTGTGCAACTTTCAATGAGTTTGTCAGTGACACTATCCTTCAAGAGAACTGTAATGCTGTGTATACTGCTTCTAAGAGTCACGAGAAATCTCATGAACCTAATGCACCTACGACTAATACTCTTGTGGTGATTACACCTCAGTATTATTCGCCTGGCATATCTACCAGATATCACCCATATCAGAAACAGGATCCGGTCAAGAGGAGCAGTATTAAGAAAGGAAAGCCTAAGGCACCGTCAAGTAACCGGCCATGTTGGAATTGCAAGATGTCAGGTCATTGGGCCAAAGATTGTCCTGTTCCGCAGAAGAAACCAAATGATATTAAGGCAGATGTGTGTAAAGGGTATGTTAGTTACACCACGGTGGAATCCATTCCTACGGGTGAAATTATCACTGCTGGTGCATTTTTAGTAAACCAACGTCCTGCAATCGTGCTGTTCGATTCAGGTGCTTCACACTCTTTTATCAGTTCAACGTTTGCAACCAAGCATGGTATGAAGGTCGTTACTTTAGATAATAGTGGTTATAATATTAATGCTGCCGGGAATAATATTTCAACCAATCAGTTGGTTTTAGGAGCAAAGATTGAGATAGAAGGACGTCTGTATAATCTAGATCTCGTGGTATTACCAGGATTGGGCCTAGATGTAATCTTAGGTATGAAGTGGATGAGTGGAAACGGTGTTCTGATCGATACCTCTACAAGAGTGGTTATGTTGAGGGATCCAAAAGATCAACAAGCTTTTCTAGTGCAACTTCCTAGAGACATCAGTCCTCAGACTACAGTTAACGCTATGATATCAAAAGCAAAAGAGATTGCAGAAGTCCCGATAGTGTGTGAATTTCCAGATGTTTTTCCCGATGAATTGCCAGGATTACCTCCAGATCGTGATGTAGAGTTTAAGATTGAGTTAATTCCGGGTACTGCACCAATTTCTAAAAGACCGTATAGAATGCCGCCGAAGGAGTTAGCTGAACTCAAGACCCAACTTAGTGACCTTTTACTGAAAGGGTTGATCCGTCCTAGTTCTTCTCCGTGGGGTTGTCCTGCTATATTTGTGAAGAAGAAGGACCAGTCTCTGCGTATGTGTGTAGACTATCGACCACTCAATGCAGTCACTATCAAGAACAAGTATCCCTTGCCTCGTATTGATATCTTGTTTGATCAGTTGTCTAAAGCAAAGGTATTCTCGAAGATTGATCTGAGGTCTGGTTATCACCAAATTAAAATCCGTCCGGAAGACATACCAAAGACCGCTTTCTCTACCAGATACGGGTTATATGAATATCTTGTCATGTCTTTTGGTCTGACCAATGCTCCTGCTCATTTCATGTACCTGATGAATTCAGTATTCATGCAAGAGCTGGACAAGTTTGTGGTGATATTCATTGATGATATTCTCATCTATTCTGAAAATGAAGAAGAACATGCCGAGCATCTGAGAATCGTTTTATCCAGATTACGTGAACATAAGCTTTACGCCAAGTTCAGTAAGTGTGAATTCTGGTTAAAGAAGGTACCTTTCCTCGGTCATGTATTGTCTAGTGAGGGAATTTCAGTAGACCCGACTAAGATACAGGAAGTTTTGGATTGGAAGGCACCAACTACAGTACATGAAGTTCGGAGTTTTCTTGGATTGGCTGGCTACTATCGTCGTTTTATTCAGGATTTCTCTAAAATAGCTAAGCCTATGACTCGACTACTTGAGAAGGATAGGAAGTTTGATTGGACTCCGGAGTGTGAACAAGCTTTCCGCACTCTACAGACTTTGTTGACATCAGCTCCTATATTAGCGCAACCTGACATTGAGAAACCGTTTGATGTGTATTGTGATGCATCAGGTACTGGTTTAGGTGGTGTACTTATGCAAGGAGGCCGAGTTATTGCGTATGCTTCGCGTCAGTTAAGAAAACATGAAGTTAACTATCCGACTCATGACTTGGAGTTAGCTGCTGTAGTGCATGCTTTGAAAATCTGGAGACACTATTTGCTTGGAAATATCTGTAATATTTATACAGATCATAAGAGTCTTAAGTACATATTTACTCAACCTGAGTTAAATATGCGCCAAAGAAGATGGTTAGAGTTGATTAAGGATTATAACCTCCAGGTGCATTACCATCCGGGTAAAGCAAATGTGGTTGCCGATGCCTTGAGTAGAAAATCTCATTGCAACTCTCTGATAGAAGAAGATTTTCATTTGTCTCACCTCTTACATCCTATTGTGATCCATCATATCACTGTAGATTGTTCTTTGAGAAGTAGAATCATTGAGTTACAAAAGACTGATACTGGTGTATTTCACATCAAGAGAAAGATGAAAGAGCAAGAAACTAAGCACTTTCGAGTGGATGACAAAGGAATTCTCTGGTTCAAAGATAGACTCGTTGTGCCAAAAGATACAGAGCTCAGAAATCAAATCTTATCTGAAGCCCATTCTTCTAAGTTGTCCATCCATCCTGGTAGTAGTAAGATGTATCAGGACCTCAAGCCATACTATTGGTGGACCAAGATGAAAAAGGAAATTGCAGCCTACGTCGCTAGGTGTGATAATTGTTGTAGAGTTAAGGCCATTCACATGAAGCCTGGTTTACTCCAGCCTTTGTCTGTTCCAGGTTGGAAGTGGGACGACATTGTTATGGACTTTATTGTCGGATTACCAACCACCCAAAAAGGTTTTGACTCTATTTGGGTTATAGTTGATCGTGTGACAAAATCTGCTCACTTTATCCCGGTGAAGAGTAACTATCACCCACACCAATATGCTGACATTTACTTCCAAGAAGTCGTACGTCTTCATGGAGTGCCTGGATCTATTGTCTCTGACAGAGGACCGCAGTTTACTGCTCGTTTCTGGGAGCGCCTACATCAGAATCTTGGAACTAAATTGGTTCGTAGTTCTGCTTATCATCCCCAGACGTCGGGGCAGACTGAGCGTGTGAATCAGATTCTTGAAGACATGCTTAGAGCTTGCATCATCTCTTGTAATAGCTCCTGGGAGAAATGGTTGCCTCTCGCTGAATTCTCTTACAACAACAGTTATCAAGAGAGTATCCAAATGGCTCCTTTTGAAGCTTTATATGGTCGCAAGTGTAGAACTCCTTTGAACTGGGTGGAACCAGGAGAAAGAAGATTCTATGGTATTGATTTTGTAAAAGAAGCCGAGGAGCAAGTTCGTACTATACAGAAAAATATATCAGCTGCTCAGGCTAGACAAAAGAGCTACGCAGATAAGAGGAGGAAACCTATTGAGTTTGAAGTAGGTGACCAGGTCTATCTGAAGGTGTCCCCTGTGAGAGGAGTAAAGCGTTTTGGGATCAAAAGAAAACTTGAGCCTCGATATGTTGGACCTTATCGGATTATTGAGAAAAGTGGAAGAGTAGCCTATAAGCTCAATCTACCTCGTGAAATGGGAGCTATCTTTCCAGTCTTCCATGTTTCTCAATTAAAGAAATGTCTCCGTCTTCCTGAAGAAAGAGTAGATGTAAGACGCATCAAGTTGAAATCCGATCTTTCGTATGAGGAGAAACCGATATATGTTCTGGATACTCGGGAAAGGGTGACTCGAAATCGAGTAGTCAAATTATACAAGGTGGTTTGGAGTAATCACGGTGAACGTGATGCAACTTGGGAAAAAGAGGATTATTTAAAGGACAACTATTCCGCTTTCTATGAAAAATGGTACGACTTTCAAATCTCGGGACGAGATTTTTATAAGGGGGGAGGGCTGTAACACCCCTGGTGTTAGTTAGCCTCATGATGCATTCATAATACATGATCATGGCATGGCATTACCATAAGCATCGTCATTTCATGTGCATCATTGCTTGAAACATGACTTTGCAACATTGTGATTTATATGTGCTTCTTTTATGTGTTGCTAGGGTTTTGTATAGATGACAGTTGTGATACAATTGTGTGACTTGGGGGCTTGAAAACATCCTTGATATGTTAGTGGAGCAAAATGAGCTAGGGTTTATATTCATGTTTTGACCAAAATCCAAATTGACTAGGTTTGACCCCAGTTTGACCATAGTACTGATCTGTTTTGACCAATTTAAAAGTGGTATCTAGAGACCTTGCATGGAGGTGCACCCTTTACCAAAGTTGTAGGAAATTTATCAAGGAACAAAAGTCTCAATATACCCATCTCATGAAAATGGCTAGAAAATCCTCAAACAGGGCCCACAAGTCAGGTTTCCATGTTATTTCAACACTTAGCAAATTTTCTGAGTCAAAAGGTGACATTTCAGTTTCGTTGTACCCCACTTTAGGACTCTATAGTTACTAATCTAGGCCGAATTAGCTCAAGTTGTTATTGACACATTTATAGTACTCACATAGCTCTATGTTTTTGTCAACAGCACCATCACCTAATTCTCATTGGTTTAGGAGCTAAAGTGCTTTGAAAATCAGGGTTCAGTCAAGCCTTAACTGAAATTGAGTTTCAGTTTCCTTGTGACCAACTTTGGGGAGTTGTATCTCACTACCTAAGCCAAATCAGCCCAAGACCCTATTGACAATCTTGTAGTATGCCTATAGCTCTATCATTTTGTAGTTAACGCTTTGGCCCAATTCAAAATGGTTTGCGAGATTTTAAGCTCCGAACTTGGTCTAACAGTCACTTCTATCGGTGTCTTCAGTTCAGTAACTGAACTCGGTCATGGCCGACCGGGCACAGGCACTCGATGCCGCGTGGCCAACACGCGTCGACACCGAGCTCAGCTCGCACGCGGGAGGTCGCCACGCCACCTGAGGCTCGCTCCCTTGCTCTCAGCTCTCTCGCCATTTCATCCCCCCTCTCTGTCGCCTTCACTGCGCGCGGGAACTGAAGCCGAGCGCAGCGACCGCCGTCGCCACCGCAGCCGAGCACCACCATTCGATTCGTTCCCCCTAGTGGACCGCAGCACCCGTCTTCATCATCTCCAACCTCTGGTGGAGTCGAGCGAGCGGTGGTAAGGCCGCATTGGGCGTTTTCCCTGTCACCGCCATGGAGGTCACCTCGCCGGAGCTCGGCCTCTCCGTGGTCAGTCTAGTTAGGGCCTCTCTCCGCTCTTCTATTCCACCTAGGGAGCTTCGCCGTGGTCTCATGGAGCTCATACCGAGCTCAAGCGGGACAATGGCGGGTTCGTGGTCGCCGGAGCGCCGCCGTGCCTTGCGCGCCGCCGCTGCTCTCGCCGCCGGCATAGTTAGGGGTAGCAATAGGTCTTGTTGGTGGTGAAATTCGGTGCAGGATCGAGTGGGGAGCGCGTAGGCGCCCTCAGGCTCGCCGGAGTCGGCACCGGCGGCGAGAAATCGCCGGCCGGAGCCGCTCCCCTGTCCCGTGTCCCTGACGGGCGGGGCCCGCTGTCAGCAGGCGGGCGGGAGGAGGCCGTGGGCCGCGCCGGAGTTCTGGGCCGCGCGCGTCTCGGGCCGCAGTAGTGGTTGGGCCGGCTAGTGTTTTTGTTTTCAATTTTATTTATTTGATTCTTGTGCTAAAGTTTGTAAAATCATAACTAGGGCTAGAAATGTCCAAATGAGGTGCTGTAAATTTTGGTGTGCTCTAAATAATGTCTAGTTTATTATAAAAATATAAAATGTGCCATGTTTTGTGATGAATTAAATAGTTATTAATTATGTCTTTTATTCATTAAGAAAAAGGAGAAAATGATATCTCTTTGTGTGAAGCTCCAAATGGCATGAAATTTTTATAGTGAACTGCTCATACCATGAATAGATTATGGTTAAATTTTCATGCAATTTGGATAAGGTTTGGCAGAGTTATATAATTATCTTGTTTGCTTGGTTGAATCTTGTGTGAATTTTCATAATTTTTCTACAGATCCAGTAAGGGTGAAACTTGGTGAGTGTTGTTCTTATGTTAGAAAGATGCTAGGAAAAATATGAAATCTGTTGTTTGATACTTTTCAATAGGGTTTCCTATTTATGCTAGAAATAGACCTGCCATCTGTTATTTTTGATATCTCCATATTTGCTTGTCAAAATGAAGTGAAATTTTTATGGTAGCCTATGTGAAGCATTAGGTGGCTACTGTAAATTTTGTAGATTTTTATATATAGTTTTACTATATGTTTCTTTAATCACCTAATTAACTAAATAAATTATAAAAGAATATTAAATAATTTATTTAGAAGTTGGCATTATACTTTCTGATGTTTCTTTGGTATGCACAACAAGTTGGTAAACTTGGTTTGGTCCAATTGTGCTTTTGAATCATCACTAAATATTTAAATTAGTGATCCTGCCATTTTGGACAGAATTGCTAGTTAAGAGAATCACCCTATGTTAATGATGTTTTCATGCTTGGTGATCTATAGCAAAGTTGTTGAGAATTTCATGAACTAATTGCTGGTAAATTTTGGTAGCATTTAGACTTATAGTTTAGAAATGACAGCTGTTCCAAGTTGGGTTCAGTTTTAGAAGTACTCTTTGTCTTTTAGAATAGATTCTGTATGTATGCTATTTTAACTTGGTAAATGGTGAAATCATGCTTAGATGTTTATAAATGAAATGTAGACAATTTCATAAGCTTTCCAGAATGTCCTCTTTCAGGTCATTTGGATTGGTAGAACTCCAGTTGTGAGTTTTCTTAGCTACTGTTGATAATATGTTATAAATACTAATGTCGGGAATCTTGTTACGTGTGTGTTTAGTCTTAACTTTGTGATACTTAGTGGTTTCTTAGGAATGTTTAAACAAGTTAATACCGGAGAGGAAATTTGCACCTAAGATTGAAGTGATTTGAATAGAGCACCACATAACTTGGTTTTGTGCTTACAACGTTGCAATGTCATTGCATTCATCTTCACATCATTCGTGCACGTCCATAAATCATCATGTCATTATTGGATGCATACATGAAATTCATTGGATGCATACATGAGATTCATTGGATGCATATACATGCAATAGGTGTGCCAAGAATCGTGTTACGAGCGAAGTTCCGCTGGGCGTGGGACCCGAAGTTGAAGTCCGTTCGAGAACTGGAGGTCCAGTCCGACGAAGCCGGAGAAGACGTGGGAACCGTTCTTGAAGCCGAACCTTGATCTCTCTTCTTTCGGTTAAGGCAAGCCCCGGAGCATTATAAGCCTCCTACTTTCAAAACAATTATCTATCTATACATGTTATATGTATTGTTGCACTACGTGATAGGAGTTGGTTGGAAACCCTTACTGCATTGATAACACTCCTTGTCCAGCAATTCGAACCTTGAATCCTATGTAGACAGGATCGTATCTATGCTTAGCCCTGCTAAATTAGACCGGTAGAAGTCAGGTGATTTCCTGTCACCTGCGAGATATAGGGCTTTATCAGGTCACGGTTGGCTATACTTGCTATCGTGGAAGTGAACCATGTGTTAATAAAATGAAATGAGACCGGGCGGGATGACGATAGTGAAGCAACAAGGCATGGAGGTCTTGGGTGTGGATCTATCCCCGTCTGTGTCGATTAAGGACCGAGACCTGGAGCCTTCTATGTCATTTTGAACGCATGCCTGACATTTAGCTGGCCGGCCTGAGGTTGCCGACCGCGAAGCCTAGTAGCTCAACTCAGGCTGCGAAGCCGAAAAGTGAAAGTCGCCTCGGAAGGGAGCCAGAGGGTCCAAGGGCAGGTGAGTTAAAAGTCCTGAGCATCCTGGCCACTGGTATCCCTGAGAATGCGGCGCTGTTCGGGCCCACCCTGAGTTGTACCAAAGGTTATCTACGGCTGCCTTTAGCGGGGTTTGCCGGGTGAGTGTCAGGAATACCCCCTCAGCTGAGTTGGAATCGATTCGAGTCGCCGTCTCTCCCGGATAGTGAGAAACTTGACTGGTTATCTCCAGCGTAGATACACTAAATATAATGATGGTTCGGAATTGATGATAATGATGATGATAGCCTTATTATACCTGCTATGGTTAATATTGTTTGCTCTTAATAAAGTGATTGCTCTAGTACAGGTGCTAATCTAGTTTTCAGGTTAATGATGATCAACTTGATACTTAAAGCATATATTGGTTACTTATCTGTATTAAGCTTTTCTGCAAATGAGTCAAGCTAGCCCACTTTATAAAGCCTTGCATAATCCTTGGTGTCACCTTTGTTTCTGGTTTTTGACGGGTAAGTCTAGCTGAGTACCTTCTTGTACTCAGGGTTTGTTCCCACCTGTTGCAGGTAGCAGATTCATACTTGTTGCTGCAAGTATTGTCTTCGCCACGTGGGCGTGAAGGCTAGACCATATGGGCATGGTCTCTGTAGTATCTCTTCTGGTATGCTTTTGCAGGATGTGACTATGTACTGGCAGTATTTGACTCAAAATGGTTTTAGAAATTATGTTACTTCCGCTAATCTTTACTTTGGTTTTGTAATAAAAATAATTGTACTCCGATGTATGAGATTACTTTTGAACTGTGTAACAAGTGTGGTGTTATGTTGAATCATTACGATCTGGTTGCTCTCGGTTTGGTTTGAAATCCCTCGCGATTTCGTGGACTACCGGAGTTATATGGGCTCAAGTGTGAGAATTTGATCACTTCGGTGATTGTTTTTATACTTGTGCTCTTATAATTTGGGCGGTTCCGTTACACAAGTGATGATGAGAAGAAGAAGAAGAAAGGAGCCGTGAACATTGCCATCCATCACTCTTCATCACCAATCATGACCCTCCCCGACTCGACTTCAT
Organism: Saccharum spontaneum; assembly: GCA_022457205.1. Lineage (NCBI taxonomy): Eukaryota > Viridiplantae > Streptophyta > Magnoliopsida > Poales > Poaceae > Saccharum > Saccharum spontaneum. The sequence continues at coordinate 26,773,780 of CM039615.1, forward strand.
CACCAAAGCTCTTCCCCAACTTGGATTCATCACCAAGGCTTTTCTCCAACCTCATCGACAACGAATACAACACTCCAACTTGCCTTATGACCAAGGGGGAGAAGGTACAATCCCCATCCAACTCCTCTAGTGATGAGTATGATAGTTGTGATGAGAACATAGAACAACTTGAAGCAACCATGATAAAGAAATTTGGTAAAAAGGCCTACACTAAAATAAAAATGCTAATGAAGAAATTAGAGAAGAGGGATAGATGCTTGGAGATGCAAGGAGATATAATCACTCAAGAGCGAGAAAAGAACCAAGCTCTTGAAGCATCTATCGTCGAGGAAAAGTCGAAGGTTGAGAAGTTAACCGTTGAATTGTCTTTAGCCAATGAATCAATTGGGAAATTGACTAAAGAACATTCCTCGGTTAATGATCAAATAGCTAGCCTCAAGAATGAGAAAAGTATTGCTCAAGAAAGCCTTACACGCTTGGAAGAAAAATATCAAAATCTTGAGCAAAACTATAGCACACTTTGGGCTAGCACTTCAACTTCTCCTAAGGCAAGCAAAGACTCTAATGTCTCCACTAGCAATGGTTGTAAAAGATGTTATAAAATTGATGTAAATGCATATACTACTAACCTTGTTGAGCTAGAGAAGAGAGACAAGGAGATCAATAGGTTGAAGATGGCCTTGAAGAATGGGTGCAAGTGTCAAGAGCAATCCAATAAGACTATATACAAGGCATTTAGGCACCCATCTATTAAGGAAGGTCTTGGCTACAATAGGTATGATAGTAAGGCCAATGGAAGGAACATGGTCAATGGTGTGCCTTGTGTGAAGTTGAACAAGGGTGTTGCTCTTGATGAGCTTATATGCAAGGCCAACAACAAGGTCTACATTCCCAAGATCCAACCTACAAGCAACAAGACAAAGCAATCCGAGGCCCCCAAGCCACAAGCACCACTTCCACAGTGTTATGCTAGTGACTACATGTGTTGTTGGGGCAAGGATGGCAAGATTGTGGTGAAGTATGTTGGTGCCCTTAAGAGGAAGGAGATTATGAGGAGTGTTTGGGTGCCGAAGTTTTATGTGACTAACCCCCTAGGACCCAAATCTCTTTAGGTACCTAAAACACAAGCTTGATTTGTCTTTGTAGGAATACTCCTTCGGTGGAACAAGTTGGGTGGTGGATAGTGGATGCACCAATCAAATGACCGGAGAGAAGAACATGTTCACATCATTCCAACCTAGTAATGATGAAAGTGGAAACATTGTGTTTGGTGACAATGGAAAAGGAGAAGTACTTGGTTTGGGTAAAATTGCTATCTCAAATGACAACTCTATCTCTAATGTTTTACTTGTGAATTCGTTGAGATACAATTTGTTATCCGTTTCATAACTTTGTGAGATGGGTTACAATTGTCTCTTTACGGATAAGGGTGTGGAAGTCTATAGAAGGAAGGATTCCTCTATTGCATTTACGGGTCATTTAAAAGGGAAACTCTATCTAGTTGATTTCACATCAAATAGAGTCAATCCCGAGACTTGTTTAATGGCAAAATCTAGCATGGGTTGGCCATGGCATCACCGACTTGCCCATGTTGGGATGAGGAACTTGGCCAAACTTCAAAAGGGCGAACACATCCTTGGACTAACAAATGTTTCTTTTGAGAAAGATAGGATTTGTAGCGCATGCCAAGCGGGAAAACAAGTTGGAGCTAAACATCCCATCAAGAATGTGGTGTCAACCGAAAGGCCATTAAAATTGCTTCACATGGACATATTTGGACCCATCGCTTACATAAGCATTGGTGATAATAAATATGGTTTCGTAATTGTTGATGACTATTCTCATTTCACTTGGGTATTCTTTTTGCGTGACAAGAGTGAAGTACAAGGCATCTTCAAGAAGTTTGCAAGAAGAGCCCAAAATGAGTTTGATGTCAAGATCAAGAGAGTTAGAAGTGACAATGGGACGGAGTTCAAGAACACCAACATTGAAGAGTTCCTTGATGAGGAAGGAATTAAACATGAGTTTTTGGTTCCATACACTCCACAACAAAATGGTGTTGTGGAGAGGAAGAATCGAACACTCATAGAAGCCGCAAGAGCGATGTTGGATGAATACAAGACTCCGGTCAACTATTGGGCGAAAGCGGTTCACACGGCTTGTCATGCTATCAACCGCCTATATCTTCACAAGATGAGAGATAAGACCGCCTACGAACTTCTAACCGGTAAAAAGCCCAAGGTGCACTACTTTAGAGTTTTTGGATCTAAGTGTTTCATACTTAACAAGAAATCAAAAAGCTCAAAGTTTGCACCAAAGGTTGATGAAGGTTTCATGCTTGGTTATGCTACTAACGAACATGGATATCGTGTTTTCACCAAAACCACCGGTTTGATTGAAATCGCGGTAGACGTGACTTTTGATGAAACCGACGGCTCTCAAAAGGAGCAAGTCAATGTTGAGATTATAGGTAATGAGGAAGCCCCACATAAAGCCATCAAGAAGCTTGCCATTGGTGAGATAAAGCCCATCGAAGAAGAAGATGAAGACCATGTTGTACATGTTGATCATGATCCTACCACTCATCATGTTCCATCCAATGGGGATGGTGAAGCTTTCGCAACAAGAAACATTCAAGATGGAAGATCAAATGATGCACAAGGTCATTCTCATCAAGATGGTGTCAACAATGTGCAAGCTCAACCTCAACTCAACAATGAAGAAAGAAGTGAACCCAACCCTCCACAAGCTCATGATTGTGATTCTTCATTCGATCATGACCACGATGATGAAGATAATGGCCCCATTCAAAGATCAACTCAAGTGCCACATCCTAGAGTGCATCAATCCATTCAACAGGATCATCCCGTTGATAATATATTGGGGAGCATTCGACGAGGGGTAACTACACATTCTCGTTTAGCAAATTTTTGTGAACATTACTCGTTTGTTTCTCCTTTGAAACCTAGCAAGGTGGAAGAGGAACTTGAAGATGAGGATTGGATGATAGCCATGCAAGAGGAGTTGAACAACTTCACTTGGAATGAAGTCTAGTCCTTGGTGGAAAGGCCCAAGCAAAATGTGATTGGAATCAAATGGGTCTTCCGCAACAAGCAAGATGAGCATGGCGTGGTGACCAGGAACAAGGCTAGGTTGGTGGCTCAGGGATTTACTCAAATTGAAGGCTTGGATTTTGGGGAGACCTATGCACCGGTGGCAAGGCTAGAATCCATTCGTATTCTTCTAGCCTATGCCTCTCACCATGATTTCAAGTTATATCAAATGGACGTGAAGAGTGCATTTCTCAACAGCCCCCTATCCGAGTTGGTGTATGTAGAGCAACCACCGGGCTTTGAAGACCTCAAGTATCCCAACCACGTCTACAAGCTCAACAAGGCGCTCTATGGGCTCAAACAAGCCCCTAGAGCTTGGTATGATTGCTTAAAGGACTTCCTGCTCAAACAAGGGTTTGAGATAGGAAAGGTCGATCCCACTTTATTTACTCGCAAAGTTAATGATGATATCTTTGTTTGCCAAATATATGTCGATGACATAATATTTGGTAGTACTAATGTGGCTTTTTGTGAGGAATTTAGTAGGATCATGACGAATAGGTTTGAGATGTCCATGATGGGAGAGTTGAAGTTCTTTCTTGGATTTCAAATTAAGCAACTCAAGGATGGTACGTTCATAAGTCAAACCAAGTACACCAATGACATGTTGAAGAAGTTTGACATGGACAAGGCCAAGCCCATCAAGACACCCATGCCAACCAATGGACATCTTCACCTTGATCAAGGAGGAAAGGACGTGGATCAAAAGGTATATCGCTCCATGATTGGATCCCTCCTTTACCTTTGTGCATCTAGGCCCGATATTATGCTTAGTGTGTGCATGTGTGCAAGGTTTCAAGCTAATCCGAAAGAATGTCATTTGATGGCTATTAAGAGAATTTTTCGATATTTAGTGCACACTCCTAATCATGGCTTGTGGTATCCCAAGGGCTCCACTTTCGAGTAACTTCGCTATTCCGATTCGGATTATGCCGGTTGCAAAGTAAATCGAAAGAGTACTACCGGGACTTGCCAATTTATTGGTAGGTCTTTGGTGTCTTGGAGCTCTAAGAAGCAAAACTCCGTTGCCTTATCCACCGCCGAAGCCGAGTATGTGGCGGCTGGTGCATGCTGTGCCCAACTACTTTGGATGAAGCAAACCCTTAACGACTATGGTTGTGAGTTAACCAAGATTCCCCTTTTGTGTGACAACAAGAGTGCCATTAAAATGGCAAACAATCCCACAAACCACTCTCAAACAAAGCACATAGACATCCGGCATCACTTTTTGAGAGACCACGAAGCCAAAGGAGATATCGCAATCCATCATGTGAGCACCAAAAAGCAACTAGCCGATATCTTTACAAAGCCCCTAGATGAGTCAAGATTTTATGCTTTGAGGAGTGAGCTAAATATCATTGATTCTCATAACGTGGCTTGATGTCTTGCACATATTTTTGTTTGATCTAGTTAGGAGAAAAGGATTGAGAACAAATATTGTGTGAAGTCTTCAAAAATCTATTTTGTAGTTTTCATGAGTGACTATTGCTTTGTGTTGGTTGAATGAAATCTAGTCACCTGTGAAAACATTAGTGTGTCCATCATATTTTTGCCCCACATAGCATGGTGAGTTCTGGTTTGAGAGGTTTTCTGTCTCTCTGCGTCGGAAGTCCTGGCGTACGTCGGAACTCCTGATGGCCAGCAGTCCTGGCTGGCGCCAGCACTTCCGGTTGCCAGCAGTCCCGGCTTGCGCCAGCACTTCCGACGTGGATCTGGGTCACGCATCCTTGTTTTAATCGTGGCCCAAGCCTTTCACCGCAACAACTTCTTTCACCGTAGTCTTTTCCCTATCTCTTCCCCTCCCGCACCCGCCCCTCCGCACCCCCGACTCCCCTCGTAGCCGCCTTCGCCCAGCCACCGTCATGCCCGTGCCCCGGCAGCTCCGACCGTCCTCGTCGTGGGGGGTTCCGGCAGCCACCTCCGGCCCTTCTTCCAGTAACATTTTTTCTCCCTCTAAACCATGGCTCTCCACGTTTGAAGCTCGTCACCGTCCAGTGTTGGGATTCCGGTGTGGTGGTGCTCCCTGTGACGTGCTGCGTGTGGATCTACTCCTAGACATCGTTGCTGCCCCGGATTTGCCACTTCTCCATCTTCTTCCCTCTTTCCTAAGGTACTATGGTGGCTCTCTGTTGACGGTTCTTAAGTATCAATTTTAATTATCCAATAAATAAGGAAAAGGGCCTATATGCAAGCAACACCTAGAATTAGGGTTTGATCTGACAGAATTCCACGAGTTTTGTTGTTTATCTGTTTCTGCAGGGGGTTATCAGGAAATACAAAGGAAAGGCCCACACGTCGGAATTACATAGAGATATTAATGTGTTCACCGATTTTCTATCATCTAGAAGACTCCAGAAGCCACGGGATCGAACGGGAGGCCGAACGGGCCCGGGACCAGGGCGCCCGCCCTGGACCCTGGGGCGCCCGCCCTAGGTCTGCAACCAATCAGGATGAGTCTCGTGGATTATGCCCCACCGACCTAAAGGATCAAGGAAAACCGTGCGATTAATGTCGGTTTGATCCGACGGCCCAGGTTCACTTGAAGGGACTATATAAGCAGGACCCCTGGCCCCTGGAGAGGGGAATCCAAGTCCATTATTTTCATATTTTCCAGATAGGATTCAGAGAGAGAGGTGCCCTTAGGGTTCCCACCTCATTAGGGCTTAGCATCCAATGTGAGATTAGACTTAGTTCTTCTAGATTGAGAGAGATAGAGTGGAGGTATAGATCGAAGGAAGCCCGGCCTGTCGGTGACTACTTCGAGGTTGTACCTGCAGGATCAAGTTCTCCTAACCCGAGGCTTGCTCCTAGGATTCTTCAGTATTTCGACTTCTAAATTCTAGTAAGTTCTTTGTTTTACTGTTCTTTCGTTTATGAGTTTACTTTAATCTCTTCGTGTAGAGTTTAGAGTAATCATCTCTAGCGTAAACGAGGTGTTTGGGCTAGGATACTCATAGATATCCCCTGTCTAGCCGGACCGTGGTAGTAGCGAGGAACGTGACATTTCCGTAGCTACCTTTGTATTCCATATCCCGTTAGCAGGATCGATAGGGTTTATAGGTGCGGGTCGAACATCCTTTGAGGTGTCTAGATTCCGTGAGCCTCCCCAATAGAGCAATAGATCATCCTTACCAAGGTTAGAACGAGAGTGCAGTTGCAGTCTTCTCTATACATCGCTCACATCAAATCACAGTGGTTGTAGCCTAAAGGTTAGTAGTAATAGATTTGGTTAGTCAGATGCACGCTTTCTCCTAGTGGTAAAAAAATAAATACGATACTCTGGATAACATCCCGGGTGAAGTGCTCACCGATATCCGTGCGCTTGCGGATCATTTCCTAATTGCGTTACCAAATATCAACAAGTATTTCTGGCGCCGTTGCCGGGGAGAAAGACGGTTTGCTGAGATAACCTTGAATCTTACTACTAGCTTGTACCTATACTTTTATCTTTCTTTATCTTTTTATATTCTTTATTCTTACCTTATGGAGAACCAAGATTCTAAATCAATCTATCAATTTGCAACACCTTCGGAAACTGACCTTTTACCATGGGAGTCCCGCCTATCCAAACATCCCAGTATAGGTTAAGTTCAAGGTTAATTGCCATGATTGAGAACCTATCCTTTTCGGGAAAGGAAGACGAAAATCCTTACCTTCATATTAGAGATTTTGAGCAAACATGCAATTGTCTTCGCATTGAAGGCATTTCTGATAAGACTTTACGTTGGAAGCTTTTTCCTTTTTCCTTAAGAGGAGAAGCTAGACGATGGTATAGTCAGAAGGTAAGTCAACAACGAGGTGATTGGGGAGTCTTACGAGCCAACTTCTGTTTAGATTTTTATTCCCTCGATCGTATCGCCGACCTTAGACTCGAAGTTCTATCTTTTAAACAAAAAGAAAATGAAACTTTGGGAAAATCCTGGAAACGTTTTTCTGATCTTTTAGAATCTGGTCCAAAACTCAATATTGAAGACTCTATTCTCCTTTTTCATTTCTTTCGAGGTCTTCAGAAAGATCATAAACAAATGCTACATACAATGTCTAGAGGTTCTTTCTTTCGTATCCCTACTGATGAAGCTAGAGCGATCCTAGATAGAATCCTAGAAGCTGAGATGGATAATACCCTTCATGATGAAACCTACGAAGCCGAAGTAGACACTCTGCCGAATTCTTCACCTACTTCAGCTATCCCAAGTTTTGAGCCACAAAAGGAAGAAATTCCACCACCTGATTTCATGCTGGATATAGAATCCGATCTTTTTGCCGATTTTGGAAACATTTCAAACTACCATTCTATAGACAAACCCCAAAGCGGCCATTATAGCATTTGTTTACCAAGTGAATATCAATTGAGAGAGCTTATCTCAGTCATGCGTAGCGAATGGTTGGAGGAGTCAGAGCTTTCCTCTGAAGTGATCCGTTTGGATACACCTCCTATCACTATACGTTGTGCTTATGATTCTGATCAATTTGATGCTCTCTATAATCCTGTTGTGGGGATCAATATCATGTCTGAAGCTTTTGCACTTAAATTATTTGGAAAATTAATTTTAACCCCCACAACAAAGTTCATGAAGGAATCTTCGGCACGATTGGTCCCCAGTCTTGGAATTGTGAATGTCCTACCCTTATGGTAGAAGGCTCCATGATTCATTTGAACTTTTATATCTTTGATACATGGGACTTTGACCTGTTGATAGGACAACCATTTAGAAGACTCCTTTATGAAGGTCAAACTGGAAAGCTACACATTTCTTTTGGAAAGGATTTTAAATTCCCTATGACAATTTCTCACTCCTTGAATAATAAGATCGAGTCATCTCTTTTGCCTGATCCTATGGAAGAGGTAAAAGCTGCGTCTCTAGAGCTTTTAAATGAATCAGACTTAGAAGAAGAAGCCCCTTTCTTCATAGAAGAGGAAGCTGAACCTTCTGAACCTGAACCTTTAGATGAGTTTGCAGAAACACCCAGACCTCCTATAGAGCTTAAAACTTTACCACCCGATCTTATCTATGCTTTCCTAAACAATAATCCAGAGTTTCCTGTGATCATTAGTAATAAACTCACTCAGGAACAAACTCTATGATTAATGACCGTTTTAGAAAAACATCACTCAGTCTTTGGCTACTCACTCCAAGATCTTACAGGAATCAGTCCTATGATTTGCACCCATCGCATTCCGACAGATCCTTCTGTTTCACCTTCTCGGGAACCCCAACGTAGACTCAACAACGCGATGAGAGAAGTAGTTAAAAAGGAAGTTATAAAGTTGCTGCATGCAGGGATTATATATCCTGTGCCGCATAGTGAGTGGGTGAGGCCTGTTCAAGTTGTGCCTAAAAAGGGAGGCATGACTGTTGTTACAAATGAGAAGAACGAGCTAATTCCGCAACGCACCGTCACAGGGTGGCGAATGTGCATTGACTATAGAAAACTGAATAAAGCCACGAAAAAGGATCACTTTCCTTTACCTTTTATAGATGAGATGTTAGAGCGGTTAGCGAACCATTCGTTTTTCTGTTTCTTAGATGGATATTCAGGGTACCACCAGATCCCGATCCATCCTGATGATCAAAGCAAAACCACTTTTACCTGTCCATACGGAACTTATGCTTATCGTAGAATGTCTTTTGGGCCATGTAATGCACCAGCTTCTTTTCAAAGATGCATGATGTCTATATTTTCTGATATGATTGAAGAGATTATGGAAGTTTTCATGGATGATTTTTCTGTTTATGGAAAAACTTTTGATAATTGTCTTGAAAACTTAGACAAGGTTTTGCAAAGATGCAAAGAAAAGCACTTAGTCCTTAACTGGGAAAAATGTCATTTTATGGTTAGGGAAGGAATAGTGCTAGGACACCTAGTGTCTAAAAGAGGTATTGAGGTAGATAAAGCTAAAATTGAAGTAATAGAACAACTACCTCCACCTGTGAATATAAAAGGAATTCGAAGCTTTCTTGGCCATGCTGGTTTTTATTGCAGATTCATAAAAGATTTTTCATTTATTGCTAGACCACTCACTCTTTTGCTAGCCAAGGATGCTCCTTTCGAATTTAATGATGCATGTTTAAAAGCTTTTGAATATTAAAGAATGCACTCATCTCTGCACCAATCATTCAACCCCCTGATTGGTCGTTGCCTTTTGAAATTATGTGTGATGCTAGTGATTATGCTGTGGGGGCAGTTTTGGGGCAAACAAAAGACAAGAAGCATCATGCAATTGCTTACGCCAGTAAAACTTTGACAGGAGCTCAACTTAATTATGCAACCACTGAAAAAGAGCTTCTGGCTGTTGTCTTTGCCATTGATAAATTTAGATCTTACTTAGTAGGAGCTAAAATAATTGTTTACACTGATCATGCTGCACTAAAATATTTGCTCACTAAAAAAGATGCTAAACCTCGCCTAATTAGATGGATCTTGTTACTCCAAGAATTTGACTTAGAAATAAAAGATAAAAAGGGAGTAGAAAATTCTGTTGCTGATCACTCGTCTAGAATGCACTTTAAGGATCCACAGGAAACACCCATTAATGATTCACTCTGGGACGACATGCTCTATGGAATCAACAGGTCTGACCCCTGGTATGCAGATATTGTTAATTTTATGGTTTCAGGGTATGTACCACCAGGAGCGAACAAGAAGAAGCTTATTCAAGAAAGTCATTCACACATATGGGATGAGCCATACCTCTTCCGAGTATGCGCTGATGGCTTACTCAGAAGGTGTGTGACCACTGAGGAAGGGTGGAAGATCATCGACAGATGCCATTCATCACCATACGGAGGTCATTATGGAGCATTCCGTACACATTCAAAGATCTGGCAATGTGGATTCTATTGGCCTACAATGTATAAAGACACAAGGCAATATATCAGAAGATGTGGGCCATGTCAAAGGCACGGAAACATAAATACAAGAGATGCTATGCCACTCACCAACAACCTTCAGATTGAGCTCTTTGATGTTTGGGGAATAGACTACATGGGTCCATTTCCTCCATCAAAGAAGTGTGAATTCATCTTGGTGGGAGTTGACTACGTCTCCAAGTGGGTAGAAGCACTACCTTGCAAGCGTGCCGACAATATTAATTCAAAGAGGATGTTTGAAGAGATTATATTTCCAAGATTTGGAGTCCCTAGGGTGGTGATAAGTGATGGGGGATCACACTTCATCGACAAACGCTTTGAGCATTATCTAGCAAAACATGGAATCCATCACAACGTTGCTACCCCATATCATCCTCAGACAAGTGGCCAAGCAGAGACTTCCAACAAGCAAATCGAGAACATTCTTCAGAAAACAGTAAATGAGATGGGAACAGCATGGAAGGAAAAGTTACCCGATGCACTCTGGGCATACCGGACAGCATACAAGACCCCAATTGGAATGACCCCATACCAATTGGTGTACGGGAAGACTTGCCACTTGCCTGTTGAACTAGAGTTCAAAGCACACTGGGCCATAAGAAGATGGAATATGGACCTAGATGTTGCTGGAGATCATAGAAAGAATGAAACTATCAGAATTGGAAGAATGGCGAGAGAAAGCATATCACAATTCGAAGATCTACAAAGAAAGAGTCAAAAGATGGCATGACAAGAGGATCAAGAAGAAGGAGTTCTCACCCGGAGATAAGGTATTACTTTTTAATTCCAGGGTGAAGCTTTTCGGGCATGGAAAACTTCGGAGTAAATGGGAAGGACCATACAAGGTAGTCAATTCATCATCCCACGGAGCTATTACACTTCAAAACGACGAAGGTACGTTATTCAAGGTAAATGGTCAACGTCTTAAATTATTTTTAGAACCCAATAAAGAATTAGAAGAAATAGACGTGATCCATTTTTACCTTCCGATGGAGAATTAAAGCCCGACCTTTTTAATCTGACGTTTTTGGGCCACGTATATATTTTTCGAGATAAAAATACTTCTAGAAACACGCTCGAGCAAGCGGGCGCCCTGAGGATGAGGGCAGGCACCCTGCCCTGGTGTCCCCTGGGCCCCGGCCTCTTCCTACGTGCTTTCCTCATCTATGGTTATCTAGAAAATTCCGCGAATGGGTTGTTACGCACGCCCGGCAGCGGGATGGATCTATGGAAACCCTAGAGGCACTTTTTGACCCCTATATAAACAGACCCCTGACGTCAGCTTTCAACACCAATTCATTCAATCCTTCTCTCCTCCTCAATTAGAGCTTGTCTAGTTCCTTGCTTCTCCAATGGCCAACAAGACCCACCGCAACTGGGAGATCGTCCCTTACGACCTCAACCGCAAGCCCAAGGATGACCCCGACGCCTACGTCCCGGCCAACACAAAGCGACAGCTAGCAGCCCCACCATCAAACCAGCGCAGCTCAATCTCATCCTACTACACCCAACCAGTTCTTACTGCACCACCGCAGCCCCTTCTTCTCAAGGGACCGTCGTCCAAGCAAGAAGCCATCGTCAAGGTACCAGCCGGCACGAAAATCCTACCACCTAAACCCAATGAGCGGGTTGTAGGCGTCAAGACCAACCGGAGCGGCGAGATCAGCAGCGTCCACTACACTACGGAGAAGGAGAGGCCCCGCTTCGAAGGAGTTAGGACAGCAAAAGTTCGCTTCATCCCACCAAAGGAAGCTCGTAAGCACGCTCTCAATTCGTTTGAGACACCACCGAAGCGCCGCAGGACCATAGCAGATGTGGATGAGGACATCAGGACAGCAAATAGACATATTATGGAACTTCAGTCCACAATTAGCTCCCTTAGTAGGCAGGTCTCCAACCTGAACACTACTGTTCTCGCGTTTAAACGTGACCTTTCTGATGCCCTTGCTAGGATCAGGGATTTAGAGCAACACTGAGCTATCTAGATTAGACCTTGATGCAGTATGTCTTAGTCTTCATCATTAGATTCAATTAGATTCAATTCAGTTTAGATTAGTTCGCTTAATTAGTCAGTGTAATAAATGCCTCAAGACAAATAAAGATTATTATTATTATTATGCCTCGTGTATCTCCACTTTATTTTTATGCAAGAAAGCAAGAAACAAGTATGGGGGAATCTCACCGACATGGTAAATGCACTTCGATTGCACCACTCCACGATTCAGGTACATACTCTGCACGCTTTATTTACATATATACAAATACATATTGGGCTGTGTAGAATATTGTTCCTAACATGATAATTTAAAAAGACAAAAATATTTTTAATCATGATCAATCTCACTCTGTGATATTTCTGAAAACCTGCATTTATTGAAAATCATTTTAAAAACTATGTGTTACTCAAGTCATTGTGGAATGTGAGATGGTAGAATATGAGTATCTTATTCTTGAAATCTTTGTCGCTTGGAGATTTTCTTTTCAAAAACTTCAAAAATATAGCTACCATCCTCAATATTTTATATGCCTGATAAACCTAAAAATATTAATTTGCTTTGTATTGAGTTTGTGCAAAACGAGTTAGACCCTTGTTGAGAGATTTATCATGCTCCCAAGATCAAGACATTTTTATTCAGAAAGATTCACTCTTCCGAAGTATTATTGCATTAGAGGCATGGGCTATGCAAAAATATATTTCAAGGAAATAAAAAGGAGCAAGTGCTCGACAACCTCGCAGAAAAATGGACAAGTGTCCGGAAGTAGAATTAGGGGTACCTCAGTATCCACCTGAAAAAAAATGAGATGATAAAAATATATATGGTAAAAAGAAAATGATAGACCATGGTCCCTCTAATAAGCAATATGCCAGTAAGAGTTGACAAGTTTTAATTTTCAAAGTCTTTGATCTAAGAGTATGGCATTCCTCTCCTCGGATCCCGTTTTGACCCAGGCAAAATATGCAAAGTAAGTATGCTTGAGAATTTCTACAAATTAAAACAACCTCAGTGAGATATACAAAAGATAAATGAGTGATCTGAGAGCCCCTATGAGGATAAAGGTATGCTAAGTTTTCTATTCAAAAATATATAAAAAACTCCAAGTGACAGGGTTGAGAAGAAGAAAGGATCTCTACTTCAACCATATATTTCCCTGACTATAGTGCACAGTGGACATTCACAACACCCTGCAGGTATAAAAAGAATGCTTTACAATGTTTCAACCCCAGTTGTTTTTCTGAACCATCCTTTTCTCGAGGACGAGTAAAAGCCTAAGTATGGGGTGTTTGTTGACGGTTCTTAAGTATCAATTTTAATTATCCAATAAATAAGGAAAAGGACCTATATGCAAGCAACACCTAGAATTAGGGTTTGATATGACAGAATTCCATGAGTTTTGTTGTTTATCTGTTTCTGCAGGGGGTTATCAGGAAATACAAAGGAAAGGCCCACACGTCGGAATTACATAGAGATATTAATGTGTTCACCGATTTTCTATCATCTAGAAGACTCCAGAAGCCACGGGATCGAACGGGAGGCCGAACGGGCCCGGGACCAGGGCGCCCGCCCTGGACCCTGGGGCGCCCGCCCTAGGTCTGCAACCAATCAGGATGAGTCTCGTGGATTATGCCCCACCGACCTAAAGGATCAAGGAAAACCGTGCGATTAATGTCGGTTTGATCCGACGGCCCAGGTTCACTTGAAGGGACTATATAAGCAGGACCCCTGGCCCCTGGAGAGGGGAATCCAAGTCCATTATTTTCATATTTTCTAGAGAGGATTCAGAGAGAGAGGTTCCCTTAGGGTTCCCACCTCATTAGGGCTTAGCATCCAATGTGAGATTAGACTTAGTTCTTCTAGATTGAGAGAGATAGAGTGGAGGTATAGATCAAAGGAAGCCCGGCCTGTCGGTGACTACATCGAGGTTGTATCTGCAGGATCAAGTTCTCCTAACCCGAGGCTTGCTCCTAGGATTCTTCAGTATTTCGACTTCTAAATTCTAGTAAGTTCTTTGTTTTACTGTTCTTTGGTTTATGAGTTCACTTTAATCTCTTCGCGTAGAGTTTAGAGTAATCATCTCTAGCGTAAACGAGGTGTTTGGGCTAGGGTACTCATAGATATCCCCTGTCTAGCCGGACCGTGGTAGTAGCGAGGAACGTGACATTTCCGTAGCTACCTTTGTATTCCATATCCCGTTAGCAGGATCGATAGGGTTTATAGGTGCGGGTCGAACATCCTTTGAGGTGTCTAGATTCCGTGAGCCTCCCCAATAGAGCAGTAGATCATCCTTACCAAGGTTAGAACGAGAGTGCAGTTGCAGTCTTCTCTATACATCGCTCACATCAAATCACAGTGGTTGTAGCCTAAAGGTTAGTAGTAATAGATTTGGTTAGTCAGATGCACGCTTTCTCCTAGTGGTAAAAAAATAAATACGATACTCTGGATAACATCCCGGGTGAAGTGCTCACCGATATCCGTGTGCTTGCGGATCATTTCCTAATTGCGTTACCAAATATCAACACTCTCGAACCCTACTTCAATGTACCTTGGATTTTGCTTATTTCCTTCTTCCCTCTCTGCTCCTCTATCTTCCTTGGCTGTGTGTGTGCATCGATGTGGAGCCCCATGCCTCAGATGGCATTCACTTGTGTCAGAACTCCCGGTGTCTGCCAGCAGTCCCGACCGTCGGGAGTCCCGGCGTAAGCCAGTAGTCCCGATGACTAGGAGTCCTGGCTCATGCCAGCAGTCCCGACTCTGTGACTGTCCGTCCATGCATGTTTCTCTGCATCGCCGCGCCCATGCTACGTTGCTCCTTGTTTCTTAGTTTCGCTCCATGTTCTTTTGCAGCCATGGAGGGTGGCAGTCCCTCACGCCGTTCGGAGAAGCGGTCCAAGCTCAATCAAGACCGTGCCGCTGCCAAGTCGTCTGGCCGCACCAAGGCGGCCTATCTCTATGATGATACTGGTGCTCCTCGGGGGGCAGTTGCTCGTGCTCGTGGTGGACAGGGCTCGTCTTCTGCTGCTCCTCCTCCGCCTCCGACCCAGGCTTTTGGTGGGATGGATCCGATTGTCGATGTAGATGAGGAAGCCCTTGAGCGTGCTAGCCACACTATCAGAGTTCCAGTGCTGCAGTCACCATCCCGTGGTCCCTCGCATCCCATCCATGAGTTTGTCCCTTTTGATGGTCCTCCGCCTTTTATCCGGGAGCCCAAACTTGCTCCAAACTTTGGTGGTTGGGCTCCTCGTCCTGTCGACTACCGCCACAATGTTCGTGAAATCCGGTCGCAGCGTGCTCAAAATTTATATGCTGAGGAAGAGAAGGATCTCCGGCTTGAGGCTCGGTTCTAGCACTCTTTTCACTTTGATTACTACCAGTCCATCCTTTACAGCAAAGTCCTCAAGAAGAAGGAGCCAGTCATTCAGATGAAGTATATTCTTTTGTATGACCTTGGTTTGCTCACCGAGCCTCTTGAGCTACCACAGATGGTTAAGGACTTGAACTCCATGGGCCTGCTTTGCCTGATGGAGTTTCGGAAGCATTGGAATAACGAGATTATCCTGTAGTTTTATGCTTCCTATCATCATGAGAAGGACAAGACCGGTGCTACTGACATCATCCACTGGACCACGGAGGGCAAGCATTATAAGGTCGACTTTATTACTTTCTCTCGCTTGCTTGGTTTCAATGGTTATGACCGTCGTGCTACTGAGCTCGTTGAGTATGAGGATGTTGAGATGGAGGAGTACCAGCACATGTATCTTGATGGATATCCTGCAGATGGCAAGATCGTGTACCTGAAGCCCTATTTCTATGTCTTGAACAACATCCTGAGGCAGATCTTGTATCCGAAGGTTGGTGATTCCACCTATCTTCGTGATGACTCTCAGAAGATCCTTGATCGCTTTGGTGCTGATTTTCAGAAGTTCTCCATCAGTCGCTACATCTAGAACAAGATTCATGACACTTCTGAGGATCCCATCAAAGGCCTTCCTTATGCTCCCTACCTTATGCATGTCATTGAGCAAGTGTCTGGCATCCGCTTTCCCTCAGATGGTTCAAATCACAAGCTTCTCAAGATCTCCAACAAGATATCTATTACTGCTGCCAAAGAATTGAAGAGGGCAGCTGATGTTGCTAGAGGCAAGGGTAAAGGCGCTTCGACTTCTCATTCTCATCGTGCTACCACTTCACCTCCTACTGCTCCTTCACGCTCCACCAGTGCTGAGCCCCTCTCTTCTTCCTCCACTGGTAAGAGCAAGAAGCCTAGCAAGTTCAAGTTTCTCATGAACTACATGTTTGGACAGTGTTGTGCTAGTGCTCAGCGGGAGCATGACATGCAAGAGAGGCTTTACCGTATGGAGCAGCAGGCTGGTATTGTGTCTTCTCCTCTGCCGCCGTTTGTGCCTCCCCGTGACCCTATGCAACTTTATGATGAGGCTTGTGCGGCATATGCGGATGAGGCTTCTTCTCGCCGTCATGGCAAGAGCACTGCTCCTCCTGCAGATGAGGACTACATCCAGGAAGATGACGACGATGATGATGGAGATGATGGTGATGATGGTGATGACGAGGACTACGACGATGAGTAGCTTGCTTATCTTACGCGGCCTAACCCTTTTGGCACTTGTTGACAAAGGGGGAGTGTTAAGCTTTGATCTATCATGTAATAGTTTGTTGGTAGCCTAGCTTCGAGACTTTAAAACCTTTAGCTTGTATGAACTATGTTGTGTGGTGGCACTATGTGATGGACAACTATATATTTGTGTGTGACGGATGATTGTAGGACAAGTAATGGTTATCTATCAACCTCATTTAGCTTATGTTTGTCTTGTGATGATGTATGATTTTTTCAATGACCATGTGCTATTTCAAGATTCACATTGAAATCTTGGCCATCATTTTCTCTTCACTTGTTGTGTGAATATATCTTGTCATAGTGCATCTCTTTTCACGGATTTATTCTTGTTCACACACACGTGTTGCACCCCACGAATTGCAAAATTTAGGGGGAGCTTTTGTCTTGATATATGCAAGTGATGGTTAAATGATCATTATTGAAATTCAAGTTCATGCATACATCAAGGGGGAGCTCTTCATAAATTTTGGGGTTCAAAAGCTTTAAATTCTTACATTCTTATAAAAGCCTAAGTTGGTTGTCATCAATTAACAAGGGGGAGATTGAAAGTGCATTTGCCCCCTATGTGGGTTTTGGTGTATTGATGACATCCAAATTAGGGACTAATGTGATCTTAATGAGATATGTCGCAGCTATTAGTCCCATGAAAGAATTAAAGAGTTGATAAAGATGAAATGGTATCCCTCAATTCGTCATGTTGAAAAAGGCATCAAACTCAAGCGGAGCTTCAAAGTTTATCTTTTCGCTTCTTGGGTTTAGGTATGACGCACTATAAAGAGGGATGCAAAACTTAGTTGGTCTAAGGAAGATAGAGTGCTCAAGTACAAAAATAAAATCAAAAGAGAGACACTCTAGCACTTCACGAGCACGTAGAATAGTTTTGATGACTTTTGGTGTCGGAAGTTCCGACGTATGTCGGGAGTCCCGACGGTCGGAAGTGCTGACTTGCACTGGGAGTACTGACATCCAGTCACTTAGCCTGTGCGGTGACTGAGGAGTCGGAAGTCCCAACATGAGTCGGGAGTCCCGACGGTCAGGAGTCTCAACCCTCGCCAGGAGTCCCGACGCTAGGCCCATCGGCTCGCTCTGCTGACTGCTGCGTCGGGAGTCCCGACGTACATCGGAAGTCTCAACGGTCAGCAGTCCCAACGTAAGTCGGAAGTCCCGACGTTGACCTTTGCGCAGTGTTTTTAACCTTGCATGAACAATGTTTTCTATATACATCAGCAGTCCCGAGATCTACGTCAGCAGTCCTGACGTAGATCTGAACGGTTAGATTTCTACTACGAGTATAAATACCACTCTCTTCACTTCTAACCGTGACTCACTCATTCTTTGCTCACTAACTCACGGCCAAAACATCTCTCAAGCATTCAAGACCTCTCTCTCCTCTCTCCTTCGCTCCTAACTTCGATTCCCCATGGATTTGAGTGATAGGAGTGTGGTTTGAGTGAGAAAATCATCCTTGCAAGCTTGAGCACTTGATTTCTTCGTCAAGTCGGTTGGATTTGCGTCTATTACTCTTGGGTTCTTAGAACCCTAGCTGGCTAGGCATCGCTCAAGAGCTTCCATCTTGTGGATGAGCCTTGGGAAGTTTGTATTACCCTTGATTTCTTAGTGGAGAACTCAAGTGACCTTTATGGTTGCTTTGAGAGAGGCAAGGAGGTGAAATAGACTCCGACCTAAGTGGTCACCTCAACAACGAGGATGTAGGCACTCCTTTGTGGGGTTGCTGAACCTCGGGATAAATCCTTTGTCCTGCGTGTTTGTTGTTGTTGGTGTGATTTGCTTGGTATCACTTGTATTTGCTTGTCTCTCTCTCAACCTCCCTCTTAAGGTTTGGTCTTGATCTACGACTTGGAGAGTTCTCTGCGCCAAGAAAGTGGCCTAACATCTTCATCTTACCACTAGGAAGTGGTGTTGTAAGTTATCGGTCTCACAAAGTTCATTTGAGCATTAGTAGTTCATTTCCCGTAGGCGTCGGGAGTGCTGACAGTTTGCGCTGGAACTTCTGACATGTCGGGAGTGCTGACTCAAACTATCGGGACATCCGACAGTTGCTGACAAGTAACTTTGAGATTTGTGTAGAATTTTTTAGATACGCCTATTCACCCCCCTCTAGGCATTGTTTAGATCCTTTCACATTTGGACAAGCATATCAACCTCTATGAAAGAGACAAATAGCTATTGCAATAAATCAACCTAAAACTCAATTTTTTCTATAAACACATGGCCATAGTATGAATCAACATGATAGAGCAATATCATACTAAGGTAATGGATTTATCAAGCTGTAAACAAGTTAAATCAATAACTTGATCATACAGTAAGCAATGACCATGAAATTTATTCCACAGTACATCCATAGCATGATAAGACTACCATAAAAATTTTACATCATTTGGAGCATCACAGCATTAGTTATGAATTTCCCAAACAACATATGCAAGAAATGCCTAATTAGCAAGATAAAATCAAAACCCTAAGAAAACAGTGAACAACTAATAGGTTTAATATTTTTATTAGTTGTTACATGTTATCACAAGATTAATAGAACAATAATCACTATTTTTGGATGTCTAAAACTTCAGATCTTGCTTTGGTCAATGTTTAAGGCATTTTTAGAGCACTTTTTTAATATTAATTAAAGTCATCATAAAACATCTACAAACACCTAATATTTTGTGAATCTACTGCAAGCCTAAAACCTGGGGTGTTACAGCACTCTACTGCATAGATCACTTCTCAAGGTTTCAAAAAAATCCACATTTGCTATTTTTAGACTTTCCCATCAAGAGATATAGATTTTCAAAGATTAACATAAAATCTGAAATTCAAATTCCAGAAGAAATCAACCCTAACTTAAATGCTAGCTACACCCGGTTGCGCACCCAGATCTGCCACTACTTAAACTGCCATGCGGGACCCACTGTCCAGCTGGTCCCACACGTCAGACATACAGATAGAGAGACAGAGAGAGGAGACGGCCAGTCTTCTTCTTTCGGCCGGCCGAGCAGGGGAGGGAGGCCGGACTCGCTGCTCCGGCGAGGGGGTCACCGGCGGCGGTGGCTAAGGACGGCACGAGCATCTAGGGGCCCTTGTGCACCCGTGGAGCTGCTCGGCTTGGCCCGAGGCAGTCCACAACGCCATGGCCATAGGAGCGGGCGGCAGCGACGACGGCGGCCCGGCGGCAGCGGTCTCCAGTGATGGTCAAGGCCGGGGAAGAAGCGTTGCGCGTGCAGCTTGGCATGGCGAAGGTGGTGCGGTGGTTCATTCAGGTGGAGGGAGGCCGAAGGTAGGAGAACGACGGTGGCCATGGAGCTCGGCCGGTCGGCCATGGCGGCGGCATGCTCCGGTGACGAAGGGAGGTGGGGAAAAAGGCGCTCTAGGCTCGTGGGAATGTGGAGAAGGCTTTGGCGGCGGTGATTTGGCGCGCGGTGGTTGCTAGCAGTGGGAACAGCAATGGTCGAGCTTGAGCTCATGGCAGCCATCCATGGCGACAGCGGCCTCGGAGAAGCGCTCAAGCGAGGGAGAGAGCAGAGGGGGTGAATGGAGAAGTGGAGACGCTCGGGCATCCACCACCGAGGGCGCGGGGGGCACGGGGCACACGTCCAGGGAGTTGGGGCCGTAGCTTGACCATGGTGGCCACGCACTGGGGCACGCGTCGGCCATTGAGGCCATTGCGTGAACAGGTGGCGTGCGACTGTGTGACTCCGGTTGGACATGTTTTTGGACCAGCTCCGGTCGGATTTGGGCCAAGGGCCGACACCAGGTTTGTCTGGACTCCTGAGTGTGATGCAGCTTTTCACAAACTACAAACCCTCCTAACCTCGGCTCTGGTTTTGGCACAACCGGATATCGAGAAACCATTTGATGTGTATTGTGATGCCTTAGGCTTAGGTTTGGGAGGTGTTCTGATGCAGGAAGGCCGAGTGATTGCATATACCTCTCGTCAACTTTAGAAACATGAGGTGGCATGACTTAGAACTCGCTGCAGTTGTTCATGCTTTGAAAGTCTGGCGACATTATCTATTGGGCAATGTGTGCAATATCTATACTAACCATAAAAGCCTCAAATATATCTTCACCCAACTCGAGTTGAATATGCGTCAAAGAAGATGGCTTGAGTTGATTAAAGATTATAATCTCCAAGTGCACTATCATCCTAGCAAGACAAACGTGAATACCAATGCTTTGAGCCGTAAGTCTCAATGTCATTCTTTAGTTGAAAGTGATTTTCATTTGTCTCGCCTTCTACACCCAGCAGTTCTGCACCATATCACTGTCAGTTGCACTCTCAAGAGTAGAATTATTGAGCTCCAAAAGACTGACACCGGTATATTCCACATCAAGCATAAGATGAAAGAGCAAGAAACTAAACATTTCAGGGTAGATGAAGAGGGTGTGTTGTGGTTTAAGGATAGGTTAGTGGTGCCTAAGGACTGAGAGCTTAGGAATCATATTATGTCTGAAGCACATCCTCTAAGTTGTCCATCCATCCTGGTAGTAGTAAGTTGTATTACGATTTGATGCCATACTACTGGTGGACCAAAATGCAGAAAGAGATAGTTGCATATGTTGCTAGGTGTGATACTTGTTGTAGGGTTAAAGCTGTGCACATGAAAGCTGGATTGCTTCAGCCACTTTCTATCCCAGGTTGGAAATGGGAGGAGATAAGTATGGATTTCATTGTTGTACTTCCTCCCACTGTTAAGAATCATAACTCTATCTGGGTAATTGTAGATCGTTTAACCAAGTTGGCTCACTTCATTCCTGTCCGAGCAGACTATCGTCCTACTGACTATGCTGAGTTGTATTTCAATCAGATAGTTCGACTCCATGGGATCCCTCGTACTATTGTTTCTGACCGAGGTCTGCAGTTCACTGCTCGTTTTTGGGAGCACTTGCATCATCTTCTGGGAACCAAGCTCGTGAGAAGCTCTACGTATCACCCCCAGATGGCAGGTCAGACTGAACGAGTTAACCAAATCATAGAAGATATGTTATGGGCGTGTGTTATTTTGTCCAAGGGTTCATGGGAGAAATGGTTGCCTTTAGCTGAGTTTTCGTACAATAATAGTTATCAAGAGAGCATTAAGATGGCCCCATTCAAAGCATTGTACGGTCGTAAGTGTAGAACCCCACTAAATTGGGTAGAAGCCGGTGAAAGAAGGTATTATGGTATTTATTTTGTTAAGCAAGCTGAGGAACAAGTCCGTACCATTAAAATACATATGGCTACAGCCCATTCTAGACAGAAAAGTTATGCTGATCGCCATAGAAAACCGATTGAGTTTGAAGTTGGAGACTTCGTCTATCTAAAAGTTTCACCTATGAAGAGTGTACAACGTTTTGTGTGAAGCGGAAGCTTGCATTGAGATACGTGGCTCCTTTCCAGATCATAGGAAAGAGTGGAGCTGTCGCATATAAGATCCAGTTACCTCCTGAAATGAGCGCCATTTTTAATGTCTTCCATGTATCTCAGTTAAAGAAATGTCTTCGGGTTCATGAAGAAAGAGTTCCCTTAGGGGATATCAAGCTAGAATCCGATCTAACTTATGAAGAAAAGCCTGTTCGTGTGATTGACACTCGAGAGCGGGTAACTAGGAGTCAAGTGGTTAAGTGGTATAAAGTAATGTGGAGTAATCAAGGTAGTGAGAGTGATGCTACTTGGGAGAGAGAAGATTATTTGCAGAGGGTTATAAGGAATTCTATCAACAATGGTACGCTTTCCAAATCTCGGGATGAGATTTTTATAAGGGGGAGGGCTGTAATACCCCAGGTGTTTGGCTTCCAAAATTGCACCTGCATTTCATAAGCATGAGCATCATTCCATTCATTTATGCATTTGTTTGGCTTGCAACATGAGTGTGCAACATACTTTATTAAGTTTGTTTCAAAATGTGTAGCTTATGAAATGTGAGTAGTGCAACATGTATAGGCCACATGGGTGTCTTATACTTTAAAACATGGCAATGTTGGTATAACATGATGAAATTACTTGTTGTAACAAGGGCTTGAAACATATGCAACATGGTGTTGCAACATTTTAGTTGAAATATTTGTTTTGATTATTTCAACCTATGTAACACTTGGAATTGTGTGTAATCAATGTGTGGAGTGGTTAATTATGTCCTATAACACCTTAATTACATTTAGGGTAAGTAGTGGAGCAATGTCCATGTTGACGAAAATGACCAATTTTCCCTCCTAGGTGTTGTTGACTAGGTGTTGACCTTAGAGTGCTTTTGTTTGACTGTTTACAAAGTCCAGCCTAGAAACCTTTCATGGATGTGTCACCTTTAACAAAGTTGTAGAAAATTTTATGGGGAACAAAAGTTCTAATATGGCCAACTCCTGAAAATGTCCACAACGTGCTCAAAAATGCCCCACAAGCCAGAAATTCACTACTGTGAGTCACCCTGAAATTTTCTAAGTACTGGATTCGATTTTCAGTTTCATGTACCTGACTTTGGACCCTTGTAACTCCCAAACCATGCCGATCCAACTTTTGCTCCAATTGACAAAGTTGGAGAACTCACTTATTACTTCCAAGTTGTCAACTACACCATCACCTAAATCGGCACGGATTAGGAGTTTCAAACCATAAAAGTTTCCCTGTCAGTCGGCCATTGAAACTAAAACCGGAGTTTCTGAACTCCATCATCGCCGACCGGTAGCAGAGTGTGCTCGACACGTGGAGGCCACGTGCCGGCCGCCTGGTGACTTGCGAGGGTGCTGTCAGGCTCCAGAAGAACCGCACGGCTCCAAACTCTCCGCCTTGGCCTCATTCCTTCACCCACGCGCGCGGAGAGAACGAGATCGCCACCACCATCACCATTGCCGACCCGGAGCTCGCGCTCGAGCGTCACAGCCTCACCACCGCCCCATTATTCAATCCATCTCATCCATAGCTCAGTCCTGGTCCGCGCCACCCACCGCAATAGCCAATCCTGCCATTCAAGCTCAGGTGAGGCCACGCTTTGAGCCGCCATCGCCTCGGTTCACCGAGTTCACCGCCGGACTCGATGACATCGTAACCCGACCAATGCAGTCCATCTCCACCCTAACTAATCCATGTTTCCTTCTCACCTTGACTTGTTAGTTAGGTTAAGATGTTACTCCATGAGATGTGCCATAGAATCTGGAATGGGGATGACTTTAGCAAGCTCTCGCCACGGTCGCCATTGCCGCCTGGGAAAACTTCTTCCCGTTCTCTCTCTGTAGTTGGTCCTTGGCTGAGTTAGGGTGCGCATGGGGTGCGCCGTCGGTCGTAGTGCATCCTCCGAAGATGTAGTGCCCGATCCCATCGTAGCCTAGCCGGAATGTGGAGCTTGCCGGAGTAACCTATGCGCCGTCGTGGTACGGAGCACGTGGCCCGGCCTCTCCGTCGAACCACCGCCCATTTCGTGTACCTCATTTTCTCCGTCAGTGCTCGCTGGTCCTTTTCCCTCTCTGCCCTTGCCGTTTTGGTCACCGGAGATGACCGGAGCACGCGCCTACCACCGCCGAGCCACCATCCCCATCGGTGAGCCACCTCCGGTTGACCTAACCCCGCCATCCTACCTCAATCGGCTCGAGGAAAGACGGAGGTCGCGCTGGTGCCCTCGGTTTCGCCGGTCGACTCACCGGCAACGAGCTCACGCCGCCGCTTTCCCCTCCCCTGCTACTGCCTCTCTGACGAGCGGGCCCTTCCTGTCAGGCCGCGCGTGCGGGCGGGAGCCGACGCGGGCCGCGTGTGATTTGGGCCGCGCTGGTGGATTGGGCCGGCCCTGTAGCCGGTTTAGATTTGTAAATTGTATTTTTCTTTATTTATTTCACAGTTTTGAATGCTGTTTTGTGAATTTCATATCTCCCATTTTATAGATCCAAATGAGGTGACTCCAAGTTTGTTAGGATCCGTGTGAAGTGTAGTATTTATGAAAAATATAAAATGGATATGTGTTATTCCAATTCTAGAAGATTTAAATAGGTCTTTGAAATGTGTTTTAAAATAGATGTAAACTTGTTAAATGGATAACTGGAGTTGTAGTGCTCCAAAAATTATGAAATTTAGTGGGTGTGCTATTTCATGTCTATACTAGCTCTGGTAAAAATTTGGGTACTATTGCTTGAGTACTTTTCAAGTTATAATGTTGTCATATTATATTAGGAGATATTTGAATGAGTTTTAATAATTTTTCTGTATGTGCAATGCTCGTGAACTTTTATGGAGAGTGTCCTGGTACCCTAAGGTTGCTAGGAAAAATATTGTTTCTTTTGTTTGAAACTTTTCATTATGATTTGTTAATTATGCAAAAATCAGCCCTTCTGGCTTTTGAATTTTGTGTAGGGAGTTTCTGTGAATAAAGTTAGTTCAAAATTTTACAGTAGCATCCTAGTAGAGTATAGAGTCTCCTGTAATTTTTGTAGAATTTTCGGAGCAGTTTGCATATGGGTTTATTTTTCCACCTAATTAATTAAGTAAATTAAGAATGGGGTTAAAATAAATGATTTGGGTGAACATACCTTACTTTCTGGTGGTTTCATGTCATATGTGACCTATTAGTGTCATTAGTTTGGCCATAAGGGTAGTTTGACACATGAATAAATATTTAATTTTTATATTTCTAGGTTCTCTGGACAGCTGGTAGCATTTTTTTGGGTTTGAACCTTGATAAAGGTGTTTGCTGGGAAACTTGTGAGTAACAAAGTGGTAGTAAACTTGCTAAACTAGCTTGTGTCAAAATTTGGTGGCATTTGGCCCATTAGTTTAGGAGTTGTGGCTGTTTAAAGTGGCTGTCCAGAAATGGCTGCTCTCTGTTTGGAGAGGACAGATTTCTGGAACTTTAGGATTTCGACTAAGTAAACTTGAGAATCAAGTCTTGAGGTCTGAAAGTTAATTGTAGAGCATTTTATAAGATTTCCAGATTGTCTTGTATCATATCATTTGGATTTTTGGATCTCTAGTTATGGTGAAATTACTGATCTGCTGTCCAGAGCTATGTTATGCTGTATTACGCTTAGATTGGTGGTAAGCTTAAGTAATGTTGTTCTTGTTGATTGTTAGGTGTTAGGCCCTTAACTGAGGAGGAACAATTGTATATTAGGTTGTGTAGATTAGGAAAGTACTTCTCTATCGGAGAAGAAATATGCACTTTTTGTGAAGTGATTTGAATAGAGCACTAGTGTTGCTGTAGTTCTATTTCATTCCGAGCACGTTGCATTCCTTCTTATGCATCGATGAGATTTATTGTGCATTCATGCAATAGGTGTACCGGAGGGAGTAACATTCCTAGAATTCGAGGGAGCTCTTCCAGAGGAGGATCATGAGCAGCCAGGGGAGCCCAAAGAACCAACCGGCGAAGGAGTTTTCGGAGATGAGCTACCTGAGTGCCCGGATCACCGCCCTTCTTCTTTCCTGAAAGGCAAGCCCCGGTGCATGCTGACCCGATCTTTATATATCAATCATTGAGTACTTTTACTTGTTTATTGCATTAAGTTGTAGGAGTTGAGTGAAAACACTTGTTGCATTATATCTATCCTTGTCCAGATATCGCGCATGAATCCTAATTTAAGTTTAGGCACGTGTCAATGCTTAGCCCTGCTTAGTGCGGTAGAAGTTGGATGATTTCCGGTCATCCGCGAGATTTAGGTGCAGTGGGTCACGAGTGGCTATATTAGCTATCATGGATGGAACCATGCTTTAAAATGAAATTGAGACCGGGCGGGAGTTCGATAGTGCAGCCGCAGGACACTTCACGTCTTGGGTGCGAAGCTATGCCCATCTGAGTCGTTTAAGGACCGATTCGCTGTACGTCCTTGAGTCATGTTGAACGCAGTCTAACACTTAGTTGGCTAGATAAGTCATTCCGACCGTGAAGCCGAGTAATACAGTTCAGGCCAGGAATCGAAGGGTAGGTCGCATCTTGGAGGAAGTAAGGATGTGCTTGGGGACATTGGTGTGAGACCAAGGGGGGTTAGAGTCCCTATCACCTGGCAGAGTGTCGACCTTGGGGATGCGACATCGGTTGGACCCGCGATGCCTGAATTGTACCAAAGGTGGCTTGTGCGACACTGGCAAGGGCCTGTGTAGTGAGTGTTAGAAATACCCCTCCAGCTGGATAGGAATTCGATTCGAATCGCCGTCGCTCCCAGTTAGTGAGCACTTAACTTGAGCAGCGGCAATGTAGATTCCATTAATTGAATAGATGGTTAAGTTGATAATGATATAATGTTGCCTCAATTTATACCTGCTATGGTTGTTATTGTTTGCTTATAATCAAGTGCATGTGTTAGTACAGGTGCTAAGATGGATGACAGGTTAATGTTAAAAATGACTGCTAGTATAGGTTAAAAGAGTTACAATTACTTATGCTTTTCCGCAAAATATGATGTCAGCCAACTCCACCTATGAAAGCCTTGCAAAATCCTTGGTGTCTTTATTTCTGTTTCGACGGGTAAGTCTAGCTGAGTACATTCCCGTACTCAGGGTTTATTCCCTCCTGTTGCAGATGACATGCTATATCAGGGATTCTACAAGAATTGCCTCCACCCAGCGGGTGATGAGGACTAGATCACTCGGGCGTGATCGTCTTTTAGTTTACTTCTCTTAATGCTTTTGTGGAATGTTGATCTATAAGACTGGCAGTAGTATTCGAACTAAGTGTGTGTGTGTGTTATGCTTCCGCTACTTTATAAACTTGGTTTGTAATAATTGTGACTCCGTGGTGTTGTAAGTTAATTTCCTAACTACTTGTGAAATGTAACGTGTGATGTGTTATGTTGAATGATGCGATCTTGGTTGTAAGCGAGCTGGTTTGAAATCCTTTGTGGTTTCGATTGACTACCGGGATTATATGGGCTCAAGTTCGAAAATTTGAGCATTTTGGCGCTTATTTTTGTACTTGTGCTCGGATGAACTCGATTCGAATTGCCGTCGCTCCCGGTTAGTGAGCACTTGACTTGAGCAGCGACAACGTAGATTCAATTAAATTAAACGGATGGTTAATTGGATGACGATGGAAATGTTGCCTCAATTTATACCTCTATGGTTAATATTGTTTGCTCCTAATCAAGTGAGTGCTCTAGTACAGGTTAATGACAATTAACTTGTTGCATAAGCATTAATGATTACTTATCCATATTAAGCTTTTATGCAAAATGTGGTCCAGCTATCCCACTTTATATTAGCTTTATTTCTGGTTTTTGACGGGTAAGTCTAGCTGAGTACCTTCTCGTACTCAGGGTTTTATCCCCACTTGTTTCAGGTTGTGATGTATCATGGCGACTGCAAGAGTTGGTTGGCTCCGGCCTTAGTGGCGGAGTGCGATCATGGGCATGATCCTTCTTATTTACCTTAT
The DNA here is from genome assembly GCA_022457205.1 of Saccharum spontaneum. NCBI lineage: Eukaryota > Viridiplantae > Streptophyta > Magnoliopsida > Poales > Poaceae > Saccharum > Saccharum spontaneum. Next base: position 26,801,740 of record CM039615.1, read on the forward strand.
CTCTAATGCTTTTGTTGGAAGTCGACCTTGGTACTGGCATGTATTTGAAATCAGAGAAATGTTAATTACTTTGCTTCCGCTACTTTTCAAGTTAAGTTGTAATGACTATGTTAAACTCCGATGTATATTGAATTACTTGTGAAATGGATGCAAGATGTGACTGGTTATGTTGAATCACTACGATCTTGGCTTGTATGTTGGTTGGTTTGAAATCCCTCATGATTTCATTGGACTACCGGAGTTATATGGGCTCAAGTACAAGAATTTGATCACTCCGGTGATTGTTTTTGTACTTGTGCTCTTATAATTTGGACGGTTTCGTGATAGCTGGCATCGGAGCAAGATTCAACATTAAACTTGTCATATGCATATTTAAAACAAAGGTTTTGTTTTATAAAATCAGTTTTATCAACTTATAGCTATATATATAGGTTTGTCAAATCTGAATTTTAAAACCTAAAGTATGCCAGTTGTCAATTTCCTTATGCCCATATAAGGATTATTAGGTGGCTTATATAAGTACTAACTTGGGAGTTTTTCATTTATGCATCTACGCCCAGGCCATGGTATGTATGTGTGATAACTCTCCCCACACTATGCTACTCGGTGTGTCAGATTAGAGGTAGCCTTCATATATGAAATAGCCATATATGTCGCTAGTTTAGTTTTATGCAACATCGCACCTACGCTCAGGTAAGTGTGAGTTGTGAGAGCATGACCGTCCAACCAGCGGTCTAGGGTAGAGCTAGTTTTGGTTACTAGATTATTTACATGTTATACACATGTATATATGAAGGTACTTAATTGTGGGTGATTGATGATTCGGGTAGTTTTGGTGCTACATGTACGTATACATGGGTATATGTATATGGGAGTGCTTAGAATTTCACCTTCCTATTTTCATTGTGTGCTATATTTGGGGAAATGTTGGGCTGCAATGAGAATTTTCTGCAGGTACACTAACCACGAATGCGTAAGTCGAATGTAGCTGACGACTACTTATATATCGAGAGAGTGCGTGTTATGCCACCGACATAGAATGTGATCGCCACCTTAGGTTGGCAATCTTGTGAGGACAAATAGGACGAAGCATGCATCTTCATGATTGTTGCTTTATGCATAGCTATACTCCTCTCAACTTTGTTCTATAGTAAGTAACTTGTGATCAATGTGTTACACTATCTTTCTTGTGTGGAGTGAAACAAGGATGCCTTGTTCCATGTTGCGTAAATAGAAAGTGCTTGAGAAAAATGTGTGTTTAGCTTTGCTAGAAATAAGTGTGGTTAACCGCTCGAACCTATGAGGTCCTCTAGTTTAGCCAAGTGGTGGATATGTTGTTCATACAAGTTTTTGAAAATGGTTTAGACCTCACTTAAGTAATTTGGATTCTCATGAATGAATTAAATTGGTGTTGGTCTAAGGTAACAATGTTTAGAGCTACAAGGATAACATGTTTGTGTGCTCTCTTGTTAAGTAGAACAAAGGCAAGCTTTGTTTTGCTTGTTGGACGTTGACTGGTGGAACGATTTCTGTTGCAGTGATGCTTTTGTGGTCATAATGGCGTTTTCTGTGGTTATGGAGAATACCAAAGTTGTAGCTAACTTACTCATCTAGCTTGTTCTAAAATTTCATAACACTAGGCCTTATGGTTTGGGAGTTATGACCTTTAGAAGTTTGCTATCAGGTTTTGCTTGTGCTTTGAATAGATCTGAATGTTTGGTTTGGTTGACCTATGTGCATAAGGAATCATGTCTTGGAGATAATAGAAGAAGTGTATTACTTTTTCTAAGCTTTCCAAAATGTCCTATAGCACTAATCGTGGTGGTCTAAATCTCTAGTTATGAGCTTGCAAAGTGGAATGACAGAATCTGTCTAAATCTGGGCAGAGATGTCTTCTTTGTCTTGTTTGGCCTTGTTAGCTGTAGAATCATCTTAATATGATAATCATAAAGTTATAGACAACTTAATAAGCTTTACATAAAGTTAAGGCTCAGCCTTGTTGTGTCCCTAGAACTCCAGTTATGCATCTTTGAAGTTATTGTCAGTTTTCTGTCCATATTGGTACAGGTCTAAAACATCAGCATGTTTGACCATGTTAAACCTATGATTTAGCTTTTGGTACGAATAACAAAAGGGTGGAAAACTTCCTAAGCTTTCTAGAAAGTCTAGGATCACCTTTGTGGGATGTCTACAACCTTAGTTATGGTTGAAACAAGTAACTACTGTGCTGCCATTCAGATTCTTTGAACATACTAAGTTAGCTACCTCAGCTAACGTTTGTTTGGACTAAAACTTATAGTTAGTTCTTGCTTTAGATAAAGCTTGTTAGGGGTGAGCCTAGTGATTAGTAATGATTGCTGTGTGCGAGCTTTTTGCTTGATAATAGTTGCTTGAGTTCGTTTGTTTAAGCTTCTTCATGTGTTTGCTTGAAGTTATGATGCGTGTATGTATGCTTGTTATCTAATTAGTGCCATAGTTGTCACCTCATTTGTCCTCGGTGAGCATACGAGTGTTGAATAGCTTTATCTTAGAGCAACCCTTGAGTTACGCAAAAATGATCTCTTGGTGTCATCTCTAATTAGGTTCTTTCCCTTATGAGCCTGAGCTTATAGCCGTGGTTGCTTGCTTTGAATGTTTGTGCACCATATCTTTGCTTGATATGTAAGCCTGAGCCTAGACCCTTAAATATTTGTGTATACCATAGCTGTCTTGCACCCGCACGTGAATACCTTTGTTTGATCTACCAACCAAGATAGATTCTCGCAACCACTTCCTTTTTGTCCATAGTTGTTCTTTGCCAAGTTGTGGAGACCATACTTAAATCCATGTTGGACCTCCCGGTTGCCTCTCCCAAAGATTAGCTAGCGTGACGCAATGTCTCTTTGATGTGGCCTCAAAATCATTTGCTTGCAAATTCGTGTATCTACCTTATCGACTCAATCTCTGATTGGACATATCGGTTTTTGCCCTTGAAGTTTGCTTAATCCATCCCCAACCTTCCAAAGTCTCGGGATGTTTACCAGTCTTGATCTCATATTGTTGTCCAACATGACCAAATCTCATGGTAATCTTTCATTTTTCCATCACTTTGGTGAATGCTAGGCGTGCGTGGAATTAAGCAAAAATCTCATGCTTAGTCACATTCGGCAATTGAGCTATGTTCTCTTGTGCTATGTTTGATCTTCGAATCACCTCCTGGTTAATTCC